>JAUAMA010000005.1:3392500-4592500 GCA_030819835.1 Acmispon strigosus | reverse complement strand
ATACAATTTGAATATTCATGGGCATGCAATCAAATAGTAAACACTTACTTATTTTAAATAATATATTATTCGTTAAAATAGAGTGATATGATCATTTTATGCTATGCTAATTATCATTTATATAAGCTCTCATACAATTTGAATATTCATGGGCATGCAATCAAATAGTAAACACTTACTTATTTTAAATAATATATTATTCGTTAAAATAGAGTGATATGATCATTTTATGCTATGCTAATTATCATTTATATAAGCTCTCATACAATTTGAATATTCATGGGCATGCAATCAAATAGTAAACACTTACTTATTTTAAATAATATATTATTCGTTAAAATAGAGTGATATGATCATTTTATGCTATGCTAATTATCATTTATATAAGCTCTCATACAATTTGAATATTCATGGGCATGCAATCAAATAGTAAACACTTACTTATTTTAAATAATATATTATTCGTTAAAATAGAGTGATATGATCATTTTATGCTATGCTAATTATCATTTATATAAGCTCTCATACAATTTGAATATTCATGGGCATGCAATCAAATAGTAAACACTTACTTATTTTAAGTAATATATTATTCGTTAAAATAGAGTGATATGATCATTTTATGCTATGCTAATTTTCATTTATATAAGCTCTCATACAATTTGAATATTCATGGGCATGCAATCAAATAGTAAACACTTACTTATTTTAAATAATATATTATTCGTTAAAATAGAGTGATATGATCATTTTATGCTATGCTAATTATCATTTATATAAGCTCTCATACAATTTGAATATTCATGGGCATGCAATCAAATAGTAAACACTTACTTATTTTAAATAATATATTATTCTATTAAAATAGAGTGATATGTTCATTTTATGCTATGCTAATTATCATTTATATAAGCTCTCATACAATTTGAATATTCATGGGCATGCAATCAAATAGTAAACACTTACTTATTTTAAATAATATATTATTCGTTAAAATAGAGTGATATGATCATTTTATTCTATGCTAATTATCATTTATATAAGCTCTCATACAATTTGAATATTCATGGGCATGCAATCAAATAGTAAACACTTACTTATTTTAAATAATATATTATTCTATTAAAATAGAGTGATATGATCATTTTATGCTATGCTAATTATCATTTATATAAGCTCTCATACAATTTGAATATTCATGGGCATGCAATCAAATAGTAAACACTTACTTATTTTAAGTAATATATTATTCGTTAAAATAGAGTGATATGATCATTTTATGCTATGCTAATTATCATTTATATAAGCTTCCATACAATTTGAATATTCATAGGCATGCAATACAATAGTAAACACTTACTTATTTTAAATAATATATTATTCGTTAAAATAGAGTGATATGATCATTTTATTCTATGCTAATTATCATTTATATAAGCTCTCATACAATTTGAATATTCATGGGCATGCAATCAAATAGTAAACACTTACTTATTTTAAATAATATATTATTCTATTAAAATAGAGTGATATGATCATTTTATGCTATGCTAATTATCATTTATATAAGCTCTCATACAATTTGAATATTCATGGGCATGCAATCAAATAGTAAACACTTACTTATTTTAAATAATATATTATTCGTTAAAATAGAGTGATATGATCATTTTATGCTATGCTAATTATCATTTATATAAGCTCTCATACAATTTGAATATTCATGGGCATGCAATCAAATAGTAAACACTTACTTATTTTAAATAATATATTATTCTATTAAAATAGAGTGATATGTTCATTTTATGCTATGCTAATTATCATTTATATAAGCTCTCATACAATTTGAATATTCATGGGCATGCAATCAAATAGTAAACACTTACTTATTTTAAATAATATATTATTCGTTAAAATAGAGTGATATGATCATTTTATTCTATGCTAATTATCATTTATATAAGCTCTCATACAATTTGAATATTCATGGGCATGCAATCAAATAGTAAACACTTACTTATTTTAAATAATATATTATTCTATTAAAATAGAGTGATATGATCATTTTATGCTATGCTAATTATCATTTATATAAGCTCTCATACAATTTGAATATTCATGGGCATGCAATCAAATAGTAAACACTTACTTATTTTAAGTAATATATTATTCGTTAAAATAGAGTGATATGATCATTTTATGCTATGCTAATTATCATTTATATAAGCTTCCATACAATTTGAATATTCATAGGCATGCAATACAATAGTAAACACTTACTTATTTTAAATAATATATTATTCGTTAAAATAGAGTGATATGATCATTTTATTCTATGCTAATTATCATTTATATAAGCTCTCATACAATTTGAATATTCATGGGCATGCAATCAAATAGTAAACACTTACTTATTTTAAATAATATATTATTCTATTAAAATAGAGTGATATGATCATTTTATGCTATGCTAATTATCATTTATATAAGCTCTCATACAATTTGAATATTCATGGGCATGCAATCAAATAGTAAACACTTACTTATTTTAAATAATATATTATTCGTTAAAATAGAGTGATATGATCATTTTATTCTATGCTAATTATCATTTATATAAGCTCTCATACAATTTGAATATTCATGGGCATGCAATCAAATAGTAAACACTTACTTATTTTAAATAATATATTATTCTATTAAAATAGAGTGATATGATCATTTTATGCTATGCTAATTATCATTTATATAAGCTTTCATACAATTTGAATATTCATGGGCATGCAATACAATAGTAAACACTTACTTATTTTAAATAATATATTATTCGTTAAAATAGAGTGATATGATTATTTTATTCTATGCTAATTATCATTTATATAAGCTCTCATACAATTTGAATATTCATGGGCATGCAATAAATAGTAAACACTTACTTATTTTAAATAATATATTATTCTATTAAAATAGAGTGATATGATCATTTTATGCTATGCTAATTATCATTTATATAAGCTTTCATACAATTTGAATATTCATGGGCATGCAATCAAATAGTAAACACTTACTTATTTTAAATAATATATTATTCATTAAAATAGATTATGCAAATTATCATTTATATAAGCTTTCATACAATTTGAATATTCATGGGCATGCAATCAAATAGTAAACACTTACTTATTTTAAATAATATATTATTCGTTAAAATAGAGTGATATGATCATTTTATGCTACGCTAATTATTATTTATATAAGCTCTCATACAATTTGAATATTCATGGGCATGCAATCAAATAGTAAACACTTACTTATTTTAAATAATATATTATTCGTTAAAATAGAGTGATATGATCATTTTACGCTATGCTAATTATCATTTATATAAGCTCTCATACAATTTGAATATTCATGGGCATGCAATCAAATAGTAAACACTTACTTATTTTAAGTAATATATTATTCGTTAAAATAGAGTGATATGATCATTTTATGCTATGCTAATTTTCATTTATATAAGCTCTCATACAATTTGAATATTCATGGGCATGCAATCAAATAGTAAACACTTACTTATTTTAAATAATATATTATTCGTTAAAATAGAGTGATATGATCATTTTATGCTATGCTAATTATCATTTATATAAGCTCTCATACAATTCGAATATTCATGGGCATGCAATCAAATAGTAAACACTTACTTATTTTAAATAATATATTATTCGTTAAAATAGAGTGATATGATCATTTTATGCTATGCTAATTATCATTTATATAAGCTCTCGTACAATTTGAATATTCATGGGCATGCAATCAAATAGTAAACACTTACTTATTTTAAATAATATATTATTTGTTAAAATAGAGTGATATGATCATTTTATGCTATGCTAATTATCATTTATATAAGCTCTCGTACAATTTGAATATTCATGGGCATGCAATCAAATAGTAAACACTTACTTATTTTAAATAATATATTATTTGTTAAAATAGAGTGATATGATCATTTTATGCTATGCTAATTATCATTTATATAAGCTCTCGTACAATTTGAATATTCTTGGGCATGCAATCAAATAGTAAACACTTACTTATTTTAAATAATATATTATTGGTTAAAATAGAGTGATATGATCATTTTATGCTACGCTAATTATCATTTATATAAGCTCTCGTACAATTTGAATATTCATGGGCATGCAATCAAATAGTAAACACTTACTTATTTTAAATAATATATTATTGGTTAAAATAGAGTGATATGATCATTTTATGCTACGCTAATTATCATTTATATAAGCTCTCGTACAAATTGAATATTCATGGGCATGCAATCAAATAGTAAACACTTACTTATTTTAAATAATATATTATTCTATTAAAATAGAGTGATATGATCATTTTATGCTATGCTAATTATCATTTATATAAGCTCTCATACAATTTGAATATTCATGGGCATGCAATACAATAGTAAACACTTACTTATTTTAAATAATATATTATTCGTTAAAATAGAGTGATATGATCATTTTACGCTATGCTAATTATCATTTATATAAGCTCTCATACAATTTGAATATTCATGGGCATGCAATCAAATAGTAAACACTTACTTATTTTAAATAATATATTATTCTATTAAAATAGAGTGATATGATCATTTTATGCTATGCTAATTATCATTTATATAAGCTCTCATACAATTTGAATATTCATGGGCATGCAATACAATAGTAAACACTTACTTATTTTAAATAATATATTATTCGTTAAAATAGAGTGATATGATCATTTTATTCTATGCTAATTATCATTTATATAAGCTCTCATACAATTTGAATATTCATGGGCATGCAATCAAATAGTAAACACTTACTTATTTTAAATAATATATTATTCTATTAAAATAGAGTGATATGATCATTTTATGCTATGCTAATTATCATTTATATAAGCTCTCATACAATTTGAATATTCATGGGCATGCAATACAATAGTAAACACTTACTTATTTTAAATAATATATTATTCGTTAAAATAGAGTGATATGATCATTTTATTCTATGCTAATTATCATTTATATAAGCTCTCATACAATTTGAATATTCATGGGTATACAATCAAATAGTAAACACTTACTTATTTTAAATAATATATTATTCTATTAAAATAGAGTGATATGATCATTTTATGCTATGCTAATTATCATTTATATAAGCTCTCATACAATTTGAATATTCATGGGCATGCAATCAAATAGTAAACACTTACTTATTTTAAATAATATATTATTCTATTAAAATAGAGTGATATGATCATTTTATGCTATGCTAATTATCATTTATATAAGCTCTCATACAATTTGAATATTCATGGGCATGCAATCAAATAGTAAACACTTACTTATTTTAAATAATATATTATTCGTTAAAATAAAGTGATATGATCATTTTATGCTATGCTAATTATCATTTATATAAGCTCTCATACAATTTGAATATTCATGGGCATGCAATCAAATAGTAAACACTTACTTATTTTAAATAATATATTATTCGTTAAAATAGAGTGATATGATCATTTTATGCTATGCTAATTATCATTTATATAAGCTCTCGTACAATTTGAATATTCATGGGCATGCAATCAAATAGTAAACACTTACTTATTTTAAATAATATATTATTCGTTAAAATAGAGTGATATGATCATTTTATGCTATGCTGATTATCATTTATATAAGCTCTCGTACAATTTGAATATTCATGGGCATGCAATCAAATAGTAAACACTTACTTATTTTAAATAATATATTATTCGTTAAAATAGAGTGATATGATCATTTTATGCTATGCTAATTATCATTTATATAAGCTCTCGTACAATTTGAATATTCATGGGCATGCAATCAAATAGTAAACACTTACTTATTTTAAATAATATATTATTCGTTAAAATAGAGTGATATGATCATTTTATTCTATGCTAATTATCATTTATATAAGCTCTCATACAATTTGAATATTCATGGGCATGCAATCAAATAGTAAACACTTTCTTATTTTAAATAATATATTATTCTATTAAAATAGAGTGATATGATCATTTTATGCTATGCTAATTATCATTTATATAAGCTCTCGTACAATTTGAATATTCATGGGCATGCAATCAAATAGTAAACACTTACTTATTTTAAATAATATATTATTCGTTAAAATAGAGTATGCTAATTATCATTTATATAAGCTTTCATACAATTTGAATATTCATGGGCATGCAATCAAATAGTAAACACTTACTTATTTTAAATAATATATTATTCGTTAAAATAGAGTGATATGATCATTTTATGCTATGCTAATTATCATTTATATAAGCTCTCATACAATTTGAATATTCATGGGAATGCAATCTAATAGTAGACACTTACTTATTTTAAATAATATATTATTCGTTAAATTAGAGTGATATGATCATTTTATGCTATGCTAATTATCATTTATATAAGCTCTCATACAATCTGAATATTCATGGGCATGCAATCAAATAGTAAACACTTACTTATTTTAAATAATATATTATTCGTTAAAATAGAGTGATATGATCATTTTATGCTATGCTAATTATCATTTATATAAGCTCTCATACAATTTGAATATTCATGGGCATGCAATCAAATAGTAAACACTTACTTATTTTAAATAATATATTATTCGTTAAAATAGAGTGATATGATCATTTTATGCTAGGCTAATTATCATTTATATAAGCTCTCATACAATTTGAATATTCATGGGCATGCAATCTAATAATAAACACTTACTTATTTTAAATAATATATTATTCGTTAAAATAGAGTGATATGATCATTTTATGCTATGCTAGTTATCATTTATATAAGCTCTCATACAATTTGAATATTCATGGGCATGCAATCAAATAGTAAACACTTACTTATTTTAAATAATATATTATTCGTTAAAATAGAGTATGCTAATTATCATTTATATAAGCTTTCATACAATTTGAATATTCATGGGCATGCAATCAAATAGTAAACACTTACTTATTTTAAATAATATATTATTCGTTAAAATAGAGTGATATGATCATTTTATGCTATGCTAATTATCATTTATATAAGCTCTCATACAATTTGAATATTCATGGGAATGCAATCTAATAGTAGACACTTACTTATTTTAAATAATATATTATTCGTTAAATTAGAGTGATATGATCATTTTATGCTATGCTAATTATCATTTATATAAGCTCTCATACAATCTGAATATTCATGGGCATGCAATCAAATAGTAAACACTTACTTATTTTAAATAATATATTATTCGTTAAAATAGAGTGATATGATCATTTTATGCTATGCTAATTATCATTTATATAAGCTCTCATACAATTTGAATATTCATGGGAATGCAATCTAATAGTAGACACTTACTTATTTTAAATAATATATTATTCGTTAAATTAGAGTGATATGATCATTTTATGCTATGCTAATTATCATTTATATAAGCTCTCATACAATCTGAATATTCATGGGCATGCAATCAAATAGTAAACACTTACTTATTTTAAATAATATATTATTCGTTAAAATAGAGTGATATGATCATTTTATGCTATGCTAATTATCATTTATATAAGCTCTCATACAATTTGAATATTCATGGGCATGCAATCAAATAGTAAACACTTACTTATTTTAAATAATATATTATTCGTTAAAATAGAGTGATATGATCATTTTATGCTAGGCTAATTATCATTTATATAAGCTCTCATACAATTTGAATATTCATGGGCATGCAATCTAATAATAAACACTTACTTATTTTAAATAATATATTATTCGTTAAAATAGAGTGATATGATCATTTTATGCTATGCTAGTTATCATTTATATAAGCTCTCATACAATTTGAATATTCATGGGCATGCAATCAAATAGTAAACACTTACTTATTTTAAATAATATATTATTCGTTAAAATAGAGTGATATGATCATTTTATGCTATGCTAAGGCATGCAATCAAATAGTAAACACTTACTTATTTTAAATAATATATTATTCGTTAAAATAGAGTGATATGATCATTTTATGCTATGCTAATTATCATTTATATAAGCTCCCATACAATTTGAATATTCATGGGCATGCAATCAAATAGTAAACACTTACTTATTTTAAATAATATATTATTCGTTAAAATAGAGTGATATGATCATTTTATGCTATGCTAATTATCATTTATATAAGCTCTCATACAATTTGAATATTCATGGGCATGCAATCAAATAGTAAACACTTACTTATTTTAAATAATATATTATTCGTTAAAATAGAGTGATATGATCATTTTATGCTATGCTAATTATCATTTATATAAGCTCTCATACAATTTGAATATTCATGGGCATGCAATCAAATAGTAAACACTTACTTATTTTAAATAATATATTATTCGTTAAAATAGAGTGATATGATCATTTTATGCTATGCTAATTATCATTTATATAAGCTCTCATACAATTTGAATATTCATGGGCATGCAATCAAATAGTAAACACTTACTTATTTTAAATAATATATTATTCGTTAAAATAGAGTGATATGATCATTTTATGCTATGCTAATTATCATTTATATAAGCTCTCGTACAATTTGAATATTCATGGGCATGCAATCAAATAGTAAACACTTACTTATTTTAAATAATATATTATTCGTTAAAATAGAGTGATATGATCATTTTATGCTATGCTAATTATCATTTATATAAGCTCTCGTACAATTTGAATATTCATGGGCATGCAATCAAATAGTAAACACTTACTTATTTTAAATAATATATTATTCGTTAAAATAGAGTGATATGATCATTTTATGCTATGCTAATTATCATTTATATAAGCTCTCGTACAATTTGAATATTCATGGGCATGCAATCAAATAGTAAACACTTACTTATTTTAAATAATATATTATTCGTTAAAATAGAGTGATATGATCATTTTATTCTATGCTAATTATCATTTATATAAGCTCTCATACAATTTGAATATTCATGGGCATGCAATCAAATAGTAAACACTTTCTTATTTTAAATAATATATTATTCTATTAAAATAGAGTGATATGATCATTT
This sequence comes from Acmispon strigosus, assembly GCA_030819835.1. Taxonomy (NCBI): domain Eukaryota; kingdom Viridiplantae; phylum Streptophyta; class Magnoliopsida; order Fabales; family Fabaceae; genus Acmispon; species Acmispon strigosus. The sequence goes on along the minus strand of JAUAMA010000005.1, from coordinate 4,583,317 downwards.
TATGCTATGCTAATTATCATTTATATAAGCTCTCATACAATTTGAATATTCATGGGCATGCAATCAAATAGTAAACACTTACTTATTTTAAATAATATATTATTCGTTAAAATAGAGTATGCTAATTATCATTTATATAAGCTTTCATACAATTTGAATATTCATGGGCATGCAATCAAATAGTAAACACTTACTTATTTTAAATAATATATTATTCGTTAAAATAGAGTGATATGATCATTTTATGCTATGCTAATTATCATTTATATAAGCTCTCATACAATTTGAATATTCATGGGAATGCAATCTAATAGTAGACACTTACTTATTTTAAATAATATATTATTCGTTAAATTAGAGTGATATGATCATTTTATGCTATGCTAATTATCATTTATATAAGCTCTCGTACAATTTGAATATTCATGGGCATGCAATCAAATAGTAAACACTTACTTATTTTAAATAATATATTATTCGTTAAAATAGAGTGATATGATCATTTTATGCTATGCTAATTATCATTTATATAAGCTCTCGTACAATTTGAATATTCATGGGCATGCAATCAAATAGTAAACACTTACTTATTTTAAATAATATATTATTCGTTAAAATAGAGTGATATGATCATTTTATGCTATGCTAATTATCATTTATATAAGCTCTCGTACAATTTGAATATTCATGGGCATGCAATCAAATAGTAAACACTTACTTATTTTAAATAATATATTATTCGTTAAAATAGAGTGATATGATCATTTTATGCTATGCTAGTTATCATTTATATAAGCTCTCGTACAATTTGAATATTCATGGGCATGCAATCAAATAGTAAACACTTACTTATTTTAAATAATATATTATTCGTTAAAATAGAGTGATATGATCATTTTATGCTATGCTAATTATCATTTATATAAACTCTCATACAATTTGAATATTCATGGGCATGCAATCAAATAGTAAACACTTACTTATTTTAAATAATATATTATTCGTTAAAATAGAGTGATATGATCATTTTATGCTACGCTAATTATCATTTATATAAGCTCTCATACAATTTGAATATTCATGGGCATGCAATCAAATAGTAAACACTTTCTTATTTTAAATAATATATTATTCTATTAAAATAGAGTGATATGATCATTTTATGCTATGCTAATTATCATTTATATAAGCTCTCATACAATTTGAATATTCATGGGCATGCAATCAAATAGTAAACACTTTCTTATTTTAAATAATATATTATTCTATTAAAATAGAGTGATATGATCATTTTATGCTATGCTAATTATCATTTATATAAGCTCTCATACAATTTGAATATTCATGGGCATGCAATCAAATAGTAAACACTTACTTATTTTAAATAATATATTATTCGTTAAAATAGAGTATGCTAATTATCATTTATATAAGCTTTCATACAATTTGAATATTCATGGGCATGCAATCAAATAGTAAACACTTACTTATTTTAAATAATATATTATTCGTTAAAATAGAGTGATATGATCATTTTATGCTATGCTAATTATCATTTATATAAGCTCTCATACAATTTGAATATTCATGGGAATGCAATCTAATAGTAGACACTTACTTATTTTAAATAATATATTATTCGTTAAATTAGAGTGATATGATCATTTTATGCTATGCTAATTATCATTTATATAAGCTCTCATACAATCTGAATATTCATGGGCATGCAATCAAATAGTAAACACTTACTTATTTTAAATAATATATTATTCGTTAAAATAGAGTGATATGATCATTTTATGCTATGCTAATTATCATTTATATAAGCTCTCATACAATTTGAATATTCATGGGCATGCAATCAAATAGTAAACACTTACTTATTTTAAATAATATATTATTCGTTAAAATAGAGTGATATGATCATTTTATGCTATGCTAATTATCATTTATATAAGCTCTCATACAATTTGAATATTCATGGGCATGCAATCAAATAGTAAACACTTACTTATTTTAAATAATATATTATTCGTTAAAATAGAGTGATATGATCATTTTATTCTATGCTAATTATCATTTATATAAGCTCTCATACAATTTGAATATTCATGGGCATGCAATCAAATAGTAAACACTTTCTTATTTTAAATAATATATTATTCTATTAAAATAGAGTGATATGATCATTTTATGCTATGCTAATTATCATTTATATAAGCTCTCATACAATTTGAATATTCATGGGCATGCAATCAAATAGTAAACACTTACTTATTTTAAATAATATATTATTCGTTAAAATAGAGTATGCTAATTATCATTTATATAAGCTTTCATACAATTTGAATATTCATGGGCATGCAATCAAATAGTAAACACTTACTTATTTTAAATAATATATTATTCGTTAAAATAGAGTGATATGATCATTTTATGCTATGCTAATTATCATTTATATAAGCTCTCATACAATTTGAATATTCATGGGCATGCAATCAAATAGTAAACACTTACTTATTTTAAATAATATATTATTCGTTAAAATAGAGTGATATGATCATTTTATGCTATGCTAATTATCATTTATATAAGCTCTCATACAATTTGAATATTCATGGGCATGCAATCAAATAGTAAACACTTACTTATTTTAAATAATATATTATTCGTTAAAATAGAGTGATATGATCATTTTATGCTATGCTAATTATCATTTATATAAGCTCTCATACATTTTGAATATTCATGGGCATGCAATCAAATAGTAAACACTTACTTATTTTAAATAATATATTGTTCGTTAAAATAGAGTGATATGATCATTTTATGCTATGCTAATTATCATTTATATAAGCTCTCATACAATTTGAATATTCATGGGCATGCAATCAAATAGTAAACACTTACTTATTTTAAATAATATATTATTCGTTAAAATAGAGTGATATGATCATTTTATGCTATGCTAATTATCATTTATATAAGCTCTCATACAATTTGAATATTCATGGGCATGCAATCAAATAGTAAACACTTACTTATTTTAAATAATATATTATTCTATTAAAATAGAGTGATATGATCATTTTATGCTATGCTAATTATCATTTATATAAGCTCTCATACAATTTGAATATTCATGGGCATGCAATCAAATAGTAAACACTTACTTATTTTAAATAATATATTATTCGTTAAAATAGAGTGATATGATCATTTTATGCTATGCTAATTATCATTTATATAAGCTCTCATACAATTTGAATATTCATGGGCATGCAATCAAATAGTAAACACTTACTTATTTTAAATAATATATTATTCGTTAAAATAGAGTATGCTAATTATCATTTATATAAGCTTTCATACAATTTGAATATTCATGGGCATGCAATCAAATAGTAAACACTTACTTATTTTAAAGAATATATTATTCGTTAAAATAGAGTATGCTAATTATCATTTATATAAGCTTTCATACAATTTGAATATTCATGGGCATGCAATCAAATAGTAAACACTTACTTATTTTAAATAATATATTATTCGTTAAAATAGAGTGATATGATTATTTTATGCAATGCTAATTATCATTTATATAAGCTCTCATACAATTTGATTATTCATGGGCATGCAATCTAATAGTAATCACTTACTTATTTTAAATAATATATTATTCGTTAAAATAGAGTGATATGATCATTTTATGCTATTCTAATTATCATTTATATAAGCTCTCATACAATTTGAATATTCATGGGCATGCAATCAAATAGTAAACACTTACTTATTTTAAATAATATATTATTCATTAAAATAGAGTAATATGATCATTTTATGCTAGGCTAATTATCATTTATATAAGCTCTCATACAATTTGAATATTCATGGGCATGCAATCAAATAGTAAACACTTACTTATTTTAAATAATATATTATTCGTTAAAATAGAGTGATATGATCATTTTATGCTATGCTAATTATCATTTATATAAGCTCTCATACAATTTGAATATTCATGGGCATGCAATCAAATAGTAAACACTTACTTATTTTAAATAATATATTATTCGTTAAAATAGAGTGATATGATCATTTTATGCTATGCTAATTATCATTTATATAAGCTCTCATACAATTTGAATATTCATGGGCATGCAATCAAATAGTAAACACTTACTTATTTTAAATAATATATTATTCTATTAAAATAGAGTGATATGATCATTTTATGCTATGCTAATTATCATTTATATAAGCTCTCATACAATTTGAATATTCATGGGCATGCAATCAAATAGTAAACACTTACTTATTTTAAATAATATATTATTCTATTAAAATAGAGTGATATGATCATTTTATGCTATGCTAATTATCATTTATATAAGCTCTCATACAATTTGAATATTCATGGGCATGCAATCAAATAGTAAACACTTACTTATTTTAAATAATATATTATTCGTTAAAATAGAGTGATATGATCATTTTATGCTATGCTAATTATCATTTATATAAGCTCTCATACAATTTGAATATTCATGGGCATGCAATCAAATAGTAAACACTTACTTATTTTAAATAATATATTATTCGTTAAAATAGAGTGATATGATCATTTAATGCTATGCTAATTATCATTTATATAAGCTCTCATGCAATTTGAATATTCATGGGCATGCAATCAAATAGTAAACACTTACTTATTTTAAATAATATATTATTCGTTAAAATAGAGTGATATGATCATTTTATGCTATGCTAATTATCATTTATATAAGCTCTCATACAATTTGAATATTCATGGGCATGCAATCAAATAGTAAACACTTACTTATTTTAAATAATATATTATTCGTTAAAATAGAGTGATATGATCATTTTATGCTATGCTAATTATCATTTATATAAGCTCTCATACAATTTGAATATTCATGGGCATGCAATCAAATAGTAAACACTTACTTATTTTAAATAATATATTATTCGTTAAAATAGAGTGATATGATCATTTTATGCTATGCTAATTATCATTTATATAAGCTCTCATACAATTTGAATATTCATGGGCATGCAATCAAATAGTAAACACTTACTTATTTTAAATAATATATTATTCGTTAAAATAGAGTGATATGATCATTTTATGCTATGCTAATTATCATTTATATAAGCTCTCATACAATTTGAATATTCATGGGTATGCAATCAAATAGTAAACACTTACTTATTTTAAATAATATATTATTCGTTAAAATAGAGTGGTATGATCATTTTATGCTATGCTAATTATCATTTATATAAGCTCTCCTACAATTTGAATATTCATGGGCATGCAATCAAATAATAAACACTTACTTATTTTAAATAATATATTATTCGTTAAAATAGAGTGATATGATCATTTTATGCTATGCTAATTATCATTTATATAAGCTCCCATACAATTTGAATATTCATGGGCATGCAATCAAATAGTAAACACTTACTTATTTTAAATAATATATTATTCGTTAAAATAGAGTGATATGATCATTTTATGCTATGCTAATTATCATTTATATAAGCTCTCATACAATTTGAATATTCATGGGCATGCAATCAAATAGTAAACACTTACTTATTTTAAATAATATATTATTCGTTAAAATAGAGTGCTATGATCATTTTATGCTATGCTAATTATCATTTATATAAGCTCTCCTACAATTTGAATATTCATGGGCATACAATCAAATAGTAAACACTTACTTATTTTAAATAATATATTATTCGTTAAAATAGAGTGATATGATCATTTTATGCTACGCTAATTATCATTTATATAAGCTCTCATACAATTTGAATATTCATGAGCATGCAATCAAATAGTAAACACTTACTTATTTTAAATAATATATTATTCGTTAAAATAGAGTGCTATGATCATTTTATGCTACGCTAATTATCATTTATATAAGCTCTCTTACAATTTGAATATTCATGGGCATGCAATCAAATAGTAAACACTTACTTATTTTAAATAATATATTATTCGTTAAAATAGAGTGATATGATCATTTTATGCTATGCTAATTATCATTTATATAAGCTCTCATACAATTTGAATATTCATGGGCATGCAATCAAATAGTAAACACTTACTTATTTTAAATAATATATTATTCTATTAAAATAGAGTGATATGATCATTTTATGCTATGCTAATTATCATTTATATAAGCTCTCATACAATTTGAATATTCATGGCCATGCAATCAAATAGTAAACACTTACTTATTTTAAATAATATATTATTCGTTAAAATAGAGTATGCTAATTATCATTTATATAAGCTCTCATACAATTTGAATATTCATGGGCATGCAATCAAATAGTAAACACTTACTTATTTTAAATAATATATTATTCTATTAAAATAGAGTGATATGATCATTTTATGCTATGCTAATTATCATTTATATAAGCTCTCATACAATTTGAATATTCATGGGCATGCAATCAAATAGTAAACACTTACTTATTTTAAATAATATATTATTCGTTAAAATAGAGTGATATGATCATTTTATGCTATGCTAATTATCATTTATATAAGCTCTCATACAATTTGAATATTCATGGGCATGCAATCAAATAGTAAACACTTACTTATTTTAAATAATATATTATTCGTTAAAATAGAGTGATATGATCATTTTATGCTATGCTAATTATCATTTGTATAAGCTCTCATACAATTTGATTATTCATGGGCATGCAATCAAATAGTAAACACTTACTTATTTTAAATAATATATTATTCGTTAAAATAGAGTGATATGATCATTTTATGCTATGCTAATTATCATTTATATAAGCTCTCATACAATTTGAATATTCATGGGCATGCAATCAAATAGTAAACACTTACTTATTTTAAATAATATATTATTCGTTAAAATAGAGTGATATGATCATTTTATGCTATGCTAATTATCATTTATATAAGCTCTCATACAATTTGAATATTCATGGGCATGCAATCAAATAGTAAACACTTACTTATTTTAAATAATATATTATTCGTTAAAATAGAGTGATATGATCATTTTATGCTATGCTAATTATCATTTATATAAGCTCTCATACAATTTGAATATTCATGGGCATGCAATCAAATAGTAAACACTTACTTATTTTAAATAATATATTATTCGTTAAAATAGAGTGATATGATCATTTTATGCTATACTAATTATCATTTATATAAGCTCTCATACAATTTGAATATTCATGGGCATGCAATCAAATAGTAAACACTTACTTATTTTAAATAATATATTATTCGTTAAAATAGAGTGATATGATCATTTTATGCTATGCTAATTATCATTTATATAAGCTCTCATACAATTTGAATATTCATGGGCATGCAATCAAATAGTAAACACTTACTTATTTTAAATAATATATTATTCGTTAAAATAGAGTGCTATGATCATTTTATGCTATGCTAATTATCATTTATATAAGCTCTCCTACAATTTGAATATTCATGGGCATACAATCAAATAGTAAACACTTACTTATTTTAAATAATATATTATTCGTTAAAATAGAGTGATATGATCATTTTATGCTACGCTAATTATCATTTATATAAGCTCTCATACAATTTGAATATTCATGAGCATGCAATCAAATAGTAAACACTTACTTATTTTAAATAATATATTATTCGTTAAAATAGAGTGCTATGATCATTTTATGCTACGCTAATTATCATTTATATAAGCTCTCTTACAATTTGAATATTCATGGGCATGCAATCAAATAGTAAACACTTACTTATTTTAAATAATATATTATTCGTTAAAATAGAGTGATATGATCATTTTATGCTATGCTAATTATCATTTATATAAGCTCTCATACAATTTGAATATTCATGGGCATGCAATCAAATAGTAAACACTTACTTATTTTAAATAATATATTATTCTATTAAAATAGAGTGATATGATCATTTTATGCTATGCTAATTATCATTTATATAAGCTCTCATACAATTTGAATATTCATGGCCATGCAATCAAATAGTAAACACTTACTTATTTTAAATAATATATTATTCGTTAAAATAGAGTATGCTAATTATCATTTATATAAGCTCTCATACAATTTGAATATTCATGGGCATGCAATCAAATAGTAAACACTTACTTATTTTAAATAATATATTATTCTATTAAAATAGAGTGATATGATCATTTTATGCTATGCTAATTATCATTTATATAAGCTCTCATACAATTTGAATATTCATGGGCATGCAATCAAATAGTAAACACTTACTTATTTTAAATAATATATTATTCGTTAAAATAGAGTGATATGATCATTTTATGCTATGCTAATTATCATTTATATAAGCTCTCATACAATTTGAATATTCATGGGCATGCAATCAAATAGTAAACACTTACTTATTTTAAATAATATATTATTCGTTAAAATAGAGTGATATGATCATTTTATGCTACGCTAATTATCATTTATATAAGCTCTCATACAATTTGAATATTCATGGCCATGCAATCAAATAGTAAACACTTACTTATTTTAAATAATATATTATTCGTTAAAATAGAGTATGCTAATTATCATTTATATAAGCTCTCATACAATTTGAATATTCATGGGCATGCAATCAAATAGTAAACACTTACTTATTTTAAATAATATATTATTCTATTAAAATAGAGTGATATGATCATTTTATGCTATGCTAATTATCATTTATATAAGCTCTCATACAATTTGAATATTCATGGGCATGCAATCAAATAGTAAACACTTACTTATTTTAAATAATATATTATTCGTTAAAATAGAGTGATATGATCATTTTATGCTATGCTAATTATCATTTATATAAGCTCTCATACAATTTGAATATTCATGGGCATGCAATCAAATAGTAAACACTTACTTATTTTAAATAATATATTATTCGTTAAAATAGAGTGATATGATCATTTTATGCTACGCTAATTATCATTTATATAAGCTCTCATACAATTTGAATATTCATGGGCATGCAATCAAATAGTAAACACTTACTTATTTTACATAATATATTATTCGTTAAAATAGAGTGATATGATCATTTTATGCTACGCTAATTATCATTTATATAAGCTTTCATACAATTTGAATATTCATGGGCATGCAATCAAATAGTAAACACTTACTTATTTTAAATAATATATTATTCGTTAAAATAGAGTGATATGATCATTTTATGCTATGCTAATTATCATTTGTATAAGCTCTCATACAATTTGATTATTCATGGGCATGCAATCAAATAGTAAACACTTACTTATTTTAAATAATATATTATTCGTTAAAATAGAGTGATATGATCATTTTATGCTATGCTAATTATCATTTATATAAGCTCTCATACAATTTGAATATTCATGGGCATGCAATCAAATAGTAAACACTTACTTATTTTAAATAATATATTATTCGTTAAAATAGAGTGATATGATCATTTTATGCTATGCTAATTATCATTTATATAAGCTCTCATACAATTTGAATATTCATGGGCATGCAATCAAATAGTAAACACTTACTTATTTTAAATAATATATTATTCGTTAAAATAGAGTGATATGATCATTTTATGCTATGCTAATTATCATTTATATAAGCTCTCATACAATTTGAATATTCATGGGCATGCAATCAAATAGTAAACACTTACTTATTTTAAATAATATATTATTCGTTAAAATAGAGTGATATGATCATTTTATGCTATGCTAATTATCATTTATATAAGCTCTCATACAATTTGAATATTCATGGGCATGCAATCAAATAGTAAACACTTACTTATTTTAAATAATATATTATTCGTTAAAATAGAGTGATATGATCATTTTATGCTATGCTAATTATCATTTATATAAGCTTTCATACAATTTGAATATTCATGGGCATGCAATCAAATAGTAAACACTTACATATTTTAAATAATATATTATTCGTTAAAATAGAGTGATATGATCATTTTATGCTATGCTAATTATCATTTATATAAGCTCTCATACAATTTGAATATTCATGGGCATGCAATCAAATAGTAAACACTTACTTATTTTAAATAATATATTATTCGTTAAAATAGAGTGATATGATCATTTTATGCTATGCTAATTATCATTTATATAAGCTCTCATACAATTTGAATATTCATGGGCATGCAATCAAATAGTAAACACTTACTTATTTTAAATAATATATTATTCGTTAAAATAGAGTGATATGATCATTTTATGCTATGCTAATTATCATTTATATAAGCTCTCATACAATTTGAATATTCATGGGCATGCAATCAAATAGTAAACACTTACTTATTTTAAATAATATATTATTCTATTAAAATAGAGTGATATGATCATTTTATGCTATGCTAATTATCATTTATATAAGCTCTCATACAATTTGAATATTCATGGGCATGCAATCAAATAGTAAACACTTACTTATTTTAAATAATATATTATACGTTAAAATAGAGTGATATGATCATTTTATGCTACGCTAATTATCATTTATATAAGCTCTCATACAATTTGAATATTCATGGGCATGCAATCAAATAGTAAACACTTACTTATTTTAAATAATATATTATTCGTTAAAATAGAGTGATATGATCATTTTATGCTACGCTAATTATCATTTATATAAGCTCTCATACAATTTGAATATTCATGGGCATGCAATCAAATAGTAAACACTTACTTATTTTACATAATATATTATTCGTTAAAATAGAGTGATATGATCATTTTATGCTACGCTAATTATCATTTATATAAGCTCTCATACAATTTGAATATTCATGGGCATGCAATCAAATAGTAAACACTTACTTATTTTAAATAATATATTATTCGTTAAAATAGAGTGGTATGATCATTTTATGCTACGCTAATTATAATTTATATAAGCTCTCATACAATTTGAATATTCATGGGCATGCAATCAAATAGTAAACACTTACTTATTTTAAATAATATATTATACGTTAAAATAGAGTGATATGATCATTTTATGCTACGCTAATTATCATTTATATAAGCTCTCATACAATTTTAATATTCATGGGCATGCAATCAAATAGTAAACACTTACTTATTTTAAATAATATATTATTCGTTAAAATAGAGTGATATGATCATTTTATGCTATGCTAATTATCATTTATATAAGCTCTCATACAATTTGAATATTCATGGGCATGCAATCAAATAGTAAACACTTACTTATTTTAAATAATATATTATTCGTTAAAATAGAGTGATATGATCATTTTATGCTATGCTAATTATCATTTATATAAGCTCTCATACAATTTGAATATTCATGGGCATGCAATCAAATAGTAAACACTTACTTATTTTAAATAATATATTATTCGTTAAAATAGAGTGATATGATCATTTTATGCTACGCTAATTATAATTTATATAAGCTCTCATACAATTTGAATATTCATGGGCATGCAATCAAATAGTAAACACTTACTTATTTTAAATAATATATTATTCGTTAAAATAGAGTGATATGATCATTTTATGCTACGCTAATTATCATTTATATAAGCTCTCATACAATTTGAATATTCATGGGCATGCAATCAAATAGTAAACACTTACTTATTTTAAATAATATATTATACGTTAAAATAGAGTGATATGATCATTTTATGCTACGCTAATTATCATTTATATAAGCTCTCATACAATTTTAATATTCATGGGCATGCAATCAAATAGTAAACACTTACTTATTTTAAATAATATATTATTCGTAAAAATAGAGTGTTATGATCATTTTATGCTACGCTAATTATCATTTATATAAGCTCTCATACAATTTGAATATTCATGGGCATGCAATCAAATAGTAAACACTTACATATTTTAAATAATATATTATTCGTTAAAATAGAGTGATATGATCATTTTATGCTATGCTAATTATCATTTATATAAGCTCTCATACAATTTGAATATTCATGGGCATGCAATCAAATAGTAAACACTTACTTATATTAAATAATATATTATTCGTTAAAATAGAGTGATATGATCATTTTATGCTACGCTAATTATCATTTATATAAGCTCTCATACAATTTGAATATTCATGGGCATGCAATCAAATAGTAAACACTTACTTATTTTAAATAATATATTATTCGTTAAAATAGAGTGATATGATCATTTTATGCTACGCTAATTATCATTTATATAAGCTCTCATACAATTTGAATATTCATGGGCATGCAATCAAATAGTAAACACTTACTTATTTTAAATAATATATTATTCGTTAAAATAGAGTGATATGATCATTTTATGCTATGCTAATTATCATTTATATAAGCTCTCATACAATTTGAATATTCATGGGCATGCAATCAAATAGTAAACACTTACTTATTTTAAATAATATATTATTCGTTAAAATAGAGTGATATGATCATTTTATGCTATGCTAATTATCATTTATATAAGCTCTCATACAATTTGAATATTCATGGGCATGCCATCAAATAGTAAACACTTACTTATTTTAAATAATATATTATACGTTAAAATAGAGTGATATGATCATTTTATGCTACGCTAATTATCATTTATATAAGCTCTCATACAATTTGAATATTCATGGGCATGCAATCAAATAGTAAACACTTACTTATTTTAAATAATATATTATTCGTTAAAATAGAGTGATATGATCATTTTATGCTACGCTAATTATCATTTATATAAGCTCTCATACAATTTGAATATTCATGGGCATGCAATCAAATAGTAAACACTTACTTATTTTAAATAATATATTATTCGTTAAAATAGAGTGATATGATCATTTTATGCTACGCTAATTATCATTTATATAAGCTCTCATACAATTTGAATATTCATGGGCATGCAATCAAATAGTAAACACTTACTTATTTTAAATAATATATTATTCGTTAAAATAGAGTGGTATGATCATTTTATGCTACGCTAATTATCATTTATATAAGCTCTCATACAATTTGAATATTCATGGGCATGCAATCAAATAGTAAACACTTACTTATTTTAAATAATATATTATTCGTTAAAATAGAGTGATATGATCATTTTATGCTATGCTAATTATCATTTATATAAGCTCTCATACAATTAGAATATTCATGGGCATGCAATCAAATAGTAAACACTTACTTATTTTAAATAATATATTATTCGTTAAAATAGAGTGATATGATCATTTTATGCTATGCTAATTATCATTTATATAAGCTCTCATACAATTTGAATATTCATGGGCATGCAATCAAATAGTAAACACTTACTTATTTTAAATAATATATTATTCGTTAAAATAGAGTGATATGATCATTTTATGCTACGCTAATTATCATTTATATAAGCTCTCATAAAATTTGAATATTCATGGGCATGCAATCAAATAGTAAACACTTACTTATTTTAAATAATATATTATTCGTTAAAATAGAGTGATATGATCATTTTATGCTATGCTAATTATCATTTATATAAGCTTTCATACAATTTGAATATTCATGGGCATGCAATCAAATAGTAAACACTTACATATTTTAAATAATATATTATTCGTTAAAATAGAGTGATATGATCATTTTATGCTATGCTAATTATCATTTATATAAGCTCTCATACAATTTGAATATTCATGGGCATGCAATCAAATAGTAAACACTTACTTATTTTAAATAATATATTATTCGTTAAAATAGAGTGATATGATCATTTTATGCTATGCTAATTATCATTTATATAAGCTCTCATACAATTTGAATATTCATGGGCATGCAATCAAATAGTAAACACTTACTTATTTTAAATAATATATTATTCGTTAAAATAGAGTGATATGATCATTTTATGCTATGCTAATTATCATTTATATAAGCTCTCATACAATTTGAATATTCATGGGCATGCCATCAAATAGTAAACACTTACTTATTTTAAATAATATATTATTCGTTAAAATAGAGTGATATGATCATTTTATGCTATGCTAATTATCATTTATATAAGCTTTCATACAATTTGAATATTCATGGGCATGCAATCAAATAGTAAACACTTACTTATTTTAAATAATATATTATACGTTAAAATAGAGTGATATGATCATTTTATGCTACGCTAATTATCATTTATATAAGCTCTCATACAATTTTAATATTCATGGGCATGCAATCAAATAGTAAACACTTACTTATTTTAAATAATATATTATTCGTTAAAATAGAGTGATATGATCATTTTATGCTATGCTAATTATCATTTATATAAGCTCTCATACAATTTGAATATTCATGGGCATGCAATCAAATAGTAAACACTTACTTATTTTAAATAATATATTATTCGTTAAAATAGAGTGATATGATCATTTTATGCTATGCTAATTATCATTTATATAAGCTCTCATACAATTTGAATATTCATGGGCATGCAATCAAATAGTAAACACTTACTTATTTTAAATAATATATTATTCTATTAAAATAGAGTGATATGATCATTTTATGCTATGCTAATTATCATTTATATAAGCTCTCATACAATTTGAATATTCATGGGCATGCAATCAAATAGTAAACACTTACTTATTTTTAATAATATATTATTCGTTAAAATAGAGTGATATGATCATTTTATGCTATGCTAATTATCATTTATATAAGCTCTCATACAATTTGAATATTCATGGGCATGCAATCAAATAGTAAACACTTACTTATTTTAAATAATATATTATTCGTTAAAATAGAGTGATATGATCATTTTATGCTATGCTAATTATCATTTATATAAGCTCTCATACAATTTGAATATTCATGGGCATGCAATCAAATAGTAAACACTTACTTATTTTAAATAATATATTATTCGTTAAAATAGAGTGATATGATAATTTTATGCTATGCTAATTATCATTTATATAAGCTCTCATACAATTTGAATATTCATGGGCATGCAATCAAATAGTAAACACTTACTTATTTTAAATAATATATTATTCGTTAAAATAGAGTGGTATGATCATTTTATGCTATGCTAATTATCATTTATATAAGCTCTCATACAATTTGAATATTCATGGGCATGCAATCAAATAGTAAACACTTACTTATTTTAAATAATATATTATTCGTTAAAATAAGTAAGTGATATGATCATTTTATGCTATGCTAATTATCATTTATATAAGCTCTCAAACAATTTGAATACTCATTGGCATGCAATCAAATAGTAAACACTTACTTATTTTAAATAATATATTATTCTATTAAAATAGAGTGATATGATCATTTTATGCTATGCTAATTATCATTTATATAAGCTTTCATACAATTTGAATATTCATGGGCATGCAATCAAATAGTAAACACTTACTTATTTTAAATAATATATTATTCGTTAAAATAGAGTGATATGATCATTTTATGCTATGCTAATTATCATTTATATAAGCTCTCATACAATTTGAATATTCATGGGCATGCAATCAAATAGTAAACACTTACTTATTTTAAATAATATATTATTCGTTAAAATAGAGTGATATGATCATTTTATGCTATGCTAATTATCATTTATATAAGCTCTCATACAATTTGAATATTCATGGGCATGCAATTATATAGTAAACACTTACTTATTTTAAATAATATATTATTCGTTAAAATAGAGTGATATGATCATTTTATTCTATGCTAATTATCATTTATATAAGCTCTCATACAATTTGAATATTCATGGGCATGCAATCAAATAGTAAACACTTACTTATTTTAAATAATATATTATTCTATTCAAATAGAGTGATATGATCATTTTATGCTATGCTAATTATCATTTATATAAGCTCTCATACAATTTGAATATTCATGGGCATGCAATCAAATAGTAAACACTTACTTATTTTAAATAATATATTATTCGTTAAAATAGAGTATGCTAATTATCATTTATATAAGCTTTCATACAATTTGAATATTCATGGGCATGCAATCAAATAGTAAACACTTACTTATTTTAAATAATATATTATTCGTTAAAATAGAGTGATATGATCATTTTATGCCATGCTAATTA
The DNA here is from genome assembly GCA_030819835.1 of Acmispon strigosus. Taxonomy (NCBI): domain Eukaryota; kingdom Viridiplantae; phylum Streptophyta; class Magnoliopsida; order Fabales; family Fabaceae; genus Acmispon; species Acmispon strigosus. The sequence goes on along the minus strand of JAUAMA010000005.1, from coordinate 4,567,079 downwards.
TCATTTATATAAGCTCTCATACAATTTGAATATTCATGGGCATGCAATCTAATAGTAAACACTTACTTATTTTAAATAATATATTATTCGTTAAAATAGAGTGATATGATCATTTTTAGCTATTCTAATTATCATTTATATAAGCTCTCATACAATTTGAATATTCATGGGCATGCAATCAAATAGTAAACACTTACTTATTTTAAATAATATATTATTCGTTAAAATAGAGTAATATGATCATTTTATGCTAGGCTAATTATCATTTATATAAGCTCTCATACAATTTGAATATTCATGGGCATGCAATCAAATAGTAAACACTTACTTATTTTAAATAATATATTATTCGTTAAAATAGAGTGATATGATCATTTTATGCTATGCTAATTATCATTTATATAAGCTCTCATACAATTTGAATATTCATGGGCATGCAATCAAATAGTAAACACTTACTTATTTTAAATAATATATTATTCTATTAAAATAGAGTGATATGATCATTTTATGCTATGCTAATTATCATTTATATAAGCTCTCATACATTTTGAATATTCATGGGCATGCAATACAATAGTAAACACTTACTTATTTTAAATAATATATTATTCGTTAAAATAGAGTGATATGATAATTTTATTCTATGCTAATTATCATTTATATAAGCTCTCATACAATTTGAATATTCATGGGCATGCAATCAAATAGTAAACACTTACTTATTTTAAATAATATATTATTCTATTAAAATAGAGTGATATGATCATTTTATGCTATGCTAATTATCATTTATATAAGCTTTCATACAATTTGAATATTCATGGGCATGCAATCAAATAGTAAACACTTACTTATTTTAAATAATATATTATTCGTTAAAATAGAGTATGCTAATTATCATTTATATAAGCTTTCATACAATTTGATTATTCATGGGCATGCAATCAAATAGTAAACACTTACTTATTTTAAATAATATATTATTCGTTAAAATAGAGTGATATGATCATTTTATGCTATGCTAATTATCATTTATATAAGCTCTCATACAATTTGAATATTCATGGGCATGCAATCTAATAGTAAACACTTACTTATTTTAAATAATATATTATTCGTTAAAATAGAGTGATATGATCATTTTATGTTATTCTAATTATCATTTATATAAGCTCTCATACAATTTGAATATTCATGGGCATGCAATCAAATAATAAACACTTACTTATTTTAAATAATATATTATTCATTAAAATAGAGTGATATGATCATTTTATGCTATGCTAATTATCATTTATATAAGCTCTCATACAATTTTAATTTTCATGGGCATGCAATCAAATAGTAAACACTTACTTATTTTAAATAATATATTATTCGTTAAAATAGAGTGATATAATCATTTTATGCTATGCTAATAATCATTTATATAAGCTGTCATACAATTTGAATATTCATGGGCATGCAATCAAATAGTAAACACTTACTTATTTTAAATAATATATTATTCGTTAAAATAGAGTGATATGATCATTTTATGCTATGCTAATTATCATTTATATAAGCTCTCATACAATTTGAATATTCATGGGCATGCAATCAAATAGTAAACACTTACTTATTTTAAATAATATATTATTCTATTAAAATAGAGTGATATGATCATTTTATGCTATGCTAATTATCATTTATATAAGCTCTCATACAATTTGAATATTCATGGGCATGCAATCAAATAGTAAACACTTACTTATTTTAAATAATATATTATTCGTTAAAATAGAGTATGCTAATTATCATTTATATAAGCTTTCATACAATTTGAATATTCATGGGCATGCAATCAAAAAGTAAACACTTACATATTTTAAATAATATATTATTCGTTAAAATAGAGTGATATGATCATTTTATGCTATGCTAATTATCATTTATATAAGCTCTCATACAATTTTAATTTTCATGGGCATGCAATCAAATAGTAAACACTTACTTATTTTAAATAATATATTATTCGTTAAAATAGAGTGACATAATCATTTTATGCTATGCTAATAATCATTTATATAAGCTCTCATACAATTTGAATATTCATGGGCATGCAATCAAATAGTAAACACTTACTTATTTTAAATAATATATTATTCGTTAAAATAGAGTGATATGATCATTTTATGCTATGCTAATAATCATTTATATAAGCTCTCATACAATTTGAATATTCATGGGCATGCAATCAAATAGTAAACACTTACTTATTTTAAATAATATATTATTCTATTAAAATAGAGTGATATGATCATTTTATGCTATGCTAATTATCATTTATATAAGCTCTCATACAATTTGAATATTCATGGGCATGCAATCAAATAGTAAACACTTACTTATTTTAAATAATATATTATTCGTTAAAATAGAGTATGCTAATTATCATTTATATAAGCTTTCATACAATTTGAATATTCATGGGCATGCAATCAAATAGTAAACACTTACATATTTTAAATAATATATTATTCGTTAAAATAGAGTGATATGATCATTTTATGCTATGCTAATTATCATTAATATAAGCTCTCATACAATTTGAATATTCATGGGCATGCAATCAAATAGTAAACACTTACTTATTTTAAATAATATATTATTCGTTAAAATAGAGTGATATGATCATTTTATGCTATGCTAATTATCATTTATATAAGCTCTCATACAATTTGAATATTCATGGGCATGCCATCAAATAGTAAACACTTACTTATTTTAAATAATATATTATTCGTTAAAATAGAGTGATATGATCATTTTATGCTATGCTAATTATCATTTATATAAGCTCTCATACAATTTGAATATTCATGGGCATGCAATCAAATAGTAAACACTTACTTATTTTAAATAATATATTATTCTATTAAAATAGAGTGATATGATCATTTTATGCTATGCTAATTATCATTTATATAAGCTCTCATACAATTTGAATATTCATGGGCATGCAATCAAATAGTAAACACTTACTTATTTTAAATAATATATTATTCGTTAAAATAGAGTAATATGATCATTTTATGCTAGGCTAATTATCATTTATATAAGCTCTCATACAATTTGAATATTCATGGGCATGCAATCAAATAGTAAACACTTACTTATTTTAAATAATATATTATTCGTTAAAATAGAGTGATATGATCATTTTATGCTATGCTAATTATCATTTATATAAGCTCTCATACAATTTGAATATTCATGGGCATGCAATCAAATAGTAAACACTTACTTATTTTAAATAATATATTATTCTATTAAAATAGAGTGATATGATCATTTTATGCTATGCTAATTATCATTTATATAAGCTCTCATACATTTTGAATATTCATGGGCATGCAATACAATAGTAAACACTTACTTATTTTAAATAATATATTATTCGTTAAAATAGAGTGATATGATAATTTTATTCTATGCTAATTATCATTTATATAAGCTCTCATACAATTTGAATATTCATGGGCATGCAATCAAATAGTAAACACTTACTTATTTTAAATAATATATTATTCTATTAAAATAGAGTGATATGATCATTTTATGCTATGCTAATTATCATTTATATAAGCTTTCATACAATTTGAATATTCATGGGCATGCAATCAAATAGTAAACACTTACTTATTTTAAATAATATATTATTCGTTAAAATAGAGTATGCTAATTATCATTTATATAAGCTTTCATACAATTTGATTATTCATGGGCATGCAATCAAATAGTAAACACTTACTTATTTTAAATAATATATTATTCGTTAAAATAGAGTGATATGATCATTTTATGCTATGCTAATTATCATTTATATAAGCTCTCATACAATTTGAATATTCATGGGCATGCAATCTAATAGTAAACACTTACTTATTTTAAATAATATATTATTCGTTAAAATAGAGTGATATGATCATTTTATGTTATTCTAATTATCATTTATATAAGCTCTCATACAATTTGAATATTCATGGGCATGCAATCAAATAATAAACACTTACTTATTTTAAATAATATATTATTCATTAAAATAGAGTGATATGATCATTTTATGCTATGCTAATTATCATTTATATAAGCTCTCATACAATTTTAATTTTCATGGGCATGCAATCAAATAGTAAACACTTACTTATTTTAAATAATATATTATTCGTTAAAATAGAGTGATATAATCATTTTATGCTATGCTAATAATCATTTATATAAGCTGTCATACAATTTGAATATTCATGGGCATGCAATCAAATAGTAAACACTTACTTATTTTAAATAATATATTATTCGTTAAAATAGAGTGATATGATCATTTTATGCTATGCTAATTATCATTTATATAAGCTCTCATACAATTTGAATATTCATGGGCATGCAATCAAATAGTAAACACTTACTTATTTTAAATAATATATTATTCTATTAAAATAGAGTGATATGATCATTTTATGCTATGCTAATTATCATTTATATAAGCTCTCATACAATTTGAATATTCATGGGCATGCAATCAAATAGTAAACACTTACTTATTTTAAATAATATATTATTCGTTAAAATAGAGTATGCTAATTATCATTTATATAAGCTTTCATACAATTTGAATATTCATGGGCATGCAATCAAAAAGTAAACACTTACATATTTTAAATAATATATTATTCGTTAAAATAGAGTGATATGATCATTTTATGCTATGCTAATTATCATTTATATAAGCTCTCATACAATTTTAATTTTCATGGGCATGCAATCAAATAGTAAACACTTACTTATTTTAAATAATATATTATTCGTTAAAATAGAGTGACATAATCATTTTATGCTATGCTAATAATCATTTATATAAGCTCTCATACAATTTGAATATTCATGGGCATGCAATCAAATAGTAAACACTTACTTATTTTAAATAATATATTATTCGTTAAAATAGAGTGATATGATCATTTTATGCTATGCTAATAATCATTTATATAAGCTCTCATACAATTTGAATATTCATGGGCATGCAATCAAATAGTAAACACTTACTTATTTTAAATAATATATTATTCTATTAAAATAGAGTGATATGATCATTTTATGCTATGCTAATTATCATTTATATAAGCTCTCATACAATTTGAATATTCATGGGCATGCAATCAAATAGTAAACACTTACTTATTTTAAATAATATATTATTCGTTAAAATAGAGTATGCTAATTATCATTTATATAAGCTTTCATACAATTTGAATATTCATGGGCATGCAATCAAATAGTAAACACTTACATATTTTAAATAATATATTATTCGTTAAAATAGAGTGATATGATCATTTTATGCTATGCTAATTATCATTAATATAAGCTCTCATACAATTTGAATATTCATGGGCATGCAATCAAATAGTAAACACTTACTTATTTTAAATAATATATTATTCGTTAAAATAGAGTGATATGATCATTTTATGCTATGCTAATTATCATTTATATAAGCTCTCATACAATTTGAATATTCATGGGCATGCCATCAAATAGTAAACACTTACTTATTTTAAATAATATATTATTCGTTAAAATAGAGTGATATGATCATTTTATGCTATGCTAATTATCATTTATATAAGCTCTCATACAATTTGAATATTCATGGGCATGCAATCAAATAGTAAACACTTACTTATTTTAAATAATATATTATTCTATTAAAATAGAGTGATATGATCATTTTATGCTATGCTAATTATCATTTATATAAGCTCTCATACAATTTGAATATTCATGGGCATGCAATCAAATAGTAAACACTTACTTATTTTAAATAATATATTATTCGTTAAAATAGAGTAATATGATCATTTTATGCTAGGCTAATTATCATTTATATAAGCTCTCATACAATTTGAATATTCATGGGCATGCAATCAAATAGTAAACACTTACTTATTTTAAATAATATATTATTCGTTAAAATAGAGTGATATGATCATTTTATGCTATGCTAATTATCATTTATATAAGCTCTCATACAATTTGAATATTCATGGGCTTGCAATCAAATAATAAACACTTACTTATTTTAAATAATATATTATTCGTTAAAATAGAGTGATATGATCATTTTATGCTATGCTAATTATCATTTATATAAGCTCTCATACAATTTGAATATTCATGGGCATGCAATCAAATAGTAAACACTTACTTATTTTAAATAATATATTATTCGTTAAAATAGAGTGATATGATCATTTTACGCTATGCTAATAATCATTTATATAAGCTCTCATACAATTTGAATATTCATGGGCATGCAATCAAATAGTAAACACTTACTTATTTTAAATAATATATTATTCGTTAAAATAGAGTGATATGATCATTTTATGCTATGCTAATTATCATTTATATAAGCTCTCATACAATTTGAATATTCATGGGCATGCAATCAAATAGTAAACACTTACTTATTTTAAATAATATATTATTCGTTAAAATAGAGTGATATGATCATTTTATGCTATGCTAATTATCATTTATATAAGCTCTCATACAATTTGAATATTCATGGGCATGCAATCAAATAGTAAACACTTACTTATTTTAAATAATATATTATTCATTAAAATAAAGTGATATGATCATTTTATGCTACGCTAATTATCATTTATATAAGCTCTCATACAATTTGAATATTCATGGGCATGTAATCAAATAGTAAACACTTACTTATTTTAAATAATATATTTTTCGTTAAAATAGAGTGATATGATCATTTTATGCTATGCTAATTATCATTTATATAAGCTCTCATACAATTTGAATATTCATGGGCATGCAATCTAATAGTAAACACTTACTTATTTTAAATAATATATTATTCGTTAAAATAGAGTGATATGATCATTTTATTCTATGCTAATTATCATTTATATAAGCTCTCATACAATTTGAATATTCATGGGCATGCAATCAAATAGTAAACACTTACTTATTTTAAATAATATATTATTCTATTAAAATAGAGTGATATGATCATTTTATGCTATGCTAATTATCATTTATATAAGATTTCATACAATTTGAATATTCATGGGCATGCAATCAAATAGTAAACACTTACTTATTTTAAATAATATATTATTCGTTAAAATAGAGTGATATGATCATTTTATGCTATGCTAATTATCATTTAGATAAGCTCTCATACAATTTGAATATTCATGGGCATGCAATCAAATAGTAAACACTTACTTATTTTAAACAATATATTATTCGTTAAAATAGAGTGATATGATCATTTTATGCTATGCTAATTATCATTTATATAAGCTCTCGTACAAATTGAATATTCATGGGCATGCAATCAAATAGTAAACACTTACTTATTTTAAATAATATATTATTCGTTAAAATAGAGTGATATGATCATTTTATGCTATGCTAATTATCATTTATATAAGCTCTCGTACAATTTGAATATTCATGGGCATGCAATCAAATAGTAAACACTTACTTATTTTAAATAATATATTATTCATTAAAATAAAGTGATATGATCATTTTATGCTACGCTAATTATCATTTATATAAGCTCTCATACAATTTGAATATTCATGGGCATGTAATCAAATAGTAAACACTTACTTATTTTAAATAATATATTTTTCGTTAAAATAGAGTGATATGATCATTTTATGCTATGCTAATTATCATTTATATAAGCTCTCATACAATTTGAATATTCATGGGCATGCAATCTAATAGTAAACACTTACTTATTTTAAATAATATATTATTCGTTAAAATAGAGTGATATGATCATTTTATTCTATGCTAATTATCATTTATATAAGCTCTCATACAATTTGAATATTCATGGGCATGCAATCAAATAGTAAACACTTACTTATTTTAAATAATATATTATTCTATTAAAATAGAGTGATATGATCATTTTATGCTATGCTAATTATCATTTATATAAGCTCTCATACAATTTGAATATTCATGGGCATGCAATACAATAGTAAACACTTACTTATTTTAAATAATATATTATTCGTTAAAATAAAGTGATATGATCATTTTATTCTATGCTAATTATCATTTATATAAGCTCTCATACAATTTGAATATTCATGGGCATGCAATCAAATAGTAAACACTTACTTATTTTAAATAATATATTATTCGTTAAAATAGAGTGATATGATCATTTTATTCTATGCTAATTATCATTTATATAAGCTCTCGTACAAATTGAATATTCATGGGCATGCAATCAAATAGTAAACACTTACTTATTTTAAATAATATATTATTCTATTAAAATAGAGTGATATGATCATTTTATGCTATGCTAATTATCATTTATATAAGCTCTCATACAATTTGAATATTCATGGGCATGCAATACAATAGTAAACACTTACTTATTTTAAATAATATATTATTCGTTAAAATAAAGTGATATGATCATTTTATTCTATGCTAATTATCATTTATATAAGCTCTCATACAATTTGAATATTCATGGGCATGCAATCAAATAGTAAACACTTACTTATTTTAAATAATATATTATTCGTTAAAATAGAGTGATATGATCATTTTACGCTATGCTAATAATCATTTATATAAGCTCTCATACAATTTGAATATTCATGGGCATGCAATCAAATAGTAAACACTTACTTATTTTAAATAATATATTATTCGTTAAAATAGAGTGATATGATCATTTTATGCTATGCTAATTATCATTTATATAAGCTCTCATACAATTTGAATATTCATGGGCATGCAATCAAATAGTAAACACTTACTTATTTTAAATAATATATTATTCGTTAAAATAGAGTGATATGATCATTTTATGCTATGCTAATTATCATTTATATAAGCTCTCATACAATTTGAATATTCATGGGCATGCAATCAAATAGTAAACACTTACTTATTTTAAATAATATATTATTCATTAAAATAAAGTGATATGATCATTTTATGCTACGCTAATTATCATTTATATAAGCTCTCATACAATTTGAATATTCATGGGCATGTAATCAAATAGTAAACACTTACTTATTTTAAATAATATATTTTTCGTTAAAATAGAGTGATATGATCATTTTATGCTATGCTAATTATCATTTATATAAGCTCTCATACAATTTGAATATTCATGGGCATGCAATCTAATAGTAAACACTTACTTATTTTAAATAATATATTATTCGTTAAAATAGAGTGATATGATCATTTTATTCTATGCTAATTATCATTTATATAAGCTCTCATACAATTTGAATATTCATGGGCATGCAATCAAATAGTAAACACTTACTTATTTTAAATAATATATTATTCTATTAAAATAGAGTGATATGATCATTTTATGCTATGCTAATTATCATTTATATAAGATTTCATACAATTTGAATATTCATGGGCATGCAATCAAATAGTAAACACTTACTTATTTTAAATAATATATTATTCGTTAAAATAGAGTGATATGATCATTTTATGCTATGCTAATTATCATTTATATAAGCTCTCGTACAATTTGAATATTCATGGGCATGCAATCAAATAGTAAACACTTACTTATTTTAAATAATATATTATTCGTTAAAATAGAGTGATATGATCATTTTATGCTATGCTAATTATTATTTATATAAGCTCTAGTAAAATTTGAATATTCATGGGCATGCAATCAAATAGTAAACACTTACTTATTTTAAATAATATATTATTCGTTAAAATAGAGTGATATGATCATTTTATGCTATGCTAATTATCATTTATATAAGCTCTCGTACAATTTGAATATTCATGGGCATGCAATCAAATAGTAAACACTTACTTATTTTAAATAATATATTATTCGTTAAAATAGAGTGATATGATCATTTTATGCTATGCTAATTATCATTTATATAAGCTCTCATACAATTTGAATATTCATGGGCATGCAATCAAATAGTAAACACTTACTTATTTTAAATAATATATTATTCGTTAAAATAGAGTGATATGATCATTTTATGCTATGCTAATTATCATTTATATAAGCTCTCATACAATTTGATTATTCATGGGCATGCAATCAAATAGTAAACACTTACTTATTTTAAATAATATATTATTCGTTAAAATAGAGTGATATGATCATTTTATGCTATGCTAATTATCATTTATATAAGCTCTCATACAATTTGAATATTCATGGGCATGCAATCAAATAGTAAACACTTACTTATTTTAAATAATATATTATTCGTTAAAATAGAGTGATATGATCATTTTATGCTATGCTAATTATCATTTATATAAGCTCTCATACAATTTGAATATTCATGGGCATGCAATCAAATAGTAAACACTTACTTATTTTAAATAATATATTATTCGTTAAAATAGAGTGATATGATCATTTTATGCTATGCTAATTATCATTTATATAAGCTCTCATACAATTTGAATATTCATGGGCATGCAATCAAATAGTAAACACTTACTTATTTTAAATAATATATTATTCGTTAAAATAGAGTGATATGATCATTTTATGCTATGCTAATTATCATTTATATAAGCTCTCATACAATTTGAATATTCATGGGCATGCAATCAAATAGTAAACACTTACTTATTTTAAATAATATATTATTCGTTAAAATAGAGTGATATGATCATTTTATGCTATGCTAATTATCATTTATATAAGCTCTCATACAATTTGAATATTCATGGGCATGCAATCAAATAGTAAACACTTACTTATTTTAAATAATATATTATTCATTAAAATAAAGTGATATGATCATTTTATGCTACGCTAATTATCATTTATATAAGCTCTCATACAATTTGAATATTCATGGGCATGTAATCAAATAGTAAACACTTACTTATTTTAAATAATATATTTTTCGTTAAAATAGAGTGATATGATCATTTTATGCTATGCTAATTATCATTTATATAAGCTCTCATACAATTTGAATATTCATGGGCATGCAATCAAATAGTAAACACTTACTTATTTTAAATAATATATTATTCGTTAAAATAGAGTGATATGATCATTTTATGCTATGCTAATTATCATTTATATAAGCTCTCATACAATTTGAATATTCATGGGCATGCAATCAAATAGTAAACACTTACTTATTTTAAATAATATATTATTCGTTAAAATAGAGTGATATGATCATTTAATGCTAAGCTAATTATCATTTATATAAGCTCTCATACAATTTGAATATTCATGGGCATGCAATCAAATAGTAAACACTTACTTATTTTAAATAATATATTATTCTATTAAAATAGAGTGATATGATCATTTTATGCTATGCTAATTATCATTTATATAAGCTCTCATACAATTTGAATATTCACGGGCATGCAATCAAATAGTAAACACTTACTTATTTTAAATAATATATTATTCGTTAAAATAGAGTGATATGATCATTTTATGCTATGCTAATTATCATTTATATAAGCTCTCATACAATTTGAATATTCATGGGCATGCAATCAAATAGTAAACACTTACTTATTTTAAATAATATATTATTCGTTAAAATAGAGTGATATGATCATTTTATGCTATGCTAATTATCATTTATATAAGATCTCATACAATTTGAATATTCATGGGCATGCAATCAAATAGTAAACACTTACTTATTTTAAATAATATATTATTCCATTAAAATAGAGTGATATGATCATTTTATGCTATGCTAATTATCATTTATATAAGCTCTCAACAATTTGAATATTCATGGGCATGCAATCAAATAGTAAACACTTACTTATTTTAAATAATATATTATTCGTTATAATAGAGTGATATGATCATTTTATGCTATGCTAATTATCATTTATATAAGCTCTCATACAATTTGAATATTCATGGGCATGAAATCAAATAGTAAACACTTACTTATTTTAAATAATATATTATTCGTTAAAATAGAGTATGCTAATTATCATTTATATAAGCTCTCATACAATTTGAATATTCATGGGCATGCAATCAAATAGTAAACACTTACTTATTTTAAATAATATATTATTCTTTAAAATAGAGTGATATGATCATTTTATAATATGCTAATTATCATTTATATAAGCTCTCATACAATTTGAATATTCATGGGCATGCAATCAAATAGTAAACACTTACTTATTTTAAATAATATATTATTCGTTAAAATAGAGTGATATGATCATTTTATGCTATGCTAATTATCATTTAGATAAGCTCTCATACAATTTGAATATTCATGGGCATGCAATCAAATAGTAAACACTTACTTATTTTAAACAATATATTATTCGTTAAAATAGAGTGATATGATCATTTTATGCTATGCTAATTATCATTTATATAAGCTCTCATACAATTTGAATATTCATGGGCATGCAATCAAATAGTAAACACTTACTTATTTTAAATAATATATTATTCGTTAAAATAGAGTGATATGATCATTTTATGCTATGCTAATTATCATTTATATAAGATTTCATACAATTTGAATATTCATGGGCATGCAATCAAATAGTAAACACTTACTTATTTTAAATAATATATTATTCGTTAAAATAGAGTGATATGATCATTTTATGCTATGCTAATTATCATTTAGATAAGCTCTCATACAATTTGAATATTCATGGGCATGCAATCAAATAGTAAACACTTACTTATTTTAAACAATATATTATTCGTTAAAATAGAGTGATATGATCATTTTATGCTATGCTAATTATCATTTATATAAGCTCTCATACAATTTGAATATTCATGGGCATGCAATCAAATAGTAAACACTTACTTATTTTAAATAATATATTATTCGTTAAAATAGAGTGATATGTTCATTTTATGCTACGCTAATTATCATTTATATAAGCTCTCATACAATTTGAATATTCATGGGCATGCAATCAAATAGTAAACACTTATTTATTTTAAATAATATATTATTCGTTAAAATAGAGTGATATGATCATTTTATGCTACGCTAATTATCATTTATATAAGCTCTCATACAATTTGAATATTCATGGGCATGCAATCAAATAGTAAACACTTACTTATTTTAAATAATATATTATTCGTTAAAATAGAGTGATATGATCATTTTATGCTACGCTAATTATCATTTATATAAGCTCTCATACAATTTGAATATTCATGGGCATGCAATCAAATAGTAAACACTTACTTATTTTAAATAATATATTATTCGTTAAAATAGAGTGATATGATCATTTTATGCTACGCTAATTATCATTTATATAAGCTCTCATACAATTTGAATATTCATGGGCATGCAATCAAATAGTAAACACTTACTTATTTTAAATAATATATTATTCGTTAAAATAGAGTGATATGATCATTTTATGCTACGCTAATTATCATTTATATAAGCTCTCATACAATTTGAATATTCATGGGCATGCAATCAAATAGTAAACACTTACTTATTTTAAATAATATATTATTCGTTAAAATAGAGTGATATGATCATTTTATGCTACGCTAATTATCATTTATATAAGCTCTCATACAATTTGAATATTCATGGGCATGCAATCAAATAGTAAACACTTACTTATTTAAATAATAAATTATTCGTTAAAATAGAGTGATATGATCATTTTATGCTACGCTAATTATCATTTATATAAGCTCTCATACAATTTGAATATTCATGGGCATGCAATCAAATAGTAAACACTTACTTATTTTAAATAATATATTATTCGTTAAAATAGAGTGATATGATCATTTTATGCTACGCTAATTATCATTTATATAAGCTCTCATACAATTTGAATATTCATGGGCATGCAATCAAATAGTAAACACTTACTTATTTTAAATAATATATTATTCGTTAAAATAGAGTGATATGATCATTTTATGCTACGCTAATTATCATTTATATAAGCTCTCATACAATTTGAATATTCATGGGCATGCAATCAAATAGTAAACACTTACTTATTTTAAATAATATATTATTCGTTAAAATAGAGTGATATGATCATTTTATGCTACGCTAATTATCATTTATATAAGCTCTCATACAATTTGAATATTCATGGGCATGCAATCAAATAGTAAACACTTACTTATTTTAAATAATATATTATTCGTTAAAATAGAGTGATATGATCATTTTATGCTACGCTAATTATCATTTATATAAGCTCTCATACAATTTGAATATTCATGGGCATGCAATCAAATAGTAAACACTTACTTATTTTAAATAATATATTATTCGTTAAAATAGAGTGATATGATCATTTTATGCTACGCTAATTATCATTTATATAAGCTCTCATACAATTTGAATATTCATGGGCATGCAATCAAATAGTAAACACTTACTTATTTAAATAATATATTATTCGTTAAAATAGAGTGATATGATCATTTTATGCTACGCTAATTATCATTTATATAAGCTCTCATACAATTTGAATATTCATGGGCATGCAATCAAATAGTAAACACTTACTTATTTTAAATAATATATTATTCGTTAAAATAGAGTGATATGATCATTTTATGCTACGCTAATTATCATTTATATAAGCTCTCATACAATTTGAATATTCATGGGCATGCAATCAAATAGTAAACACTTACTTATTTTAAATAATATATTATTCGTTAAAATAGAGTGATATGATCATTTTATGCTACGCTAATTATCATTTATATAAGCTCTCATACAATTTGAATATTCATGGGCATGCAATCAAATAGTAAACACTTACTTATTTTAAATAATATATTATTCGTTAAAATAGAGTGATATGATCATTTTATGCTACGCTAATTATCATTTATATAAGCTCTCATACAATTTGAATATTCATGGGCATGCAATCAAATAGTAAACACTTACTTATTTTAAATAATATATTATTCGTTAAAATAGAGTGATATGATCATTTTATGCTACGCTAATTATCATTTATATAAGCTCTCATACTATTTGAATATTCATGGGCATGCAATCAAATAGTAAACACTTACTTATTTTAAATAATATATTATTCGTTAAAATAGAGTGATATGATCATTTTATGCTACGCTAATTATCATTTATATAAGCTCTCATACAATTTGAATATTCATGGGCATGCAATCAAATAGTAAACACTTACTTATTTTAAATAATATATTATTCGTTAAAATAGAGTGATATGATCATTTTATGCTACGCTAATTATCATTTATATAAGCTCTCATACAATTTGAATATTCATGGGCATGCAATCAAATAGTAAACACTTACTTATTTTAAATAATATATTATTCGTTAAAATAGAGTGATATGATCATTTTATGCTACGCTAATTATCATTTATATAAGCTCTCATACAATTTGAATATTCATGGGCATGCAATCAAATAGTAAACACTTACTTATTTTAAATAATATATTATTCGTTAAAATAGAGTGATATGATCATTTTATGCTATGCTAATTATCATTTATATAAGCTCTCATACAATTTGAATATTCATGGGCATTTAATCAAATAGTAAACACTTACTTATTTTAAATAATATATTATTCGTTAAAATAGAGTGATATGATCATTTTATGCTATGCTAATTATCATTTATATAAGCTCTCATACAATTTGAATATTCATGGGCATGCAATCAAATAGTAAACACTTACTTATTTTAAATAATATATTATTCGTTAAAATAGAGTGATATGATCATTTTATGCTATGCTAATTATCATTTATATAAGCTCTCATACAATTTGAATATTCATGGGCATGCAATCAAATAGTAAACACTTACTTATTTTAAATAATATATTATTCGTTAAAATAGAGTGATATGATCATTTTATGCTATGCTAATTATCATTTATATAAGCTCTCATACAATTTGAATATTCATGGGCATGCAATCAAATAGTAAACACTTACTTATTTTAAATAATATATTATTCGTTAAAATAGAGTGATATGATCATTTTATGCTACGCTAATTATCATTTATATAAGCTCTCATACTATTTGAATATTCATGGGCATGCAATCAAATAGTAAACACTTACTTATTTTAAATAATATATTATTCGTTAAAATAGAGTGATATGATCATTTTATGCTACGCTAATTATCATTTATATAAGCTCTCATACAATTTGAATATTCATGGGCATGCAATCAAATAGTAAACACTTACTTATTTTAAATAATATATTATTCGTTAAAATAGAGTGATATGATCATTTTATGCTACGCTAATTATCATTTATATAAGCTCTCATACAATTTGAATATTCATGGGCATGCAATCAAATAGTAAACACTTACTTATTTTAAATAATATATTATTCGTTAAAATAGAGTGATATGATCATTTTATGCTACGCTAATTATCATTTATATAAGCTCTCATACAATTTGAATATTCATGGGCATGCAATCAAATAGTAAGCACTTACTTATTTAAATAATATATTGTTCGTTAAAATAGAGTGATATGATCATTTTATGCTACGCTAATTATCATTTATATAAGCTCTCATACAATTTGAATATTCATGGGCGTGCAATCAAATAGTAAACACTTACTTATTTTAAATAATATATTAGTCGTTAAAATAGAGTGATATGATCATTTTATGCTACGCTAATTATCATTTATATAAGCTCTCATACAATTTGAATATTCATGGGCATGCAATCAAATAGTAAACACTTACTTATTTTAAATAATATATTATTCGTTAAAATAGAGTGATATGATCATTTTATGCTACGCTAATTATCATTTATATAAGCTCTCATAAAATTTGAATATTCATGGGCATGCAATCAAATAGTAAACACTTACTTATTTTAAATAATATGTTATTCGTTAAAATAGAGTGATATGATCATTTTATGCTACGCTAATTATCATTTATATAAGCTCTCATACAATTTGAATATTCATGGGCATGCAATCAAATAGTAAACACTTACTTATTTTAAATAATATATTATTCGTTAAAATAGAGTGATATGATCATTTTATGCTACGCTAATTATCATTTATATAAGCTCTCGTACAATTTGAATATTCATGGGCATGCAATCAAATAGTAAACACTTACTTATTTAAAATAATATATTATTCGTTAAAATAGAGTGATATGATCATTTTATGCTACGCTAATTATCATTTATATAAGCTCTCGTACAATTTGAATATTCATGGGCATGCAATCAAATAGTAAACACTTACTTATTTTAAATAATATATTATTCGTTAAAATAGAGTGATATGATCATTTTATGCTACGCTAATTATCATTTATATAAGCTCTCGTACAATTTGAATATTCATGGGCATGCAATCAAATAGTAAACACTTACTTATTTTAAATAATATATTATTCGTTAAAATAGAGTGATATGATCATTTTATGCTATGCTAATTATCATTTATATAAGCTCTCGTACAATTTGAATATTCATGGGCATGCAATCAAATAGTAAACACTTACTTATTTTAAATAATATATTATTCGTTAAAATAGAGTGATATGATCATTTTATGCTATGCTAATTATCATTTATATAAGCTCTCGTACAATTTGAATATTCATGGGCATGCAATCAAATAGTAAACACTTACTTATTTTAAATAATATATTATTCGTTAAAATAGAGTGATATGTTCATTTTATGCTATGCTAATTATCATTTATATAAGCTCTCGTACAATTTGAATATTCATGGGCATGCAATCAAATAGTAAACACTTACTTATTTTAAATAATATATTATTCGTTAAAATAGAGTGATATGATCATTTTATGCTATGCTAATTATCATCTATATAAGCTCTCGTACAATTTGAATATTCATGGGCATGCAATCAAATAGTAAACACTTACTTATTTTAAATAATATATTATTCGTTAAAATAGAGTGATATGATCATTTTATGCTATGCTAATTATCATTTATATAAGCTCTCGTACAAATTGAATATTCATGGGCATGCAATCAAATAGTAAACACTTACTTATTTTAAATAATATATTATTCGTTAAAATAGAGTGATATGATCATTTTATGCTATGCTAATTATCATTTATATAAGCTCTCGTACAATTTGAATATTCATGGGCATGCAATCAAATAGTAAACACTTATTTTAAATAATATATTATTCGTTAAAATAGAGTGATATGATCATTTTATGCTATGCTAATTATCATTTATATAAGCTCTCGTACAATTTGAATATTCATGGGCATGCAATCAAATAGTAAACACTTACTTATTTTAAATAATATATTATTCGTTAAAATAGAGTGATATGATCATTTTATGCTATGCTAATTATCATTTATATAAGCTCTTGTACAATTTGAATATTCATGGGCATGCAATCAAGTAGTAAACACTTACTTATTTTAAGTAATATATTATTCGTTAAAATAGAGTGATATGATCATTTTATGCTATGCTAATTATCATTTATATAAGCTCTCGTACAATTTGAATATTCATGGGCATGCAATCAAATAGTAAACACTTACTTATTTTAAATAATATATTATTCGTTAAAATAGAGTGATATAATCATTTTATGCTATGCTAATTATCATTTATATAAGCTCTCGTACAATTTGAATATTCATGGGCATGCAATCAAATAGTAAACACTTACTTATTTTAAATAATATATTATTCGTTAAAATAGAGTGATATGATCATTTTATGCTATGCTAATTATCATTTATATAAGCTCTTGTACAATTTGAATATTCATGGGCATGCAATCAAGTAGTAAACACTTACTTATTTTAAGTAATATATTATTCGTTAAAATAGAGTGATATGATCATTTTATGCTACGCTAATTATCATTTATATAAGCTCTCGTACAATTTGAATATTCATGGGCATGCAATCAAATAGTAAACACTTACTTATTTAAAATAATATATTATTCGTTAAAATAGAGTGATATGATCATTTTATGCTATGCTAATTATCATTTATATAAGCTCTCGTACAATTTGAATATTCATGGGCATGCAATCAAATAGTAAACACTTACTTATTTAAAATAATATATTATTCGTTAAAATAGAGTGATATGATCATTTTATGCTATGCTAATTATCATTTATATAAGCTCTCAAACAATTTGAATATTCATGGGCATGCAATCAAATAGTAAACACTTACTTATTTTAAATAATATATTATTCGTTAAAATAGAGTGATATGATCATTTTATGCTATGCTAATTATTATTTATATAAGCTCTCGTAAAATTTGAATATTCATGGGCATGCAATCAAATAGTAAACACTTACTTATTTTAAATAATATATTATTCGTTAAAATAGAGTGATATGATCATTTTATGCTATGCTAATTATCATTTATATAAGCTCTCGTACAAATTGAATATTCATGGGCATGCAATCAAATAGTAAACACTTACTTATTTTAAATAATATATTATTCGTTAAAATAGAGTGATATGATCATTTTATGCTACGCTAATTATCATTTATATAAGCTCTCGTACAATTTGAATATTCATGGGCATGCAATCAAATAGTAAACACTTACTTATTTTAAATAATATATTATTCGTTAAAATAGAGTGATATGATCATTTTATGCTATGCTAATTATCATTTATATAAGCTCTCGTACAATTTGAATATTCATGGGCATGCAATCAAATAGTAAACACTTACTTATTTAAAATAATATATTATTCGTTAAAATAGAGTGATATGATCATTTTATGCTACGCTAATTATCATTTATATAAGCTCTCGTACAATTTGAATATTCATGGGCATGCAATCAAATAGTAAACACTTACTTATTTTAAATAATATATTATTCGTTAAAATAGAGTGATATGATCATTTTATGCTACGCTAATTATCATTTATATAAGCTCTCGTACAATTTGAATATTCATGGGCATGCAATCAAATAGTAAACACTTACTTATTTTAAATAATATATTATTCGTTAAAATAGAGTGATATGATCATTTTATGCTATGCTAATTATCATTTATATAAGCTCTCGTACAATTTGAATATTCATGGGCATGCAATCAAATAGTAAACACTTACTTATTTTAAATAATATATTATTCGTTAAAATAGAGTGATATGATCATTTTATGCTATGCTAATTATCATTTATATAAGCTCTCGTACAATTTGAATATTCATGGGCATGCAATCAAATAGTAAACACTTACTTATTTTAAATAATATATTATTCGTTAAAATAGAGTGATATGTTCATTTTATGCTATGCTAATTATCATTTATATAAGCTCTCGTACAATTTGAATATTCATGGGCATGCAATCAAATAGTAAACACTTACTTATTTTAAATAATATATTATTCGTTAAAATAGAGTGATATGATCATTTTATGCTATGCTAATTATCATCTATATAAGCTCTCGTACAATTTGAATATTCATGGGCATGCAATCAAATAGTAAACACTTACTTATTTTAAATAATATATTATTCGTTAAAATAGAGTGATATGATCATTTTATGCTATGCTAATTATCATTTATATAAGCTCTCGTACAAATTGAATATTCATGGGCATGCAATCAAATAGTAAACACTTACTTATTTTAAATAATATATTATTCGTTAAAATAGAGTGATATGATCATTTTATGCTATGCTAATTATCATTTATATAAGCTCTCGTACAATTTGAATATTCATGGGCATGCAATCAAATAGTAAACACTTATTTTAAATAATATATTATTCGTTAAAATAGAGTGATATGATCATTTTATGCTATGCTAATTATCATTTATATAAGCTCTCGTACAATTTGAATATTCATGGGCATGCAATCAAATAGTAAACACTTACTTATTTTAAATAATATATTATTCGTTAAAATAGAGTGATATGATCATTTTATGCTATGCTAATTATCATTTATATAAGCTCTTGTACAATTTGAATATTCATGGGCATGCAATCAAGTAGTAAACACTTACTTATTTTAAGTAATATATTATTCGTTAAAATAGAGTGATATGATCATTTTATGCTATGCTAATTATCATTTATATAAGCTCTCGTACAATTTGAATATTCATGGGCATGCAATCAAATAGTAAACACTTACTTATTTTAAATAATATATTATTCGTTAAAATAGAGTGATATAATCATTTTATGCTATGCTAATTATCATTTATATAAGCTCTCGTACAATTTGAATATTCATGGGCATGCAATCAAATAGTAAACACTTACTTATTTTAAATAATATATTATTCGTTAAAATAGAGTGATATGATCATTTTATGCTATGCTAATTATCATTTATATAAGCTCTCGTACAATTTGAATATTCATGGGCATGCAATCAAATAGTAAACACTTACTTATTTTAAATAATATATTATTCGTTAAAATAGAGTGATATGATCATTTTATGCTATGCTAATTATCATTTATATAAGCTCTCGTACAATTTGAATATTCATGGGCATGCAATCAAATAGTAAACACTTACTTATTTTAAATAATATATTATTCGTTAAAATAGAGTGATATGATCATTTTATGCTATGGTAATTATCATTTATATAAGCTCTCGTACAATTTGAATATTCATGGGCATGCAATCAAATAGTAAACACTTACTTATTTTAAATAAAATATTATTCGTTAAAATAGAGTGATATGATCATTTTATGCTATGCTAATTATCATTTATATAAGCTCTCGTAAAATTTGAATATTCATGGGCATGCAATCAAATAGTAAACACTTACTTATTTTAAATAATATATTATTCGTTAACATAGAGTGATATGATCATTTTATGCTATGCTAATTATCATTTATATAAGCTCTCGTACAAATTGAATATTTATGGGCATGCAATCAAATAGTAAACACTTACTTATTTTAAATAATATATTATTCGTTAAAATAGAGTGATATGATCATTTTATGCTACGCTAATTATCATTTATATAAGCTCTCGTACAATTTGAATATTCATGGGCATGCAATCAAATAGTAAACACTTACTTATTTTAAATAATATATTATTCGTTAAAATAGAGTGATATGATCATTTTATGCTACGCTAATTATCATTTATATAAGCTCTCGTACAATTTGAATATTCATGGGCATGCAATCAAATAGTAAACACTTACTTATTTTAAATAATATATTATTCGTTAAAATAGAGTGATATGATCATTTTATGCTACGCTAATTATCATTTATATAAGCTCTCTTACAATTTGAATATTCATGGGCATGCAATCAAATAGTAAACACTTACTTATTTTAAATAATATATTATTCGTTAAAATAGAGTGATATGATCATTTTATGCTACGCTAATTATCATTTATATAAGCTCTCGTACAATTTGAATATTCATGGGCATGCAATCAAATAGTAAACACTTACTTATTTTAAATAATATATTATTCGTTAAAATAGAGTGATATGATCATTTTATGCTACGCTAATTATCATTTATATAAGCTCTCTTACAATTTGAATATTCATGGGCATGCAATCAAATAGTAAACACTTACTTATTTTAAATAATATATTATTCGTTAAAATAGAGTGATATGATCATTTTATGCTATGCTAATTATCATTTATATAAGCTCTCGTACAATTTGAATATTCATGGGCATGCAATCAAATAGTAAACACTTACTTATTTTAAATAATATATTATTCGTTAAAATAGAGTGATATGATCATTTTATGCTATGCTAATTATCATTTATATAAGCTCTCGTACAATTTGAATATTCATGGGCATGCAATCAAATAGTAAACACTTACTTATTTTAAATAATATATTATTCGTTAAAATAGAGTGATATGATCATTTTATGCTATGCTAATTATCATTTATATAAGCTCTCGTACAATTTGAATATTCATGGGCATGCAATCAAATAGTAAACACTTACTTATTTTAAATAATATATTATTCGTTAAAATAGAGTGATATGATCATTTTATGCTACGCTAATTATCATTTATATAAGCTCTCGTACAATTTGAATATTCATGGGCATGCAATCAAATAGTAAACACTTACTTATTTTAAATAATATATTATTCGTTAAAATAGAGTGATATGATCATTATATGCTATGCTAATTATCATTTATATAAGCTCTCGTACAATTTGAATATTCATGGGCATGCAATCAAATAGTAAACACTTACTTATTTAAAATAATATATTATTCGTTAAAATAGAGTGATATGATCATTTTATGCTACGCTAATTATCATTTATATAAGCTCTCGTACAATTTGAATATTCATGGGCATGCAATCAAATAGTAAACACTTACTTATTTTAAATAATATATTATTCGTTAAAATAGAGTGATATGATCATTTTATGCTACGCTAATTATCATTTATATAAGCTCTCGTACAATTTGAATATTCATGGGCATGCAATCAAATAGTAAACACTTACTTATTTTAAATAATATATTATTCGTTAAAATAGAGTGATATGATCATTTTATGCTATGCTAATTATCATTTATATAAGCTCTCGTACAATTTGAATATTCATGGGCATGCAATCAAATAGTAAACACTTACTTATTTTAAATAATATATTATTCGTTAAAATAGAGTGATATGATCATTTTATGCTATGCTAATTATCATTTATATAAGCTCTCGTACAATTTGAATATTCATGGGCATGCAATCAAATAGTAAACACTTACTTATTTTAAATAATATATTATTCGTTAAAATAGAGTGATATGTTCATTTTATGCTATGCTAATTATCATTTATATAAGCTCTCGTACAATTTGAATATTCATGGGCATGCAATCAAATAGTAAACACTTACTTATTTTAAATAATATATTATTCGTTAAAATAGAGTGATATGATCATTTTATGCTATGCTAATTATCATCTATATAAGCTCTCGTACAATTTGAATATTCATGGGCATGCAATCAAATAGTAAACACTTACTTATTTTAAATAATATATTATTCGTTAAAATAGAGTGATATGATCATTTTATGCTATGCTAATTATCATTTATATAAGCTCTCGTACAAATTGAATATTCATGGGCATGCAATCAAATAGTAAACACTTACTTATTTTAAATAATATATTATTCGTTAAAATAGAGTGATATGATCATTTTATGCTATGCTAATTATCATTTATATAAGCTCTCGTACAATTTGAATATTCATGGGCATGCAATCAAATAGTAAACACTTACTTATTTTAAATAATATATTATTCGTTAAAATAGAGTGATATGATCATTTTATGCTATGCTAATTATCATTTATATAAGCTCTCGTACAATTTGAATATTCATGGGCATGCAATCAAATAGTAAACACTTACTTATTTTAAATAATATATTATTCGTTAAAATAGAGTGATATGATCATTTTATGCTATGCTAATTATCATTTATATAAGCTCTTGTACAATTTGAATATTCATGGGCATGCAATCAAGTAGTAAACACTTACTTATTTTAAGTAATATATTATTCGTTAAAATAGAGTGATATGATCATTTTATGCTATGCTAATTATCATTTATATAAGCTCTCGTACAATTTGAATATTCATGGGCATGCAATCAAATAGTAAACACTTACTTATTTTAAATAATATATTATTCGTTAAAATAGAGTGATATAATCATTTTATGCTATGCTAATTATCATTTATATAAGCTCTCGTACAATTTGAATATTCATGGGCATGCAATCAAATAGTAAACACTTACTTATTTTAAATAATATATTATTCGTTAAAATAGAGTGATATGATCATTTTATGCTATGCTAATTATCATTTATATAAGCTCTCGTACAATTTGAATATTCATGGGCATGCAATCAAATAGTAAACACTTACTTATTTTAAATAATATATTATTCGTTAAAATAGAGTGATATGATCATTTTATGCTATGCTAATTATCATTTATATAAGCTCTCGCACAATTTGAATATTCATGGGCATGCAATCAAATAGTAAACACTTACTTATTTTAAATAATATATTATTCGTTAAAATAGAGTGATATGATCATTTTATGCTATGGTAATTATCATTTATATAAGCTCTCGTACAATTTGAATATTCATGGGCATGCAATCAAATAGTAAACACTTACTTATTTTAAATAATATATTATTCGTTAAAATAGAGTGATATGATCATTTTATGCTATGCTAATTATCATTTATATAAGCTCTCGTAAAATTTGAATATTCATGGGCATGCAATCAAATAGTAAACACTTACTTATTTTAAATAATATATTATTCGTTAACATAGAGTGATATGATCATTTTATGCTATGCTAATTATCATTTATATAAGCTCTCGTACAAATTGAATATTTATGGGCATGCAATCAAATAGTAAACACTTACTTATTTTAAATAATATATTATTCGTTAAAATAGAGTGATATGATCATTTTATGCTACGCTAATTATCATTTATATAAGCTCTCGTACAATTTGAATATTCATGGGCATGCAATCAAATAGTAAACACTTACTTATTTTAAATAATATATTATTCGTTAAAATAGAGTGATATGATCATTTTATGCTATGCTAATTATCATTTATATAAGCTCTCGTACATTTTGAATATTCATGGGCATGCAATCAAATAGTAAACACTTACTTATTTTAAATAATATATTATTCGTTAAAATAGAGTGATATGATCATTTTATGCTATGCTAATTATCATTTATATAAGCTCTCGTACAATTTGAATATTCATGGGCATGCAATCAAATAGTAAACACTTACTTATTTTAAATAATATATTATTCGTTAAAATAGAGTGATATGATCATTTTATGCTACGCTAATTATCATTTATATAAGCTCTCGTACAATTTGAATATTCATGGGCATGCAATCAAATAGTAAACACTTACTTATTTTAAATAATATATTATTCGTTAAAATAGAGTGATATGATCATTTTATGCTACGCTAATTATCATTTATATAAGCTCTCTTACAATTTGAATATTCATGGGCATGCAATCAAATAGTAAACACTTACTTATTTTAAATAATATATTATTCGTTAAAATAGAGTGATATGATCATTTTATGCTATGCTAATTATCATTTATATAAGCTCTCGTACAATTTGAATATTCATGGGCATGCAATCAAATAGTAAACACTTACTTATTTTAAATAATATATTATTCGTTAAAATAGAGTGATATGATCATTTTATGCTATGCTAATTATCATTTATATAAGCTCTCATACAATTTGAATATTCATGGGCATGCAATCAAATAGTAAACACTTACTTATTTTAAATAATATATTATTCGTTAAAATAGAGTGATATGATCATTTTATGCTATGCTAATTATCATTTATATAAGCTCTCGTACAATTTGAATATTCATGGGCATGCAATCAAATAGTAAACACTTACTTATTTTAAATAATATATTATTCGTTAAAATAGAGTGATATGATCATTTTATGCTATGCTAATTATCATTTATATAAGCTCTCGTACAATTTGAATATTCATGGGCATGCAATCAAATAGTAAACACTTACTTATTTTAAATAATATATTATTCGTTAAAATAGAGTGATATGATCATTTTCTGCTATGCTAATTATCATTTATATAAGCTCTCGTACAATTTGAATATTCATGGGCATGCAATCAAATAGTAAACACTTACTTATTTTAAATAATATATTATTCGTTAAAATAGAGTGATATGATCATTTTATGCTACGCTAATTATCATTTATATAAGCTCTCATACAATTTGAATATTCATGGGCATGCAATCAAATAGTAAACACTTACTTATTTTAGATAATATATTATTCGTTTAAATAGAGTGATGTGATCATTTTATGCTATGCTAATTATCATTTATATAAGCTCTCGTACAATTTGAATATTCATGGGCATGCAATCAAATAGTAAACACTTACTTATTTTAAATAATATATTATTCGTTAAAATAGAGTGATATGATCATTTTATGCTACGCTAATTATCATTTATATAAGCTTTCATACAATTTGAATATTCATGGGCATGCAATCAAATAGTAAACAGTTACTTATTTTAAATAATATATTATTCGTTAAAATAGAGTGATATGATCATTTTATGCTATGCTAATTATCATTTATATAAGCTCTCGTACAATTTGAATATTCATGGGCATGCAATCAAATAGTAAACACTTACTTATTTTAAATAATATATTATTCGTTAAAATAGAGTGATATGATCATTTTATGCTATGCTAATTATCATTTATATAAGCTCTCGTACAATTTGAATATTCATGGGCATGCAATCAAATAGTAAACACTTACTTATTTTAAATAATATATTATTCGTTAAAATAGAGTGATGTGATCATTTTATGCTATGCTAATTATCATTTATATAAGCTCTCGTACAATTTGAATATTCATGGGCATGCAATCAAATAGTAAACACTTACTTATTTTAAATAATATATTATTCGTTAAAATTGAGTGATATGATCATTTTATGCTATGCTAATTATCATTTATATAAGCTCTCGTACAATTTGAATATTCATGGGCATGCAATCAAATAGTAAACACTTACTTATTTTAAATAATATATTATTCGTTAAAATAGAGTGATATGATCATTTTATGCTATGCTAATTATCATTTATATAAGCTCTCGTACAATTTGAATATTCATGGGCATGCAATCAAATAGTAAACACTTACTTATTTTAAATAATATATTATTCGTTAAAATAGAGTGATATGATCATTTTATGCTATGCTAATTATCATTTATATAAGCTCTCATACAATTTGAATATTCATGGGCATGCAATCAAATAGTAAACACTTACTTATTTTAAATAATATATTATTCGTTAAAATAGAGTGATATGATCATTTTATGCTATGCTAATTATCATTTATATAAGCTCTCGTACAATTTGAATATTCATGGGCATGCAATCAAATAGTAAACACTTACTTATTTTAAATAATATATTATTCGTTAAAATAGAGTGATATGATCATTTTATGCTATGCTAATTATCATTTATATAAGCTCTCGTACAATTTGAATATTCATGGGCATGCAATCAAATAGTAAACACTTACTTATTTTAAATAATATATTATTCGTTAAAATAGAGTGATATGATCATTTTATGCTATGCTAATTATCATTTATATAAGCTCTCATACAATTTGAATATTCATGGGCATGCAATCAAATAGTAAACACTTACTTATTTTAAATAATATATTATTCGTTAAAATAGAGTGATATGATCATTTTATGCTATGCTAATTATCATTTATATAAGCTCTCGTACAATTTGAATATTCATGGGCATGCAATCAAATAGTAAACACTTACTTATTTTAAATAATATATTATTCGTTAAAATAGAGTGATATGATCATTTTATGCTATGCTAATTATCATTTATATAAGCTCTCGTACAATTTGAATATTCATGGGCATGCAATCAAATAGTAAACACTTACTTATTTTAAATAATATATTATTCGTTAAAATAGAGTGATATGATCATTTTCTGCTATGCTAATTATCATTTATATAAGCTCTCGTACAATTTGAATATTCATGGGCATGCAATCAAATAGTAAACACTTACTTATTTTAAATAATATATTATTCGTTAAAATAGAGTGATATGATCATTTTATGCTACGCTAATTATCATTTATATAAGCTCTCATACAATTTGAATATTCATGGGCATGCAATCAAATAGTAAACACTTACTTATTTTAGATAATATATTATTCGTTTAAATAGAGTGATGTGATCATTTTATGCTATGCTAATTATCATTTATATAAGCTCTCGTACAATTTGAATATTCATGGGCATGCAATCAAATAGTAAACACTTACTTATTTTAAATAATATATTATTCGTTAAAATAGAGTGATATGATCATTTTATGCTACGCTAATTATCATTTATATAAGCTTTCATACAATTT
The DNA here is from genome assembly GCA_030819835.1 of Acmispon strigosus. Classification (NCBI taxonomy): domain Eukaryota; kingdom Viridiplantae; phylum Streptophyta; class Magnoliopsida; order Fabales; family Fabaceae; genus Acmispon; species Acmispon strigosus. The sequence goes on along the minus strand of JAUAMA010000005.1, from coordinate 4,537,837 downwards.
GAATATTCATGGGCATGCAATCAAATAGTAAACAGTTACTTATTTTAAATAATATATTATTCGTTAAAATAGAGTGATATGATCATTTTATGCTATGCTAATTATCATTTATATAAGCTCTCGTACAATTTGAATATTCATGGGCATGCAATCAAATAGTAAACACTTACTTATTTTAAATAATATATTATTCGTTAAAATAGAGTGATATGATCATTTTATGCTATGCTAATTATCATTTATATAAGCTCTCGTACAATTTGAATATTCATGGGCATGCAATCAAATAGTAAACACTTACTTATTTTAAATAATATATTATTCGTTAAAATAGAGTGATGTGATCATTTTATGCTATGCTAATTATCATTTATATAAGCTCTCGTACAATTTGAATATTCATGGGCATGCAATCAAATAGTAAACACTTACTTATTTTAAATAATATATTATTCGTTAAAATTGAGTGATATGATCATTTTATGCTATGCTAATTATCATTTATATAAGCTCTCGTACAATTTGAATATTCATGGGCATGCAATCAAATAGTAAACACTTACTTATTTTAAATAATATATTATTCGTTAAAATAGAGTGATATGATCATTTTATGCTATGCTAATTATCATTTATAAAAGCTCTCGTACAATTTGAATATTCATGGGCATGCAATCAAATAGTAAACACTTACTTATTTTAAATAATATATTATTCGTTAAAATAGAGTGATATGATCATTTTATGCTATGCTAATTATCATTTATATAAGCTCTCGTACAATTTGAATATTCATGGGCATGCAATCAAATAGTAAACACTTACTTATTTTAAATAATATATTATTCGTTAAAATAGAGTGATATGATCATTTTATGCTATGCTAATTATCATTTATATAAGATCTCGTACAAATTGAATATTCATGGGCATGCAATCAAATAGTAAACACTTACTTATTTTAAATAATATATTATTCGTTAAAATAGAGTGATATGATCATTTTATGCTACGCTAATTATCATTTATATAAGCTCTCGTACAATTTGAATATTCATGGGCATGCAATCAAATAGTAAACACTTACTTATTTTAAATAATATATTATTCGTTAAAATAGAGTGATATGATCATTTTATGCTATGCTAATTATCATTTATATAAGCTCTCATACAATTTGAATATTCATGGGCATGCAATCAAATAGTAAACACTTACTTATTTTAAATAATATATTATTCGTTAAAATAGAGTCATATGATCATTTTATGCTATGCTAATTATCATTTATATAAGCTCTCGTACAATTTGAATATTAATGGGCATGCAATCAAATAGTAAACACTTACTTATTTTAAATAATATATTATTCGTTTAAATAGAGTGATGTGATCATTTTATGCTATGCTAATTATCATTTATATAAGCTCTCGTACAATTTGAATATTCATGGGCATGCAATCAAATAGTAAACACTTACTTATTTTAAATAATATATTATTCGTTAAAATAGAGTGATATGATCATTTTATGCTACGCTAATTATCATTTATATAAGCTTTCATACAATTTGAATATTCATGGGCATGCAATCAAATAGTAAACAGTTACTTATTTTAAATAATATATTATTCGTTAAAATAGAGTGATATGATCATTTTATGCTATGCTAATTATCATTTATATAAGCTCTCGTACAATTTGAATATTCATGGGCATGCAATCAAATAGTAAACACTTACTTATTTTAAATAATATATTATTCGTTAAAATAGAGTGATATGATCATTTTATGCTATGCTAATTATCATTTATATAAGCTCTCGTACAATTTGAATATTCATGGGCATGCAATCAAATAGTAAACACTTACTTATTTTAAATAATATATTATTCATTAAAATAGAGTGATGTGATCATTTTATGCTATGCTAATTATCATTTATATAAGCTCTCGTACAATTTGAATATTCATGGGCATGCAATCAAATAGTAAACACTTACTTATTTTAAATAATATATTATTCGTTAAAATTGAGTGATATGATCATTTTATGCTATGCTAATTATCATTTATATAAGCTCTCGTACAATTTGAATATTCATGGGCATGCAATCAAATAGTAAACACTTACTTATTTTAAATAATATATTATTCGTTAAAATAGAGTGATATGATCATTTTATGCTATGCTAATTATCATTTATATAAGCTCTCATACAATTTGAATATTCATGGGCATGCAATCAAATAGTAAACACTTACTTATTTTAAATAATATATTATTCGTTAAAATAGAGTGATATGATCATTTTATGCTATGCTAATTATCATTTATATAAGCTCTCGTACAATTTGAATATTCATGGGCATGCAATCAAATAGTAAACACTTACTTATTTTAAATAATATATTATTCGTTAAAATAGAGTGATATGATCATTTTATGCTATGCTAATTATCATTTATATAAGCTCTCGTACAATTTGAATATTCATGGGCATGCAATCAAATAGTAAACACTTACTTATTTTAAATAATATATTATTCGTTAAAATAGAGTGATATGATCATTTTATGCTATGCTAATTATCATTTATATAAGCTCTCGTACAATTTGAATATTCATGGGCATGCAATCAAATAGTAAACACTTACTTATTTTAAATAATATATTATTCGTTAAAATAGAGTGATATGATCATTTTATGCTATGCTAATTATCATTTATATAAGCTCTCGTACAATTTGAATATTCATGGGCATGCAATCAAATAGTAAACACTTACTTATTTTAAATAATATATTATTCGTTAAAATAGAGTGATATGATCATTTTATGCTATGCTAATTATCATTTATATAAGATCTCGTACAAATTGAATATTCATGGGCATGCAATCAAATAGTAAACACTTACTTATTTTAAATAATATATTATTCGTTAAAATAGAGTGATATGATCATTTTATGCTACGCTAATTATCATTTATATAAGCTCTCGTACAATTTGAATATTCATGGGCATGCAATCAAATAGTAAACACTTACTTATTTTAAATAATATATTATTCGTTAAAATAGAGTGATATGATCATTTTATGCTATGCTAATTATCATTTATATAAGCTCTCATACAATTTGAATATTCATGGGCATGCAATCAAATAGTAAACACTTACTTATTTTAAATAATATATTATTCGTTAAAATAGAGTCATATGATCATTTTATGCTATGCTAATTATCATTTATATAAGCTCTCGTACAATTTGAATATTAATGGGCATGCAATCAAATAGTAAACACTTACTTATTTTAAATAATATATTATTCGTTTAAATAGAGTGATGTGATCATTTTATGCTATGCTAATTATCATTTATATAAGCTCTCGTACAATTTGAATATTCATGGGCATGCAATCAAATAGTAAACACTTACTTATTTTAAATAATATATTATTCGTTAAAATAGAGTGATATGATCATTTTATGCTACGCTAATTATCATTTATATAAGCTTTCATACAATTTGAATATTCATGGGCATGCAATCAAATAGTAAACAGTTACTTATTTTAAATAATATATTATTCGTTAAAATAGAGTGATATGATCATTTTATGCTATGCTAATTATCATTTATATAAGCTCTCGTACAATTTGAATATTCATGGGCATGCAATCAAATAGTAAACACTTACTTATTTTAAATAATATATTATTCGTTAAAATAGAGTGATATGATCATTTTATGCTATGCTAATTATCATTTATATAAGCTCTCGTACAATTTGAATATTCATGGGCATGCAATCAAATAGTAAACACTTACTTATTTTAAATAATATATTATTCATTAAAATAGAGTGATGTGATCATTTTATGCTATGCTAATTATCATTTATATAAGCTCTCGTACAATTTGAATATTCATGGGCATGCAATCAAATAGTAAACACTTACTTATTTTAAATAATATATTATTCGTTAAAATTGAGTGATATGATCATTTTATGCTATGCTAATTATCATTTATATAAGCTCTCGTACAATTTGAATATTCATGGGCATGCAATCAAATAGTAAACACTTACTTATTTTAAATAATATATTTTTCGTTAAAATAGAGTGATATGATCATTTTATGCTATGCTAATTATCATTTATATAAGCTCTCGTACAATTTGAATATTCATGGGCATGCAATCAAATAGTAAACACTTACTTATTTTAAATAATATATTATTCGTTAAAATAGAGTGATATGATCATTTTATGCTATGCTAATTATCATTTATATAAGCTCTCGTACAATTTGAATATTATGGGCATGCAATCAAATAGTAAACACTTACTTATTTTAAATAATATATTATTCGTTAAAATAGAGTGATATGATCATTTTATGCTATGCTAATTATCATTTATATAAGATCTCGTACAAATTGAATATTCATGGGCATGCAATCAAATAGTAAACACTTACTTATTTTAAATAATATATTATTCGTTAAAATAGAGTGATATGATCATTTTATGCTACGCTAATTATCATTTATATAAGCTCTCGTACAATTTGAATATTCATGGGCATGCAACCAAATAGTAAACACTTACTTATTTTAAATAATATATTATTCGTTAAAATAGAGTGATATGATCATTTTATGCTATGCTAATTATCATTTATATAAGCTCTCATACAATTTGAATATTCATGGGCATGCAATCAAATACTAAACACTTACTTATTTTAAATAATATATTATTCGTTAAAATAAAGTCATATGATCATTTTATGCTATGCTAATTATCATTTATATAAGCTCTCGTACAATTTGAATATTAATGGGCATGCAATCAAAAAGTAAACACTTACTTATTTTAAATAATATATTATTCGTTAAAATAGAGTGATATGATCATTTTATGCTATGCTAATTATCATTTATATAAGCTCTCGTACAATTTGAATATTCATGGGCATGCAATCAAATAGTAAACACTTACTTATTTTAAATAATATATTATTCGTTAAAATAGAGTGATATGATCATTTTATGCTATGCTAATTATCATTTATATAAGCTCTCCTACAATTTGAATATTCATGGGCATGCAATCAAATAGTAAACACTTACTTATTTTAAATAATATATTATTCGTTAAAATAGAGTGATATGATCATTTTATGCTATGCTAATTATCATTTATATAAGCTCTCGTACAATTTGAATATTCATGGGCAACTAATTATCATTTATATAAGCTCTCATACAATTTGAATATTCATGGGCATGCAATCAAATAGTAAACACTTACTTATTTTAAATAATATATTATTCGTTAAAATAGAGTGATATGATCATTTTATGCTATGCTAATTATCATTTATATAAGCTCTCGTACAATTTGAATATTCATGGGCATGCAATCAAATAGTAAACACTTACTTATTTTAAATAATATATTATTCGTTAAAATAGAGTGATATGATCATTTTATGCTATGCTAATTATCATTTATATAAGCTCTCGTACAATTTGAATATTCATGGGCATGCAATCAAATAGTAAACACTTACTTATTTTAAATAATATATTATTCGTTAAAATAGAGTGATATGATCATTTTATGCTATGCTAATTATCATTTATATAAGCTCTCGTACAAATTGAATATTCATGGGCATGCAATCAAATAGTAAACACTTACTTATTTTAAATAATATATTATTCGTTAAAATAGAGTGATATGATCATTTTATGCTATGCTAATTATCATTTATATAAGCTCTCGTACAATTTGAATATTCATGGGCATGCAATCAAATAGTAAACACTTACTTATTTTAAATAATATATTATTCGTTAAAATAGAGTGATATGATCATTTTATGCTATGCTAATTATCATTTATATAAGCTCTCATACAATTTGAATATTCATGGGCATGCAATCAAATAGTAAACACTTACTTATTTTAAATAATATATTATTCGTTAAAATAGAGTGATATGATCATTTTATGCTATGCTAATTATCATTTATATAAGCTCTCGTACAATTTGAATATTCATGGGCATGCAATCAAATAGTAAACACTTACTTATTTTAAATAATATATTATTCGTTAAAATAGAGTGATATGATCATTTTATGCTATGCTAATTATCATTTATATAAGCTCTCGTACAATTTGAATATTCATGGGCATGCAATCAAATAGTAAACACTTACTTATTTTAAATAATATATTATTCGTTAAAATAGAGTGATATGATCATTTTATGCTATGCTAATTATCATTTATATAAGCTCTCGTACAATTTGAATATTCATGGGCATGCAATCAAGTAGTAAACACTTACTTATTTTAAGTAATATATTATTCGTTAAAATAGAGTGATATGATCATTTTATGCTATGCTAATTATCATTTATATAAGCTCTCGTACAATTTGAATATTCATGGGCATGCAATCAAATAGTAAACACTTACTTATTTTAAATAATATATTATTCGTTAAAATAGAGTGATATGATCATTTTATGCTATGCTAATTATCATTTATATAAGCTTTCGTACAATTTGAATATTCATGGGCATGCAATCAAGTAGTAAACACTTACTTATTTTAAGTAATATATTATTCGTTAAAATAGAGTGATATGATCATTTTATGCTATGCTAATTATCATTTATATAAGCTTTCGTACAATTTGAATATTCATGGGCATGCAATCAAATAGTAAACACTTACTTATTTTAAATAATATATTATTCGTTAAAATAGAGTGATATGATCATTTTATGCTATGCTAATAATCATTTATATAAGCTCTCGTAAAATTTGAATATTCATGGGCATGCAATCAAATAGTAAACACTTACTTATTTTAAATGATATATTATTCGTTAAAATAGAGTGATATGATCATTTTATGCTATGCTAATTATCATTTATATAAGCTCTCGTACAAATTGAATATTCATGGGCATGCAATCAAATAGTAAACACTTACTTATTTTAAATAATATATTATTCGTTAAAATAGAGTGATATGATCATTTTATGCTATGCTAATTATCATTTATATAAGCTTTCGTACAATTTGAATATTCATGGGCATGCAATCAAATAGTAAACACTTACTTATTTTAAATAATATATTATTCGTTAAAATAGAGTGATATGATCATTTTATGCTATGCTAATTATCATTTATATAAGCTCTCGTACAATTTGAATATTCATGGGCATGCAATCAAATAGTAAACACTTACTTATTTTAAATAATATATTATTCGTTAAAATAGAGTGATATGATCATTTTATGCTATGCTAATTATCATTTATATAAGCTCTCGTACAATTTGAATATTCATGGGCATGCAATCAAATAGTAAACACTTACTTATTTTAAATAATATATTATTTGTTAAAATAGAGTGATATGATCATTTTATGCTATGCTAATTATCATTTATATAAGCTCTCGTACAATTTGAATATTCATGGGCATGCAATCAAATAGTAAACACTTACTTATTTTAAATAATATATTATTCGTTAAAATAGAGTGATATGATCATTTTATGCTATGCTAATTATCATTTATATAAGCTCTCGTACAATTTTAATATTCATGGGCATGCAATCAAATAGTAAACACTTACTTATTTTAAATAATATATTATTCGTTAAAATAGAGTGATATGATCATTGTATGCTACGCTAATTATCATTTATATAAGCTCTCATACAATTTGAATATTCATGGGCATACAATCAAATAGTAAACACTTACTTATTTTAAATAATATATTATTCGTTAAAATAGAGTGATATGATCATTTCATGCTACGCTAATTATCATTTATATAAGCTCTCGTACAATTTGAATATTCATGGGCATGCAATCAAATAGTAAACACTTACTTATTTTAAATAATATATTATTCGTTAAAATAGAGTGATATGATCATTTTATGCTATGCTAATTATCATTTATATAAGCTCTCATACAATTTGAATATTCATGGGCATGCAATCAAATGGTAAACACTTACTTATTTTAAATAATATATTATTCGTTAAAATAGAGTGATATGATCATTTTATGCTACGCTAATTATCCTTTATATAAGCTCTCGTACAATTTGAATATTCATGGGCATGCAATCAAATAGTAAACACTTACTTATTTTAAATAATATATTATTCGTTAAAATAGAGTGATATGATCATTTTATGCTACGCTAATTATCATTTATATAAGCTCTCGTACAATTTGAATATTCATGGGCATGCAATCAAATAGTAAACACTTACTTATTTTAAATAATATATTATTCGTTAAAATAGAGTGATATGATCATTTTATGCTATGCTAATTATCATTTATATAAGCTCTCATACAATTTGAATATTCATGGGCATGCAATCAAATAGTAAACACTTACTTATTTTAAATAATATATTATTCGTTAAAATAGAGTGATATGATCATTTCATGCTATGCTAATTATCATTTATATAAGCTCTCATACAATTTGAATATTCATGGGCATGCAATCAAATAGTAAACACTTACTTATTTTAAATAATATATTATTCGTTAAAATAGAGTGATATGATCATTTTATGCTACGCTAATTATCATTTATATAAGCTCTCATACAATTTGAATATTCATGGGCATGCAATCAAATAGTAAACACTTACTTATTTTAAATAATATATTATTCGTTAAAATAGAGTTATATGATCATTTTATGCTACTCTAATTATCATTTATATAAGCTCTCATACAATTTGAATATTCATGGGCATGCAATCAAATAGTAAACACTTACTTATTTTAAATAATATATTATTCGTTAAAATAGAGTGATATGATCATTTCATGCTACGCTAATTATCATTTATATAAGCTCTCATACAATTTGAATATTCATGGGCATGCAATCAAATAGTAAACACTTACTTATTTTAAATAATATATTATTCGTTAAAATAGAGTGATATGATCATTTTATGCTATGCTAATTATCATTTATATAAGCTCTCAAAGAATTTGAATATTCATGGGCATGCAATCAAATAGTAAACACTTACTTATTTTAAATAATATATTATTCGTTAAAATAGAGTGATATGTTCATTTTATGCTATGCTAATTATCATTTATATAAGCTCTCATACAATTTGAATATTCATGGGCATGCAATCAAATAGTAAACACTTACTTATTTTAAATAATATATTATTCGTTAAAATAGAGTGATATGATCATTTTATGCTACGCTAATTATCATTTATATAAGCTCTCATACAATTTGAATATTCATGGGCATGCAATAAAATAGTAAACACTTACTTATTTTAAATAATATATTATTCGTTAAAATAGAGTGATATGATCATTTTACGCTATGCTAATTATCATTTATATAAGCTCTCATACAATTTGAATATTCATGGGCATGCAATCAAATAGTAAACACTTACTTATTTTAAATAATATATTATTCTATTAAAATAGAGTGATATGATCATTTTACGCTATGCTAATTATCATTTATATAAGCTCTCATACAATTTGAATATTCATGGGCATGCAATACAATAGTAAACACTTACTTATTTTAAATAATATATTATTCGTTAAAATAGAGTGATATGATCATTTTATTCTATGCTAATTATCATTTATATAAGCTCTCATACAATTTGAATATTCATGGGCATGCAATCAAATAGTAAACACTTACTTATTTTAAATAATATATTATTCTATTAAAATAGAGTGATATGATCATTTTATGCTATGCTAATTATCATTTATATAAGCTCTCATACAATTTGAATATTCATGGGCATGCAATACAATAGTAAACACTTACTTATTTTAAATAATATATTATTCGTTAAAATAGAGTGATATGATCATTTTATTCTATGCTAATTATCATTTATATAAGCTCTCATACAATTTGAATATTCATGGGTATACAATCAAATAGTAAACACTTACTTATTTTAAATAATATATTATTCTATTAAAATAGAGTGATATGATCATTTTATGCTATGCTAATTATCATTTATATAAGCTCTCATACAATTTGAATATTCATGGGCATGCAATCAAATAGTAAACACTTACTTATTTTAAATAATATATTATTTGTTAAAATAGAGTGATATGATCATTTTATGCTACGCTAATTATCATTTATATAAGCTCTCATACAATTTGAATATTCATGGGCATGCAATCAAATAGTAAACACTTACTTATTTTAAATAATATATTATTCGTTAAAATAGAGTGATATGATCATTTTATGCTACGCTAATTATCATTTATATAAGCTCTCATACAATTTGAATATTCATGGGCATGCAATCAAATAGTAAACACTTACTTATTTTAAATATTATATTATTCGTTAAAATAAGTAAGTGATATGATCATTTTATGATATGCTAATTATCATTTATATTAGCTCTCATACAATTTGAATATTCATGGGCATGCAATCAAATAGTAAACACTTACTTATTTTAAATAATATATTATTCATTAAAATAGATTATGCTAATTATCATTTATATAAGCTTTCATACAATTTGAATATTCATGGGCATGCAATCAAATAGTAAACACTTACTTATTTTAAATAATATATTATTCATTAAAATAGATTATGCTAATTATCATTTATATAAGCTCTCATACAATTTGAATATTCATGGGCATGCAATCAAATAGTAAACACTTACTTATTTTAAATAATATATTATTCGTTAAAATAGAGTGATATGATCATTTTATGCTATGCTAATTATCATTTATATAAGCTCTCATACAATTTGAATATTCATGGGCATGCAATCAAATAGTAAACACTTACTTATTTTAAATAATATATTATTCGTTAAAATAGAGTGATATGATCATTTTATGCTATGCTAATTATCATTTATATAAGCTCTCCTACAATTTGAATATTCATGGGCATGCAATCAAATAGTAAACACTTACTTATTTTAAATAATATATTATTCGTTAAAATAGAGTGATATGATCATTTTATGCTATGCTAATTATCATTTATATAAGCTCTCATACAATTTGAATATTCATGGGCATGCAATCAAATAGTAAACACTTACTTATTTTAAATAATATATTATTCGTTAAAATAGAGTGATATGATCATTTTATGCTATGCTAATTATCATTTATATAAGCTCTCATACAATTTGAATATTCATGGGCATGCAATCAAATAGTAAACACTTACTTATTTTAAGTAATATATTATTCGTTAAAATAGAGTGATATGATCATTTTATGCTATGCTAATTTTCATTTATATAAGCTCTCATACAATTTGAATATTCATGGGCATGCAATCAAATAGTAAACACTTACTTATTTTAAATAATATATTATTCGTTAAAATAGAGTGATATGATCATTTTATGCTATGCTAATTATCATTTATATAAGCTCTCATACAATTTGAATATTCATGGGCATGCAATCAAATAGTAAACACTTACTTATTTTAAATAATATATTATTCTATTAAAATAGAGTGATATGATCATTTTATGCTATGCTAATTATCATTTATATAAGCTCTCATACAATTTGAATATTCATGGGCATGCAATCAAATAGTAAACACTTACTTATTTTAAATAATATATTATTCGTTAAAATAGAGTGATATGATCATTTTATTCTATGCTAATTATCATTTATATAAGCTCTCATACAATTTGAATATTCATGGGCAGGCAATCAAATAGTAAACACTTACTTATTTTAAATAATATATTATTCTATTAAAATAGAGTGATATGATCATTTTATGCTATGCTAATTATCATTTATATAAGCTCTCATACAATTTGAATATTCATGGGCATGCAATCAAATAGTAAACACTTACTTATTTTAAGTAATATATTATTCGTTAAAATAGAGTGATATGATCATTTTATGCTATGCTAATTATCATTTATATAAGCTTCCATACAATTTGAATATTCATGGGCATGCAATACAATAGTAAACACTTACTTATTTTAAATAATATATTATTCGTTAAAATAGAGTGATATGATCATTTTATTCTATGCTAATTATCATTTATATAAGCTCTCATACAATTTGAATATTCATGGGCATGCAATCAAATAGTAAACACTTACTTATTTTAAATAATATATTATTCTATTAAAATAGAGTGATATGATCATTTTATGCTATGCTAATTATCATTTATATAAGCTCTCATACAATTTGAATATTCATGGGCATGCAATCAAATAGTAAACACTTACTTATTTTAAATAATATATTATTCGTTAAAATAGAGTGATATGATCATTTTATTCTATGCTAATTATCATTTATATAAGCTCTCATACAATTTGAATATTCATGGGCATGCAATCAAATAGTAAACACTTACTTATTTTAAATAATATATTATTCTATTAAAATAGAGTGATATGATCATTTTAAGCTATGCTAATTATCATTTATATAAGCTTTCATACAATTTGAATATTCATGGGCATGCAATACAATAGTAAACACTTACTTATTTTAAATAATATATTATTCGTTAAAATAGAGGGATATGATCATTTTATTCTATGCTAATTATCATTTATATAAGCTCTCATACAATTTGAATATTCATGGGCATGCAATAAATAGTAAACACTTACTTATTTTAAATAATATATTATTCTATTAAAATAGAGTGATATGATCATTTTATGCTATGCTAATTATCATTTATATAAGCTTTCATACAATTTGAATATTCATGGGCATGCAATCAAATAGTAAACACTTACTTATTTTAAATAATATATTATTCATTAAAATAGATTATGCAAATTATCATTTATATAAGCTTTCATACAATTTGAATATTCATGGGCATGCAATCAAATAGTAAACACTTACTTATTTTAAATAATATATTATTCGTTAAAATAGAGTGATATGATCATTTTATGCTATGCTAATTATCATTTATATAAGCTCTCATACAATTTGAATATTCATGGGCACGCAATCAAATAGTAAACACTTACTTATTTTAAATAATATATTATTCGTTAAAATAGAGTGATATGATCATTTTATGCTATGCTAATTATCATTTATATAAGCTCTCATACAATTTGAATATTCATGGGCATGCAATCAAATAGTAAACACTTACTTATTTTAAATAATATATTATTCGTTAAAATAGAGTGATATGATCATTTTATGCTATGCTAATTATCATTTATATAAGCTCTCATACAATTTGAATATTCATGGGCATGCAATCAAATAGTAAACACTTACTTATTTTAAATAATATATTATTCGTTAAAATAAGTAAGTGATATGATCATTTTATGCTATGCTAATTATCATTTATATAAGCTCTCATACAATTTGAATATTCATGGGCATGCAATCAAATAGTAAACACTTACTTATTTTAAATAATATATTATTCGTTAAAATAGAGTGATATGATCATTTTACGCTATGCTAATTATCATTTATATAAGCTCTCATACAATTTGAATATTCATGGGCATGCAATCAAATAGTAAACACTTACTTATTTTAAATAATATATTATTCGTTAAAATAAGTAAGTGATATGATCATTTTACGCTATGCTAATTATCATTTATATAAGCTCTCATACAATTTGAATATTCATGGGCATGCAATCAAATAGTAAACACTTACTTATTTTAAATAATATATTATTCTATTAAAATAGAGTGATATGATCATTTTATGCTATGCTAATTATCATTTATATAAGCTTTCATACAATTTGAATATTCATGGGCATGCAATCAAATAGTAAACACTTACTTATTTTAAATAATATATTATTCGTTAAAATAGAGTGATATGATCATTTTATGCTATGCTAATTATCATTTATATAAGCTCTCATACAATTTGAATATTCATGGGCATGCAATCAAATAGTAAACACTTACTTATTTTAAATAATATATTATTCTATTAAAATAGAGTGGTATGATCATTTTATGCTATGCTAATTATCATTTATATAAGCTCTCATACAATTTGAATATTCATGGGCATGCAATCAAATAGTAAACACTTACTTATTTTAAATAATATATTATTCGTTAAAATAGAGTGATATGATCATTTTATGCTATGCTAATTATCATTTATATAAGCTCTCATACAATTTGAATATTCATGGGCACGCAATCAAATAGTAAACACTTACTTATTTTAAATAATATATTATTCTATTAAAATAGAGTGATATGATCATTTTATGCTATGCTAATTATCATTTATATAAGCTCTCATACAATTTGAATATTCATGGGCATGCAATCAAATAGTAAACACTTACTTATTTTAAATAATATATTATTCGTTAAAATAGAGTGATATGATCATTTTATTCTATGCTAATTATCATTTATATAAGCTCTCATACAATTTGAATATTCATGGGCATGCAATCAAATAGTAAACACTTACTTATTTTAAATAATATATTATTCTATTAAAATAGAGTGATATGATCATTTTATGCTATGCTAATTATCATTTATATAAGCTCTCATACAATTTGAATATTCATGGGCATGCAATCAAATAGTAAACACTTACTTATTTTAAGTAATATATTATTCGTTAAAATAGAGTGATATGATCATTTTATGCTATGCTAATTATCATTTATATAAGCTTCCATACAATTTGAATATTCATGGGCATGCAATACAATAGTAAACACTTACTTATTTTAAATAATATATTATTCGTTAAAATAGAGTGATATGATCATTTTATTCTATGCTAATTATCATTTATATAAGCTCTCATACAATTTGAATATTCATGGGCATGCAATCAAATAGTAAACACTTACTTATTTTAAATAATATATTATTCGTTAAAATAGAGTGATATGATCATTTTATGCTATGCTAATTATCATTTATATAAGCTCTAATACAATTTGAATATTCATGGGCATGCAATCAAATAGTAAACACTTACTTATTTTAAATAATATATTATTCGTTAAAATAGAGTGATATGATCATTTTATGCTATGCTAATTATCATTTATATAAGCTCTCATACAATTTGAATATTCATGGGCATGCAATCAAATAGTAAACACTTACTTATTTTAAATAATATATTATTCGTTAAAATAGAGTGATATGATCATTTTATTCTATGCTAATTATCATTTATATAAGCTCTTATACAATTTGAAGATTCATGGGCATGCAATCAAATAGTAAACACTTACTTATTTTAAATAATATATTATTCTATTAAAATAGAGTGATATGATCATTTTATGCTATGCTAATTATCATTTATATAAGCTCTCATACAATTTGAATATTCATGGGCATGCAATCAAATAGTAAACACTTACTTATTTTAAGTAATATATTATTCGTTAAAATAGAGTGATATGATCATTTTATGCTTTATGCTATGCTAATTATCATTTATATAAGCTTCCATACAATTTGAATATTCATGGGCATGCAATACAATAGTAAACACTTATTTATTTTAAATAATATATTATTCGTTAAAATAGAGTGATATGATCATTTTATTCTATGCTAATTATCATTTATATAAGCTCTCATACAATTTGAATATTCATGGGCATGCAATCAAATAGTAAACACTTACTTATTTTAAATAATATATTATTCTATTAAAATAGAGTGATATGATCATTTTATGCTATGCTAATTATCATTTATATAAGCTCTCATACAATTTGAATATTCATGGGCATGCAATCAAATAGTAAACACTTACTTATTTTAAATAATATATTATTCGTTAAAATAGAGTGATATGATCATTTTATTCTATGCTAATTATCATTTATATAAGCTCTCATACAATTTGAATATTCATGGGCATGCAATCAAATAGTAAACACTTACTTATTTTAAATAATATATTATTCTATTAAAATAGAGTGATATGATCATTTTATGCTATGCTAATTATCATTTATATAAGCTTTCATACAATTTGAATATTCATGGGCATGCAATACAATAGTAAACACTTACTTATTTTAAATAATATATTATTCGTTAAAATAGAGTGATATGATCATTTTATTCTATGCTAATTATCATTTATATAAGCTCTCATACAATTTGAATATTCATGGGCATGCAATCAAATAGTAAACACTTACTTATTTTAAATAATATATTATTCTATTAAAATAGAGTGATATGATCATTTTATGCTATGCTAATTATCATTTATATAAGCTCTCATACAATTTGAATATTCATGGGCATGCAATCAAATAGTAAACACTTACTTATTTTAAATAATATATTATTCGTTAAGATAGAGTGATATGATCATTTTATTCTATGCTAATTATCATTTATATAAGCTCTCATACAATTTGAATATTCATGGGCATGCAATCAAATAGTAAACACTTACTTATTTTAAATAATATATTATTCTATTAAAATAGAGTGATATGATCATTTTATGCTATGCTAATTATCATTTATATAAGCTTTCATACAATTTGAATATTCATGGGCATGCAATACAATAGTAAACACTTACTTATTTTAAATAATATATTATTCGTTAAAATAGAGTGATATGATCATTTTATTCTATGCTAATTATCATTTATATAAGCTCTCATACAATTTGAATATTCATGGGCATGCAATAAATAGTAAACACTTACTTATTTTAAATAATATATTATTCTATTAAAATAGAGTGATATGATCATTTTATGCTATGCTAATTATCATTTATATAAGCTTTCATACAATTTGAATATTCATGGACATGCAATCAAATAGTAAACACTTACTTATTTTAAATAATATATTGTTCATTAAAATAGATTATGCAAATTATCATTTATATAAGCTTTCATACAATTTGAATATTCATGGGCATGCAATCAAATAGTAAACACATACTTATTTTAAATAATATATTATTCGTTAAAATAGAGTGATATGATCATTTTATGCTATGCTAATTATCATTTATATAAGCTCTCATACAATTTGAATATTCATGGGCATGCAATCAAATAGTAAACACTTATTATTTTAAATAATATATTATTCGTTAAAATAGAGTGATATGATCATTTTATGCTATGCTAATTATCATTTATATAAGCTCTCATACAATTTGAATATTCATGGGCATGCAATCAAATAGTAAACACTTACTTATTTTAAATAATATATTATTCGTTAAAATAGAGTGATATGATCATTTTATGCTATGCTAATTATCATTTATATAAGCTCTCATACAATTTGAATATTCATGGGCATGCAATCAAATAGTAAACACTTACTTATTTTAAATAATATATTATTCGTTAAAATAGAGTGATATGATCATTTTATTCTATGCTAATTATCATTTATATAAGCTCTCATACAATTTGAAGATTCATGGGCATGCAATCAAATAGTAAACACTTACTTATTTTAAATAATATATTATTCTATTAAAATAGAGTGATATGATCATTTTATGCTATGCTAATTATCATTTATATAAGCTTTCATACAATTTGAATATTCATGGGCATGCAATACAATAGTAAACACTTACTTATTTTAAATAATATATTATTCGTTAAAATAGAGTGATATGATCATTTTATTCTATGCTAATTATCATTTATATAAGCTCTCATACAATTTGAATATTCATGGGCATGCAATCAAATAGTAAACACTTACTTATTTTAAATAATATATTATTCTATTAAAATAGAGTGATATGATCTTTTTATGCTATGCTAATTATCATTTATATAAGCTCTCATACAATTTGAATATTCATGGGCATGCAATCAAATAGTAAACACTTACTTATTTTAAATAATATATTATTCGTTAAAATAGAGTGATATGATCATTTTATTCTATGCTAATTATCATTTATATAAGCTCTCATACAATTTGAATATTCATGGGCATGCAATCAAATAGTAAACACTTACTTATTTTAAATAATATATTATTCTATTAAAATAGAGTGATATGATCATTTTATGCTATGCTAATTATCATTTATATAAGCTTTCATACAATTTGAATATTCATGGGCATGCAATACAATAGTAAACACTTACTTATTTTAAATAATATATTATTCGTTAAAATAGAGTGATATGATCATTTTATTCTATGCTAATTATCATTTATATAAGCTCTCATACAATTTGAATATTCATGGGCATGCAATAAATAGTAAACACTTACTTATTTTAAATAATATATTATTCTATTAAAATAGAGTGATATGATCATTTTATGCTATGCTAATTATCATTTATATAAGCTTTCATACAATTTGAATATTCATGGACATGCAATCAAATAGTAAACACTTACTTATTTTAAATAATATATTGTTCATTAAAATAGATTATGCAAATTATCATTTATATAAGCTTTCATACAATTTGAATATTCATGGGCATGCAATCAAATAGTAAACACTTACTTATTTTAAATAATATATTATTCGTTAAAATAGAGTGATATGATCATTTTATGCTATGCTAATTATCATTTATATAAGCTCTCATACAATTTGAATATTCATGGGCATGCAATCAAATAGTAAACACTTACTTATTTTAAATAATATATTATTCTATTAAAATAGAGTGATATGATCATTTTATGCTATGCTAATTATCATTTATATAAGCTCTCATACAATTTGAATATTCATGGGCATGCAATCAAATAGTAAACACTTACTTATTTTAAATAATATATTATTCGTTAAAATAGAGTGATATGATCATTTTATGCTATGCTAATTATCATTTATATAAGCTCTCATACAATTTGAATATTCATGGGCATGCAATCAAATAGTAAACACTTACTTATTTTAAATAATTTATTATTCGTTAAAATAGAGTGATATGATCATTTTATGCTATGCTAATTATCATTTATATAAGCTCTCATACAATTTGAATATTCATGGGCATGCAATCAAATAGTAAACACTTACTTATTTTAAATAATATATTATTCGTTAAAATAGAGTATGCTAATTATCATTTATATAAGCTTTCATACAATTTGAATATTCATGGGCATGCAATCAAATAGAAAACACTTACTTATTTTAAATAATATATTATTCGTTAAAATAGAGTGATATGATCATTTTATGCTATGCTAATTATCATTTATATAAGCTCTCATACAATTTGAATATTCATGGGCATGCAATCAAATAGTAAACACTTACTTATTTTAAATAATATATTATTCTATTAAAATAGAGTGATATGATCATTTTATGCTATGCTAATTATCATTTATATAAGCTCTCATACAATTTGAATATTCATGGGCATGCAATCAAATAGTAAACACTTACTTATTTTAAATAATATATTATTCGTTAAAATAGAGTGATATGATCATTTTATGCTATGCTAATTATCATTTATATAAGCTCTCATACAATTTGAATATTCATGGGCATGCAATCAAATAGTAAACACTTACTTATTTTAAATAATTTATTATTCGTTAAAATAGAATGATATGATCATTTTATGCTATGCTAATTATCATTTATATAAGCTCTCATACAATTTGAATATTCATGGGCATGCAATCAAATAGTAAAAACTTACTTATTTTAAATAATATATTATTCTATTAAAATAGAGTGATATGATCATTTTATGCTATGCTAATTATCATTTATATAAGCTCTCATACAATTTGAATATTCATGGGCATGCAATCAAATAGTAAACACTTACTTATTTTAAATAATATATTATTAGTTAAAATAGAGTATGCTAATTATCATTTATATAAGCTTTCATACAATTTGAATATTCATGGGCATGCAATCAAATAGTAAACACTTACTTATTTTAAATAATATATTATTCGTTAAAATAGAGTGATATGATCATTTTATGCTATGCTAATTATCATTTATATAAGCTCTCATACAATTTGATTATTCATGGGCATGCAATCTAATAGTAAACACTTACTTATTTTAAATAATATATTATTCGCTAAAATAGAGTGATATGATCATTTTATGCTATTCTAATTATCATTTATATAAGCTCTCATACAATTTGAATATTCATGGGCATGCAATCAAATAGTAAACACTTACTTATTTTAAATAATATATTATTCTATTAAAATAGAGTGATATGATCATTTTATGCTATGCTAATTATGATTTATATAAGCTCTCATACAATTTGAATATTCATGGGCATGCAATCAAATAATAAACACTTACTTATTTTAAATAATATATTATTCGTTAAAATAGAGTGATATGATCATTTTATGCTATGCTAATTATCATTTATATAAGCTCTCATACAATTTGAATATTCATGGGCATGCAATCAAATAGTAAACACTTACTTATTTTAAATAATATATTATTCGTTAAAATAGAGTGATACGATCATTTTATGCTATGCTAATAATCATTTATATAAGCTCTCATACAATTTGAATATTCATGGGCATGCAATCAAATAGTAAACACTTACTTATTTTAAATAATATATTATTCGTTAAAATAGAGTGATATGATCATTTTATGCTATGCTAATTATCATTTATATAAGCTCTCATACAATTTGAATATTCATGGGCATGCAATTATATAGTAAACACTTACTTATTTTAAATAATATATTATTCGTTAAAATAGAGTGATATGATCATTTTATGCTATGCTAATTATCATTTATATAAGCTCTCATACAATTTGAATATTCATGGGCATGCAATCAAATAGTAAACACTTACTTATTTTAAATAATATATTATTCTATTAAAATAGAGTGATATGATCATTTTATGCTATGCTAATTATCATTTATATAAGCTCTCATACAATTTGAATATTCATGGGCATGCAATACAATAGTAAACACTTACTTATTTTAAATAATATATTATTCGTTAAAATAGAGTGATATGATCATTTTATGCTATGCTAATTATCATTTATATAAGCTCTCATACAATTTGAATATTCATGGGCATGCAATCAAATAGTAAACACTTACTTATTTTAAATAATATATTATTCTATTAAAATAGAGTGATATGATCATTTTATGCTATGCTAATTATCATTTATATAAGCTCTCATACAATTTGAATATTCATGGGCATGCAATCAAATAGTAAACACTTACTTATTTTAAATATTATATTATTCGTTAAAATAGAGTGATATGATCATTTTATGCTATGCTAATTATCATTTATATAAGCTCTCATACAATTTGAATATTCATGGGCATGCAATTATATAGTAAACACTTACTTATTTTAAATAATATATTATTCGTTAAAATAGAGTGATATAATCATTTTATGCTATGCTAATTATCATTTATATAAGCTCTCATACAATTTGAATATTCATGGGCATGCAATCAAATAGTAAACACTTATTTATTTTAAATAATATATTATTCTATTAAAATAGAGTGATATGATCATTTTATGCTATGCTAATTATCATTTATATAAGCTCTCATAAAATTTGAATATTCATGGGCATGCAATACAATAGTAAACACTTACTTATTTTAAATAATATATTATTCGTTAAAATAGAGTGATATGATCATTTTATTCTATGCTAATTATCATTTATATAAGCTCTCATACAATTTGAATATTCATGGGCATGCAATCAAATAGTAAAAACTTACTTATTTTAAATAATATATTATTCTATTAAAATAGAGTGATATGATCATTTTATGCTATGCTAATTATCATTTATATAAGCTCTCATACAATTTGAATATTCATGGGCATGCAATACAATAGTAAACACTTACTTATTTTAAATAATATATTATTCGTTAAAATAGAGTGATATGATCATTTTATGCTATGCTAATTATCATTTATATAAGCTCTCATACAATTTGATTATTCATGGGCATGCAATCTAATAGTAAACACTTACTTATTTTAAATAATATATTATTCACTAAAATAGAGTGATATGATCATTTTATGCTATTCTAATTATCATTTATATAAGCTCTCATACAATTTGAATATTCATGGGCATGCAATCAAATAGTAAACACTTACTTATTTTAAATAATATATTATTCTATTAAAATAGAGTGATATGATCATTTTATGCTATGCTAATTATGATTTATATAAGCTCTCATACAATTTGAATGTTCATGGGCATGCAATCAAATAATAAACACTTACTTATTTTAAATAATATATTATTCGTTAAAATAGAGTGATATGATCATTTTATGCTATGCTAATTATCATTTATATAAGCTCTCATACAATTTGAATATTCATGGGCATGCAATCAAATAGTAAACACTTACTTATTTTAAATAATATATTATTCGTTAAAATAGAGTGATATGATCATTTTATGCTATGCTAATTATCATTTATATAAGCTCTCATACAATTTGAATATTCATGGGCATGCAATCAAATAGTAAACACTTACTTATTTTAAATAATATATTATTCGTTAAAATAGAGTGATATGATCATTTTATGCTATGCTAATTATCATTTATATAAGCTCTCATACAATTTGAATATTCATGGGCATGCAATCAAATAGTAAACACTTACTTATTTTAAATAATATATTATTCGTTAAAATAGAGTGATATGATCATTTTATGCTATGCTAATTATCATTTATATAAGCTCTCATACAATTTGAATATTCATGGGCATGCAATCAAATAGTAAACACTTACTTATTTTAAATAATATATTATTCTATTAAAATAGAGTGATATGATCATTTTATGCTATGCTAATTATCATTTATATAAGCTCTCATACAATTTGAATATTCATGGGCATGCAATCAAATAGTAAACACTTACTTATTTTAAATAATATATTATTCGTTAAAATAGAGTGATATGATCATTTTATGCTATGCTAATTATCATTTATATAAGCTCTCATACAATTTGAATATTCATGGGCATGCAATTATATAGTAAACACTTACTTATTTTAAATAATATATTATTCGTTAAAATAGAGTGATATGATCATTTTATGCTATGCTAATTATCATTTATATAAGCTCTCATACAATTTGAATATTCATGTGCATGCAATCAAATAGTAAACAATTACTTATTTTAAATAATATATTATTCTATTAAAATAGAGTGATATGATCATTTTATGCTATGCTAATTATCATTTATATAAGCTCTCATACAATTTGAATATTCATGGGCATGCAATACAATATTAAACACTTACTTATTTTAAATAATATATTATTCGTTAAAATAGAGTGATATGATCATTTTATTCTATGCTAATTATCATTTATATAAGCTCTCATACAATTTGAATATTCATGGGCATGCAATCAAATAGTAAACACTTACTTATTTTAAATAATATATTATTCTATTAAAATAGAGTGATATGATCATTTTATGCTATGCTAATAATCATTTATATAAGCTCTCATACAATTTGAATGTTCATGGGCATGCAATCAAATAATAAACACTTACTTATTTTAAATAATATATTATTCGTAAAAATAGAGTGATATGATCATTTTATGCTATGCTAATAATCATTTATATAAGCTCTCATACAATTTGAATGTTCATGGGCATGCAATCAAATAATAAA
Organism: Acmispon strigosus; assembly: GCA_030819835.1. Taxonomy (NCBI): domain Eukaryota; kingdom Viridiplantae; phylum Streptophyta; class Magnoliopsida; order Fabales; family Fabaceae; genus Acmispon; species Acmispon strigosus. The sequence goes on along the minus strand of JAUAMA010000005.1, from coordinate 4,514,001 downwards.
CACTTACTTATTTTAAATAATATATTATTCGTTAAAATAGAGTGATATGATCATTTTATGCTATGCTAATTATCATTTATATAAGCTCTCATACAATTTGAATATTCATGGGCATGCAATCAAATAGTAAACCCTTACTTATTTTAAATAATATATTATTCGTTAAAATAGAGTGATATGATCATTTTATGCTATGCTAATAATCATTTATATAAGCTCTCATACAATTTGAATATTCATGGGCATGCAATCAAATAGTAAACACTTACTTATTTTAAATAATATATTATTCGTTAAAATAGAGTGATATGATTATTTTATGCTATGCTAATTATCATTTATATAAGCTCTCATACAATTTGAATATTCATGGGCATGCAATCAAATAATAAACACTTACTTATTTTAAATAATATGTTATTCGTAAAAATAGAGTGATATGATCATTTTATGCTATGCTAATTATCATTTATATAAGCTCTCATACAATTTGAATATTCATGGGCATGCAATCAAATAGTAAACACTTACTTATTTTAAATAATATATTATTCGTTAAAATAGAGTGATATGATCATTTTATGCTATGCTAATTATCATTTATATAAGCTCTCATACATTTTGAATATTCATGGGCATGCAATCAAATAGTAAACACTTACTTATTTTAAATAATATATTATTCGTTAAAATAGAGTGATATGATCATTTTATGATATGCTAATTATCATTTATATAAGCTCTCATACAATTTGAATATTCATGGGCATGCAATCAAATAGTAAACACTTACTTATTTTAAATAATATATTATTCGTTAAAATAGAGTGATATGATCATTTTATGCTATGCTAATTATCATTTATATAAGCTCTCATACAATTTGAATATTCATGGGCATGCAATCAAATAGTAAACACTTACTTATTTTAAATAATATATTATTCGTTAAAATAGAGTGGTATGATCATTTTATGCTATGCTAATTATCATTTATATAAGCTCTCATACAATTTGAATATTCATGGGCATGCAATCAAATAGTAAACACTTACTTATTTTAAATAATATATTATTCGTTAAAATAGAGTGATATGATCATTTTATGCTATGCTAATTATCATTTATATAAGCTCTCATACAATTTGAATATTGATGGGCATGCAATCAAATAGTAAACACTTACTTATTTTAAATAATATATTATTCGTTAAAATAGAGTGATATGATCATTTTATGCTATGCTAATTATCATTTATATAAGCTCTCATACAATTTGAATATTCATGGGCATGCAATCAAATAGTAAACACTTACTTATTTTAAATAATATATTATTCTATTAAAATAGAGTGATATGATCATTTTATGCTATGCTAATTATCATTTATATAAGCTCTCATACAATTTGAATATTCATGGGCATGCAATCAAATAGTAAACACTTACTTATTTTAAATAATATATTATTCGTTAAAATAGAGTATGCTAATTATCATTTATATAAGCTTTCATACAATTTGAATATTCATGGGCATGCAATCAAATAGTAAACACTTACTTATTTTAAATAATATATTATTCGTTAAAATAGAGTGATATGATCATTTTATGCTATGCTAATTATCATTTATATAAGCTCTCATACAATTTGAATATTCATGGGCATGCAATCAAATAGTAAACACTTACTTATTTTAAATAATATATTATTCGTTAAAATAGAGTGATATGATCATTTTATGCTATGCTAATTATCATTTATATAAGCTCTCATACAATTTGAATATTCATGGGCATGCAATCAAATAGTAAACACTTACTTATTTTAAATAATATATTATTCGTTAAAATAGAGTGATATGATCATTTTATGCTATGCTAATTATCATTTATATAAGCTCTCATACAATTTGAATATTCATGGGCATGCAATCAAATAGTAAAAACTTACTTATTTTAAATAATATATTATTCGTTAAAATAGAGTGATATGATCATTTTATGCTATGCTAATTATCATTTATATAAGCTCTCATACAATTTGAATATTCATGGGCATGCAATCAAATAGTAAACACTTACTTATTTTAAATAATATATTATTCTATTAAAATAGAGTGATATGATCATTTTATGCTATGCTAATTATCATTTATAGAAGCTCTCATACAATTTGAATATTCATGGGCATGCAATCAAATAGTAAACACTTACTTATTTTAAATAATATATTATTCGTTAAAATAGAGTGATATGATCATTTTATGCTATGCTAATTATCATTTATATAAGCTCTCATACAATTTGAATATTCATGGGCATGCAATTATATAGTAAACACTTACTTATTTTAAATAATATATTATTCGTTAAAATAGAGTGATATGATCATTTTATGCTATGCTAATTATCATTTATATAAGCTCTCATACAATTTGAATATTCATGTGCATGCAATCAAATAGTAAACAATTACTTATTTTAAATAATATATTATTCTATTAAAATAGAGTGATATGATCATTTTATGCTATGCTAATTATCATTTATATAAGCTCTCATACAATTTGAATATTCATGGGCATATACAATAGTAAACACTTACTTATTTTAAATAATATATTATTCGTTAAAATAGAGTGATATGATCATTTTATTCTATGCTAATTATCATTTATATAAGCTCTCATACAATTTGAATATTCATGGGCATGCAATCAAATAGTAAACACTTACTTATTTTAAATAATATATTATTCTATTAAAATAGAGTGATATGATCATTTTATGCTATGCTAATTATCATTTATATAAGCTCTCATACAATTTGAATATTCATGGGCATGCAATCAAATAGTAAACACTTACTTATTTTAAATAATATATTATTCGTTAAAATAGAGTGATATGATCATTTTATGCTATGCTAATTATCATTTATATAAGCTCTCATACAATTTGAATATTCATGGGCATGCAATCAAATAGTAAACACTTACTTATTTTAAATAATATATTATTCGTTAAAATAGAGTGATATGATCATTTTATGCTATGCTAATTATCATTTATATAAGCTCTCATACAATTTGAATATTCATGGGCATGCAATCAAATAGTAAACACTTACTTATTTTAAATAATATATTATTCTATTAAAATAGAGTGATATGATCATTTTATGCTATGCTAATTATCATTTATATAAGCGCTCATACAATTTGAATATTCATGGGCATGCAATCAAATAGTAAACACTTACTTATTTTAAATAATATATTATTCGTTAAAATAGAGTGATATGATCATTTTATGCTATGCTAATTATCATTTATATAAGCTCTCATACAATTTGAATATTCATGGGCATGCAATCAAATAGTAAACACTTACTTATTTTAAATAATATATTATTCGTTAAAATAGAGTGATATGATCATTTTATGCTATGCTAATTATCATTTATATAAGCTCTCATACATTTTGAATATTCATGGGCATGCAATCAAATAGTAAACACTTACTTATTTTAAATAATATATTATTCGTTAAAATAGAGTGATATGATCATTTTATGCTATGCTAATTATCATTTATATAAGCTCTCATACAATTTGAATATTCATGGGCATGCAATCAAATAATAAACACTTACTTATTTTAAATAATATATTATTCTATTAAAATAGAGTGATATGATCATTTTATGCTATGCTAATTATCATTTATATAAGCTCTCATACAATTTGAATATTCATGGGCATGCAATCAAATAGTAAACACTTACTTATTTTAAATAATATATTATTCGTTAAAATAGAGTGATATGATCATTTTATGCTATGCTAATTATCATTTATATAAGCTCTCATACAATTTGAATATTCATGGGCATGCAATCAAATAGTAAACACTTAATTATTTTAAATAATATATTATTCGTTAAAATAGAGTGATATGATCATTTTATGCTATGCTAATTATCATTTATATAAGCTCTCATACAATTTGAATATTCATGGGCATGCAATCAAATAATAAACACTTACTTATTTTAAATAATATGTTATTCGTTAAAATAGAGTGATATGATCATTTTATGCTATGCTAATTATCATTTATATAAGCTCTCATACAATTTGAATATTCATGGGCATGCAATCAAATAGTAAACACTTACTTATTTTAAATAATATATTATTCGTTAAAATAGAGTGATATGATCATTTTATGCTATGCTAATTATCATTTATATAAGCTCTCATACAATTTGAATATTCATGGGCATGCAATCAAATAGTAAACACTTACTTATTTTAAATAATATATTATTCGTTAAAATAGAGTGATATGATCATTTTACGCTATGCTAATTATCATTTATATAAGCTCTCATACAATTTGAATATTCATGGGCATGCAATAAAATAGTAAACACTTACTTATTTTAAATAATATATTATTCTATTAAAATAGAGTGATATGATCATTTTATGCTATGCTAATTATCATTTATATAAGCTCTCATACAATTTGAATATTCATGGGCATGCAATACAATAGTAAACACTTACTTATTTTAAATAATATATTATTCGTTAAAATAGAGTGATATGATCATTTTATTCTATGCTAATTATCATTTATATAAGCTCTCATACAATTTGAATATTCATGGGCATGCAATCAAATAGTAAACACTTACTTATTTTAAATAATATGTTATTCGTTAAAATAGAGTGATATGATCATTTTATGCTATGCTAATTATCATTTATATAAGCTCTCATACAATTTGAATATTCATGGGCATGCAATCAAATAGTAAACACTTACTTATTTTAAATAATATATTATTCGTTAAAATAGAGTGATATGATCATTTTATGCTATGCTAATTATCATTTATATAAGCTCTCATACAATTTGAATATTCATGGGCATGCAATCAAATAGTAAACACTTACTTATTTTAAATAATATATTATTCGTTAAAATAGAGTGATATGATCATATTACGCTATGCTAATTATCATTTATATAAGCTCTCATACAATTTGAATATTCATGGGCATGCAATAAAATAGTAAACACTTACTTATTTTAAATAATATATTATTCTATTAAAATAGAGTGATATGATCATTTTATGCTATGCTAATTATCATTTATATAAGCTCTCATACAATTTGAATATTCATGGGCATGCAATACAATAGTAAACACTTACTTATTTTAAATAATATATTATTCGTTAAAATAGAGTGATATGATCATTTTATTCTATGCTAATTATCATTTATATAAGCTCTCATACAATTTGAATATTCATGGGCATGCAATCAAATAGTAAACACTTACTTATTTTAAATAATATATTATTCTATTAAAATAGAGTGATATGATCATTTTATGCTATGCTAATTATCATTTATATAAGCTCTCATACAATTTGAATATTCATGGGCATGCAATCAAATAGTAAACACTTACTTATTTTAAATAATATATTATTCGTTAAAATAGAGTGATATGATCATTTTATGCTATGCTAATTATCATTTATATAAGCTCTCATACAATTTGAATATTCATGGGCATGCAATCAAATAGTAAACACTTACTTATTTTAAATAATATATTATTCTATTAAAATAGAGTGATATGATCATTTTATGCTATGCTAATTATCATTTATATAAGCGCTCATACAATTTGAATATTCATGGGCATGCAATCAAATAGTAAACACTTACTTATTTTAAATAATATATTATTCGTTAAAATAGAGTGATATGATCATTTATGCTATGCTAATTATCATTTATATAAGCTCTCATACAATTTGAATATTCATGGGCATGCAATCAAATAGTAAACACTTACTTATTTTAAATAATATATTATTCGTTAAAATAGAGTGATATGATCATTTTACGCTATGCTAATTATCATTTATATAAGCTCTCATACAATTTGAATATTCATGGGCATGCAATAAAATAGTAAACACTTACTTATTTTAAATAATATATTATTCTATTAAAATAGAGTGATATGATCATTTTATGCTATGCTAATTATCATTTATATAAGCTCTCATACAATTTGAATATTCATGGGCATGCAATCAAATAGTAAACACTTACTTATTTTAAATAATATATTATTCGTTAAAATAGAGTGATATGATCATTTTATGCTATGCTAATTATCATTTATATAAGCTCTCATACAATTTGAATATTCATGGGCATGCAATCAAATAATAAACACTTACTTATTTTAAATAATATGTTATTCGTTAAAATAGAGTGATATGATCATTTTATGCTATGCTAATTATCATTTATATAAGCTCTCATACAATTTGAATATTCATGGGCATGCAATCAAATAGTAAACACTTACTTATTTTAAATAATATATTATTCGTTAAAATAGAGTGATATGATCATTTTATGCTATGCTAATTATCATTTATATAAGCTCTCATACAATTTGAATATTCATGGGCATGCAATCAAATAGTAAACACTTACTTATTTTAAATAATATATTATTCGTTAAAATAGAGTGATATGATCATTTTACGCTATGCTAATTATCATTTATATAAGCTCTCATACAATTTGAATATTCATGGGCATGCAATAAAATAGTAAACACTTACTTATTTTAAATAATATATTATTCTATTAAAATAGAGTGATATGATCATTTTATGCTTTGCTAATTATCATTTATATAAGCTCTCATACAATTTGAATATTCATGGGCATGCAATACAATAGTAAACACTTACTTATTTTAAATAATATATTATTCGTTAAAATAGAGTGATATGATCATTTTATTCTATGCTAATTATCATTTATATAAGCTCTCATACAATTTGAATATTCATGGGCATGCAATCAAATAGTAAACACTTACTTATTTTAAATAATATATTATTCTATTAAAATAGAGTGATATGATCATTTTATGCTATGCTAATTATCATTTATATAAGCTCTCATACAATTTGAATATTCATGGGCATGCAATCAAATAGTAAACACTTACTTATTTTAAATAATATATTATTCGTTAAAATAGAGTGATATGATCATTTTATGCTATGCTAATTATCATTTATATAAGCTCTCATACAATTTGAATATTCATGGGCATGCAATCAAATAGTAAACACTTACTTATTTTAAATAATATATTATTCTATTAAAATAGAGTGATATGATCATTTTATGCTATGCTAATTATCATTTATATAAGCGCTCATACAATTTGAATATTCATGGGCATGCAATCAAATAGTAAACACTTACTTATTTTAAATAATATATTATTCGTTAAAATAGAGTGATATGATCATTTATGCTATGCTAATTATCATTTATATAAGCTCTCATACAATTTGAATATTCATGGGCATGCAATCAAATAGTAAACACTTACTTATTTTAAATAATATATTATTCGTTAAAATAGAGTGATATGATCATTTTACGCTATGCTAATTATCATTTATATAAGCTCTCATACAATTTGAATATTCATGGGCATGCAATCAAATAGTAAACACTTACTTATTTTAAATAATATATTATTCTATTAAAATAGAGTGATATGATCATTTTATGCTATGCTAATTATCATTTATATAAGCTCTCATACAATTTGAATATTCATGGGCATGCAATCAAATAGTAAACACTTACTTATTTTAAATAATATATTATTCGTTAAAATAGAGTGATATGATCATTTTATGCTATGCTAATTATCATTTATATAAGCTCTCATACAATTTGAATATTCATGGGCATGCAATCAAATAGTAAACACTTACTTATTTTAAATAATATATTATTCGTTAAAATAGAGTGATATGATCATTTTATGCTATGCTAATTATCATTTATATAAGCTCTCATACATTTTGAATATTCATGGGCATGCAATCAAATAGTAAACACTTACTTATTTTAAATAATATATTATTCGTTAAAATAGAGTGATATGATCATTTTATGCTATGCTAATTATCATTTATATAAGCTCTCATACAATTTGAATATTCATGGGCATGCAATCAAATAGTAAACACTTACTTATTTTAAATAATATATTATTCGTTAAAATAGAGTGATATGATCATTTTATGCTATGCTAATTATCATTTATATAAGCTCTCATACAATTTGAATATTCATGGGCATGCAATCAAATAGTAAACACTTACTTATTTTAAATAATATATTATTCGTTAAAATAGAGTGATATGATCATTTTATGCTATGCTAATTATCATTTATATAAGCTCTCATACATTTTGAATATTCATGGGCATGCAATCAAATAGTAAACACTTACTTATTTTAAATAATATATTATTCGTTAAAATAGAGTGATATGATCATTTTATGCTATGCTAATTATCATTTATATAAGCTCTCATACAATTTGAATATTCATGGGCATGCAATCAAATAGTAAACACTTACTTATTTTAAATAATATGTTATTCTATTAAAATAGAGTGATATGATCATTTTATGCTATGCTAATTATCATTTATATAAGCTCTCATACAATTTGAATATTCATGGGCATGCAATCAAATAGTAAACACTTACTTATTTTAAATAATATATTATTCGTTAAAATAGAGTGATATGATCATTTTATGCTATGCTAATTATCATTTATATAAGCTCTCATACAATTTGAATATTCATGGGCATGCAATCAAATAGTAAACACTTACTTATTTTAAATAATATATTATTCGTTAAAATAGAGTGATATGATCATTTTATGCTATGCTAATTATCATTTATATAAGCTCTCATACATTTTGAATATTCATGGGCATGCAATCAAATAGTAAACACTTACTTATTTTAAATAATATATTATTCGTTAAAATAGAGTGATATGATCATTTTATGCTATGCTAATTATCATTTATATAAGCTCTCATACAATTTGAATATTCATGGGCATGCAATCAAATAGTAAACACTTACTTATTTTAAATAATATATTATTCGTTAAAATAGAGTGATATGATCATTTTATGCTATGCTAATTATCATTTATATAAGCTCTCATACAATTTGAATATTCATGGGCATGCAATCAAATAGTAAACACTTACTTATTTTAAATAATATATTATTCGTTAAAATAGAGTGATATGATCATTTTATGCTATGCTAATTATCATTTATATAAGCTCTCATACAATTTGAATATTCATGGGCATGCAATCAAATAGTAAACACTTACTTATTTTAAATAATATATTATTCGTTAAAATAGAGTGATATGATCATTTTATGCTATGCTAATTATCATTTATATAAGCTCTCATACAATTTGAATATTCATGGGCATGCAATCAAATAATAAACACTTACTTATTTTAAATAATATATTATTCGTTAAAATAGAGTGATATGATCATTTTATGCTATGCTAATTATCATTTATATAAGCTCTCATACAATTTGAATATTCATGGGCATGCAATCAAATAGTAAACACTTACTTATTTTAAATAATAAATTATTCGTTAAAATAGAGTGATATGATCATTTTACGCTATGCTAATTATCATTTATATAAGCTCTCATACAATTTGAATATTCATGGGCATGCAATAAAATAGTAAACACTTACTTATTTTAAATAATATATTATTCTATTAAAATAGAGTGATATGATCATTTTATGCTTTGCTAATTATCATTTATATAAGCTCTCATACAATTTGAATATTCATGGGCATGCAATCAAATAGTAAACACTTACTTATTTTAAATAATATATTATTCGTTAAAATAGAGTGATATGATCATTTTATGCTATGCTAATTATCATTTATATAAGCTCTCATACAATTTGAATATTCATGGGCATGCAATACAATAGTAAACACTTACTTATTTTAAATAATATATTATTCGTTAAAATAGAGTGATATGATCATTTTATTCTATGCTAATTATCATTTATATAAGCTCTCATACAATTTGAATATTCATGGGCATGCAATCAAATAGTAAACACTTACTTATTTTAAATAATATATTATTCTATTAAAATAGAGTGATATGATCATTTTATGCTATGCTAATTATCATTTATATAAGCTCTCATACAATTTGAATATTCATGGGCATGCAATCAAATAGTAAACACTTACTTATTTTAAATAATATATTATTCGTTAAAATAGAGTGATATGATCATTTTATGCTATGCTAATTATCATTTATATAAGCTCTCATACAATTTGAATATTCATGGGCATGCAATCAAATAGTAAACACTTACTTATTTTAAATAATATATTATTCGTTAAAATAGAGTGATATGATCATTTTACGCTATGCTAATTATAATTTATATAAGCTCTCATACAATTTGAATATTCATGGGCATGCAATCAAATAGTAAACACTTACTTATTTTAAATAATATATTATTCTATTAAAATAGAGTGATATGATCATTTTATGCTTTGCTAATTATCATTTATATAAGCTCTCATACAATTTGAATATTCATGGGCATGCAATCAAATAGTAAACACTTACTTATTTTAAATAATATATTATTCGTTAAAATAGAGTGATATGATCATTTTATGCTATGCTAATTATCATTTATATAAGCTCTCATACAATTTGAATATTCATGGGCATGCAATCAAATAGTAAACACTTACTTATTTTAAATAATATATTATTCGTTAAAATAGAGTGATATGATCATTTTATGCTATGCTAATTATCATTTATATAAGCTCTCATACAAGTTGAATATTCATGGGCATGCAATCAAATAGTAAACACTTACTTATTTTAAATAATATATTATTCGTTAAAATAGAGTGATATGATCATTTTATGCTATGCTAATTATCATTTATATAAGCTCTCATACAATTTGAATATTCATGGGCATGCAATCAAATAGTAAACACTTACTTATTTTAAATAATATATTATTCGTTAAAATAGAGTGATATGATCATTTTATGCTACGCTAATTATCATTTATATAAGCTCTCATACAATTTGAATATTCATGGGCATGCAATCAAATAGTAAACACTTACTTATTTTAAATAATATATTATTCGTTAAAATAGAGTGATATGATCATTTTATTCTATGCTAATTATCATTTATATAAGCTCTCATACAATTTAAATATTAATGGGCATGCAATCAAATAGTAAACACTTACTTATTTTAAATAATATATTATTCGTTAAAATAGAGTGATATGATCATTTTACGCTATGCTAATTATCATTTATATAAGCTCTCATACAATTTGAATATTCATGGGCATGCAATAAAATAGTAAACACTTACTTATTTTAAATAATATATTATTCTATTAAAATAGAGTGATATGATCATTTTATGCTATGCTAATTATCATTTATATAAGCTCTCATACAATTTGAATATTCATGGGCATGCAATCAAATAGTAAACACTTACTTATTTTAAATAATATATTATTCGTTAAAATAGAGTGATATGATCATTTTATGCTATGCTAATTATCATTTATATAAGCTCTCATACAATTTGAATATTCATGGGCATGCAATCAAATAGTAAACACTTACTTATTTTAAATAATATATTATTCGTTAAAATAGAGTGATATGATCATTTTATGCTATGCTAATTATCATTTATATAAGCTCTCATACAATTTGAATATTCATGGGCATGCAATCAAATACTAAACACTTACTTATTTTAAATAATATGTTATTCGTTAAAATAGAGTGATATGATCATTTTATGCTATGCTAATTATCATTTATATAAGCTCTCATACAATTTGAATATTCATGGGCATGCAATCAAATAATAAACACTTACTTATTTTAAATAATATATTATTCGTTAAAATAGAGTGATATGATCATTTTATGCTATGCTAATTATCATTTATATAAGCTCTCATACAATTTGAATATTCATGGGCATGCAATCAAATAGTAAACACTTACTTATTTTAAATAATATATTATTCGTTAATATAGAGTGATATGATCATTTTACGCTATGCTAATTATCATTTATATAAGCTCTCATACAATTTGAATATTCATGGGCATGCAATAAAATAGTAAACACTTACTTATTTTAAATAATATATTATTCGTTAAAATAGAGTGATATGATCATTTTATGCTATGCTAGTTATCATTTATATAAGCTCTCATACAATTTGAATATTCATGGGCATGCAATCAAATAGTAAACACTTACTTATTTTAAATAATATATTATTCGTTAAAATAGAGTGATATGATCATTTTATGCTAGGCTAATTATCATTTATATAAGCTCTCATACAATTTGAATATTCATGGGCATGCAATCAAATAATAAACACTTACTTATTTTAAATAATATATTATTCGTTAAAATAGAGTGATATGATCATTTTATGCTATGCTAGTTATCATTTATATAAGCTCTCATACAATTTGAATATTCATGGGCATGCAATCAAATAGTAAACACTTACTTATTTTAAATAATATATTATTCGTTAAAATTGAGTGATATGATCATTTTATGCTATGCTAAGGCATGCAATCAAATAGTAAACACTTACTTATTTTAAATAATATAATATTCGTTAAAATAGAGTGATATGATCATTTTATGCTATGCTAATAATCATTTATATAAGCTCCCATACAATTTGAATATTCATGGGCATGCAATCAAATAGTAAACACTTACTTATTTTAAATAATATATTATTCGTTAAAATAGAGTGATATGATCATTTTATGCTATGCTAATTATCATTTATATAAGCTCTCATACAATTTGAATATTCATGGGCATGCAATCAAATAGTAAACACTTACTTATTTTAAATAATATATTATTCGTTAAAATAGAGTGATATGATCATTTTATGCTATGCTAATTATCATTTATATAAGCTCTCATACAATTTGAATATTCATGGGCATGCAATCAAATAGTAAACACTTACTTATTTTAAATAATATATTATTCGTTAAAATAGAGTGATATGATCATTTTATGCTATGCTAATTATCATTTATATAAGCTCCCATACAATTTGAATATTCATGGGCATGCAATCAAATAGTAAACACTTACTTATTTTAAATAATATATTATTCGTTAAAATAGAGTAATATGATCATTTTATGCTATGCTAATTATCATTTATATAAGCTCTCATACAATTTGAATATTCATGGGCATGCAATCAAATAGTAAACACTTACTTATTTTAAATAATATATTATTCGTTAAAATAGAGTGATATGATCATTTTACGCTATGCTAATTATCATTTATATAAGCTCTTATACAATTTGAATATTCATGGGCATGCAATCAAATAGTAAACACTTACTTATTTTAAATAATATATTATTCGTTAAAATAGAGTGATATGATCACTTTATGCTATGCTAATTATCATTTATATAAGCTCTCATACAATTTGAATATTCATGGGCATGCAATCAAATAGTAAACACTTACTTATTTTAAATAATATATTATTCGTTAAAATAGAGTGATATGATCATTTTATGCTATGCTAATTATCATTTATATAAGCTCTCATACAATTTGAATATTCATGGGCATGCAATCAAATAGTAAACACTTACTTATTTTAAGTAATATATTATTCTATTAAAATAGAGTGATATGATCATTTTATGCTATGCTAATTATCATTTATATAAGCTCTCATACAATTTGAATATTCATGGGCATGCAATCAAATAGTAAACACTTACTTATTTTAAATAATACATTATTCGTTAAAATAGAGTGATATGATCATTTTATGCTATGCTAATTATCATTTATATAAGCTCTCATACAATTTGAATATTCATGGGCATGCAATCAAATAGTAAACACTTACTTATTTTAAATAATATATTATTCGTTAAAATAGAGTGATATGATCATTTTATGCTATGCTAATTATCATTTATATAAGCTCTCATACAATTTGAATATTCATGGGCATGCAATCAAATAGTAAACACTTACTTATTTTAAATAATATATTATTCGTTAAAATAGAGTGATATGATCAATTTATGCTATGCTAATTATCATTTATATAAGCTCTCATACAATTTGAATATTCATGGGCATGCAATCAAATAGTAAACACTTACTTATTTTAAATAATATATTATTCGTTAAAATAGAGTGATATGATCATTTTATGCTATGCTAATTATCATTTATATAAGCTCTCATACAATTTGAATATTCATGGGCATCCAATCAAATAATAAACACTTACTTATTTTAAATAATATATTATTCGTTAAAATAGAGTGATATGATCATTTTATGCTATGCTAGTTATCATTTATATAAGCTCTCATACAATTTGAATATTCATGGGCATGCAATCAAATAGTAAACACTTACTTATTTTAAATAATATATTATTCGTTAAAATAGAATGATATGATCATTTTATGCTATGCTAATTATCATTTATATAAGCTCTCGTACAATTTGAATATTCATGGGCATGCAATCAAATAGTAAACACTGACTTATTTTAAATAATATATTATTCGTTAAAATAGAGTGATATGATCATTTTATGCTATGCTAATTATCATTTATATAAGCTCTCATATAATTTGAATATTCATGGGCAGGGGGCGTATCTAGTGAGAGCGATGTTTATTATGAGAGATGAGAGCGTTAAATCATGGCCGTACAACCATTAATGAGTGGTTGAGATTAAAAGTAGTTTAGTGGTCACATGACTTTTTAAAAAAGTCACATGCCATTTTGTTTTAATCTTGACCCTTCATGGTAGATCTAATGGCTAAGATTGAACGCTCTCATCTCTCATAATAAACATCGCTCTAACTTGATACGCTCCCTTCATGGGCATGCAATCAAATAGTAAACACTTACTTATTTTAAATAATATATTATTCGTTAAAATAGAGTGATATGATCATTTTATGCTATGCTAATTATCATTTATATAAGCTCTCATACAATTTGAATATTCATGGGCATGCAATCAAATAGTAAACACTTACTTATTTTAAATAATATATTATTCGTTAAAATAGAGTGATATGATCATTTTATGCTATGCTAATTATCATTTATATAAGCTCTCATACAATTTGAATATTCATGGGCATGCAATCAAATAGTAAACACTTACTTATTTTAAATAATATATTATTCGTTAAAATAGAGTATGCTAATTATCATTTATATAAGCTCTCGTACAATTTGAATATTCATGGGCATGCAATCAAATAGTAAACACTTACTTATTTTAAATAATATATTATTTGTTAAAATAGAGTGATATGATCATTTTATGCTATGCTAATTATCATTTATATAAGCTCTCATACAATTTGAATATTCATGGGCAGGGGGCGTATCTAGTGAGAGCGATGTTTATTATGAGAGATGAGAGCGTTAAATCATGGCCGTACAACCATTAATGAGTGGTTGAGATTAAAAGTAGTTTAGTGGTCACATGACTTTTTAAAAAAGTCACATGCCATTTTGTTTTAATCTTGACCCTTCATGGTAGATCTAATGGCTAAGATTGAACGCTCTCATCTCTCATAATAAACATCGCTCTAACTTGATACGCTCCCTTCATGGGCATGCAATCAAATAGTAAACACTTACTTATTTTAAATAATATATTATTCGTTAAAATAGAGTGATATGATCATTTTATGCTATGCTAATTATCATTTATATAAGCTCTCATACAATTTGAATATTCATGGGCATGCAATACAATAGTAAACACTTACTTATTTTAAATAATATATTATTCGTTAAAATAGAGTGATATGATCATTTTATTCTATGCTAATTATCATTTATATAAGCTCTCATACAATTTGAATATTCATGGGCATGCAATCAAATAGTAAACACTTTCTTATTTTAAATAATATATTATTCTATTAAAATAGAGTGATATGATCATTTTATGCTATGCTAATTATCATTTATATAAGCTCTCATACAATTTGAATATTCATGGGCATGCAATCAAATACTAAACACTTACTTATTTTAAATAATATATTATTCGTTAAAATAGAGTATGCTAATTATCATTTATATAAGCTTTCATACAATTTGAATATTCATGGGCATGCAATCAAATAGTAAACACTTACTTATTTTAAATAATATATTATTCGTTAAAATAGAGTGATATGATCATTTATGCTAATTATCATTTATATAAGCTCTCATACAATTTGAATATTCATGGGAATGCAATCTAATAGTAGACACTTACTTATTTTAAATAATATATTATTCGTTAAAATAGAGTGATATGATCATTTTATGCTATGCTAATTATCATTTATATAAGCTCTCATACAATTTGAATATTCATGGGCATGCAATCAAATAGTAAACACTTACTTATTTTAAATAATATATTATTCGTTAAAATAGAGTGATATGATCATTTTATGCTATGCTAATTATCATTTATATAAGCGCTCATACAATTTGAATATTCATGGGCATGCAATCAAATAGTAAACACTTACTTATTTTAAATAATATATTATTCGTTAAAATAGAGTGATATGATCATTTTATGCTATGCTAATTATCATTTATATAAGCTCTCATACAATTTGAATATTCATGGGCAGGGGGCGTATCTAGTGAGAGCGATGTTTATTATGAGAGATGAGAGCGTTAAATCATGGCCGTACAACCATTAATGAGTGGTTGAGATTAAAAGTAGTTTAGTGGTCACATGACTTTTTAAAAAAGTCACATGCCATTTTGTTTTAATCTTGACCCTTCATGGTAGATCTAATGGCTATGATTGAACGCTCTCATCTCTCATAATAAACATCGCTCTAACTTGATACGCTCCCTTCATGGGCATGCAATCAAATAGTAAACACTTACTTATTTTAAATAATATATTATTCGTTAAAATAGAGTGATATGATCATTTTATGCTATGCTAATTATCATTTATATAAGCTCTCATACAATTTGAATATTCATGGGCATGCAATCAAATAGTAAACACTTACTTATTTTAAATAATATATTATTCGTTAAAATAGAGTGATATGATCATTTTATGCTATGCTAATTATCATTTATATAAGCTCTCATACAATTTGAATATTCATGGGCATGCAATCAAATAGTAAACACTTACTTATTTTAAATAATATATTATTCGTTAAAATAGAGTGATAAGATCATTTTATGCTATGCTAATTATCATTTATATAAGCTCTCATACAATTTGAATATTCATGGGCATGCAATCAAATAGTAAACACTTTATTATTTTAAATAATATATTATTCTATTTAAAATAGAGTGATATGATCATTTTATGCTATGCTAATTATCATTTATATAAGCTCTCATACAATTTGAATATTCATGGGCATGCAATACAATAGTAAACACTTACTTATTTTAAATAATATATTATTCGTTAAAATAGAGTGATATGATCATTTTATTCTATGCTAATTATCATTTATATAAGCTCTCATACAATTTGAATATTCATGGGCATGCAATCAAATAGTAAACACTTTCTTATTTTAAATAATATATTATTCTATTAAAATAGAGTGATATGATCATTTTATGCTATGCTAATTATCATTTATATAAGCTCTCATACAATTTGAATATTCATGGGCATGCAATCAAATAGTAAACACTTACTTATTTTAAATAATATATTATTCGTTAAAATAGAGTATGCTAATTATCATTTATATAAGCTTTCATACAATTTGAATATTCATGGGAATGCAATCTAATAGTAGACACTTACTTATTTTAAATAATATATTATTCGTTAAATTAGAGTGATATGATCATTTTATGCTATGCTAATTATCATTTATATAAGCTCTCATACAATCTGAATATTCATGGGCATGCAATCAAATAGTAAACACTTACTTATTTTAAATAATATATTATTCGTTAAAATAGAGTGATATGATCATTTTATGCTATGCTAATTATCATTTATATAAGCTCTCATACAATTTGAATATTCATGGGCATGCAATCAAATAGTAAACACTTACTTATTTTAAATAATATACTATTCGTTAAAATAGAGTGATATGATCATTTTATTCTATGCTAATTATCATTAATATAAGCTCTCATACAATTTGAATATTCATGGGCATGCAATCAAATAGTAAACACTTTCTTATTTTAAATAATATATTATTCTATTAAAATAGAGTGATATGATCATTTTATGCTATGCTAATTATCATTTATATAAGCTCTCATACAATTTGAATATTCATGGGCATGCAATCAAATAGTAAACACTTACTTATTTTAAATAATATATTATTCGTTAAAATAGAGTATGCTAATTATCATTTATATAAGCTTTCATACAATTTGAATATTCATGGGCATGCAATCAAATAGTAAACACTTACTTATTTTAAATAATATATTATTCGTTAAAATAGAGTGATATGATCATTTTATGCTATGCTAATTATCATTTATATAAGCTCTCATACAATTTGAATATTCATGGGAATGCAATCTAATAGTAGACACTTACTTATTTTAAATAATATATTATTCGTTAAATTAGAGTGATATGATCATTTTATGCTATGCTAATTATCCTTTATATAAGCTCTCATACAATCTGAATATTCATGGGCATGCAATCAAATAGTAAACACTTACTTATTTTAAATAATATATTATTCGTTAAAATAGAGTGATATGATCATTTTATGCTATGCTAATTATCATTTATATAAGCTCTCATACAATTTGAATATTCATGGGCATGCAATCAAATAGTAAACACTTACTTATTTTAAATAATATATTATTCGTTAAAATAGAGTGATATGATCATTTTATGCTATGCTAATTATCATTTATATAAGCTCTCATACAATTTGAATATTCATGGGCATGCAATCAAATAGTAAACACTTACTTATTTTAAATAATATATTATTCGTTAAAATAGAGTGATAAGATCATTTTATGCTATGCTAATTATCATTTATATAAGCTCTCGTACAATTTGAATATTCATGGGCATGCAATCAAATAGTAAACACTTACTTATTTTAAATAATATATTATTCGTTAAAATAGAGTGATATGATCATTTTATGCTATGCTAATTATCATTTATATAAGCTCTCATACAATTTGAATATTCATGGGCATGCAATCAAATAGTAAACACTTACTTATTTTAAATAATATATTATTCGTTAAAATAGAGTGATATGATCATTTTATGCTATGCTAATTATCATTTATATAAGCTCTCGTACAATTTGAATATTCATGGGCATGCAATCAAATAGTAAACACTTACTTATTTTAAATAATATATTATTCGTAAAAATAGAGTGATATGATCATTTTGTGCTATGCTAATTATCATTTATATAAGCTTTCTTACAATTTGAATATTCATGGGCATGCAATCAAGTAGTAAACACTTACTTATTTTAAGTAATATATTATTCGTTAAAATAGAGTGATATGATCATTTTATGCTATGCTAATTATCATTTATATAAGCTCTCGTACAATTTGAATATTCATGGGCATGCAATCAAATAGTAAACACTTTCTTATTTTAAATAATATATTATTCGTTAAAATAGAGTGATATGATCATTTTATGCTATGCTAATTATCATTTATATAAGCTCTCGTACAATTTGAATATTCATGGGCATGCAATCAAATAGTAAACACTTACTTATTTTAAATAATATATTATTCGTTAAAATAGTGTGATATGATCATTTTATGCTATGCTAATTATCATTTATATAAGCTCTCGTACAATTTGAATATTCATGGGCATGCAATCAAATAGTAAACACTTACTTATTTTAAATAATATATTATTCGTTAAAATAGAGTGATATGATCATTTTATGCTATGTTAATTATCATTTATATAAGCTCTCGTACAATTTGAATATTCATGGGCATGCAATCAAATAGTAAACACTTACTTATTTTAAATAATATATTATTCGTTAAAATAGAGTGATATGATCATTTTATACTATGCTAATTATCATTTATATAAGCTCTCGTACAATTTGAATATTCATGGGCATGCAATCAAATAGTAAACACTTACTTATTTTAAATAATATATTATTCGTTAAAATAGAGTGATATGATCATTTTATGCTATGTTAATTATCATTTATATAAGCTCTCATACAATTTGAACATTCATGGGCATGCAATCAAATAGTAAACACTTACTTATTTTAAATAATATATTATTCGTTAAAATAGAGTGATATGATCATTTTACGCTACGCTAATTATCATTTATATAAGCTCTCATACAATTTGAACATTCATGGGCATGCAATCAAATAGTAAACACTTACTTATTTTAAATAATATATTATTCGTTAAAATAGAGTGATATGATCATTTTACGCTATGCTAATTATCATTTATATAAGCTCTCATACAATTTGAATATTCATGGGCAGGGGGCGTATCTAGTGAGAGCGATGTTTATTATGAGAGATGAGAGCGTTAAATCATGGCCGTACAACCATTAATGAGTGGTTGAGATTTAAAGTAGTTTAGTGGTCACATGACTTTTTAAAAAAGTCACATGCCATTTTGTTTTAATCTTGACCCTTCATGGTAGATCTAATGGCTAAGATTGAACGCTCTCATCTCTCATAATAAACATCGCTCTAACTTGATACGCTCCCTTCATGGGCATGCAATCAAATAGTAAACACTTACTTATTTTAAATAATATATTATTCGTTAAAATAGAGTGATATGATCATTTTATGCTACGGTAATTATCATTTATATAAGCTCTCATACAATTTGAATATTCATGGGCATGCAATCAAATAGTAAACACTTACTTATTTTAAATAATATATTATTCGTTAAAATTGAGTGATATGATCATTTTATGCTACGCTAATTATCATTTATATAAGCTCTCATACAATTTGAATATTCATGGGCATGCAATCAAATAGTAAACACTTACTTATTTTAAATAATATATTATTTGTTAAAATAGAGTGATATGATCATTTTATGCTACGCTAATTATCATTTATATAAGCTCTCATACAATTTGAATATTCATGGGCATGCAATCAAATAGTAAACACTTACTTATTTTAAATAATATATTATTCGTTAAAATAGAGTGATATGTTCATTTTATGCTACGCTAATTATCATTTATATAAGCTCTCATACAATTTGAATATTCATGGGCATGCAATCAAATAGTAAACACTTACTTATTTTAAATAATATATTATTCGTTAAAATTGAGTGATATGATCATTTTATGCTACGCTAATTATCATTTATATAAGCTCTCATACAATTTGAATATTCATGGGCATGCAATCAAATAGTAAACACTTACTTATTTTAAATAATATATTATTCGTTAAAATAGAGTGATATGATCATTTTATGCTACGCTAATTATCATTTATATAAGCTCTCATACAATTTGAATATTCATGGGCATGCAATCAAATAGGAAACACTTACTTATTTTAAATAATATATTATTCGTTAAAATAGAGTGATATGATCATTTTATGCTATGCTAATTATCATTTATATAAGCTCTCATACAATTTGAATATTCATGGGCATGCAATCAAATAGTAAACACTTACTTATTTTAAATAATATATTATTCGTTAAAATAGAGTGATATGATCATTTTATGCTATGCTAATTATCATTTATATAAGCTCTCATACAATTTGAATTTTCGTGGGCATGCAATCAAATAGTAAACACTTGCTTATTTTAAATAATATATTATTCGTTAAAATAGAGTGATATGATCATTTTATGCTACGCTAATTATCATTTATATAAGCTCTCATACAATTTGAATATTCATGGGCATGCAATCAAATAGTAAACACTTACTTATTTTAAATAATATATTATTCGTTAAAATTGAGTGCTATAATCATTTTATGCTACGCTAATTATCATTTATATAAGCTCTCATACAATTTGAATATTCATGGGCATGCAATCAAATAGTAAACACTTACTTATTTTAAATAATATATTATTCGTTAAAATAGAGTGATATGATCATTTTATGCTACGCTAATTATCATTTATATAAGCTCTCATACAATTTGAATATTCATGGGCATGCAATCAAATAGTAAACACTTACTTATTTTAAATAATATATTATTCGTTAAAATTGAGTGATATGATCATTTTATGCTACGCTAATTATCATTTATATAAGCTCTCATACAATTTGAATATTCATGGGCATGCAATCAAATAGTAAACACTTACTTATTTTAAATAATATATTATTCGTTAAAATAGAGTGATATGATCATTTTATGCTACGCTAATTATCATTTATATAAGCTCTCATACAATTTGAATATTCATGGGCATGCAATCAAATAGGAAACACTTACTTATTTTAAATAATATATTATTCGTTAAAATAGAGTGATATGATCATTTTATGCTATGCTAATTATCATTTATATAAGCTCTCATACAATTTGAATATTCATGGGCATGCAATCAAATAGTAAACACTTACTTATTTTAAATAATATATTATTCGTTAAAATAGAGTGATATGATCATTTTATGCTATGCTAATTATCATTTATATAAGCTCTCATACAATTTGAATTTTCGTGGGCATGCAATCAAATAGTAAACACTTGCTTATTTTAAATAATATATTATTCGTTAAAATAGAGTGATATGATCATTTTATGCTACGCTAATTATCATTTATATAAGCTCTCATACAATTTGAATATTCATGGGCATGCAATCAAATAGTAAACACTTACTTATTTTAAATAATATATTATTCGTTAAAATTGAGTGCTATAATCATTTTATGCTACGCTAATTATCATTTATATAAGCTCTCATACAATTTGAATATTCATGGGCATGCAATCAAATAGTAAACACTTACTTATTTTAAATAATATATTATTCGTTAAAATAGAGTGATATGATCATTTTATGCTACGGTAATTATCATTTATATAAGCTCTCATACAATTTGAATATTCATGGGCATGCAATCAAATAGTAAACACTTACTTATTTTAAATAATATATTATTCGTTAAAATTGAGTGATATGATCATTTTATGCTACGCTAATTATCATTTATATAAGCTCTCATACAATTTGAATATTCATGGGCATGCAATCAAATAGTAAACACTTACGTATTTTAAATAATATATTATTTGTTAAAATAGAGTGATATGATCATTTTATGCTACGCTAATTATCATTTATATAAGCTCTCATACAATTTGAATATTCATGGGCATGCAATCAAATAGTAAACACTTACTTATTTTAAATAATATATTATTCGTTAAAATAGAGTGATATGATAATTTTATGCTACGCTAATTATCATTTATATAAGCTCTCATACAATTTGAATATTCATGGGCATGCAATCAAATAGTAAACACTTACTTATTTTAAATAATATATTATTCGTTAAAATTGAGTGATATGATCATTTTATGCTACGCTAATTATCATTTATATAAGCTCTCATACAATTTGAATATTCATGGGCATGCAATCAAATAGTAAACACTTACTTATTTTAAATAATATATTATTCGTTAAAATAGAGTGATATGATCATTTTATGCTACGCTAATTATCATTTATATAAGCTCTCATACAATTTGAATATTCATGGGCATGCAATCAAATAGGAAACACTTACTTATTTTAAATAATATATTATTCGTTAAAATAGAGTGATATGATCATTTTATGCTATGCTAATTATCATTTATATAAGCTCTCATACAATTTGAATATTCATGGGCATGCAATCAAATAGTAAACACTTACTTATTTTAAATAATATATTATTCGTTAAAATAGAGTGATATGATCATTTTATGCTATGCTAATTATCATTTATATAAGCTCTCATACAATTTGAATATTCATGGGCATGCAATCAAATAGTAAACACTTACTTATTTTAAATAATATATTATTCGTTAAAATAGAGTGATATGATCATTTTATGCTATGCTAATTATCATTTATATAAGCTCTCATACAATTTGAATATTCATGGGCATGCAATCAAATAGTAAACACTTACTTATTTTAAATAATATATTATTTGTTAAAATAGAGTGATATGATCATTTTATGCTACGCTAATTATCATTTATATAAGCTCTCATACAATTTGAATATTCATGGGCATGCAATCAAATAGTAAACACTTACTTATTTTAAATAATATATTATTCGTTAAAATAGAGTGATATGATCATTTTATGCTACGCTAATTATCATTTATATAAGCTCTCATACAATTTGAATATTCATGGGCATGCAATCAAATAGTAAACACTTACTTATTTTAAATAATATATTATTCGTTAAAATTGAGTGATATGATCATTTTATGCTACGCTAATTATCATTTATATAAGCTCTCATACAATTTGAATATTCATGGGCATGCAATCAAATAGTAAACACTTACTTATTTTAAATAATATATTATTCGTTAAAATAGAGTGATATGATCATTTTATGCTACGCTAATTATCATTTATATAAGCTCTCATACAATTTGAATATTCATGGGCATGCAATCAAATAGGAAACACTTACATATTTTAAATAATATATTATTCGTTAAAATAGAGTGATATGATCATTTTATGCTATGCTAATTATCATTTATATAAGCTCTCATACAATTTGAATATTCATGGGCATGCAATCAAATAGTAAACACTTACTTATTTTAAATAATATATTATTCGTTAAAATAGAGTGATATGATCATTTTATGCTATGCTAATTATCATTTATATAAGCTCTCATACAATTTGAATATTCATGGGCATGCAATCAAATAGTAAACACTTACTTATTTTAAATAATATATTATTCGTTAAAATAGAGTGATATGATCATTTTATGCTATGCTAATTATCATTTATATAAGCTCTCATACAATTTGAATATTCATGGGCATGCAATCAAATAGTAAACACTTACTTATTTTAAATAATATATTATTCGTTAAAATAGAGTGATATGATCATTTTATGCTATGCTAATTATCATTTATATAAGCTCTCATACAATTTGAATATTCATGGGCATGCAATCAAATAGTAAACACTTACTTATTTTAAATAATATATTATTCGTTAAAATAGAGTGATATGATCATTTTATGCTATGCTAATTATCATTTATATAAGCTCTCATACAATTTGAATATTCATGGGCATGCAATCAAATAGTAAACACTTACTTATTTTAAATAATATATTATTCGTTAAAATAGAGTGATATGATCATTTTATGCTATGCTAATTATCATTTATATAAGCTCTCATACAATTTGAATATTCATGGGCATGCAATCAAATAGTAAACACTTACTTATTTTAAATAATATATTATTCTATTAAAATAGAGTGATATGATCATTTTATGCTATGCTAATTATCATTTATATAAGCTTTCATACAATTTGAATATTCATGGGCATGCAATCAAATAGTAAACACTTACTTATTTTAAATAATATATTATTCGTTAAATTAGAGTGATATGATCATTTTATGCTATGCTAATTATCATTTATATAAGCTCTCATACAATTTGAATATTCATGGGCATGCAATCAAATAGTTAACACTTACTTATTTTAAATAATATATTATTCGTTAAAATAGAGTGATATGATCATTTTATGCTATGCTAATTATCATTTATATAAGCTCTCATACAATTTGAATATTCATGGGCATGTAATCAAATAGTAAACACTTACTTATTTTAAATAATATATTATTCGTTAAAATAGAGTGATATGATCATTTTATGCTACGCTAATTATCATTTATATAAGCTCTCATACAATTTGAATATTCATGGGCATGCAATCAAATAGGAAACACTTACTTATTTTAAATAATATATTATTCGTTAAAATAGAGTGATATGATCATTTTATGCTATGCTAATTATCATTTATATAAGCTCTCATACAATTTGAATATTCATGGGCATGCAATCAAATAGTAAACACTTACTTATTTTAAATAATATATTATTCGTTAAAATAGAGTGATATGATCATTTTATGCTACGCTAATTATCATTTATATAAGCTCTCATACAATTTGAATATTCATGGGCATGCAATCAAATAGGAAACACTTACTTATTTTAAATAATATATTATTCGTTAAAATAGAGTGATATGATCATTTTATGCTATGCTAATTATCATTTATATAAGCTCTCATACAATTTGAATATTCATGGGCATGCAATTAAATAGTAAACACTTACTTATTTTAAATAATATATTATTCGTTAAAATAGAGTGATATGATCATTTTATGCTATGCTAATTATCATTTATATAAGCTCTCATACAATTTGAATATTCATGGGCATGCAATCAAATAGTAAACACTTACTTATTTTAAATAATATATTATTCGTTAAAATAGAGTGATATGATCATTTTATGCTATGCTAATTATCATTTATATAAGCTCTCATACAATTTGAATATTCATGGGCATGCAATCAAATAGTAAACACTTACTTATTTTAAATACTATATTATTCTATTAAAATAGAGTGATATGATCATTTTATGCTATGCTAATTATCATTTATATAAGCTCTCATACAATTTGAATATTCATGGGCATGCAATCAAATAGTAAACACTTACTTATTTTAAATAATATATTATTCTATTAAAATAGAGTGATATGATCATTTTATGCTATGCTAATTATCATTTATATAAGCTTTCATACAATTTGAATATTCATGGGCATGCAATCAAATAGTAAACACTTACTTATTTTAAATAATATATTATTCGTTAAATTAGAGTGATATGATCATTTTATGCTATGCTAATTATCATTTATATAAGCTCTCATACAATTTGAATATTCATGGGCATGCAATCAAATAGTTAACACTTACTTATTTTAAATAATATATTATTCGTTAAAATAGAGTGATATGATCATTTTATGCTATGCTAATTATCATTTATATAAGCTCTCATACAATTTGAATATTCATGGGCATGTAATCAAATAGTAAACACTTACTTATTTTAAATAATATATTATTCTATTAAAATAGAGTGATATGATCATTTTATGCTATGCTAATTATCATTTATATAAGCTTTCATACAATTTGAATATTCATGGGCATGCAATACAATAGTAAACACTTACTTATTTTAAATAATATATTATTCTATTAAAATAGAGTGATATGATCATTTTATGCTATGCTAATTATCATTTATATAAGCTCTCATACAATTTGAATATTTATGGGCATGCAATCAAATAGTAAACACTTACTTATTTTAAATAATATATTATTCTATTAAAATAGAGTGATATGATCATTTTATGCTATGCTAATTATCATTTATATAAGCTCTCATACAATTTGAATATTCATGGGCATGCAATCAAATAGTAAACACTTACTTATTTTAAATAATATATTATTCGTTAAAATAGAGTATGCTAATTATCATTTATATAAGCTTTCATACAATTTGAATATTCATGGGCATGCAATCAAATAGTAAACACTTACTTATTTTAAATAATATATTATTCGTTAAAATAGAGTGATATGATCATTTTATGCTATGCTAATTATCATTTATATAAGCTCTCATACAATTTGAATATTCATGGGCATGCAATCAAATAGTAAACACTTACTTATTTTAAATAATATATTATTCTATTAAAATAGAGTGATATGATCATTTTATGCTATGCTAATTATCATTTATATAAGCTTTCATACAATTTGAATATTCATGGGCATGCAATCAAATAGTAAACACTTACTTATTTTAAATAATATATTATTCGTTAAAATATAGTGATATGATCATTTTATGCTATGCTAATTATCATTTATATAAGCTCTCATACAATTTGAATATTCATGGGCATGCAATCAAATAGTAAACACTTACTTATTTTAAATAATATATTATTCGTTAAAATAGAGTGATATGATCATTTTATGCTATGATAATTATCATTTATATAAACTCTCATACAATTTGAATATTCATGGGCATGCAATCAAATAGTAAACACTTACTTATTTTAAATAATATATTATTCTATTGAAATAGAGTGATATGATCATTTTATGCTATGCTAATTATCATTTATATAAGCTTTCATACAATTTGAATATTCATGGGCATGCAATCAAATAGTAAACAGTTACTTATTTTAAATAATATATTATTCGTTAAAATAGAGTGATATGATCATTTTATGCTATGCTAATTATCATTTATATAAGCTCTCGTACAATTTGAATATTCATGGGCATGCAATCAAATAGTAAACACTTACTTATTTTAAATAATATATTATTCTATTAAAATAGAGTGATATGATCATTTTATGCTATGCTAATTATCATTTATATAAGCTTTCATACAATTTGAATATTCATGGGCATGCAATCAAATAGTAAACAGTTACTTATTTTAAATAATATATTATTCGTTAAAATAGAGTGATATGATCATTTTATGCTATGCTAATTATTATTTATATAAGCTCTCGTACAAATTGAATATTCATGGGCATGCAATCAAATAGTAAACACTTACTTATTTTAAATAATATATTATTCGTTAAAATAGAGTGATATGATCATTTTATGCTATGCTAATTATCATTTATATAAGCTGTCATACAATTTGAATATTCATGGGCATGCAATCAAATAGTAAACACTTACTTATTTTAAATAATATATTATTCTATTAAAATAGAGTGATATGATCATTTTATGCTATGCTAATTATCATTTATATAAGCTTTCATACAATTTGAATATTCATGGGCATGCAATCAAATAGTAAACAGTTACTTATTTTAAATAATATATTATTCGTTAAAATAGAGTGATATGATCATTTTATGCTATGCTAATTATCATTTATATAAGCTCTCGTACAATTTGAATATTCATGGGCATGCAATCAAATAGTAAACACTTACTTATTTTAAATAATATATTATTCGTTAAAATAGAGTGATATGATCATTTTATGCTATGCTAATTATCATTTAAATAAGCTCTCGTACAATTTGAATATTCATGGGCATGCAATCAAATAGTAAACACTTACTTATTTTAAATAATATATTATTCGTTAAAATAGAGTGATATGATCATTTTATGCTATGCTAATTATCATTTATATAAGCTCTCGTACAATTTGAATATTCATGGGCATGCAATCAAATAGTAAACACTTACTTATTTTAAATAATATATTATTCGTTAAAATAGAGTGATATGATCATTTTATGCTATGCTAATTATCATTTATATAAGCTCTCATACAATTTGAATATTCATGGGCATGCAATCAAATAGTAAACACTTACTTATTTTAAATAATATATTATTCGTTAAAATAGAGTATGCTAATTATCATTTATATAAGCTTTCATACAATTTGAATATTCATGGGCATGCAATCAAATAGTAAACACTTACTTATTTTAAATAATATATTATTCGTTAAAATAGAGTGATATGATCATTTTATGCTATGCTAATTATCATTTATATAAGCTCTCATACAATTTGAATATTCATGGGCATGCAATCAAATAGTAAACACTTACTTATTTTAAATAATATATTATTCTATTAAAATAGAGTGATATGATCATTTTATGCTATGCTAATTATCATTTATATAAGCTTTCATACAATTTGAATATTCATGGGCATGCAATCAAATAGTAAACACTTACTTATTTTAAATAATATATTATTCGTTAAAATAGAGTGATATGATCATTTTATGCTATGCTAATTATCATTTATATAAGCTCTCATACAATTTGAATATTCATGGGCATGCAATACAATAGTAAACACTTACTTATTTTAAATAATATATTATTCGTTAAAAGAGAGTGATATGATCATTTTATTCTATGCTAATTATCATTTATATAAGCTGTCATACAATTTGAATATTCATGGGCATGCAATCAAATAGTAAACACTTACTTATTTTAAATAATATATTATTCTATTAAAATAGAGTGATATGATCATTTTATGCTATGCTAATTATCATTTATATAAGCTTTCATACAATTTGAATATTCATGGGCATGCAATCAAATAGTAAACAGTTACTTATTTTAAATAATATATTATTCGTTAAAATAGAGTGATATGATCATTTTATGCTATGCTAATTATCATTTATATAAGCTTTCATACAATTTGAATATTCATGGGCATGCAATCAAATAGTAAACACTTACTTATTTTAAATAATATATTATTCGTTAAATTAGAGTGATATGATCATTTTATGCTATGCTAATTATCATTTATATAAGCTCTCATACAATTTGAATATTCATGGGCATGCAATCAAATAGTTAACACTTACTTATTTTAAATAATATATTATTCGTTAAAATAGAGTGATATGATCATTTTATGCTATGCTAATTATCATTTATATAAGCTCTCATACAATTTGAATATTCATGGGCATGTAATCAAATAGTAAACACTTACTTATTTTAAATAATATATTATTCTATTAAAATAGAGTGATATGATCATTTTATGCTATGCTAATTATCATTTATATAAGCTTTCATACAATTTGAATATTCATGGGCATGCAATACAATAGTAAACACTTACTTATTTTAAATAATATATTATTCTATTAAAATAGAGTGATATGATCATTTTATGCTATGCTAATTATCATTTATATAAGCTCTCATACAATTTGAATATTTATGGGCATGCAATCAAATAGTAAACACTTACTTATTTTAAATAATATATTATTCTATTAAAATAGAGTGATATGATCATTTTATGCTATGCTAATTATCATTTATATAAGCTCTCATACAATTTGAATATTCATGGGCATGCAATCAAATAGTAAACACTTACTTATTTTAAATAATATATTATTCGTTAAAATAGAGTATGCTAATTATCATTTATATAAGCTTTCATACAATTTGAATATTCATGGGCATGCAATCAAATAGTAAACACTTACTTATTTTAAATAATATATTATTCGTTAAAATAGAGTGATATGATCATTTTATGCTATGCTAATTATCATTTATATAAGCTGTCATACAATTTGAATATTCATGGGCATGCAATCAAATAGTAAACACTTACTTATTTTAAATAATATATTATTCTATTAAAATAGAGTGATATGATCATTTTATGCTATGCTAATTATCATTTATATAAGCTTTCATACAATTTGAATATTCATGGGCATGCAATCAAATAGTAAACAGTTACTTATTTTAAATAATATATTATTCGTTAAAATAGAGTGATATGATCATTTTATGCTATGCTAATTATCATTTATATAAGCTTTCATACAATTTGAATATTCATGGGCATGCAATCAAATAGTAAACACTTACTTATTTTAAATAATATATTATTCGTTAAATTAGAGTGATATGATCATTTTATGCTATGCTAATTATCATTTATATAAGCTCTCATACAATTTGAATATTCATGGGCATGCAATCAAATAGTTAACACTTACTTATTTTAAATAATATATTATTCGTTAAAATAGAGTGATATGATCATTTTATGCTATGCTAATTATCATTTATATAAGCTCTCATACAATTTGAATATTCATGGGCATGTAATCAAATAGTAAACACTTACTTATTTTAAATAATATATTATTCTATTAAAATAGAGTGATATGATCATTTTATGCTATGCTAATTATCATTTATATAAGCTTTCATACAATTTGAATATTCATGGGCATGCAATACAATAGTAAACACTTACTTATTTTAAATAATATATTATTCTATTAAAATAGAGTGATATGATCATTTTATGCTATGCTAATTATCATTTATATAAGCTCTCATACAATTTGAATATTTATGGGCATGCAATCAAATAGTAAACACTTACTTATTTTAAATAATATATTATTCTATTAAAATAGAGTGATATGATCATTTTATGCTATGCTAATTATCATTTATATAAGCTCTCATACAATTTGAATATTCATGGGCATGCAATCAAATAGTAAACACTTACTTATTTTAAATAATATATTATTCGTTAAAATAGAGTATGCTAATTATCATTTATATAAGCTTTCATACAATTTGAATATTCATGGGCATGCAATCAAATAGTAAACACTTACTTATTTTAAATAATATATTATTCGTTAAAATAGAGTGATATGATCATTTTATGCTATGCTAATTATCATTTATATAAGCTCTCATACAATTTGAATATTCATGGGCATGCAATCAAATAGTAAACACTTACTTATTTTAAATAATATATTATTCTATTAAAATAGAGTGATATGATCATTTTATGCTATGCTAATTATCATTTATATAAGCTTTCATACAATTTGAATATTCATGGGCATGCAATCAAATAGTAAACACTTACTTATTTTAAATAATATATTATTCGTTAAAATATAGTGATATGATCATTTTATGCTATGCTAATTATCATTTATATAAGCTCTCATACAATTTGAATATTCATGGGCATGCAATCAAATAGTAAACACTTACTTATTTTAAATAATATATTATTCGTTAAAATAGAGTGATATGATCATTTTATGCTATGATAATTATCATTTATATAAACTCTCATACAATTTGAATATTCATGGGCATGCAATCAAATAGTAAACACTTACTTATTTTAAATAATATATTATTCTATTGAAATATAGTGATATGATCATTTTATGCTATGCTAATTATCATTTATATAAGCTTTCATACAATTTGAATATTCATGGGCATGCAATACAATAGTAAACACTTACTTATTTTAAATAATATATTATTCGTTAAAAGAGAGTGATATGATCATTTTATTCTATGCTAATTATCATTTATATAAGCTGTCATACAATTTGAATATTCATGGGCATGCAATCAAATAGTAAACACTTACTTATTTTAAATAATATATTATTCTATTAAAATAGAGTGATATGATCATTTTATGCTATGCTAATTATCATTTATATAAGCTTTCATACAATTTGAATATTCATGGGCATGCAATCAAATAGTAAACAGTTACTTATTTTAAATAATATATTATTCGTTAAAATAGAGTGATATGATCATTTTATGCTATGCTAATTATCATTTATATAAGCTCTCGTACAATTTGAATATTCATGGGCATGCAATCAAATAGTAAACACTTACTTATTTTAAATAATATATTATTCGTTAAAATAGAGTGATATGATCATTTTATGCTATGCTAATTATCATTTAAATAAGCTCTCGTACAATTTGAATATTCATGGGCATGCAATCAAATAGTAAACACTTACTTATTTTAAATAATATATTATTCGTTAAAATAGAGTGATATGATCATTTTATGCTATGCTAATTATCATTTATATAAGCTGTCATACAATTTGAATATTCATGGGCATGCAATCAAATAGTAAACACTTACTTATTTTAAATAATATATTATTCTATTAAAATAGAGTGATATGATCATTTTATGCTATGCTAATTATCATTTATATAAGCTTTCATACAATTTGAATATTCATGGGCATGCAATCAAATAGTAAACAGTTACTTATTTTAAATAATATATTATTCGTTAAAATAGAGTGATATGATCATTTTATGCTATGCTAATTATCATTTATATAAGCTCTCGTACAATTTGAATATTCATGGGCATGCAATCAAATAGTAAACACTTACTTATTTTAAATAATATATTATTCTATTAAAATAGAGTGATATGATCATTTTATGCTATGCTAATTATCATTTATATAAGCTTTCATACAATTTGAATATTCATGGGCATGCAATCAAATAGTAAACAGTTACTTATTTTAAATAATATATTATTCGTTAAAATAGAGTGATATGATCATTTTATGCTATGCTAATTATTATTTATATAAGCTCTCGTACAAATTGAATATTCATGGGCATGCAATCAAATAGTAAACACTTACTTATTTTAAATAATATATTATTCGTTAAAATAGAGTGATATGATCATTTTATGCTATGCTAATTATCATTTATATAAGCTGTCATACAATTTGAATATTCATGGGCATGCAATCAAATAGTAAACACTTACTTATTTTAAATAATATATTATTCTATTAAAATAGAGTGATATGATCATTTTATGCTATGCTAATTATCATTTATATAAGCTTTCATACAATTTGAATATTCATGGGCATGCAATCAAATAGTAAACAGTTACTTATTTTAAATAATATATTATTCGTTAAAATAGAGTGATATGATCATTTTATGCTATGCTAATTATCATTTATATAAGCTCTCGTACAATTTGAATATTCATGGGCATGCAATCAAATAGTAAACACTTACTTATTTTAAATAATATATTATTCGTTAAAATAGAGTGATATGATCATTTTATGCTATGCTAATTATCATTTAAATAAGCTCTCGTACAATTTGAATATTCATGGGCATGCAATCAAATAGTAAACACTTACTTATTTTAAATAATATATTATTCGTTAAAATAGAGTGATATGATCATTTTATGCTATGCTAATTATCATTTATATAAGCTCTCGTACAATTTGAATATTCATGGGCATGCAATCAAATAGTAAACACTTACTTATTTTAAATAATATATTATTCGTTAAAATAGAGTGATATGATCATTTTATGCTATGCTAATTATCATTTATATAAGCTCTCATACAATTTGAATATTCATGGGCATGCAATCAAATAGTAAACACTTACTTATTTTAAATAATATATTATTCGTTAAAATAGAGTATGCTAATTATCATTTATATAAGCTTTCATACAATTTGAATATTCATGGGCATGCAATCAAATAGTAAACACTTACTTATTTTAAATAATATATTATTCGTTAAAATAGAGTGATATGATCATTTTATGCTATGCTAATTATCATTTATATAAGCTCTCATACAATTTGAATATTCATGGGCATGCAATCAAATAGTAAACACTTACTTATTTTAAATAATATATTATTCTATTAAAATAGAGTGATATGATCATTTTATGCTATGCTAATTATCATTTATATAAGCTTTCATACAATTTGAATATTCATGGGCATGCAATCAAATAGTAAACACTTACTTATTTTAAATAATATATTATTCGTTAAAATAGAGTGATATGATCATTTTATGCTATGCTAATTATCATTTATATAAGCTCTCATACAATTTGAATATTCATGGGCATGCAATACAATAGTAAACACTTACTTATTTTAAATAATATATTATTCGTTAAAAGAGAGTGATATGATCATTTTATTCTATGCTAATTATCATTTATATAAGCTGTCATACAATTTGAATATTCATGGGCATGCAATCAAATAGTAAACACTTACTTATTTTAAATAATATATTATTCTATTAAAATAGAGTGATATGATCATTTTATGCTATGCTAATTATCATTTATAT
The DNA here is from genome assembly GCA_030819835.1 of Acmispon strigosus. NCBI lineage: Eukaryota > Viridiplantae > Streptophyta > Magnoliopsida > Fabales > Fabaceae > Acmispon > Acmispon strigosus. The sequence goes on along the minus strand of JAUAMA010000005.1, from coordinate 4,478,163 downwards.
AAGCTTTCATACAATTTGAATATTCATGGGCATGCAATCAAATAGTAAACAGTTACTTATTTTAAATAATATATTATTCGTTAAAATAGAGTGATATGATCATTTTATGCTATGCTAATTATCATTTATATAAGCTCTCGTACAATTTGAATATTCATGGGCATGCAATCAAATAGTAAACACTTACTTATTTTAAATAATATATTATTCGTTAAAATAGAGTGATATGATCATTTTATGCTATGCTAATTATTATTTATATAAGCTCTCGTACAATTTGAATATTCATGGGCATGCAATCAAATAGTAAACACTTACTTATTTTAAATAATATATTATTCGTTAAAATAGAGTGATGTGATAATTTTATGCTATGCTAATTATCATTTATATAAGCTCTCGTACAATTTGAATATTCATGGGCATGCAATCAAATAGTAAACACTTACTTATTTTAAATAATATATTATTCGTTAAAATTGAGTGATATGATCATTTTATGCTATGCTAATTATCATTTATATAAGCTCTCGTACAATTTGAATATTCATGGGCATGCAATCAAATAGTAAACACTTACTTATTTTAAATAATATATTATTCTATTAAAATAGAGTGATATGATCATTTTATGCTATGCTAATTATCATTTATATAAGCTTTCATACAATTTGAATATTCATGGGCATGCAATCAAATAGTAAACAGTTACTTATTTTAAATAATATATTATTCGTTAAAATAGAGTGATATGATCATTTTATGCTATGCTAATTATCATTTATATAAGCTCTCGTACAATTTGAATATTCATGGGCATGCAATCAAATAGTAAACACTTACTTATTTTAAATAATATATTATTCGTTAAAATAGAGTGATATGATCATTTTATGCTATGCTAATTATCATTTATATAAGCTCTCGTACAATTTGAATATTCATGGGCATGCAATCAAATAGTAAACACTTACTTATTTTAAATAATATATTATTCGTTAAAATAGAGTGATGTGATCATTTTATGCTATGCTTATTTTCATTTATATAAGCTCTCGTACAATTTGAATATTCATGGGCATGCAATCAAATAGTAAACACTTACTTATTTTAAATAATATATTATTCGTTAAAATTGAGTGATATGATCATTTTATGCTATGCTAATTATCATTTATATAAGCTCTCGTACAATTTGAATATTCATGGGCATGCAATCAAATAGTAAACACTTACTTATTTTAAATAATATATTATTCGTTAAAATAGAGTGATATGATCATTTTATTCTATGCTTATTATCATTTATATAAGCTCTCGTACAATTTGAATATTCATGGGCATGCAATCAAATAGTAAACACTTACTTATTTTAAATAATATATTATTCGTTAAAATAGAGTGATATGATCATTTTATGCTATGCTAATTATCATTTATATAAGCTCTCGTACAATTTGAATATTCATGGGCATGCAATCAAATAGTAAACACTTACTTATTTTAAATAATATATTATTCGTTAAAATAGAGTGATATGATCATTTTATGCTATGCTAATTATCATTTATATAAGATCTCGTACAAATTGAATATTCATGGGCATGCAATCAAATAGTAAACACTTACTTATTTTAAATAATATATTATTCTATTAAAATAGAGTGATATGATCATTTTATGCTATGCTAATTATCATTTATATAAGCTTTCATACAATTTGAATATTCATGGGCATGCAATCAAATAGTAAACAGTTACTTATTTTAAATAATATATTATTCGTTAAAATAGAGTGATATGATCATTTTATGCTATGCTAATTATCATTTATATAAGCTCTCGTACAATTTGAATATTCATGGGCATGCAATCAAATAGTAAACACTTACTTATTTTAAATAATATATTATTCGTTAAAATAGAGTGATATGATCATTTTATGCTACGCTAATTATCATTTATATAAGCTCTCATACAATTTGAATATTCATGGGCATGCAATCAAATAGTAAACACTTACTTATTTTAAATAATATATTATTCGTTAAAATAGAGTGATATGATCATTTTATCCTATGCTAATTATCATTTATATAAGCTCTCGTACAAATTGAATATTCATGGGCATGCAATCAAATAGTAAACACTTACTTATTTTAAATAATATATTATTCGTTAAAATAGAGTGATATGATCATTTTATGCTATGCTAATTATCATTTATATAAGATCTCGTACAAATTGAATATTCATGGGCATGCAATCAAATAGTAAACACTTACTTATTTTAAATAATATATTATTCTATTAAAATAGAGTGATATGATCATTTTATGCTATGCTAATTATCATTTATATAAGCTTTCATACAATTTGAATATTCATGGGCATGCAATCAAATAGTAAACACTTACTTATTTTAAATAATATATTATTCGTTAAAATAGAGTGATATGATCATTTTATGCTATGCTAATTATCATTTATATAAGCTCTCGTACAATTTGAATATTCATGGGCATGCAATCAAATAGTAAACACTTACTTATTTTAAATAATATATTATTCGTTAAAATAGAGTGATATGATCATTTTATGCTATGCTAATTATCATTTATATAAGCTCTCGTACAATTTGAATATTCATGGGCATGCAATCAAATAGTAAACACTTACTTATTTTAAATAATATATTATTCGTAAAAATAGAGTGATATGATCATTTTATGCTACGCTAATTATCATTTATATAAGCTCTCATACAATTTGAATATTCATGGGCATGCAATCAAATAGTAAACACTTACTTATTTTAAATAATATATTATTCGTTAAAATAGAGTGATATGATCATTTTATGCTATGCTAATTATCATTTATATAAGCTTTCGTACAATTTGAATATTCATGGGCATGCAATCAAGTAATAAACACTTACTTATTTTAAGTAATATATTATTCGTTAAAATAGAGTGATATGATCATTTTATGCTATGCTAATTATCATTTATATAAGCTCTCGTACAATTTGAATATTCATGGGCATGCAATCAAATAGTAAACACTTACTTATTTTAAATAATATATTATTCTATTAAAATAGAGTGATATGATCATTTTAAGCTATGCTAATTATCATTTATATAAGCTCTCATACAATTTGAATATTCATGGGCATGCAATCAAATAGTAAACACTTACTTATTTTAAATAATATATTATTCGTTAAAATAGAGTATGCTAATTATCATTTATATAAGCTTTCATACAATTTGAATATTCATGGGCATGCAATCAAATAGTAAACACTTACTTATTTTAAATAATATATTATTCGTTAAAATAGAGTGATATGATCATTTTATGCTATGCTAATTATCATTTATATAAGCTCTCATACAATTTGAATATTCATGGGCATGCAATCAAATAGTAAACACTTACTTATTTTAAATAATATATTATTCGTTAAAATAGAGTATGCTAATTATCATTTATATAAGCTTTCATACAATTTGAATATTCATGGGCATGCTATCAAATAGTAAACACTTACATATTTTAAATAATATATTATTCGTTAAAATAGAGTGATATGATCATTTTATGCTATGCTAATTATCATTTATATAAGCTCTCATACAATTTGAATATTCATGGGCATGCAATCAAATAGTAAACACTTACTTATTTTAAATAATATATTATTCGTTAAAATAGAGTGATATGATCATTTTATGCTACGCTAATTATCATTTATATAAGCTCTCGTACAATTTGAATATTCATGGGCATGCAATCAAATAGTAAACACTTACTTATTTTAAATAATATATTATTCGTTAAAATAGAGTGATATGATCATTTTATGCTATGCTAATTATCATTTATATAAGCTTTCATACAATTTGAATATTCATGGGCATGCAATCAAATAGAAAACACTTACTTATTTTAAATAATATATTATTCGTTAAAATAGAGTGAAATGATCATTTTATGTTATGCTAATTATCATTTATATAAGCTCTCATACAATTTGAATATTCATGGGCATGCAATCAAATAGTAAACACTTACTTATTTTAAATAATATATTATTCGTTAAAATAGAGTGATATGATCATTTTATGCTAGGCTAATTATCATTTATATAAGCTCTCATACAATTTGAATATTCATGGGCATGCAATCAAATAGTAAACACTTACTTATTTTAAATAATATATTATTCGTTAAAATAGAGTGATATGATCATTTTATGCTACGCTAATTATCATTTATATAAGCTCTCATACAATTTGAATATTCATGGGCATGCAATCAAATAGTAAACACTTACTTAATTTAAATAATATATTATTCGTTAAAATAGAGTGATATGATCATTTTACGCTATGCTAATTATCATTTATATAAGCTCTCATACAATTTGAATATTCATGGGCATGCAATCAAATAGTAAACACTTACTTATTTTAAATAATATATTATTCGTTAAAATAGAGTGATATGATCATTTTTAGCTATGCTAATTATCATTTATATAAGCTCTCATACAATTTGAATATTCATGGGCATGCAATCAAATAGTAAACACTTACTTATTTTAAATAATATATTATTCGTTAAAATAGAGTGATATGATCATTTTACGCTATGCTAATTATCATTTATATAAGCTCTCATACAATTTGAATATTCATGGGCATGCAATCAAATAGTAAACACTTACTTATTTTAAATAATATATTATTCGTTAAAATAAGTAAGTGATATGATCATTTTATGCTATGCTAATTATCATTTATATAAGCTCTCAAAGAATTTGAATACTCATTGGCATGCAATCAAATAGTAAACACTTACTTATTTTAAATAATATGTTATTCTATTAAAATAGAGTGATATGATCATTTTATGCTATGCTAATTATCATTTATATAAGCTTTCATACAATTTGAATATTCATGGGCATGCAATCAAATAGTAAACACTTACTTATTTTAAATAATATATTATTCGTTAAAATAGAGTGATATGATCATTTTATGCTATGCTAATTATCATTTATATAAGCTCTCATACAATTTGAATATTCATGGGCATGCAATCAAATAGTAAACACTTAGTTATTTTAAATAATATATTATTCGTTAAAATAGAGTGATATGATCATTTTATGCTATTCTAATTATCATTTATATAAGCTCTCATACAATTTGAATATTCATGGGCATGCAATCAAATAGTAAACACTTACTTATTTTAAATAATATATTATTCGTTAAAATAGAGTGATATGATCATTTTATGCTACGCTAATTATCATTTATATAAGCTCTCATACAATTTGAATATTCATGGGCATGCAATCAAATAGTAAACACTTACTTATTTTAAATAATATATTATTCGTTAAAATAGAGTGATATGATCATTTTATGCTACGCTAATTATCATTTATATAAGCTCTCATACAATTTGAATATTCATGGGCATGCAATCAAATAGTAAACACTTACTTATTTTAAATAATATATTATTCGTTAAAATAGAGTGATATGATCATTTTATGCTACGCTAATTATCATTTATATAAGCTCTCATACAATTTGAATATTCATGGGCATGCAATCAAATAGTAAACACTTACTTATTTTAAATAATATATTATTCGTTAAAATAGAGTGATATGATCATTTTATGCTACGCTAATTATCATTTATATAAGCTCTCATACAATTTGAATATTCATGGGCATGCAATCAAATAGTAAACACTTACTTATTTTAAATAATATATTATTCGTTAAAATAGAGTGATATGATCATTTTATGCTATGCTAATTATCATTTATATAAGCTCTCATACAATTTGAATATTCATGGGCATGCAATCAAATAGTAAACACTTACTTATTTTAAATAATATATTATTCGTTAAAATAGAGTGATATGATCATTTTATGCTACGCTAATTATCATTTATATAAGCTCTCATACAATTTGAATATTCATGGGCATGCAATCAAATAGTAAACACTTACTTATTTTAAATAATATATTATTCGTTAAAATAGAGTGATATGATCATTTTATGCTACGCTAATTATCATTTATATAAGCTCTCATACAATTTGAATATTCATGGGCATGCAATCAAATAGTAAACACTTACTTATTTTAAATAATATATTATTCGTTAAAATCGAGTGATATGATCATTTTATGCTACGCTAATTATCATTTATATAAGCTCTCATACAATTTGAATATTCATGGGCATGCAATCAAATAGTAAACACTTACTTATTTTAAATAATATATTATTCGTAAAAATAGAGTGATATGATCATTTTATGCTACGCTAATTATCATTTATATAAGCTCTCATACAATTTGAATATTCATGGGCATGCAATCAAATAGTAAACACTTACTTATTTTAAATAATATATTATTCGTTAAAATAGAGTGATATGATCATTTTATGCTACGCTAATTATCATTTATATAAGCTCTCATACAATTTGAATATTCATGGGCATGCAATCAAATAGTAAACACTTACTTATTTTAAATAATATATTATTCTTTAAAATAGAGTGATATGATCATTTTATGCTACGCTAATTATCATTTATATAAGCTCTCATACAATTTGAATATTCATGGGCATGCAATCAAATAGTAAACACTTACTTATTTTAAATAATATATTATTCGTTAAAATAGAGTGATATGATCATTTTATGCTACGCTAATTATCATTTATATAAGCTCTCATACAATTTGAATATTCATGGGCATGCAATCAAATAGTAAACACTTACTTATTGTAAATAATATATTATTCGTTAAAATAGAGTGATATGATCATTTTATGCTAAGCTAATTATCATTTATATAAGCTCTCATACAATTTGAATATTCATGGGCATGCAATCAAATAGTAAACACTTACTTATTTTAAATAATATATTATTCGTTAAAATAGAGTGATATGATCATTTTATGCTACGCTAATTATCATTTATATAAGCTCTCATACAATTTGAATATTCATGGGCATGCAATCAAATAGTAAACACTTACTTATTTTAAATAATATATTATTCGTTAAAATAGAGTGATATGATCATTTTATGCTACGCTAATTATCATTTATATAAGCTCTCATACAATTTGAATATTCATGGGCATGCAATCAAATAGTAAACACTTACTTATTTTAAATTATATATTATTCGTTAAAATAGAGTGATATGATCATTTTATGCTACGCTAATTATCATTTATATAAGCTCTCATACAATTTGAATATTCATGGGCATGCAATCAAATAGTAAACACTTACTTATTTTAAATAATATATTATTCGTTAAAATAGAGTGATATGATCATTTTATGCTACGCTAATTATCATTTATATAAGCTCTCATACAATTTGAATATTCATGGGCATGCAATCAAATAGTAAACACTTACTTATTTTAAATAATATATTATTCGTTAAAATAGAGTGATATGATCATTTTATGCTACGCTAATTATCATTTATATAAGCTCTCATACAAGTTGAATATTCATGGGCATGCAATCAAATAGTAAACACTTACTTATTTTAAATAATATATTATTCGTTAAAATAGAGTGATATGATCATTTTATGCTATGCTAATTATCATTTATATAAGCTCTCATACAATTTGAATATTCATGGGCATGCAATCAAATAGTAAACACTTACTTATTTTAAATAATATATTATTCGTTAAAATAGAGTGATATGATCATTTTATGCTACGCTAATTATCATTTATATAAGCTCTCATACAATTTGAATATTCATGGGCATGCAATCAAATAGTAAACACTTACTTATTTTAAATAATATATTATTCGTTAAAATAGAGTGATATGATCATTTTATGCTACGCTAATTATCATTTATATAAGCTCTCATACAATTTGAATATTCATGGGCATGCAATCAAATAGTAAACACTTACTTATTTTAAATTATATATTATTCGTTAAAATAGAGTGATATGATCATTTTATGCTACGCTAATTATCATTTATATAAGCTCTCATACAATTTGAATATTCATGGGCATGCAATCAAATAGTAAACACTTACTTATTTTAAATAATATATTATTCTTTAAAATAGAGTGATATGATCATTTTATGCTACGCTAATTATCATTTATATAAGCTCTCATACAATTTGAATATTCATGGGCATGCAATCAAATAGTAAACACTTACTTATTTTAAATAATATATTATTCGTTAAAATAGAGTGATATGATCATTTTATGCTACGCTAATTATCATTTATATAAGCTCTCATACAATTTGAATATTCATGGGCATGCAATCAAATAGTAAACACTTACTTATTGTAAATAATATATTATTCGTTAAAATAGAGTGATATGATCATTTTATGCTATGCTAATTATCATTTATATAAGCTCTCATACAATTTGAATATTCATGGGCATGCAATCAAATAGTAAACACTTACTTATTTTAAATAATATATTATTCGTTAAAATAGAGTGATATGATCATTTTATGCTACGCTAATTATCATTTATATAAGCTCTCATACAATTTGAATATTCATGGGCATGCAATCAAATAGTAAACACTTACTTATTTTAAATAATATATTATTCGTTAAAATAGAGTGATATGATCATTTTATGCTACGCTAATTATCATTTATATAAGCTCTCATACAATTTGAATATTCATGGGCATGCAATCAAATAGTAAACACTTACTTATTTTAAATTATATATTATTCGTTAAAATAGAGTGATATGATCATTTTATGCTACGCTAATTATCATTTATATAAGCTCTCATACAATTTGAATATTCATGGGCATGCAATCAAATAGTAAACACTTACTTATTTTAAATAATATATTATTCGTTAAAATAGAGTGATATGATCATTTTATGCTACGCTAATTATCATTTATATAAGCTCTCATACAATTTGAATATTCATGGGCATGCAATCAAATAGTAAACACTTACTTATTTTAAATAATATATTATTCGTTAAAATAGAGTGATATGATCATTTTATGCTACGCTAATTATCATTTATATAAGCTCTCATACAATTTGAATATTCATGGGCATGCAATCAAATAGTAAACACTTACTTATTTTAAATTATATATTATTCGTTAAAATAGAGTGATATGATCATTTTATGCTACGCTAATTATCATTTATATAAGCTCTCATACAATTTGAATATTCATGGGCATGCAATCAAATAGTAAACACTTACTTATTTTAAATAATATATTATTCTTTAAAATAGAGTGATATGATCATTTTATGCTACGCTAATTATCATTTATATAAGCTCTCATACAATTTGAATATTCATGGGCATGCAATCAAATAGTAAACACTTACTTATTTTAAATAATATATTATTCGTTAAAATAGAGTGATATGATCATTTTATGCTACGCTAATTATCATTTATATAAGCTCTCATACAATTTGAATATTCATGGGCATGCAATCAAATAGTAAACACTTACTTATTTTAAATAATATATTATTCGTTAAAATAGAGTGATATGATCATTTTATGCTATGCTAATTATCATTTATATAAGCTCTCATACAAGTTGAATATTCATGGGCATGCAATCAAATAGTAAACACTTACTTATTTTAAATAATATATTATTCGTTAAAATAGAGTGATATGATCATTTTATACTACGCTAATTATCATTTATATAAGCTCTCATACAATTTGAATATTCATGGGCATGTAATCAAATAGTAAACACTTACTTATTTTAAATAATATATTATTCGTTAAAATAGAGTGATATGATCATTTTATGCTATGCTAATTATCATTTATATAAGCTCTCATACAATTTGAATATTCATGGGCATGCAATCAAATAGTAAACACTTACTTATTTTAAATAATATATTATTCGTTAAAATAGAGTAATATGATCATTTTATGCTATGCTAATTATCATTTATATAAGCTCTCATACAATTTGAATATTCATGGGCATGCAATCAAATAGTAAACACTTACTTATTTTAAATAATATATTATTCGTTAAAATAGAGTGATATGATCATTTTATGCTATGCTAATTATCATTTATATAAGCTCTCATACAATTTGAATATTCATGGGCATGCAATCAAATAGTAAACACTTACTTATTTTAAATAATATATTTTTCGTTAAAATAGAGTGATATGATCATTTTATGCTATGCTAATTATCATTTATATAAGCTCTCATACAATTTGAATATTCATGGGCATGCAATCAAATAATAAACACTTACTTATTTTAAATAATATATTATTCGTTAAAATAGAGTGATATGATCATTTTATGCTATGCTAATTATCATTTATATAAGCTCTCATACAATTTGAATATTCATGGGCATGCAATCAAATAGTAAACACTTACTTATTTTAAATAATATATTATTCGTTAAAATAGAGTGATATGATCATTTTATGCTATGCTAATTATCATTTATATAAGCTCTCATACAATTTGAATATTCATGGGCATGCAATCAAATAGTAAACACTTACTTATTTTAAATAATATATTATTCGTTAAAATAGAGTGATATGATCATTTTATGCTATGCTAATTATCATTTATATAAGCTCTCATACAATTTGAATATTCATGGGCATGCAATCAAATAGTAAACACTTACTTATTTTAAATAATATATTATTCTATTAAAATAGAGTGATATGATCATTTTATGCTATGCTAATTATCATTTATATAAGCTCTCATACAATTTGAATATTCATGGGCATGCAATCAAATAGTAAACACTTACTTATTTTAAATAATATATTATTCGTTAAAATAGAGTGATATGATCATTTAATGCTATGCTAATTATCATTTATATAAGCTCTCATACAATTTGAATATTCATGGGCATGCAATCAAATAGTAAACACTTACTTATTTTAAATAATATATTATTCGTTAAAATAGAGTGATATGATCATTTTATGCTATGCTAATTATCATTTATATAAGCTCTCATACAATTTGAATATTCATGGGCATGCAATCAAATAGTAAACACTTACTTATTTTAAATAATATATTATTCGTTAAAATAGAGTGATATGATCATTTTATGCTATGCTAATTATCATTTATATAAGCTCTCATACAATTTGAATATTCATGGGCATGCAATCAAATAGTAAACACTTACTTATTTTAAATAATATATTATTCGTTAAAATAGAGTGATATGATCATTTTATGCTATGCTAATTATCATTTATATAAGCTCTCATACAATTTGAATATTCATGGGCATGCAATCAAATAGTAAACACTTACTTATTTTAAATAATATATTATTCGTTAAAATAGAGTGATATGACCATTTTATGCTATGCTAATTATCATTTATATAAGCTCTCATACAATTTGAATATTCATGGGCATGCAATCTAATAGTAAACACTTACTTATTTTAAATAATATATTATTCGTTAAAATAGAGTGATTTGATCATTTTATGCTATGCTAATTATCATTTATATAAGCTCTCATACAATTTGAATATTCATGGGCATGCAATCAAATAGAAAACACTTACTTATTTTAAATAATATATTATTCGTTAAAATAGAGTGATATGATCATTTTATGCTATGCTAATTATCATTTATATAAGCTCTCATATAATTTGAATATTCATGGGCATGCAATCAAATAGTAAACACTTACTTATTTTAAATAATATATTATTCGTTAAAATAAAGTGATATGATCATTTTATGCTAGGCTAATTATCATTTATATAAGCTCTCATACAATTTGAATATTCATGGGCATGCAATCAAATAGTAAACACTTACTTATTTTAAATAATATATTATTCGTTAAAATATAGTGATATGATCATTTTATGCTTTGCTAATTATCATTTATATAAGCTCTCATACAATTTGAATATTCATGGGCATGCAATCAAATAGTAAACACTTACTTATTTTAAATAATATATTATTCTATTAAAATAGAGTGATATGATCATTTTATGCAATGCTAATTATCATTTATATAAGCTCTCATACAATTTGAATATTCATGGGCATGCAATCAAATAGTAAACACTTACTTATTTTAAATAATATATTATTCGTTAAAATAGAGTGATATGATCATTTTATGCTATGCTAATTATCATTTATATAAGCTCTCATACAATTTGAATATTCATGGGCATGCAATCAAATAGTAAACACTTACTTATTTTAAATAATATATTATTCGTTAAAATAGAGTGATATGATCATTTTATGCTATGCTAATTATCATTTATATAAGCTCTCATACAATTTGAATATTCATGGGCATGCAATCAAATAGTAAACACTTACTTATTTTAAATAATATATTATTCGTTAAAATAGAGTGATTTGATCATTTTATGCTATGCTAATTATCATTTATATAAGCTCTCATACAATTTGAATATTCATGGGCATGCAATCAAATAGAAAACACTTACTTATTTTAAATAATATATTATTCGTTAAAATAGAGTGATATGATCATTTTATGCTATGCTAATTATCATTTATATAAGCTCTCATATAATTTGAATATTCATGGGCATGCAATCAAATAGTAAACACTTACTTATTTTAAATAATATATTATTCTATTAAAATGGAGTGATATGATCATTTTATGCTATGCTAATTATCATTTATATAAGCTCTCATACAATTTGAATATTCATGGGCATGCAATCAAATAGTAAACACTTACTTATTTTAAATAATATATTATTCGTTAAAATAGAGTGATATGATCATTTAATGCTATGCTAATTATCATTTATATAAGCTCTCATACAATTTGAATATTCATGGGCATGCAATCAAATAGTAAACACTTACTTATTTTAAATAATATATTATTCGTTAAAATAGAGTGATATGATCATTTTATGCTATGCTAATTATCATTTATATAAGCTCTCATACAATTTGAATATTCATGGGCATGCAATCAAATAGTAAACACTTACTTATTTTAAATAATATATTATTCGTTAAAATAGAGTGATATGATCATTTTATGCTATGCTAATTATCATTTATATAAGCTCTCATACAATTTGAATATTCATGGGCATGCAATCAAATAGTAAACACTTACTTATTTTAAATAATATATTATTCGTTAAAATAGAGTGATATGATCATTTAATGCTATGCTAATTATCATTTATATAAGCTCTCATACAATTTGAATATTCATGGGCATGCAATCAAATAGTAAACACTTACTTATTTTAAATAATATATTATTCGTTAAAATAGAGTGATATGATCATTTTATGCTATGCTAATTATCATTTATATAAGCTCTCATACAATTTGAATATTCATGGGCATGCAATCAAATAGTAAACACTTACTTATTTTAAATAATATATTATTCGTTAAAATAGAGTGATATGATCATTTTATGCTATGCTAATTATCATTTATATAAGCTCTCATACAATTTGAATATTCATGGGCATGCAATCAAATAGTAAACACTTACTTATTTTAAATAATATATTATTCGTTAAAATAGAGTGATATGATCATTTTATGCTATGCTAATTATCATTTATATAAGCTCTCATACAATTTGAATATTCATGGGCATGCAATCAAATAGTAAACACTTACTTATTTTAAATAATATATTATTCGTTAAAATAGAGTGATATGACCATTTTATGCTATGCTAATTATCATTTATATAAGCTCTCATACAATTTGAATATTCATGGGCATGCAATCTAATAGTAAACACTTACTTATTTTAAATAATATATTATTCGTTAAAATAGAGTGATTTGATCATTTTATGCTATGCTAATTATCATTTATATAAGCTCTCATACAATTTGAATATTCATGGGCATGCAATCAAATAGAAAACACTTACTTATTTTAAATAATATATTATTCGTTAAAATAGAGTGATATGATCATTTTATGCTATGCTAATTATCATTTATATAAGCTCTCATATAATTTGAATATTCATGGGCATGCAATCAAATAGTAAACACTTACTTATTTTAAATAATATATTATTCGTTAAAATAGAGTGATATGATCATTTTATGCTAGGCTAATTATCATTTATATAAGCTCTCATACAATTTGAATATTCATGGGCATGCAATCAAATAGTAAACACTTACTTATTTTAAATAATATATTATTCGTTAAAATATAGTGATATGATCATTTTATGCTTTGCTAATTATCATTTATATAAGCTCTCATACAATTTGAATATTCATGGGCATGCAATCAAATAGTAAACACTTACTTATTTTAAATAATATATTATTCTATTAAAATAGAGTGATATGATCATTTTATGCAATGCTAATTATCATTTATATAAGCTCTCATACAATTTGAATATTCATGGGCATGCAATCAAATAGTAAACACTTACTTATTTTAAATAATATATTATTCGTTAAAATAGAGTGATATGATCATTTTATGCTATGCTAATTATCATTTATATAAGCTCTCATACAATTTGAATATTCATGGGCATGCAATCAAATAGTAAACACTTACTTATTTTAAATAATATATTATTCGTTAAAATAGAGTGATATGATCATTTTATGCTATGCTAATTATCATTTATATAAGCTCTCATACAATTTGAATATTCATGGGCATGCAATCAAATAGTAAACACTTACTTATTTTAAATAATATATTATTCGTTAAAATAGAGTGATATGATCATTTTATGCTATGCTAATTATCATTTATATAAGCTCTAATACAATTTGAGTATTCATGGGCATGCAATCAAATAGTAAACACTTACTTATTTTAAATAATATATTATTCGTTAAAATAGAGTGATATGATCATTTTATGCTATGCTAATTATCATTTATATAAGCTCTCATACAATTTGAATATTCATGGGCATGCAATCAAATAGTAAACACTTACTTATTTTAAATAATATATTATTCGTTAAAATAGAGTGATATGATCATTTTATGCTATGCTAATTATCATTTATATAAGCTCTCATACAATTTGAATATTCATGGGCATGCAATCAAATAGTAAACACTTACTTATTTTTAATAATATATTATTCGTTAAAATAGAGTGATATGATCATTTTATGCTATGCTAATTATCATTTATATAAGCTCTCATACAATTTGAATATTCATGGGCATGCAATCTAATAGTAAACACTTACTTATTTTAAATAATATATTATTCGTTAAAATAGAGTGATTTGATCATTTTATGCTATGCTAATTATCATTTATATAAGCTCTCATACAATTTGAATATTCATGGGCATGCAATCAAATAGAAAACACTTACTTATTTTAAATAATATATTATTCGTTAAAATAGAGTGATATGATCATTTTATGCTATGCTAATTATCATTTATATAAGCTCTCATATAATTTGAATATTCATGGGCATGCAATCAAATAGTAAACACTTACTTATTTTAAATAATATATTATTCGTTAAAATAGAGTGATATGATCATTTTATGCTAGGCTAATTATCATTTATATAAGCTCTCATACAATTTGAATATTCATGGGCATGCAATCAAATAGTAAACACTTACTTATTTTAAATAATATATTAATCGTTAAAATAGAGTGATATGATCATTTTATGCTATGCTAATTATCATTTATATAAGCTCTCATACAATTTGAATATTCATGGGCATGCAATCAAATAGTAAACACTTACTTATTTTAAATAATATATTATTCGTTAAAATAGAGTGATATGATCATTTTATGCTATGCTAATTATCATTTATATAAGCTCTCATACAATTTGAATATTCATGGGCATGCAATCAAATAGTAAACACTTACTTATTTTAAATAATATATTATTCGTTAAAATAGAGTGATATGATCATTTTATGCTATGCTAATTATCATTTATATAAGCTCTCATACAATTTGAATATTCATGGGCATGCAATCAAATAGTAAACACTTACTTATTTTAAATAATATATTATTCGTTAAAATAGAGTGATATGATCATTTTATGCTATGCTAATTATCATTTATATAAGCTCTCATACAATTTGAATATTCATGGGCATGCAATCAAATAGTAAACACTTACTTATTTTAAATAATATATTATTCGTTAAAATAGAGTGATATGATCATTTTACGCTATGCTAATTATCATTTATATAAGCTCTGATACAATTTGAATATTCATGGGCATGCAATCATATAGTAAACACTTACTTATTTTAAATAATATATTATTCGTTAAAATAAGTATGTGATATGATCATTTTACGCTATGCTAATTACCATTTATATAAGCTCTCATACAATTTGAATATTCATGGGCATGCAATCAAATAGTAAACACTTACTTATTTTAAATAATATATTATTCTATTAAAATAGAGTGATATGATCATTTTATGCTATGCTAATTATCATTTATATAAGCTTTCATACAATTTGAATATTCATGGGCATGCAATCAAATAGTAAACACTTATTTATTTTAAATAATATATTATTCGTTAAAATAGAGTGATATGATCATTTTATGCTATGCTAATTATCATTTATATAAGCTCTCATACAATTTGAATATTCATGGGCATGCAATCAAATAGTAAACACTTACTTATTTTAAATAATATATTATTCGGTAAAATAGAGTGGTATGATCATTTTATGCTATGCTAATTATCATTTATATAAGCTCTCATACAATTTGAATATTCATGGGCATGCAATCAAATAGTAAACACTTACTTATTTTAAATAATATATTATTCGTTAAAATAGAGTGATATGATCATTTTATGCTATGCTAATTATCATTTATATAAGCTCTCATACAATTTGAATATTCATGGGCATGCAATCAAATAGTAAACACTTACTTATTTTAAATAATATATTATTCGTTAAAATAGAGTGATATGATCATTTTATGCTATGCTAATTATCATTTATATAAGCTCTCATACAATTTGAATATTCATGGGCATGCAATCAAATAGTAAACACTTACTTATTTTAAATAATATATTATTCGTTAAAATAGAGTGATATGATCATTTTATGCTATGCTAATTATCATTTATATAAGCTCTCATACAATTTGAATATTCATGGGCATGCCATCAAATAGTAAACACTTACTTATTTTAAATAATATATTATTCGTTAAAATAGAGTGATATGATCATTTTATGCTATGCTAATTATCATTTATATAAGCTCTCATACAATTTGAATATTCATGGGCATGCAATCAAATAGTAAACACTTACTTATTTTAAATAATATATTATTCGTTAAAATAGAGTGATATGATCATTTTACGCTATGCTAATTATCATTTATATAAGCTCTGATACAATTTGAATATTCATGGGCATGCAATCAAATAGTAAACACTTACTTATTTTAAATAATATATTATTCGTTAAAATAGAGTGATATGATCATTTTATGCTACGCTAATTATCATTTATATAAGCTCTCATACAATTTGAATATTCATGGGCATGCAATCAAATAGGAAACACTTACATATTTTAAATAATATATTATTCGTTAAAATAGAGTGATATGATCATTTTATGCTATGCTAATTATCATTTATATAAGCTCTCATACAATTTGAATATTCATGGGCATGCAATCAAATAGTAAACACTTACTTATTTTAAATAATATATTATTCGTTAAAATAGAGTGATATGATCATTTTATGCTATGCTAATTATCATTTATATAAGCTCTCATACAATTTGAATATTCATGGGCATGCAATCAAATAGTAAACACTTACTTATTTTAAATAATATATTATTCGTTAAAATAGAGTGATATGATCATTTTATGCTATGCTAATTATCATTTATATAAGCTCTCATACAATTTGAATATTCATGGGCATGCAATCAAATAGTAAACACTTACTTATTTTAAATAATATATTATTCGTTAAAATAGAGTGATATGATCATTTTATGCTATGCTAATTATCATTTATATAAGCTCTCATACAATTTGAATATTCATGGGCATGCAATCAAATAGTAAACACTTACTTATTTTAAATAATATATTATTCGTTAAAATAGAGTGATATGATCATTTTATGCTATGCTAATTATCATTTATATAAGCTCTCATACAATTTGAATATTCATGGGCATGCAATCAAATAGTAAACACTTACTTATTTTAAATAATATATTATTCGTTAAAATAGAGTGATATGATCATTTTATGCTATGCTAATTATCATTTATATAAGCTCTCATACAATTTGAATATTCATGGGCATGTAATCAAATAGTAAACACTTACTTATTTTAAATAATATATTATTCGTTAAAATAGAGTGATATGATCATTTTATGCTACGCTAATTATCATTTATATAAGCTCTCATACAATTTGAATATTCATGGGCATGCAATCAAATAGGAAACACTTACTTATTTTAAATAATATATTATTCGTTAAAATAGAGTGATATGATCATTTTATGCTATGCTAATTATCATTTATATAAGCTCTCATACAATTTGAATATTCATGGGCATGCAATCAAATAGTAAACACTTACTTATTTTAAATAATATATTATTCGTTAAAATAGAGTGATATGATCATTTTATGCTACGCTAATTATCATTTATATAAGCTCTCATACAATTTGAATATTCATGGGCATGCAATCAAATAGGAAACACTTACTTATTTTAAATAATATATTATTCGTTAAAATAGAGTGATATGATCATTTTATGCTATGCTAATTATCATTTATATAAGCTCTCATACAATTTGAATATTCATGGGCATGCAATTAAATAGTAAACACTTACTTATTTTAAATAATATATTATTCGTTAAAATAGAGTGATATGATCATTTTATGCTATGCTAATTATCATTTATATAAGCTCTCATACAATTTGAATATTCATGGGCATGCAATCAAATAGTAAACACTTACTTATTTTAAATAATATATTATTCGTTAAAATAGAGTGATATGATCATTTTATGCTATGCTAATTATCATTTATATAAGCTCTCATACAATTTGAATATTCATGGGCATGCAATCAAATAGTAAACACTTACTTATTTTAAATAATATATTATTCTATTAAAATAGAGTGATATGATCATTTTATGCTATGCTAATTATCATTTATATAAGCTCTCATACAATTTGAATATTCATGGGCATGCAATCAAATAGTAAACACTTAATTATTTTAAATAATATATTATTCTATTAAAATAGAGTGATATGATCATTTTATGCTATGCTAATTATCATTTATATAAGCTTTCATACAATTTGAATATTCATGGGCATGCAATCAAATAGTAAACACTTACTTATTTTAAATAATATATTATTCGTTAAATTAGAGTGATATGATCATTTTATGCTATGCTAATTATCATTTATATAAGCTCTCATACAATTTGAATATTCATGGGCATGCAATCAAATAGTTAACACTTACTTATTTTAAATAATATATTATTCGTTAAAATAGAGTGATATGATCATTTTATGCTATGCTAATTATCATTTATATAAGCTCTCATACAATTTGAATATTCATGGGCATGTAATCAAATAGTAAACACTTACTTATTTTAAATAATATATTATTCTATTAAAATAGAGTGATATGATCATTTTATGCTATGCTAATTATCATTTATATAAGCTTTCATACAATTTGAATATTCATGGGCATGCAATACAATAGTAAACACTTACTTATTTTAAATAATATATTATTCTATTAAAATAGAGTGATATGATCATTTTATGCTATGCTAATTATCATTTATATAAGCTCTCATACAATTTGAATATTCATGGGCATGCAATCAAATAGTAAACACTTACTTATTTTAAATAATATATTATTCTATTAAAATAGAGTGATATGATCATTTTATGCTATTCTAATTATCATTTATATAAGCTCTCATACAATTTGAATATTCATGGGCATGCAATCAAATAGTAAACACTTACTTATTTTAAATAATATATTATTCGTTAAAATAGAGTATGCTAATTATCATTTATATAAGCTTTCATACAATTTGAATATTCATGGGCATGCAATCAAATAGTAAACACTTACTTATTTTAAATAATATATTATTCGTTAAAATAGAGTGATATGATCATTTTATGCTATGCTAATTATCATTTATATAAGCTCTCATACAATTTGAATATTCATGGGCATGCAATCAAATAGTAAACACTTACTTATTTTAAATAATATATTATTCTATTAAAATAGAGTGATATGATCATTTTATGCTATGCTAATTATCATTTATATAAGCTTTCAAACAATTTGAATATTCATGGGCATGCAATCAAATAGTAAACATTTACTTATTTTAAATAATATATTATTCGTTAAAATATAGTGATATGATCATTTTATGCTATGCTAATTATCATTTATATAAGCTCTCATACAATTTGAATATTCATGGGCATGCAATCAAATAGTAAACACTTACTTATTTTAAATAATATATTATTCGTTAAAATAGAGTGATATGATCATTTTATGCTATGATAATTATCATTTATATAAACTCTCATACAATTTGAATATTCATGGGCATGCAATCAAATAGTAAACACTTACTTATTTTAAATAATATATTATTCTATTGAAATAGAGTGATATGATCATTTTATGCTATGCTAATTATCATTTATATAAGCTTTCATACAATTTGAATATTCATGGGCATGCAATACAATAGTAAACACTTACTTATTTTAAATAATATATTATTCGTTAAAAGAGAGTGATATGATCATTTTATTCTATGCTAATTATCATTTATATAAGCTGTCATACAATTTGAATATTCATGGGCATGCAATCAAATAGTAAACACTTACTTATTTTAAATAATATATTATTCTATTAAAATAGAGTGATATGATCATTTTATGCTATGCTAATTATCATTTATATAAGCTTTCATACAATTTGAATATTCATGGGCATGCAATCAAATAGTAAACACTTACTTATTTTAAATAATATATTATTCGTTAAATTAGAGTGATATGATCATTTTATGCTATGCTAATTATCATTTATATAAGCTCTCATACAATTTGAATATTCATGGGCATGCAATCAAATAGTTAACACTTACTTATTTTAAATAATATATTATTCGTTAAAATAGAGTGATATGATCATTTTATGCTATGCTAATTATCATTTATATAAGCTCTCATACAATTTGAATATTCATGGGCATGTAATCAAATAGTAAACACTTACTTATTTTAAATAATATATTATTCTATTAAAATAGAGTGATATGATCATTTTATGCTATGCTAATTATCATTTATATAAGCTTTCATACAATTTGAATATTCATGGGCATGCAATACAATAGTAAACACTTACTTATTTTAAATAATATATTATTCTATTAAAATAGAGTGATATGATCATTTTATGCTATGCTAATTATCATTTATATAAGCTCTCATACAATTTGAATATTCATGGGCATGCAATCAAATAGTAAACACTTACTTATTTTAAATAATATATTATTCTATTAAAATAGAGTGATATGATCATTTTATGCTATTCTAATTATCATTTATATAAGCTCTCATACAATTTGAATATTCATGGGCATGCAATCAAATAGTAAACACTTACTTATTTTAAATAATATATTATTCGTTAAAATAGAGTATGCTAATTATCATTTATATAAGCTTTCATACAATTTGAATATTCATGGGCATGCAATCAAATAGTAAACACTTACTTATTTTAAATAATATATTATTCGTTAAAATAGAGTGATATGATCATTTTATGCTATGCTAATTATCATTTATATAAGCTCTCATACAATTTGAATATTCATGGGCATGCAATCAAATAGTAAACACTTACTTATTTTAAATAATATATTATTCTATTAAAATAGAGTGATATGATCATTTTATGCTATGCTAATTATCATTTATATAAGCTTTCAAACAATTTGAATATTCATGGGCATGCAATCAAATAGTAAACATTTACTTATTTTAAATAATATATTATTCGTTAAAATATAGTGATATGATCATTTTATGCTATGCTAATTATCATTTATATAAGCTCTCATACAATTTGAATATTCATGGGCATGCAATCAAATAGTAAACACTTACTTATTTTAAATAATATATTATTCGTTAAAATAGAGTGATATGATCATTTTATGCTATGATAATTATCATTTATATAAACTCTCATACAATTTGAATATTCATGGGCATGCAATCAAATAGTAAACACTTACTTATTTTAAATAATATATTATTCTATTGAAATAGAGTGATATGATCATTTTATGCTATGCTAATTATCATTTATATAAGCTTTCATACAATTTGAATATTCATGGGCATGCAATACAATAGTAAACACTTACTTATTTTAAATAATATATTATTCGTTAAAAGAGAGTGATATGATCATTTTATTCTATGCTAATTATCATTTATATAAGCTGTCATACAATTTGAATATTCATGGGCATGCAATCAAATAGTAAACACTTACTTATTTTAAATAATATATTATTCTATTAAAATAGAGTGATATGATCATTTTATGCTATGCTAATTATCATTTATATAAGCTTTCATACAATTTGAATATTCATGGGCATGCAATCAAATAGTAAACAGTTACTTATTTTAAATAATATATTATTCGTTAAAATAGAGTGATATGATCATTTTATGCTATGCTAATTATCATTTATATAAGCTCTCGTACAATTTGAATATTCATGGGCATGCAATCAAATAGTAAACACTTACTTATTTTAAATAATATATTATTCGTTAAAATAGAGTGATATGATCATTTTATGCTATGCTAATTATCATTTATATAAGATCTCGTACAAATTGAATATTCATGGGCATGCAATCAAATAGTAAACACTTACTTATTTTAAATAATATATTATTCTATTAAAATAGAGTGATATGATCATTTTATGCTATGCTAATTATCATTTATATAAGCTTTCATACAATTTGAATATTCATGGGCATGCAATCAAATAGTAAACAGTTACTTATTTTAAATAATATATTATTCGTTAAAATAGAGTGATATGATCATTTTATGCTACGCTAATTATCATTTATATAAGCTCTCGTACAATTTGAATATTCATGGGCATGCAATCAAATAGTAAACACTTACTTATTTTAAATAATATATTATTCGTTAAAATAGAGTGATATGATCATTTTATGCTACGCTAATTATCATTTATATAAGCTCTCATACAATTTGAATATTCATGGGCATGCAATCAAATAGTAAACACTTACTTATTTTAAATAATATATTATTCGTTAAAATAGAGTGATATGATCATTTTATCCTATGCTAATTATCATTTATATAAGCTCTCGTACAAATTGAATATTCATGGGCATGCAATCAAATAGTAAACACTTACTTATTTTAAATAATATATTATTCGTTAAAATAGAGTGATATGATCATTTTATGCTATGCTAATTATCATTTATATAAGATCTCGTACAAATTGAATATTCATGGGCATGCAATCAAATAGTAAACACTTACTTATTTTAAATAATATATTATTCTATTAAAATAGAGTGATATGATCATTTTATGCTATGCTAATTATCATTTATATAAGCTTTCATACAATTTGAATATTCATGGGCATGCAATCAAATAGTAAACACTTACTTATTTTAAATAATATATTATTCGTTAAAATAGAGTGATATGATCATTTTATGCTATGCTAATTATCATTTATATAAGCTCTCGTACAATTTGAATATTCATGGGCATGCAATCAAATAGTAAACACTTACTTATTTTAAATAATATATTATTCGTTAAAATAGAGTGATATGATCATTTTATGCTATGCTAATTATCATTTATATAAGCTCTCGTACAATTTGAATATTCATGGGCATGCAATCAAATAGTAAACACTTACTTATTTTAAATAATATATTATTCGTAAAAATAGAGTGATATGATCATTTTATGCTACGCTAATTATCATTTATATAAGCTCTCATACAATTTGAATATTCATGGGCATGCAATCAAATAGTAAACACTTACTTATTTTAAATAATATATTATTCGTTAAAATAGAGTGATATGATCATTTTATGCTATGCTAATTATCATTTATATAAGCTTTCGTACAATTTGAATATTCATGGGCATGCAATCAAGTAATAAACACTTACTTATTTTAAGTAATATATTATTCGTTAAAATAGAGTGATATGATCATTTTATGCTATGCTAATTATCATTTATATAAGCTCTCGTACAATTTGAATATTCATGGGCATGCAATCAAATAGTAAACACTTACTTATTTTAAATAATATATTATTCTATTAAAATAGAGTGATATGATCATTTTAAGCTATGCTAATTATCATTTATATAAGCTCTCATACAATTTGAATATTCATGGGCATGCAATCAAATAGTAAACACTTACTTATTTTAAATAATATATTATTCGTTAAAATAGAGTATGCTAATTATCATTTATATAAGCTTTCATACAATTTGAATATTCATGGGCATGCAATCAAATAGTAAACACTTACTTATTTTAAATAATATATTATTCGTTAAAATAGAGTGATATGATCATTTTATGCTATGCTAATTATCATTTATATAAGCTCTCATACAATTTGAATATTCATGGGCATGCAATCAAATAGTAAACACTTACTTATTTTAAATAATATATTATTCGTTAAAATAGAGTATGCTAATTATCATTTATATAAGCTTTCATACAATTTGAATATTCATGGGCATGCTATCAAATAGTAAACACTTACATATTTTAAATAATATATTATTCGTTAAAATAGAGTGATATGATCATTTTATGCTATGCTAATTATCATTTATATAAGCTCTCATACAATTTGAATATTCATGGGCATGCAATCAAATAGTAAACACTTACTTATTTTAAATAATATATTATTCGTTAAAATAGAGTGATATGATCATTTTATGCTATGCTAATTATCATTTATATAAGCTCTCGTACAATTTGAATATTCATGGGCATGCAATCAAATAGTAAACACTTACTTATTTTAAATAATATATTATTCGTTAAAATAGAGTGATATGATCATTTTATGCTATGCTAATTATCATTTATATAAGCTTTCATACAATTTGAATATTCATGGGCATGCAATCAAATAGAAAACACTTACTTATTTTAAATAATATATTATTCGTTAAAATAGAGTGAAATGATCATTTTATGTTATGCTAATTATCATTTATATAAGCTCTCATACAATTTGAATATTCATGGGCATGCAATCAAATAGTAAACACTTACTTATTTTAAATAATATATTATTCGTTAAAATAGAGTGATATGATCATTTTATGCTAGGCTAATTATCATTTATATAAGCTCTCATACAATTTGAATATTCATGGGCATGCAATCAAATAGTAAACACTTACTTATTTTAAATAATATATTATTCGTTAAAATAAAGTGATATGATCATTTTATGCTACGCTAATTATCATTTATATAAGCTCTCATACAATTTGAATATTCATGGGCATGCAATCAAATAGTAAACACTTACTTAATTTAAATAATATATTATTCGTTAAAATAGAGTGATATGATCATTTTACGCTATGCTAATTATCATTTATATAAGCTCTCATACAATTTGAATATTCATGGGCATGCAATCAAATAGTAAACACTTACTTATTTTAAATAATATATTATTCGTTAAAATAGAGTGATATGATCATTTTTAGCTATGCTAATTATCATTTATATAAGCTCTCATACAATTTGAATATTCATGGGCATGCAATCAAATAGTAAACACTTACTTATTTTAAATAATATATTATTCGTTAAAATAGAGTGATATGATCATTTTACGCTATGCTAATTATCATTTATATAAGCTCTCATACAATTTGAATATTCATGGGCATGCAATCAAATAGTAAACACTTACTTATTTTAAATAATATATTATTCGTTAAAATAAGTAAGTGATATGATCATTTTATGCTATGCTAATTATCATTTATATAAGCTCTCAAACAATTTGAATACTCATTGGCATGCAATCAAATAGTAAACACTTACTTATTTTAAATAATATGTTATTCTATTAAAATAGAGTGATATGATCATTTTATGCTATGCTAATTATCATTTATATAAGCTTTCATACAATTTGAATATTCATGGGCATGCAATCAAATAGTAAACACTTACTTATTTTAAATAATATATTATTCGTTAAAATAGAGTGATATGATCATTTTATGCTATGCTAATTATCATTTATATAAGCTCTCATACAATTTGAATATTCATGGGCATGCAATCAAATAGTAAACACTTACTTATTTTAAATAATATATTATTCGTTAAAATAGAGTGATATGATCATTTTATGCTATTCTAATTATCATTTATATAAGCTCTCATACAATTTGAATATTCATGGGCATGCAATCAAATAGTAAACACTTACTTATTTTAAATAATATATTATTCGTTAAAATAGAGTGATATGATCATTTTATGCTACGCTAATTATCATTTATATAAGCTCTCATACAATTTGAATATTCATGGGCATGCAATCAAATAGTAAACACTTACTTATTTTAAATAATATATTATTCGTTAAAATAGAGTGATATGATCATTTTATGCTACGCTAATTATCATTTATATAAGCTCTCATACAATTTGAATATTCATGGGCATGCAATCAAATAGTAAACACTTACTTATTTTAAATAATATATTATTCGTTAAAATAGAGTGATATGATCATTTTATGCTACGCTAATTATCATTTATATAAGCTCTCATACAATTTGAATATTCATGGGCATGCAATCAAATAGTAAACACTTACTTATTTTAAATAATATATTATTCGTTAAAATAGAGTGATATGATCATTTTATGCTACGCTAATTATCATTTATATAAGCTCTCATACAATTTGAATATTCATGGGCATGCAATCAAATAGTAAACACTTACTTATTTTAAATAATATATTATTCGTTAAAATAGAGTGATATGATCATTTTATGCTACGCTAATTATCATTTATATAAGCTCTCATACAATTTGAATATTCATGGGCATGCAATCAAATAGTAAACACTTACTTATTTTAAATAATATATTATTCGTTAAAATAGAGTGATATGATCATTTTATGATACGCTAATTATCATTTATATAAGCTCTCATACAATTTGAATATTCATGGGCATGCAATCAAATAGTAAACACTTACTTATTTTAAATAATATATTATTCGTTAAAATAGAGTGATATGATCATTTTATGCTACGCTAATTATCATTTATATAAGCTCTCATACAATTTTAATATTCATGGGCATGCAATCAAATAGTAAACACTTACTTATTTTAAATAATATATTATTCGTAAAAATAGAGTGATATGATCATTTTATGCTACGCTAATTATCATTTATATAAGCTCTCATACAATTTGAATATTCATGGGCATGCAATCAAATAGTAAACACTTACTTATTTTAAATAATATATTATTCGTTAAAATAGAGTGATATGATCATTTTATGCTACGCTAATTATCATTTATATAAGCTCTCATACAATTTGAATATTCATGGGCATGCAATCAAATAGTAAACACTTACTTATTTTAAATAATATATTATTCTTTAAAATAGAGTGATATGATCATTTTATGCTACGCTAATTATCATTTATATAAGCTCTCATACAATTTGAATATTCATGGGCATGCAATCAAATAGTAAACACTTACTTATTTTAAATAATATATTATTCGTTAAAATAGAGTGATATGATCATTTTATGCTACGCTAATTATCATTTATATAAGCTCTCATACAATTTGAATATTCATGGGCATGCAATCAAATAGTAAACACTTACTTATTTTAAATAATATATTATTCGTTAAAATAGAGTGATATGATCATTTTATGCTATGCTAATTATCATTTATATAAGCTCTCATACAATTTGAATATTCATGGGCATGCAATCAAATAGTAAACACTTACTTATTTTAAATAATATATTATTCGTTAAAATAGAGTGATATGATCATTTTATGCTACGCTAATTATCATTTATATAAGCTCTCATACAATTTGAATATTCATGGGCATGCAATCAAATAGTAAACACTTACTTATTTTAAATAATATATTATTCGTTAAAATAGAGTGATATGATCATTTTATGCTACGCTAATTATCATTTATATAAGCTCTCATACAATTTGAATATTCATGGGCATGCAATCAAATAGTAAACACTTACTTATTTTAAATTATATATTATTCGTTAAAATAGAGTGATATGATCATTTTATGCTACGCTAATTATCATTTATATAAGCTCTCATACAATTTGAATATTCATGGGCATGCAATCAAATAGTAAACACTTACTTATTTTAAATAATATATTATTCGTTAAAATAGAGTGATATGATCATTTTATGCTATGCTAATTATCATTTATATAAGCTCTCATACAATTTGAATATTCATGGGCATGTAATCAAATAGTAAACACTTACTTATTTTAAATAATATATTATTCGTTAAAATAGAGTGATATGATCATTTTATGCTATGCTAATTATCATTTATATAAGCTCTCATACAATTTGAATATTCATGGGCATGCAATCAAATAGTAAACACTTACTTATTTTAAATAATATATTATTCGTTAAAATAGAGTGATATGATCATTTTATGCTACGCTAATTATCATTTATATAAGCTCTCATACAATTTGAATATTCATGGGCATGCAATCAAATAGTAAACACTTACTTATTTTAAATAATATATTATTCGTTAAAATAGAGTGATATGATCATTTTATGCTACGCTAATTATCATTTATATAAGCTCTCATACAATTTGAATATTCATGGGCATGCAATCAAATAGTAAACACTTACTTATTTTAAATAATATATTATTCGTTAAAATAGAGTGATATGATCATTTTATGCTACGCTAATTATCATTTATATAAGCTCTCATACAATTTGAATATTCATGGGCATGCAATCAAATAGTAAACACTTACTTATTTTAAATAATATATTATTCGTAAAAATAGAGTGATATGATCATTTTATGCTACGCTAATTATCATGTATATAAGCTCTCATACAATTTGAATATTCATGGGCATGCAATCAAATAGTAAACACTTACTTATTTTAAATAATATATTATTCGTTAAAATAGAGTGATATGATCATTTTATGCTACGCTAATTATCATTTATATAAGCTCTCATACAATTTGAATATTCATGGGCATGCAATCAAATAGTAAACACTTACTTATTTTAAATAATATATTATTCTTTAAAATAGAGTGATATGATCATTTTATGCTACGCTAATAATCATTTATATAAGCTCTCATACAATTTGAATATTCATGGGCATGCAATCAAATAGTAAACACTTACTTATTTTAAATAATATATTATTCGTTAAAATAGAGTGATATGATCATTTTATGCTACGCTAATTATCATTTATATAAGCTCTCATACAATTTGAATATTCATGGGCATGCAATCAAATAGTAAACACTTACTTATTTTAAATAATATATTATTCGTTAAAATAGAGTGATATGATCATTTTATGCTATGCTAATTATCATTTATATAAGCTCTCATACAATTTGAATATTCATGGGCATGCAATCAAATAGTAAACACTTACTTATTTTAAATAATATATTATTCGTTAAAATAGAGTGATATGATCATTTTATGCTACGCTAATTATCATTTATATAAGCTCTCATACAATTTGAATATTCATGGGCATGCAATCAAATAGTAAACACTTACTTATTTTAAATAATATATTATTCGTTAAAATAGAGTGATATGATCATTTTATGCTACGCTAATTATCATTTATATAAGCTCTCATACAATTTGAATATTCATGGGCATGCAATCAAATAGTAAACACTTACTTATTTTAAATTATATATTATTCGTTAAAATAGAGTGATATGATCATTTTATGCTACGCTAATTATCATTTATATAAGCTCTCATACAATTTGAATATTCATGGGCATGCAATCAAATAGTAAACACTTACTTATTTTAAATAATATATTATTCGTTAAAATAGAGTGATATGATCATTTTATGCTATGCTAATTATCATTTATATAAGCTCTCATACAATTTGAATATTCATGGGCATGTAATCAAATAGTAAACACTTACTTATTTTAAATAATATATTATTCGTTAAAATAGAGTGATATGATCATTTTATGCTATGCTAATTATCATTTATATAAGCTCTCATACAATTTGAATATTCATGGGCATGCAATCAAATAGTAAACACTTACTTATTTTAAATAATATATTATTCGTTAAAATAGAGTGATATGATCATTTTATGCTACGCTAATTATCATTTATATAAGCTCTCATACAATTTGAATATTCATGGGCATGCAATCAAATAGTAAACACTTACTTATTTTAAATAATATATTATTCGTTAAAATAGAGTGATATGATCATTTTATGCTACGCTAATTATCATTTATATAAGCTCTCATACAATTTGAATATTCATGGGC
This sequence comes from Acmispon strigosus, assembly GCA_030819835.1. Taxonomy (NCBI): domain Eukaryota; kingdom Viridiplantae; phylum Streptophyta; class Magnoliopsida; order Fabales; family Fabaceae; genus Acmispon; species Acmispon strigosus. The sequence goes on along the minus strand of JAUAMA010000005.1, from coordinate 4,447,162 downwards.
ATGCAATCAAATAGTAAACACTTACTTATTTTAAATAATATATTATTCGTTAAAATAGAGTGATATGATCATTTTATGCTACGCTAATTATCATTTATATAAGCTCTCATACAATTTGAATATTCATGGGCATGCAATCAAATAGTAAACACTTACTTATTTTAAATAATATATTATTCGTTAAAATAGAGTGATATGATCATTTTATGCTACGCTAATTATCATTTATATAAGCTCTCATACAATTTGAATATTCATGGGCATGCAATCAAATAGTAAACACTTACTTATTTTAAATAATATATTATTCGTTAAAATAGAGTGATATGATCATTTTATGATACGCTAATTATCATTTATATAAGCTCTCATACAATTTGAATATTCATGGGCATGCAATCAAATAGTAAACACTTACTTATTTTAAATAATATATTATTCGTTAAAATAGAGTGATATGATCATTTTATGCTACGCTAATTATCATTTATATAAGCTCTCATACAATTTTAATATTCATGGGCATGCAATCAAATAGTAAACACTTACTTATTTTAAATAATATATTATTCGTAAAAATAGAGTGATATGATCATTTTATGCTACGCTAATTATCATTTATATAAGCTCTCATACAATTTGAATATTCATGGGCATGCAATCAAATAGTAAACACTTACTTATTTTAAATAATATATTATTCGTTAAAATAGAGTGATATGATCATTTTATGCTACGCTAATTATCATTTATATAAGCTCTCATACAATTTGAATATTCATGGGCATGCAATCAAATAGTAAACACTTACTTATTTTAAATAATATATTATTCTTTAAAATAGAGTGATATGATCATTTTATGCTACGCTAATTATCATTTATATAAGCTCTCATACAATTTGAATATTCATGGGCATGCAATCAAATAGTAAACACTTACTTATTTTAAATAATATATTATTCGTTAAAAAAGAGTGATATGATCATTTTATGCTACGCTAATTATCATTTATATAAGCTCTCATACAATTTGAATATTCATGGGCATGCAATCAAATAGTAAACACTTACTTATTTTAAATAATATATTATTCGTTAAAATAGAGTGATATGATCATTTTATGCTATGCTAATTATCATTTATATAAGCTCTCATACAAGTTGAATATTCATGGGCATGCAATCAAATAGTAAACACTTACTTATTTTAAATAATATATTATTCGTTAAAATAGAGTGATATGATCATTTTATGCTACGCTAATTATCATTTATATAAGCTCTCATACAATTTGAATATTCATGGGCATGCAATCAAATAGTAAACACTTACTTATTTTAAATAATATATTATTCGTTAAAATAGAGTGATATGATCATTTTATGCTACGCTAATTATCATTTATATAAGCTCTCATACAAGTTGAATATTCATGGGCATGCAATCAAATAGTAAACACTTACTTATTTTAAATAATATATTATTCGTTAAAATAGAGTGATATGATCATTTTATGCTATGCTAATTATCATTTATATAAGCTCTCATACATGTTGAATATTCATGGGCATGCAATCAAATAGTAAACACTTACTTATTTTAAATAATATATTATTCGTTAAAATAGAGTGATATGATCATTTTATGCTACGCTAATTATCATTTATATAAGCTCTCATACAATTTGAATATTCATGGGCATGCAATCAAATAGTAAACACTTACTTATTTTAAATAATATATTATTCGTTAAAATAGAGTGATATGATCATTTTATGCTACGCTAATTATCATTTATATAAGCTCTCATACAATTTGAATATTCATGGGCATGCAATCAAATAGTAAACACTTACTTATTTTAAATTATATATTATTCGTTAAAATAGAGTGATATGATCATTTTATGCTACGCTAATTATCATTTTTATAAGCTCTCATACAATTTGAATATTCATGGGCATGCAATCAAATAGTAAACACTTACTTATTTTAAATAATATATTATTCTTTAAAATAGAGTGATATGATCATTTTATGCTACGCTAATTATCATTTATATAAGCTCTCATACAATTTGAATATTCATGGGCATGCAATCAAATAGTAAACACTTACTTATTTTAAATAATATATTATTCGTTAAAATAGAGTGATATGATCATTTTATGCTACGCTAATTATCATTTATATAAGCTCTCATACAATTTGAATATTCATGGGCATGCAATCAAATAGTAAACACTTACTTATTTTAAATAATATATTATTCGTTAAAATAGAGTGATATGATCATTTTATGCTATGCTAATTATCATTTATATAAGCTCTCATACAAGTTGAATATTCATGGGCATGCAATCAAATAGTAAACACTTACTTATTTTAAATAATATATTATTCGTTAAAATAGAGTGATATGATCATTTTATGCTACGCTAATTATCATTTATATAAGCTCTCATACAATTTGAATATTCATGGGCATGCAATCAAATAGTAAACACTTACTTATTTTAAATAATATATTATTCGTTAAAATAGAGTGATATGATCATTTTATGCTACGCTAATTATCATTTATATAAGCTCTCATACAATTTGAATATTCATGGGCATGCAATCAAATAGTAAACACTTACTTATTTTAAATTATATATTATTCGTTAAAATAGAGTGATATGATCATTTTATGCTACGCTAATTATCATTTATATAAGCTCTCATACAATTTGAATATTCATGGGCATGCAATCAAATAGTAAACACTTACTTATTTTAAATAATATATTATTCGTTAAAATAGAGTGATATGATAATTTTATGCTATGCTAATTATCATTTATATAAGCTCTCATACAATTTGAATATTCATGGGCATGTAATCAAATAGTAAACACTTACTTATTTTAAATAATATATTATTCGTTAAAATAGAGTGATATGATCATTTTATGCTATGCTAATTATCATTTATATAAGCTCTCATACAATTTGAATATTCATGGGCATGCAATCAAATAGTAAACACTTACTTATTTTAAATAATATATTATTCGTTAAAATAGAGTGATATGATCATTTTATGCTACGCTAATTATCATTTATATAAGCTCTCATACAATTTGAATATTCATGGGCATGCAATCAAATAGTAAACACTTACTTATTTTAAATAATATATTATTCGTTAAAATAGAGTGATATGATCATTTTATGCTACGCTAATTATCATTTATATAAGCTCTCATACAAGTTGAATATTCATGGGCATGCAATCAAATAGTAAACACTTACTTATTTTAAATAATATATTATTCGTTAAAATAGAGTGATATGATCATTTTATGCTATGCTAATTATCATTTATATAAGCTCTCATACATGTTGAATATTCATGGGCATGCAATCAAATAGTAAACACTTACTTATTTTAAATAATATATTATTCGTTAAAATAGAGTGATATGATCATTTTATGCTACGCTAATTATCATTTATATAAGCTCTCATACAATTTGAATATTCATGGGCATGCAATCAAATAGTAAACACTTACTTATTTTAAATAATATATTATTCGTTAAAATAGAGTGATATGATCATTTTATGCTACGCTAATTATCATTTATATAAGCTCTCATACAATTTGAATATTCATGGGCATGCAATCAAATAGTAAACACTTACTTATTTTAAATTATATATTATTCGTTAAAATAGAGTGATATGATCATTTTATGCTACGCTAATTATCATTTATATAAGCTCTCATACAATTTGAATATTCATGGGCATGCAATCAAATAGTAAACACTTACTTATTTTAAATAATATATTATTCTTTAAAATAGAGTGATATGATCATTTTATGCTACGCTAATTATCATTTATATAAGCTCTCATACAATTTGAATATTCATGGGCATGCAATCAAATAGTAAACACTTACTTATTTTAAATAATATATTATTCGTTAAAATAGAGTGATATGATCATTTTATGCTACGCTAATTATCATTTATATAAGCTCTCATACAATTTGAATATTCATGGGCATGCAATCAAATAGTAAACACTTACTTATTTTAAATAATATATTATTCGTTAAAATAGAGTGATATGATCATTTTATGCTATGCTAATTATCATTTATATAAGCTCTCATACAAGTTGAATATTCATGGGCATGCAATCAAATAGTAAACACTTACTTATTTTAAATAATATATTATTCGTTAAAATAGAGTGATATGATCATTTTATGCTACGCTAATTATCATTTATATAAGCTCTCATACAATTTGAATATTCATGGGCATGCAATCAAATAGTAAACACTTACTTATTTTAAATAATATATTATTCGTTAAAATAGAGTGATATGATCATTTTATGCTACGCTAATTATCATTTATATAAGCTCTCATACAATTTGAATATTCATGGGCATGCAATCAAATAGTAAACACTTACTTATTTTAAATTATATATTATTCGTTAAAATAGAGTGATATGATCATTTTATGCTACGCTAATTATCATTTATATAAGCTCTCATACAATTTGAATATTCATGGGCATGCAATCAAATAGTAAACACTTACTTATTTTAAATAATATATTATTCGTTAAAATAGAGTGATATGATCATTTTATGCTATGCTAATTATCATTTATATAAGCTCTCATACAATTTGAATATTCATGGGCATGTAATCAAATAGTAAACACTTACTTATTTTAAATAATATATTATTCGTTAAAATAGAGTGATATGATCATTTTATGCTATGCTAATTATCATTTATATAAGCTCTCATACAATTTGAATATTCATGGGCATGCAATCAAATAGTAAACACTTACTTATTTTAAATAATATATTATTCGTTAAAATAGAGTAATATGATCATTTTATGCTATGCTAATTATCATTTATATAAGCTCTCATACAATTTGAATATTCATGGGCATGCAATCAAATAGTAAACACTTACTTATTTTAAATAATATATTATTCGTTAAAATAGAGTGATATGATCATTTTATGCTATGCTAATTATCATTTATATAAGCTCTCATACAATTTGAATATTCATGGGCATGCAATCAAATAGTAAACACTTACTTATTTTAAATAATATATTATTCGTTAAAATAGAGTGATATGATCATTTTATGCTATGCTAATTATCATTTATATAAGCTCTCATACAATTTGAATATTCATGGGCATGCAATCAAATAGTAAACACTTACTTATTTTAAATAATATATTATTCGTTAAAATAGAGTGATATGATCATTTTATGCTATGCTAATTATCATTTATATAAGCTCTCATACAATTTGAATATTCATGGGCATGCAATCAAATAGTAAACACTTACTTATTTTAAATAATATATTATTCGTTAAAATAGAGTGATATGATCATTTTATGCTATGCTAATTATCATTTATATAAGCTCTCATACAATTTGAATATTCATGGGCATGCAATCAAATAGTAAACACTTACTTATTTTAAATAATATATTATTCGTTAAAATAGAGTGATATGATCATTTTATGCTATGCTAATTATCATTTATATAAGCTCTCATACAATTTGAATATTCATGGGCATGCAATCAAATAGTAAACACTTACTTATTTTAAATAATATATTATTCTATTAAAATAGAGTGATATGATCATTTTATGCTATGCTAATTATCATTTATATAAGCTCTCATACAATTTGAATATTCATGGGCATGCAATCAAATAGTAAACACTTACTTATTTTAAATAATATATTATTCGTTAAAATAGAGTGATATGATCATTTAATGCTATGCTAATTATCATTTATATAAGCTCTCATACAATTTGAATATTCATGGGCATGCAATCAAATAGTAAACACTTACTTATTTTAAATAATATATTATTCGTTAAAATAGAGTGATATGATCATTTTATGCTATGCTAATTATCATTTATATAAGCTCTCATACAATTTGAATATTCATGGGCATGCAATCAAATAGTAAACACTTACTTATTTTAAATAATATATTATTCGTTAAAATAGAGTGATATGATCATTTTATGCTATGTTAATTATCATTTATATAAGCTCTCATACAATTTGAATATTCATGGGCATGCAATCAAATAGTAAACACTTACTTATTTTAAATAATATATTATTCGTTAAAATAGAGTGATATGATCATTTTATGCTATGCTAATTATCATTTATATAAGCTCTCATACAATTTGAATATTCATGGGCATGCAATCAAATAGTAAACACTTACTTATTTTAAATAATATATTATTCGTTAAAATAGAGTGATATGACCATTTTATGCTATGCTAATTATCATTTATATAAGCTCTCATACAATTTGAATATTCATGGGCATGCAATCTAATAGTAAACACTTACTTATTTTAAATAATATATTATTCGTTAAAATAGAGTGATTTGATCATTTTATGCTATGCTAATTATCATTTATATAAGCTCTCATACAATTTGAATATTCATGGGCATGCAATCAAATAGAAAACACTTACTTATTTTAAATAATATATTATTCGTTAAAATAGAGTGATATGATCATTTTATGCTATGCTAATTATCATTTATATAAGCTCTCATATAATTTGAATATTCATGGGCATGCAATCAAATAGTAAACACTTACTTATTTTAAATAATATATTATTCGTTAAAATAGAGTGATATGATCATTTTATGCTAGGCTAATTATCATTTATATAAGCTCTCATACAATTTGAATATTCATGGGCATGCAATCAAATAGTAAACACTTACTTATTTTAAATAATATATTATTCGTTAAAATATAGTGATATGATCATTTTATGCTTTGCTAATTATCATTTATATAAGCTCTCATACAATTTGAATATTCATGGGCATGCAATCAAATAGTAAACACTTACTTATTTTAAATAATATATTATTCTATTAAAATAGAGTGATATGATCATTTTATGCTATGCTAATTATCATTTATATAAGCTCTCATACAATTTGAATATTCATGGGCATGCAATCAAATAGTAAACACTTACTTATTTTAAATAATATATTATTCGTTAAAATAGAGTGATATGATCATTTTATGCTATGCTAATTATCATTTATATAAGCTCTCATACAATTTGAATATTCATGGGCATGCAATCAAATAGTAAACACTTACTTATTTTAAATAATATATTATTCGTTAAAATAGAGTGATATGATCATTTTATGCTATGCTAATTATCATTTATATAAGCTCTCATACAATTTGAATATTCATGGGCATGCAATCAAATAGTAAACACTTACTTATTTTAAATAATATATTATTCGTTTAAATAGAGTGATATGATCATTTTATGCTAGGCTAATTATCATTTATATAAGCTCTCATACAATTTGAATATTCATGGGCATGCAATCAAATAATAAACACTTACTTATTTTAAATAATATATTATTCGTTAAAATAGAGTGATATGATCATTTTATGCTATGCTAGTTGTCATTTATATAAGCTCTCATACAATTTGAATATTCATGGGCATGCAATCAAATAGTAAACACTTACTTATTTTAAATAATATATTATTCGTTAAAATAGAGTGATATGATCATTTTATGCTATGCTAATTATCATTTATATAAGCTCTCATACAATTTGAATATTCATGGGCATGCAATCAAATAGTAAACACTTACTTATTTTAAATAATATATTATTCGTTAAAATAGAGTGATATGATCATTTTATGCTATGCTAATTATCATTTATATAAGCTCTCATACAATTTGAATATTCATGGGCATGCAATCAAATAGTAAACACTTACTTATTTTAAATAATATATTATTCGTTAAAATAGAGTGATATGATCATTTTATGCTATGCTAATTATCATTTATATAAGCTCTCAGACAATTTGAATATTCATGGGCATGCAATCAAATAGTAAACACTTACTTATTTTAAATAATATATTATTCGTTAAAATAGAGTGATATGATCATTTTATGCTATGCTAATTATCATTTATATAAGCTCTCATACAATTTGAATATTCATGGGCATGCAATCAAATAGTAAACACTTACTTATTTTAAATAATATATTATTCGTTAAAATAGAGTGATATGATCATTTTATGCTATGCTAATTATCATTTATATAAGCTCTCATACAATTTGAATATTCATGGGCATGCAATCAAATAGTAAACACTTACTTATTTTAAATAATATATTATTCGTTAAAATAGAGTGATATGACCATTTTATGCTATGCTAATTATCATTTATATAAGCTCTCATACAATTTGAATATTCATGGGCATGCAATCTAATAGTAAACACTTACTTATTTTAAATAATATATTATTCGTTAAAATAGAGTGATTTGATCATTTTATGCTATGCTAATTATCATTTATATAAGCTCTCATACAATTTGAATATTCATGGGCATGCAATCAAATAGAAAACACTTACTTATTTTAAATAATATATTATTCGTTAAAATAGAGTGATATGATCATTTTATGCTATGCTAATTATCATTTATATAAGCTCTCATATAATTTGAATATTCATGGGCATGCAATCAAATAGTAAACACTTACTTATTTTAAATAATATATTATTCGTTAAAATAGAGTGATATGATCATTTTATGCTAGGCTAATTATCATTTATATAAGCTCTCATACAATTTGAATATTCATGGGCATGCAATCAAATAGTAAACACTTACTTATTTTAAATAATATATTATTCGTTAAAATATAGTGATATGATCATTTTATGCTTTGCTAATTATCATTTATATAAGCTCTCATACAATTTGAATATTCATGGGCATGCAATCAAATAGTAAACACTTACTTATTTTAAATAATATATTATTCTATTAAAATAGAGTGATATGATCATTTTATGCTATGCTAATTATCATTTATATAAGCTCTCATACAATTTGAATATTCATGGGCATGCAATCAAATAGTAAACACTTACTTATTTTAAATAATATATTATTCGTTAAAATAGAGTGATATGATCATTTTATGCTATGCTAATTATCATTTATATAAGCTCTCATACAATTTGAATATTCATGGGCATGCAATCAAATAGTAAACACTTACTTATTTTAAATAATATATTATTCGTTAAAATAGAGTGATATGATCATTTTATGCTATGCTAATTATCATTTATATAAGCTCTCATACAATTTGAATATTCATGGGCATGCAATCAAATAGTAAACACTTACTTATTTTAAATAATATATTATTCGTTTAAATAGAGTGATATGATCATTTTATGCTAGGCTAATTATCATTTATATAAGCTCTCATACAATTTGAATATTCATGGGCATGCAATCAAATAATAAACACTTACTTATTTTAAATAATATATTATTCGTTAAAATAGAGTGATATGATCATTTTATGCTATGCTAGTTGTCATTTATATAAGCTCTCATACAATTTGAATATTCATGGGCATGCAATCAAATAGTAAACACTTACTTATTTTAAATAATATATTATTCGTTAAAATAGAGTGATATGATCATTTTATGCTATGCTAATTATCATTTATATAAGCTCTCATACAATTTGAATATTCATGGGCATGCAATCAAATAGTAAACACTTACTTATTTTAAATAATATATTATTCGTTAAAATAGAGTGATATGATCATTTTATGCTATGCTAATTATCATTTATATAAGCTCTCATACAATTTGAATATTCATGGGCATGCAATCAAATAGTAAACACTTACTTATTTTAAATAATATATTATTCGTTAAAATAGAGTGATATGATCATTTTATGCTATGCTAATTATCATTTATATAAGCTCTCATACAATTTGAATATTCATGGGCATGCAATCAAATAGTAAACACTTACTTATTTTAAATAATATATTATTCGTTAAAATAGAGTGATATGACCATTTTATGCTATGCTAATTATCATTTATATAAGCTCTCATACAATTTGAATATTCATGGGCATGCAATCAAATAGTAAACACTTACTTATTTTAAATAATATATTATTCGTTAAAATAGAGTGATATGATCATTTTATGCTATGCTAATTATCATTTATATAAGCTCTCATACAAGTTGAATATTCATGGGCATGCAATCAAATAGTAAACACTTACTTATTTTAAATAATATATTATTCGTTAAAATAGAGTGATATGATCATTTTATGCTACGCTAATTATCATTTATATAAGCTCTCATACAATTTGAATATTCATGGGCATGCAATCAAATAGTAAACACTTACTTATTTTAAATAATATATTATTCGTTAAAATAGAGTGATATGATCATTTTATGCTACGCTAATTATCATTTATATAAGCTCTCATACAAGTTGAATATTCATGGGCATGCAATCAAATAGTAAACACTTACTTATTTTAAATAATATATTATTCGTTAAAATAGAGTGATATGATCATTTTATGCTATGCTAATTATCATTTATATAAGCTCTCATACAAGTTGAATATTCATGGGCATGCAATCAAATAGTAAACACTTACTTATTTTAAATAATATATTATTCGTTAAAATAGAGTGATATGATCATTTTATGCTACGCTAATTATCATTTATATAAGCTCTCATACAATTTGAATATTCATGGGCATGCAATCAAATAGTAAACACTTACTTATTTTAAATTATATATTATTCGTTAAAATAGAGTGATATGATCATTTTATGCTACGCTAATTATCATTTATATAAGCTCTCATACAATTTGAATATTCATGGGCATGCAATCAAATAGTAAACACTTACTTATTTTAAATAATATATTATTCTTTAAAATAGAGTGATATGATCATTTTATGCTACGCTAATTATCATTTATATAAGCTCTCATACAATTTGAATATTCATGGGCATGCAATCAAATAGTAAACACTTACTTATTTTAAATAATATATTATTCGTTAAAATAGAGTGATATGATCATTTTATGCTACGCTAATTATCATTTATATAAGCTCTCATACAATTTGAATATTCATGGGCATGCAATCAAATAGTAAACACTTACTTATTTTAAATAATATATTATTCGTTAAAATAGAGTGATATGATCATTTTATGCTACGCTAATTATCATTTATATAAGCTCTCATACAATTTGAATATTCATGGGCATGCAATCAAATAGTAAACACTTACTTATTTTAAATTATATATTATTCGTTAAAATAGAGTGATATGATCATTTTATGCTACGCTAATTATCATTTATATAAGCTCTCATACAATTTGAATATTCATGGGCATGCAATCAAATAGTAAACACTTACTTATTTTAAATAATATATTATTCTTTAAAATAGAGTGATATGATCATTTTATGCTACGCTAATTATCATTTATATAAGCTCTCATACAATTTGAATATTCATGGGCATGCAATCAAATAGTAAACACTTACTTATTTTAAATAATATATTATTCGTTAAAATAGAGTGATATGATCATTTTATGCTACGCTAATTATCATTTATATAAGCTCTCATACAATTTGAATATTCATGGGCATGCAATCAAATAGTAAACACTTACTTATTTTAAATAATATATTATTCGTTAAAATAGAGTGATATGATCATTTTATGCTATGCTAATTATCATTTATATAAGCTCTCATACAAGTTGAATATTCATGGGCATGCAATCAAATAGTAAACACTTACTTATTTTAAATAATATATTATTCGTTAAAATAGAGTGATATGATCATTTTATGCTACGCTAATTATCATTTATATAAGCTCTCATACAATTTGAATATTCATGGGCATGTAATCAAATAGTAAACACTTACTTATTTTAAATAATATATTATTCGTTAAAATAGAGTGATATGATCATTTTATGCTATGCTAATTATCATTTATATAAGCTCTCATACAATTTGAATATTCATGGGCATGCAATCAAATAGTAAACACTTAATTATTTTAAATAATATATTATTCGTTAAAATAGAGTAATATGATCATTTTATGCTATGCTAATTATCATTTATATAAGCTCTCATACAATTTGAATATTCATGGGCATGCAATCAAAAAGTAAACACTTACTTATTTTAAATAATATATTATTCGTTAAAATAGAGTGATATGATCATTTTATGCTATGCTAATTATCATTTATATAAGCTCTCATACAATTTGAATATTCATGGGCATGCAATCAAATAGTAAACACTTACTTATTTTAAATAATATATTATTCGTTAAAATAGAGTGATATGATCATTTTATGCTATGCTAATTATCATTTATATAAGCTCTCATACAATTTGAATATTCATGGGCATGCAATCAAATAATAAACACTTACTTATTTTAAATAATATATTATTCGTTAAAATAGAGTGATATGATCATTTTATGCTATGCTAATTATCATTTATATAAGCTCTCATACAATTTGAATATTCATGGGCATGCAATCAAATAGTAAACACTTACTTATTTTAAATAATATATTATTCGTTAAAATAGAGTGATATGATCATTTTATGCTATGCTAATTATCATTTATATAAGCTCTCATACAATTTGAATATTCATGGGCATGCAATCAAATAGTAAACACTTACTTATTTTAAATAATATATTATTCGTTAAAATAGAGTGATATGATCATTTTATGCTATGCTAATTATCATTTATATAAGCTCTCATACAATTTGAATATTCATGGGCATGCAATCAAATAGTAAACACTTACTTATTTTAAATAATATATTATTATATTAAAATAGAGTGATATGATCATTTTATGCTATGCTAATTATCATTTATATAAGCTCTCATACAATTTGAATATTCATGGGCATGCAATCAAATAGTAAACACTTACTTATTTTAAATAATATATTATTCGTTAAAATAGAGTGGTATGATCATTTTATGCTATGCTAATTATCATTTATATAAGCTCTCATACAATTTGAATATTCATGGGCATGCAATTATATAGTAAACACTTACTTATTTTAAATAATATATTATTCGTTAAAATAGAGTGATATGATCATTTTATGCTATGCTAATTATCATTTATATAAGCTCTCATACAATTTGAATATTCATGGGCATGCAATCAAATAGTAAACACTTACTCATTTTAAATAATATATTATTCTATTAAAATAGAGTGATATGATCATTTTATGCTATGCTAATTATCATTTATATAAGCTCTCATACAATTTGAATATTCATGGGCATGCAATACAATAGTAAACACTTACTTATTTTAAATAATATATTATTCGTTAAAATAGAGTGATATGATCATTTTATTCTATGCTAATTATCATTTATATAAGCTCTCATACAATTTGAATATTCATGGACATGCAATCAAATAGTAAACACTTACTTATTTTAAATAATATATTATTCTATTAAAATAGAGTGATATGATCATTTTATGCTATGCTAATTATCATTTATATAAGCTCTCATACAATTTGAATATTCATGGGCATGCAATCAAATAGTAAACACTTACTTATTTTAAATAATATATTATTCGTTAAAATAGAGTATGCTAATTATCATTTATATAAGCTTTCATACAATTTGAATATTCATGGCATGCAATCAAATAGTAAACACTTACTTATTTTAAATAATATATTATTCGTTAAAATAGAGTGATATGATCATTTTATGCTATGCTAATTATCATTTATATAAGCTCTCATACAATTTGAATATTCATGGGCATGCAATCAAATAGTAAACACTTACTTATTTTAAATAATATATTATTCGTTAAAATAGAGTGATATGATCATTTTATGCTATGCTAATTATCATTTATATAAGCTCTCATACAATTTGAATATTCAAGGGCATGCAATCAAATAGTAAACACTTACTTATTTTAAATAATATATTATTCTATTAAAATAGAGTGATATGATCATTTTATGCTATGCTAATTATCATTTATATAAGCTCTCATACAATTTGAATATTCATGGGCATGCAATCAAATAGTAAACACTTACTTATTTTAAATAATATATTATTCGTTAAAATAGAGTGATATGATCATTTTATGCTATGCTAATTATCATTTATATAAGCTCTCATACAATTTGAATATTCATGGGCATGCAATTATATAGTAAACACTTACTTATTTTAAATAATATATTATTCGTTAAAATAGAGTTATATGATCATTTTATGCTATGCTAATTATCATTTATATAAGCTCTCATACAATTTGAATATTCATGGGCATGCAATCAAATAGTAAACACTTACTTATTTTAAATAATATATTATTCTATTAAAATAGAGTGATATGATCATTTTATGCTATGCTAATTATCATTTATATAAGCTCTCATACAATTTGAATATTCATGGGCATGCAATACAATAGTAAACACTTACTTATTTTAAATAATATATTATTCGTTAAAATAGAGTGATATGATCATTTTATTCTATGCTAATTATCATTTATATAAGCTCTCATACAATTTGAATATTCATGGGCATGCAATCAAATAGTAAACACTTACTTATTTTAAATAATATATTATTCTATTAAAATAGAGTGATATCATCATTTTATGCTATGCTAATTATCATTTATATAAGCTCTCATACAATTTGAATATTCATGGGCATGCAATCAAATAGTAAACACTTACTTATTTTAAATAATATATTATTCGTTAAAATAGAGTATGCTAATTATCATTTATATAAGCTTTCATACAATTTGAATATTCATGGGCATGCAATCAAATAGTAAACACTTACTTATTTTAAATAATATATTATTCGTTAAAATAGAGTGATATGATCATTTTATGCAATGCTTAATTATCATTTATATAAGCTCTCATACAATTTGATTATTCATGGGCATGCAATCTAATAGTAATCACTTACTTATTTTAAATAATATATTATTCGTTAAAATAGAGTGATATGATCATTTTATGCTATTCTAATTATCATTTATATAAGCTCTCATACAATTTGAATATTCATGGGCATGCAATCAAATAGTAAACACTTACTTATTTTAAATAATATATTATTCATTAAAATAGAGTAATATGATCATTTTATGCTAGGCTAATTATCATTTATATAAGCTCTCATACAATTTGAATATTCATGGGCATGCAATCAAATAGTAAACACTTACTTATTTTAAATAATATATTATTCGTTAAAATAGAGTGATATGATCATTTTATGCTATGCTAATTATCATTTATATAAGCTCTCATACAATTTGAATATTCATGGGCATGCAATCAAATAGTAAACACTTACTTATTTTAAATAATATATTATTCGTTAAAATAGAGTGATATGATCATTTTATGCTATGCTAATTATCATTTATATAAGCTCTCATACAATTTGAATATTCATGGGCATGCAATCAAATAGTAAACACTTACTTATTTTAAATAATATATTATTCTATTAAAATAGAGTGATATGATCATTTTATGCTATGCTAATTATCATTTATATAAGCTCTCATACAATTTGAATATTCATGGGCATGCAATCAAATAGTAAACACTTACTTATTTTAAATAATATATTATTCTATTAAAATAGAGTGATATGATCATTTTATGCTATGCTAATTATCATTTATATAAGCTCTCATACAATTTGAATATTCATGGGCATGCAATCAAATAGTAAACACTTACTTATTTTAAATAATATATTATTCGTTAAAATAGAGTATGCTAATTATCATTTATATAAGCTTTCATAAAATTTGAATATTCATGGGCATGCAATCAAATAGTAAACACTTACTTATTTTAAATAATATATTATTCGTTAAAATAGAGTGATATGATCATTTTATGCTATGCTAATTATCATTTATATAAGCTCTCATACAATTTGAATATTCATGGGCATGCAATCAAATAGTAAACACTTACTTATTTTAAATAATATATTATTCGTTAAAATAGAGTGATATGATCATTTTATGCTATGCTAATTATCATTTATATAAGCTCTCATACAATTTGAATATTCATGGGCATGCAATCAAATAGTAAACACTTACTTATTTTAAATAATATATTATTCATTAAAATAGAGTGATATGATCATTTTATGCTATGCTAATTATCATTTATATAAGCTCTCATACAATTTGAATATTCATGGGCATGCAATCAAATAGTAAACACTTACTTATTTTAAATAATATATTATTCGTTAAAATAGAGTGATATGATTATTTTATGCTATGCTAATTATCATTTATATAAGCTCTCATACAATTTGAATATTCATGGGCATGCAATCAAATAGTAAACACTTACTTATTTTAAATAATATATTATTCTATTAAAATAGAGTGATACGATCATTTTATACTATGCTAATTATCATTTATATAAGCTCTCATACAATTTGAATATTCATGGGCATGCAATCAAATAGTAAACACTTACTTATTTTAAATAATATATTATTCGTTAAAATAGAGTGATATGATCATTTTATGCTATGCTAATTATCATTTATATAAGCTCTCATACAATTTGAATATTCATGGGCATGCAATCAAATAGTAAACACTTACTTATTTTAAATAATATATTATTCGTTAAAATAGAGTGGTATGATCATTTTATGCTATGCTAATTATCATTTATATAAGCTCTCATACAATTTGAATATTCATGGGCATGCAATCAAATGGTAAACACTTACTTATTTTAAATAATATATTATTCGTTAAAATAGAGTGATATGATCATTTTATGCTATGCTAATTATCATTTATATAAGCTCTCATACAATTTGAATATTGATGGGCATGCAATCAAATAATAAACACTTACTTATTTTAAATAATATATTATTCGTTAAAATAGAGTGATATGATCATTTTATGCTATGCTAATTATCATTTATATAAGCTCTCATACAATTTGAATATTCATGGGCATGCAATCAAATAGTAAACACTTACTTATTTTAAATAATATATTATTCTATTAAAATAGAGTGATATGATCATTTTATGCTATGCTAATTATCATTTATATAAGCTCTCATACAATTTGAATATTCATGGGCATGCAATCAAATAGTAAACACTTACTTATTTTAAATAATATATTATTCGTTAAAATAGAGTGATATGATCATTTTATGCTATGCTAATTATCATTTATATAAGCTCTCATACAATTTGAATATCCATGTGCATGCAATCAAATAGTAAACACTTACTTATTTTAAATAATATATTATTCTATTAAAATAGAGTGATATGATCATTTTATGCTATGCTAATTATCATTTATATAAGCTCTCATACAATTTGAATATTCATGGGCATGCAATACAATAGTAAACACTTACTTATTTTAAATAATATATTATTCGTTAAAATAGAGTGATATGATCATTTTATTCTATGCTAATTATCATTTATATAAGCTCTCATACAATTTGAATATTCATGGGCATGCAATCAAATAGTAAACACTTACTTATTTTAAATAATATATTATTCTATTAAAATAGAGTGATATGATCATTTTATGCTATGCTAATTATCATTTATATAAGCTCTCATACAATTTGAATATTCATGGGCATGCAATCAAATAGTAAACACTTACTTATTTTAAATAATATATTATTCGTTAAAATAGAGTATGCTAATTATCATTTATATAAGCTTTCATACAATTTGAATATTCATGGGCATGCAATCAAATAGTAAACACTTACTTATTTTAAATAATATATTATTCGTTAAAATAGAGTGATATGATCATTTTATGCTATGCTAATTATCATTTATATAAGCTCTCATACAATTTGAATATTCATGGGCATGCAATCAAATAGTAAACACTTACTTATTTTAAATAATATATTATTCGTTAAAATAGAGTGATATGATCATTTTATGCTATGCTAATTATCATTTATATAAGCTCTCATACAATTTGAATATTCATGGGCATGCAATCAAATAGTAAACACTTACTTATTTTAAATAATATATTATTCGTTAAAATAGAATGATATGATCATTTTATGCTATGCTAATTATCATTTATATAAGCTCTCATACAATTTGAATATTCATGGGCATGCAATCAAATAGTAAACACTTACTTATTTTAAATAATATATTATTCGTTAAAATAGAGTGATATGATCATTTTATGCTATGCTAATTATCATTTATATAAGCTCTCATACAATTTGAATATTCATGGGCATGCAATCAAATAATAAACACTTACTTATTTTAAATAATATGTTATTCGTTAAAATAGAGTGATATGATCATTTTATGCTATGCTAATTATCATTTATATAAGCTCTCATACAATTTGAATATTCATGGGCATGCAATCAAATAGTAAACACTTACTTATTTTAAATAATATGTTATTCGTTAAAATAGAGTGATATGATCATTTTATGCTATGCTAATAATCATTTATATAAGCTCTCATACAATTTGAATATTCATGGGCATGCAATCTAATAGTAAACACTTACTTATTTTAAATAATATATTATTCGTTAAAATAGAGTGATATGATCATTTTACGCTATGCTAATTATCATTTATATAAGCTCTCATACAATTTGAATATTCATGGGCATGCAATGAAATAGTAAACACTTACTTATTTTAAATAATATATTATTATATTAAAATAGAGTGATATGATCATTTTATGCTATGCTAATTATCATTTATATAAGCTCTCATACAATTTGAATATTCATGGGCATGCAATCAAATAGTAAACACTTACTTATTTTAAATAATATATTATTCGTTAAAATAGAGTGATATGATCATTTTATGCTATGCTAATTATCATTTATATAAGCTCTCATACAATTTGAATATTCATGGGCATGCAATCAAATAGTAAACACTTACTTATTTTAAATAATATATTATTCGTTAAAATAGAGTGATATGATCATTTTATGCTATGCTAATTATCATTTATATAAGCTCTCATACAATTTGAATATTCATGGGCATGCAATCAAATAGTAAACACTTACTTATTTTAAATAATATATTATTCGTTAAAATAGAGTGATATGATCATTTTATGCTATGCTAATTATCATTTATATAAGCTCTCATACATTTTGAATATTCATGGGCATGCAATCAAATAGTAAACACTTACTTATTTTAAATAATATATTATTCGTTAAAATAGAGTGATATGATCATTTTATGCTATGCTAATTATCATTTATATAAGCTCTCATACAATTTGAATATTCATGGGCATGCAATCAAATAGTAAACACTTACTTATTTTAAATAATATATTATTCGTTAAAATAGAGTGATATGATCATTTTATGCTATGCTAATTATCATTTATATAAGCTCTCATACAATTTGAATATTCATGGGCATGCAATCAAATAGTAAACACTTACTTATTTTAAATAATATATTATTCTATTAAAATAGAGTGATATGATCATTTTATGCTATGCTAATTATCATTTATATAAGCTCTCATACAATTTGAATATTCATGGGCATGCAATCAAATAGTAAACACTTACTTATTTTAAATAATATATTATTCGTTAAAATAGAGTATGCTAATTATCATTTATATAAGCTTTCATACAATTTGAATATTCATGGGCATGCAATCAAATAGTAAACACTTACTTATTTTAAATAATATATTATTCGTTAAAATAGAGTGATATGATCATTTTATGCTATGCTAATTATCATTTATATAAGCTCTCATACAATTTGAATATTCATGGGCATGCAATCTAATAGTAAACACTTACTTATTTTAAATAATATATTATTCGTTAAAATAGAGTGATATGATCATTTTATGCTATGCTAATTATCATTTATATAAGCTCTCATACAATTTGAATATTCATGGGCATGCAATCAAATAGTAAACACTTACTTATTTTAAATAATATATTATTCGTTAAAATAGAGTGATATGATCATTTTATGCTATGCTAATTATCATTTATATAAGCTCTCATACAATTTGAATATTCATGGGCATGGAATCAAATAGTAAACACTTACTTATTTTAAATAATATATTATTCGTTAAAATAGAGTGATATGATCATTTTATGCTATGCTAATTATCATTTATATAAGCTCTCATACAATTTGAATATTCATGGGCATGCAATCAAATAGTAAACACTTACTTATTTTAAATAATATATTATTCGTTAAAATAGAGTGATATGATCATTTTATGCTATGCTAATTATCATTTATATAAGCTCTCATACATTTTGAATATTCATGGGCATGCAATCAAATAGTAAACACTTACTTATTTTAAATAATATATTATTCGTTAAAATAGAGTGATATGATCATTTTATGCTATGCTAATTATCATTTATATAAGCTCTCATACAATTTGAATATTCATGGGCATGCAATCAAATAGTAAACACTTACTTATTTTAAATAATATATTATTCGTTAAAATAGAGTGATATGATCATTTTATGCTATGCTAATTATCATTTATATAAGCTCTCATACAATTCGAATATTCATGGGCATGCAATCAAATAGTAAACACTTACTTATTTTAAATAATATATTATTCTATTAAAATAGAGTGATATGATCATTTTATGCTATGCTAATTATCATTTATATAAGCTCTCATACAATTTGAATATTCATGGGCATGCAATCAAATAGTAAACACTTACTTATTTTAAATAATATATTATTCGTTAAAATAGAGTGATATGATCATTTTATGCTATGCTAATTATCATTTATATAAGCTCTCATACAATTTGAATATTCATGGGCATGCAATCAAATAGTAAACACTTACTTATTTTAAATAATATATTATTCTTTTAAAATAGAGTGATATGATCATTTTATGCTATGCTAATTATCATTTATATAAGCTCTCATACAATTTGAATATTCATGGGCATGCAATCAAATAGTAAACACTTACTTATTTTAAATAATATATTATTCGTTAAAATAGAGTATGCTAATTATCATTTATATAAGCTTTCATACAATTTGAATATTCATGGGCATGCAATCAAATAGTAAACACTTACTTATTTTAAATAATATATTATTCGTTAAAATAGAGTGATATGATCATTTTATGCTATGCTAATTATCATTTATATAAGCTCTCATACAATTTGAATATTCATGGGCATGCAATCTAATATTAAACACTTACTTATTTTAAATAATATATTATTCGTTAAAATAGAGTGATATGATCATTTTATGCTATGCTAATTATCATTTATATAAGCTCTCATACAATTTGAATATTCATGGGCATGCAATCAAATAGTAAACACTTACTTATTTTAAATAATATATTATTCGTTAAAATAGAGTGATATGATCATTTTATGCTACGCTAATTATCATTTATATAAGCTCTCATACAATTTGAATATTCATGGGCATGCAATCAAATAGTAAACACTTACTTATTTTAAATAATATATTATTCGTTAAAATAGAGTGATATGATCATTTTATGCTATGCTAATTATCATTTATATAAGCTCTCATACAATTTGAATATTCATGGGCATGCAATCAAATAGTAAACACTTACTTATTTTATATAATATATTATTCGTTAAAATAGAGTGATATGATCATTTTATGCTATGCTAATTATCATTTATATAAGCTCTCATACAATTTGAATATTCATGGGCATGGAATCAAATAGTAAACACTTACTTATTTTAAATAATATATTATTCGTTAAAATAGAGTGATATGATCATTTTATGCTATGCTAATTATCATTTATATAAGCTCTCATACAATTTGAATATTCATGGGCATGCAATCAAATAGTAAACACTTACTTATTTTAAATAATATATTATTCGTTAAAATAGAGTGATATGATCATTTTATGCTATGCTAATTATCATTTATATAAGCTCTCATACATTTTGAATATTCATGGGCATGCAATCAAATAGTAAACACTTACTTATTTTAAATAATATATTATTCGTTAAAATAGAGTGATATGATCATTTTATGCTATGCTAATTATCATTTATATAAGCTCTCATACAATTTGAATATTCATGGGCATGCAATCAAATAGTAAACACTTACTTATTTTAAATAATATA
The DNA here is from genome assembly GCA_030819835.1 of Acmispon strigosus. NCBI lineage: Eukaryota > Viridiplantae > Streptophyta > Magnoliopsida > Fabales > Fabaceae > Acmispon > Acmispon strigosus. Next base: position 4,424,814 of record JAUAMA010000005.1, on the reverse strand, counting down.
TTATTCGTTAAAATAGAGTGATATGATCATTTTATGCTATGCTAATTATCATTTATATAAGCTCTCATACAATTTGAATATTCATGGGCATGCAATCAAATAGTAAACACTTACTTATTTTAAATAATATATTATTCTATTAAAATAGAGTGATATGATCATTTTATGCTATGCTAATTATCATTTATATAAGCTCTCATACAATTTGAATATTCATGGGCATGCAATCAAATAGTAAACACTTACTTATTTTAAATAATATATTATTCGTTAAAATAGAGTATGCTAATTATCATTTATATAAGCTCTCATACAATTTGAACATTCATAGGCATGCAATCAAATAGTAAACACTTACTTATTTTAAATAATATATTATTCGTTAAAATAGAGTGATATGATCATTTTATGCTATGCTAATTATCATTTATATAAGCTCTCATACAATTTGAATATTCATGGGCATGCAATCTAATAGTAAACACTTACTTATTTTAAATAATATATTATTCGTTAAAATAGAGTGATATGATCATTTTATGCTATGCTAATTATCATTTATATAAGCTCTCATACAATTTGAATATTCATGGGCATGCAATCAAATAGTAAACACTTACTTATTTTAAATAATATATTATTCGTTAAAATAGAGTGATATGATCATTTTATGCTAGGCTAATTATCATTTATATAAGCTCTCATACAATTTGAATATTCATGGGCATGCAATCAAATAATAAACACTTACTTATTTTAAATAATATATTATTCGTTAAAATAGAGTGATATGATCATTTTATGCTATGCTAGTTATCATTTATATAAGCTCTCATACAATTTGAATATTCATGGGCATGCAATCAAATAGTAAACACTTACTTATTTTAAATAATATATAATTCGTTAAAATAGAGTGATATGATCATTTTATGCTATGCTAAGGCATGCAATCAAATAGTAAACACTTACTTATTTTAAATAATATATTATTCGTTAAAATAGAGTGATATGATCATTTTATGCTATGCTAATTATCATTTATATAAGCTCCCATACAATTTGAATATTCATGGGCATGCAATCAAATAGTAAACACTTACTTATTTTAAATAATATATTATTCGTTAAAATAGAGTGATATGATCATTTTATGCTATGCTAATTATCATTTATATAAGCTCTCATACAATTTGAATATTCATGGGCATGCAATCAAATAGTAAACACTTACTTATTTTAAATAATATATTATTCGTTAAAATAGAGTGATATGATCATTTTATGCTATGCTAATTATCATTTATATAAGCTCTCATACAATTTGAATATTCATGGGCATGCAATCAAATAATAAACACTTACTTATTTTAAATAATATATTATTCGTTAAAATAGAGTGATATGATCATTTTATGCTATGCTAATTATCATTTATATAAGCTTTCATACAATTTGAATATTCATGGGCATGCAATCAAATAGTAAACACTTACTTATTTTAAATAATATATTATTCGTTAAAATAGAGTGATATGATCATTTTATGCTATGCTAATTATCATTTATATAAGCTCTCATACAATTTGAATATTCATGGGCATGCAATCAAATAGTAAACACTTACTTATTTTAAATAATATATTATTCGTTAAAATAGAGTGATATGATCATTTTATGCTATGCTAATTATCATTTATATAAGCTCTCATACAATTTGAATATTCATGGGCATGCAATCAAATAGTAAACACTTACTTATTTTAAATAATATATTATTTGTTAAAATAGAGTGATATGATCATTTTATGCTACGCTAATTATCATTTATATAAGCTCTCATACAATTTGAATATTCATGGGCATGCAATCAAATAGTAAACACTTACTTATTTTAAATAATATATTATTCGTTAAAATAGAGTGATATGATCATTTTATGCTACGCTAATTATCATTTATATAAGCTCTCATACAATTTGAATATTCATGGGCATGCAATCAAATAGTAAACACTTACTTATTTTAAATAATATATTATTCGTTAAAATTGAGTGATATGATCATTTTATGCTACGCTAATTATCATTTATATAAGCTCTCATACAATTTGAATATTCATGGGCATGCAATCAAATAGTAAACACTTACTTATTTTAAATAATATATTATTCGTTAAAATAGAGTGATATGATCATTTTATGCTACGCTAATTATCATTTATATAAGCTCTCATACAATTTGAATATTCATGGGCATGCAATCAAATAGTAAACACTTACTTATTTTAAATAATATATTATTCGTTAAAATAGAGTGATATGATCATTTTATGCTATGCTAATTATCATTTATATAAGCTCTCATACAATTTGAATATTCATGGGCATGCAATCAAATAGTAAACACTTACTTATTTTAAATAATATATTATTCTATTAAAATAGAGTGATATGATCATTTTATGCTATGCTAATTATCATTTATATAAGCTCTCATACATTTTGAATATTCATGGGCATGCAATCAAATAGTAAACACTTACTTATTTTAAATAATATATTATTCGTTAAAATAGAGTGATATGATCATTTTATGCTACGCTAATTATCATTTATATAAGCTCTCATACAATTTGAATATTCATGGGCATGCAATCAAATAGGAAACACTTACATATTTTAAATAATATATTATTCGTTAAAATAGAGTGATATGATCATTTTATGCTATGCTAATTATCATTTATATAAGCTCTCATACAATTTGAATATTCATGGGCATGCAATCAAATAGTAAACACTTACTTATTTTAAATAATATATTATTCGTTAAAATAGAGTGATATGATCATTTTATGCTATGCTAATTATCATTTATATAAGCTCTCATACAATTTGAATATTCATGGGCATGCAATCAAATAGTAAACACTTACTTATTTTAAATAATATATTATTCGTTAAAATAGAGTGATATGATCATTTTATGCTATGCTAATTATCATTTATATAAGCTCTCATACAATTTGAATATTCATGGGCATGCAATCAAATAGTAAACACTTACTTATTTTAAATAATATATTATTCGTTAAAATAGAGTGATATGATCATTTTATGCTATGCTAATTATCATTTATATAAGCTCTCATGCAACCAAATGGCATGACCATATACTCATAGTGACCTTCATGAGTGCGAAAAGCTGTCTTATGAATGTCTTCCTCCTTCATCCGAATTTGGTGATAACCGGATTTCAAATCTAGCTTGGAAAAATATGTAGAGCCATGCAATTCATCTAATAATTCATCTACCACCGGAATAGGGTACTTATCTTGCACCGTGACTTTATTCAACGCGCGGTAATCGACGCACATCCGCCATGAATTATCCTTCTTCTTAACCAGGATGACCGGACTAGAGAAAGCACTAGTGCTATTCCGGATCACCCCTTGCTGAAGCAAACTCTGAATCTGTCTTTCAATTTCATCTTTGTGATGATGAGGGTACCGATAAGGTCGCACACTCACAGGTCCAGCACCATGTAACAACACAATTGAGTGACTTGTGTTCCTAGCAGGAGGAAGGCCACTGATTTCACAAAAAACCCCTGAAAACTTGGTTAATAGCGCTTGAAGAGTCCAATCTTTATCCTCATGTAGTCCCTTGTCTGACACCTTCTCTGTTACCAACAAAGTAGGCCAATTGTCCTCCTCAAGCACTCTGGAAGTAGTCATCAAATTCTGGAAGGTAGCCATGTTTTCATCGAAAGATTGGCCAACAAGTTTCACTAAGTTGCCCTTGTAGGTGAACAGCATAGACATTTCCTTCCAATCCATAGTCACCTTACCAAGAGTCTCCAACCATACCACACCCAAAATCAAGTCCACACCACCCAGCTCCAGTATGTAAGCATCAAGATTGTTTTCCATGTCACCCAGCACCAAAGAAATTCCAACACACATACCCATAGTCATAACACGATGGCCATCACCTAACTTGACACCCAAAGGATTGGAAGGGACCAGAACTAAACCCAGAGCTTCAACCACTTTGGGAGAGATGAAATTATGTGTCGCACCGCTATCGATCAAGACCAAAACGCTGGCCCCTTGGACCCCACCTTCTAATTTCATAGTGCGAGGTCTAGGGAGTGTTGATAAACCAAAAACGCCTAGAGACTTACATTCAAGTTCCTCAGTCACCTTCTCATCCGCAGAATCAGCCTCCAAACCCACAATCTCTCCCTCATCATTGACAAATTCATCATCTCCCAGAATGAGTACCTGAAGCTGTTTCGAAGCACACTGGTGGAGGGGATCCCATCGCTCGTTGCAGCGAAAACAGAGGCCCTTTGCGCGACGTTCATTCACCTCCGATGCCGGCAAATGACGAATTCCACGTGCATTCCTGCGATCAGAGCTTGCACGGTAGTGTGCCGGGGAGTGGTGGGCACTGCTTGACCCGGTTTGAGAACCAGATGCGGAACTGGTGGAACGCGGTTTCCCTAACTCACCCCCAGGCTGGGTAGAATTAGAAAGGCCTCGCCCTTCTCCTTCACGAAAGGCCCAAGAAGATTTTTTAGGTCGAGCCCAAGATCCTGGACCCGGTTTATAGCGCGACCCGGACCCATGACCCGAATTTTCAGCAAATTCGCGTTCCACATCACGTGCCAGTTGCATCGCCGCATACCGGTTGCGTGGTTTGAACGTGCGGACGCGAGAACGGATATCGTGGCGCAAACCACCAACAAAATAGCCCAGAAACTGCTGCTCCGGTAATCTGCCACATTGAGAGGAATACAATTCGAATTCGGCGATGTACTCCTCCACCGAATCTGATTGTTTCAAGTCCTTGAGTTCTTCAAACGGGTTCTCCAAACGACCACCACCAAATCGCAGCAGCAGCGCTTCGCGAAAGTTCTCCCACGACAACTCCTCTGTAGAATCACGCCAGAGATTGAACCAGTGAATTGTAGGGCCTTCCATGCTGAGTTTGGTGAGTTGAATACGAACGTCCTCCGAAATTCGTTGCACCTCAAAATAAGTCTCAGCACGTGTGAGCCAGGCCATCGGATCGTCGCCAGTGAACGCCGGCAGCTCCACCTTCTTCGCAGACAAACGAAACTCGTCCATCGGAGAGGTCACCGACGCTGAGTTCGCAACGGCACGCTGAATCTCAGCACCAATGAACTCACGTAATGCGAGAATACTGGCCTTAACACCGGTCAAACGTTCTTCCACAGCTGCCACACGATCCGCCATTTTAGGAGCCTTAGGGGCACGGGGCATCAACAGCGGCAGGTCGGACCAATTGATAGTGCAGAGATCACAAATTAGAATGAAAAGAACCTGGAATTTGTATGATAAAACAGAAATTAGGAAAAACAACCAGAGCTAAGGCTCCTCAGTAGAGAGAGAGTTCTCTAACTGCCTAACCACAAGGGTGAATACAAGAATCAAAATCCCCTCTAACAGAATCCCACTATGATACTTATTGTGGGAATATCCTAACAAACTACTGCCAGCTCAGCACAGTTGCTAGCACACTATTTCTTATTCCTCCTCTCATACACACGCCACACTTTGGGCTTGGCATTCTCTTGGTGAACCAGCACATCCCCTTCTGTATTGGCAGGCCCATTCTCATTCCTATCAGCATGCAATCAAATAGTAAACACTTACTTATTTTAAATAATATATTATTCGTTAAAATAGAGTGATATGATTATTTTATGTTACGCTAATTATCATTTATATAAGCTCTCATACAATTTGAACATTCATGGGCATGCAATCAAATAGTAAACACTTACTTATTTTAAATAATATATTATTCGTTAAAATAGAGTGATATGATCATTTTACGCTATGCTAATTATCATTTATATAAGCTCTCATACAATTTGAATATTCATGGGCATGCAATCAAATAGTAAACACTTACTTATTTTAAATAATATATTATTCGTTAAAATAGAGTGATATGATCATTTTATGCTACGCTAATTATCATTTATATAAGCTCTCATACAATTTGAACATTCATGGGCATGCAATCAAATAGTAAACACTTACTTATTTTAAATAATATATTATTCGTTAAAATAGAGTGATATGATCAATTTATGCTACGCTAATTATCATTTATATAAGCTCTCATACAATTTGAATATTCAAGGGCATGCAATCAAATAGTAAACACTTACTTATTTTAAATAATATATTATTCGTTAAAATAGAGTGATATGATCATTTTATGCTACGCTAATTATCATTTATATAAGCTCTCATACAATTTGAATATTCATGGGCATGCAATCAAATAGTAAACACTTACTTATTTAAAATAATATATTATTCGTTAAAATAGAGTGATATGATCATTTTATGCTACGCTAATTATCATTTATATAAGCTCTCATACAATTTGAATATTCATGGGCATGCAATCAAATAGTAAACACTTACTTATTTTAAATAATATATTATTCGTTAAAATAGAGTGATATGATCATTTTATGCTACGCTAATTATCATTTATATAAGCTCTCATACAATTTGAATATTCAAGGGCATGCAATCAAATAGTAAACACTTACTTATTTTAAATAATATATTATTCGTTAAAATAGAGTGATATGATCATTTTATGCTACGCTAATTATCATTTATATAAGCTCTCATACAATTTGAATATTCATGGGCATGCAATCAAATAGTAAACACTTACTTATTTTAAATAATATATTATTCGTTAAAATAGAGTGATATCATCATTTTATGCTACGTTAATTATCATTTATATAAGCTCTCATACAATTTGAATATTCATGGGCATGCAATCAAATAGTAAACACTTACTTATTTTAAATAATATATTATTCGTTAAAATAGAGTGATATCATCATTTTACGCTATGCTAATTATCATTTATATAAGCTCTCATACAATTTGAATATTCATGGGCATGCAATCAAATAGCAAACACTTACTTATTTTAAATAATATATTATTCGTTAAAATAGAGTGATATCATCATTTTACGCTATGCTAATTATCATTTATATAAGCTCTCATACAATTTGAATATTCATGGGCATGCAATCAAATAGTAAACACTTACTTATTTTGAATAATATATTATTCGTTAAAATAGAGTGATATCATCATTTTACGCTATGCTAATTATCATTTATATAAGCTCTCATACAATTTGAATATTCATGGGCATGCAATCAAATAGTAAACACTTACTTATTTTAAATAATATATTATTCGTTAAAATAGAGTGATATGATCATTTTACGCTATGCTAATTATCATTTATATAAGCTCTCATACAATTTGAATATTCATGGGCATGCAATCAAATAGTAAACACTTACTTATTTTAAATAATATATTATTCGTTAAAATAGAGTGATATGATCATTTTACGCTATGCTAATTATCATTTATATAAGCTCTCATACAATTTGAATATTCATGGGCATGCAATCAAATAGTAAACACTTACTTAATTTAAATAATATATTATTCGTTAAAATAGAGTGATATCATCATTTTACGCTATGCTAATTATCATTTATATAAGCTCTCATACAATTTGAATATTCATGGGCATGCAATCAAATAGTAAACACTTACTTATTTTAAATAATATATTATTCGTTAAAATAGAGTGATATGATCATTTTACGCTATGCTAATTATCATTTATATAAGCTCTCATACAATTTGAATATTCATGGGCATGCAATCAAATAGTAAACACTTACTTATTTTAAATAATATATTATTCGTTAAAATAGAGTGATATCATCATTTTACGCTATGCTAATTATCATTTATATAAGCTCTCATACAATTTGAATATTCATGGGCATGCAATCAAATAGTAAACACTTACTTATTTTGAATAATATATTATTCGTTAAAATAGAGTGATATCATCATTTTACGCTATGCTAATTATCATTTATATAAGCTCTCATACAATTTGAATATTCATGGGCATGCAATCAAATAGTAAACACTTACTTATTTTAAATAATATATTATTCGTTAAAATAGAGTGATATCATCATTTTACGCTATGCTAATTATCATTTATATAAGCTCTCATACAATTTGAATATTCATGGGCATGCAATCAAATAGTAAACACTTACTTATTTTAAATAATATATTATTCGTTAAAATAGAGTGATATCATCATTTTACGCTATGCTAATTATCATTTATATAAGCTCTCATACAATTTGAATATTCATGGGCATGCAATCAAATAGTAAACACTTACTTATTTTAAATAATATATTATTCGTTAAAATAGAGTGATATGATCATTTTACGCTATGTTAATTATCATTTATATAAGCTCTCATACAATTTGAATATTCATGGGCATGCAATCAAATAGTAAACACTTACTTATTTTGAATAATATATTATTCGTTAAAATAGAGTGATATCATCATTTTACGCTATGCTAATTATCATTTATATAAGCTCTCATACAATTTGAATATTCATGGGCATGCAATCAAATAGTAAACACTTACTTATTTTAAATAATATATTATTCGTTAAAATAAAGTGATATGATCATTTTACGCTATGCTAATTATCATTTATATAAGCTCTCATACAATTTGAATATTCATGGGCATGCAATCAAATAGTAAACACTTACTTATTTTAAATAATATATTATTCGTTAAAATAGAGTGATATGATCATTTTACGCTATGCTAATTATCATTTATATAAGCTCTCATACATTTTGAATATTCATGGGCATGCAATCAAATAGTAAACACTTACTTATTTTAAATACACTACTAGATAAAAGTTTTTTCGCAGCGACAAATGTTGTTGGTAAATTTGGGAAGTCGTTGGCAAAACTACCTTTCGCAGCAAAAAAAAAGTCGTTGCATGTTGTTATGAAAAGTCCCGTTGTGAAAAGTTTTGCAACAACACTAGTTGTTGCTGCCATTGTTGAGGTTTTTACAACGACTATTGTCGTTGCTATATTAAATATTTTGTCATTGCTATAAATGTTTTTTAATAACCACTAATGTCGTTGTCATACCCGACATATCTTAGCAACTAAAGTTGTTGCGATAAAGCATTTTTCTCAACAAAGCAAGTCGTCGTGAAATGATATTTTTTCCCAACAGCAATAGTTGTTGCGATATGAATTTTTTTTCTCAGCAACCATAGTTGTTGTGATATGGAAATTTTCTCATTAATTTTTTTTGTTGCGTTAAGAAATTGTTTTATAAATATAAAATCTTTTTTTAGATTTCATATTTATATTAATTACATATACTAAATTAATTATAATAAAATATTTAAAATTAAGCATTCATCACACTATTTGTAAGGTACGAAATTAATGATCAAAATAAATAAAAAGATTAAAAACAAATAAAGAGATATAAGAACAAAATTTAATAGATTAAAGGCCCCTTACAAGAGTCATCTCAAGAATTAAAAACGCAAGATCAAAATAAACCAGAATTTAACAACCTACATGTAACCCCTTGAAAACACCACCTAGAAATTTAAAACCAACTTATCAACTAATACTTAAACGAAAATAAAATAAAAAATAAACACTCCTAAATGTTCTTGTTCTGTAAAGAAAAATAAAGCACAGATACATATTCCGTGAATCAATTGTGACCACAATTTTAATTTCTTGTCTAAATGTAGTTTGAGCATGTCATCACAATTGAAGTGCTGAAACACCACCGGTTGGCCTGCAACAATGAAAAAATTCTAGGTTAGCACAACTTTTTGTATGCACTTAATAGAAGAAAGAGTAGAAGAAATCAAAAGAAGTAAAGCTTGTCACTTAAAGCTGTAATATCAAGGAGAAGAAATAACATTCTAAATTGCTATAACTACCGATTTGTGGTACTATGTTAATGTTAGTTAAATATGCATCCCCCCACCCCACCCCCTTTTTCTCCTTATAACAAGGAGAAGAAAATTCAGGTCAGTAATTGAAAAACTAGAGAAGTACGTGTTGGCCTATTAAATCACAAAGTTCTGCAAGCAGTATCCAGAAATGACTCAACTCTCAATTGAAAAATTAATGTAGAAAAATGTGCTCTTGGACTTTAAATATCCTATGCAATTTCTTCCTGAATTTATGCTCTATCAAAATCTATACTTTGACTGAAGTATTAGCATTCAAAACAGGTAAAAATAGAATTGAAATGTCAAGCACAACATGCAATAGTAGACATATGATATATCTCATTAGAATGACTTCAAAACTAAAATTAACTCTCAACACTAGCAGCATAGGCTTCTCAGCTCCTAATTTTTAACATTGGTAAATCTATCAAACAAGTAGTATTTCCATGTCAAACTTTTAACAGAAGTTATTAAACCTTTCAAGCTCAAACAAAGATCAAATCGCTGTAATAAACTAAAGCTTGGCTAATTAATAGAAATGTGAAAATTTAATAGAACTTTAGCAGCGCTTCACATGGCCTGGTATATTCTAGAAATGACAATTTAAGACAAGGGATTATCTTTACCTGTACTTATCTGCTTCTTATTGCTGTCTGCATATGAATAAGTTATAATATTCATGTAGAGTTAACATATTCAACAGATTGACTCTTGACTCTGATCTAAGTTACTTTGGATATAATAAAATGACTGCAAGATTTAATTGCCAGTTCAACTATAATAAAAGGAGTGTACCGCTGTATCAGATCCTAAAGTAATAGAAATAATGGAGAAAATAATTTCTTAAGCCTATCAATGTCAAAACTATCCTGCAATCAACAGGTAAAAATGAAAGGCATTGTAAGTATAGAGTAAAGACAACATAAAATTTAAAAATAGTGATTATAATATTAAGATTTACATAAACTCTTGAAACTATATCATTTTTTACTGCACTAGGAACATCCTTCCACTCCTCGACATTCAAAGGAGCTCTCTTTTGGACCAGCACTGATATTTCAGTAACAAAATCTGGAGCACTCGGTCCAACAGCCACCATCTTGTCGGGCGGAATAACAACATTCAATTTCCCTGTTGCACTCTTCCTTCTTCTTTTTGACACACTTGTGCCGGTTGTTTTTCCTCTTCCAGCTTTCTTTTCGGCTTTTATTGAATTTTGTCACAAAAAAAAGTGAAAAAATTTATGACAACCAGAATGTAGTTCATAGGAAAAGAAATATACAATCATCGACACAAAGTATAATAAAAATAAAAATTTAAGGAATTGGTACCTTGTTGACTCGTGGTGGCAACTAAAGAATCTGGGCAGGTTGAATCTACATTACGACTTGACGATGCCATTTCTGAGAGCAAAACTTGTCGTAAGAAAATGTGAGTTTAAGAGAAGTTGTGACGCCTTTCAGTTCATGTTCATGTCCAGGAGGATGATGAGTTGCTGTTTGTAGAAGAGCAAGGTAGTGGGCAGTTACTCAGATACATACGCCATACGGCGGCAAAGTAAAAAAAAATTGAGCGCTAAGTAAAAAATTGGGCGCCAAAGATTTGTTTCATAAATACTAAAATCAACTTTTTTTTTAAGAAAAAATTTGATAAAATGAAAAGTCCAACCGTTTAGCTAAGTTCAGCTAAGAATCAGGAAACGAAGCCAGGCAAAGAGTAACATACACTGTGACTTCCGCGACCTCGTCTTCCCGTGGTGCGCCGTCGCGTTCTTCTGCGGCCTTCTTCCGGTGGTGCGCCGTCACCTTCTTCTGCGGCCTTATTCCGGTGCGCCGTCGCCTTCTTCTGCGGCTTTCTACCAGTGGTGCGGCGTCGCCTTCTTCTGCGGCCTTCTTCCGGTGCGCCGTCGCCTTCTTCTGCGGCCTTCTTCCGGAGGCGCGCCGTCGCCTTCTTCCGGTGGTGCGCCGTCGCCTACTCCGCTTCCCCTCCTTTTAATTTGTGGTGGCGCCGCTGCCATCGACATGGTGGCGCCGCTGCCATCGACATCGTCACCCCAAATATGCTGCTGCGCGGATCTTGTTGAGGACATAGAAGCAGGGGCGGCGCCGCCGGGTGGCCATGGTCACTCATCTCTCATCGAGATTCAAGTGAGATGAGACTCAGTGTTTAGGGTCTGACTTTTAATCTGATGAGTGGTTGAGAAGCCTTATCTTTTAACACATTATCTAGATATTTTGTAAAAACTAAAATAAAATATTATATAAATTTACATTTCTTATTCAAATAATTATTATACTTGTTAATAAAAATAAAAAATAATTACCATCCCATTCACCAAAAAATAAATCTTTAAACTGTTAAGTTACTTATAAGTTAAAATTCGGCTAAGCACAATTTGTAATAAGATTTTAAAAACTAAGCTAGTTAGTAGTGGTTGACCCAACTTTTTTTTTGCTTTTAAATTACTTGTAAGCTAAAATTCGGTCAAACACAATTCGTAACAAGCTCCCGTGAAGTTATAAGGATAAAAACTAGTGTTAAAATTCAACAAAATATTAAAAAAAAATCTTCTAAGAAATATAAATAGAAAAATATAGTGCCTAAAGGTATTTTTTTATTCCGTGTCAGAATCTTCTTTCTCTGAGAAATCATATTCGCTTGCGTGAGATTCTTCTTCATCACCATCACTTTCGAAGTCACTTGCATCATCCGATTCTTTCAATTCTTCTTCCTTGTCAATAATACTTTCATCCAAGCATAGTCTTGCAACATCATCCCTATTTAAAACCTCTTCATCTTGGTTTACTAATGGTGTTTCCGGTTCTCCATGTGTATCACTCAACTCATTTAGTTGATATGCTTCGAAGTCATCGTCATCTTCACCATTTGGCAAGTCAAAGATATGTCTTGGCTTGACTTTAACAACTGTATACCAATTTTCCTTGTCACTAAATTTAACATAATAAACCAAACTAGCTTGAGAGCCCAAGATGAATGGATCACTTTTGTAATATAACTTTGTCATGTCCATACTAATAAATCCATATTCATCCTTCTTATATCCCGTACCCTGATTACGACCTTCAGAAGGAGCCTCAAACCAATCACATTCAAATAGTATAACCAAGTTGCTATCTATATATCTTATTTCAGTGATCTTTCTAACCACGCCATAAAAATCAGCATGTCCAGCTAACTCATCCCCTTTCACTATCACACCACTGTTTTGGGTTTTTAGGTGTTTCTCAGCATCTTTGGTACGAAACTTGAAACCATTTAGAATGTATCCTTTTGTCCAGCCGCTCCTCTTCGTCGCTCGTCTACTCGTCGCTCCTCTTCGACACTCTCCTACCCACTCTCACACTTAGAAACGTGCACTCCTCTTCGTCGCTCGCCAACTCGTCACTCCAGATCTCTTTCGAAATTGTGATTCAAAGACGGTACCACCATTCATCAAAGGTGCTCTCTCTCACTTTGCGAACGTGTCTTTCCACCCTCAAAGTTCATCTATTTATATTCATAAACTTAGTAGGGTTCTTGTTCCCTACCCTAATTTTAGGAGATATGATTTTTATCTATTTATCTGTTAACCTTATGACAACACATGTTCAAGTTCGTTCTCTAGAAACTTCTTACTATTATTTTGTTCCAAATATTTTTCTAATTTTCTTGAATCACTTCCAGAATCCTCCAGATTGTCTTCAGATTTGTCTAGAATTATTTTAATTAATATTTTTAATTTTATTAATATTTAAATCTTCAACTTTTACATTATTTTGAATTTTTATATTATGAATATTTTAAATTCCGAATTTCTTTATTATTATTATTATTATTATTATTATTTTAATAAAATATGAATGGACAAAATTAGGTGTGTTCATCACAATGCTTATTTTAATACCTTAAAAATGCTTATTTACTAAGTAATAATTTATAAATTTTGATTTTACTCATACATTACTCAAAATTTATAATTAATTCCCGTAATATTCTCTAATATTTGTATATAAATTTTAATTAAAAATAATTCTCAATATTAGTATATTTAATTTAAATTTAAATAAACTACCTTGAATCCTATATATATGGAATTCAAAATATCAATAAACTAATTATCATCCAACCCATATATCAAATTAAAAATTGATATTAATATATTATATTTTAATAATTCTCCCGGTGTTTGTTTTTCTCTAATGTGGTAAGATTTAGATTTATCTTCAATTTCTTGGATTATTACATAATTTTTTATTTATTTTTGAACTTTATGACAATACCTAATAACATTTATCTTTTTGATTTTTCTGTATCCAGTTAATTTAAGATTTTAAATTGATAATTATTATTTTCTATAATCTTTTATATTTTCTAGAGTCTTCTAACTATTTTATAGAATCACCTTCTAATTATCATATAGAATTGTCGTTTATGAGCATCTTCTATAATCATCTTCTAATTATTATTTTCGAATTTTTAATTTTTTTTAACTCTCTGATTTTCCATTTACTTTCATTTTTTATTTTTCTAATTTTACTATTTTCAATTTTTTATTATTTATTTTGAATTTTATGATTCTTTAATTCTTAGAATTTAATGAATAAACAATCAAATAAGATAAAAATAATAGACAGGAGGCAAAATTAAGTGCTGACACGCACCAAATTAAATAACTACATAAAAACATGTATGATATTGAATTAAAAATATCAACAAACTAGTTATCTAATAATATCAATATTTTGAATTCAAATTTATATCAATATTTTGTTTATGCTTCGAAAATATCAATATATTTTCTATAGCAAATAAATACCAAAAAACTTATTTTTCCCTTTTATGAAATTAAATGGTTGTTTGCCAACAACATTTCAAGTTGCCGTCACATATATATTTTTTTCAGCAACAAGAAATATTGTTGGGAAAAATATATTTGTCCCAACAATCAATCAACTTGTTGTGACAAACAATTGACATTAACTAGCATTTCCAGAAGTTTGAATCATTAACATAGTAGTTTATTTTCCAGCGACAATTAAAGTCGTTGGGATAACCACATCTTTGCCAACAACATTAGTGTTGTTGAGGAAAAAAACTTCTTATACCAACAATTTAAAAATGTCGTTGTCATATATATGTATATTTCCCAGCGACAATTAAGGTCGTTGGGATAGCAACACCTTTCCCAACGATATTAATGTTGTTGAGGAAAAAAACTTCTTATGCCAACAATTTAAAAATGTCGTTGCCATATATATATGTATATTTTCTAGCGACAATTAAGGTCGTTGGGACAACCACACATTTCCCAACAATATTAGTGTTGTTGATGAAAAAAAATTCTTATGCCAACAATTTAGAAATGTCGTTGCCACATATATATATGTATATTTCCCAGCAACAATTAAGGTCGTTGGGACAACTACACATTTCCCAACAATATTAATGTTGTTGAGGAAAAAAACTTCTTATGCCAACAATTTAAAAATGTCGTTGCCATATATATGTATATTTCCCAGCGACAATTAAGGTCGTTGGGACAACCACACATTTTCCAACAATATTAGTGTTGTTGATGAAAAAAATTTCTTATGGCAACAATTTAGAAATGTCGTTGCCATATACATATTATTACCAACAACTTGTTTGTCGTTGGGAAAAAGTCGCTGCTAAATATGTTATTTCTTGTAGTGATAATATATTAAACGTTAAAATAGAGTGATATGATCATTTTATGCTATGCTAATTATCATTTATATAAGCTCTCATACAATTTGAATATTCATGGGCATGCAATCAAATAGTAAACACTTACTTATTTTAAATAATATATTATTCGTTAAAATAGAGTGATATGATCATTTTACGCTATGCTAATTATCATTTATATAAGCTCTCATACAATTTGAATATTCATGGGCATGCAATCAAATAGTAAACACTTACTTATTTTAAATAATATATTATTAGTTAAAATAGAGTGATATGATCATTTTATGCTAGGCTAATTATCATTTATATAAGCTCTCATACAATTTGAATATTCATGGGCATGCAATCAAATAGTAAACACTTGCTTATTTTAAATAATATATTATTCGTTAAAATAGAGTGATATGATCATTTTATGCTATGCTAATTATCATTTATATAAGCTCTCATACAATTTGAATATTCATGGGCATGCAATCAAATAGTAAACACTTACTTATTTTAAATAATATATTATTCGTTAAAATAGAGTGATATGATCATTTTACGCTATGCTAATTATCATTTATATAAGCTCTCATACAATTTGAATATTCATGGGCATGCAATCAAATAGTAAACACTTACTTATTTTAAATAATATATTATTCGTTAAAATAGAGTGATATGATCATTTTATGCTATGCTAATTATCATTTATATAAGCTCTCATACAATTTGAATATTCATGGGCATGCAATCAAATAGTAAACACTTACTTATTTTAAATAATATATTATTCGTTAAAATAGAGTGATATGATCATTTTATGCTATGCTAATTATCATTTATATAAGCTCTCATACAATTTGAATATTCATGGGCATGCAATCAAATAGTAAACACTTACTTATTTTAAATAATATATTATTCGTTAAAATAGAGTGATATGATCATTTTATGCTATGCTAATTATCATTTATATAAGCTCTCATACAATTTGTATATTCATGGGCATGCAATCAAATAGTAAACACTTACTTATTTTAAATAATATATTATTCTATTAAAATAGAGTGATATGATCATTTTATGCTATGCTAATTATCATTTATATAAGCTCTCATACAATTTGAATATTCATGGGCATGCAATCAAATAGTAAACACTTACTTATTTTAAATAATATATTATTCGTTAAAATAGAGTGATATGATCATTTTATGCTATGCTAATTATCATTTATATAAGCTCTCATACAATTTGAATATTCATGGGCATGCAATCAAATAGTAAACACTTACTTATTTTAAATAATATATTATTCGTTAAAATAGAGTGATATGATCATTTTATGCTATGCTAATTATCATTTATATAAGCTCTCATACAATTTGAATATTCATGGGCATGCAATCAAATAGTAAACACTTACTTATTTTAAATAATATATTATTCGTTAAAATAGAGTGATATGATCATTTTATGCTATGCTAATTATCATTTATATAAGCTCTCATACAATTTGAATATTCATGGGCATGCAATCAAATAGTAAACACTTACTTATTTTAAATAATATATTATTCGTTAAAATAGAGTGATATGATCATTTTATGCTATGCTAATTATCATTTATATAAGCTCTCATACAATTTGAATATTCATGGGCATGCAATCAAATAGTAAACACTTACTTATTTTAAATAATATATTATTCTATTAAAATAGAGTGATATGATCATTTTATGCTATGCTAATTATCATTTATATAAGCTCTCATACAATTTGAATATTCATGGGCATGCAATCAAATAGTAAACACTTACTTATTTTAAATAATATATTATTCGTTAAAATAGAGTGATATGATCATTTTATGCTACGCTAATTATCATTTATATAAGCTCTCATACAATTTGAATATTCATGGGCATGCAATAAAATAGTAAACACTTACTTATTTTAAATAATATATTATTCGTTAAAATAGAGTGATATGATCATTTTATTCTATGCTAATTATCATTTATATAAGCTCTCATACAATTTGAATATTCATGGGCATGCAATCAAATAGTAAACACTTACTTATTTTAAATAATATATTATTCTATTAAAATAGAGTGATATGATCATTTTATGCTATGCTAATTATCATTTATATAAGCTCTCATACAATTTGAATATTCATGGGCATGCAATACAATAGTAAACACTTACTTATTTTAAATAATATATTATTCGTTAAAATAGAGTGATATGATCATTTTATTCTATGCTAATTATCATTTATATAAGCTCTCATACAATTTGAATATTCATGGGCATACAATCAAATAGTAAACACTTACTTATTTTAAATAATATATTATTCTATTAAAATAGAGTGATATGATCATTTTATGCTATGCTAATTATCATTTATATAAGCTCTCATACAATTTGAATATTCATGGACATGCAATCAAATAGTAAACACTTACATATTTTAAATAATATATTATTTGTTAAAATAGAGTGATATGACCATTTTATGCTACGCTAATTATCATTTATATAAACTCTCATACAATTTGAATATTCATGGGCATGCAATCAAATAGTAAACACTTACTTATTTTAAATAATATATTATTCGTTAAAATAGAGTGATATGATCATTTTATGCTACGCTAATTATCATTTATATAAGCTCTCATACAATTTGAATATTCATGGGCATGCAATCAAATAGTAAACACTTACTTATTTTAAATATTATATTATTCGTTAAAATAAGTAAGTGATATGATCATTTTATGATATGCTAATTATCATTTATATTAGCTCTCATACAATTTGAATATTCATGGGCAAGCAATCAAATAGTAAACACTTACTTATTTTAAATAATATATTATTCGTTAAAATAGAGTGATATGATCATTTTACGCTATGCTAATTATCATTTATATAAGCTCTCATACAATTTGAATATTCATGGGCATGCAATCAAATACTAAACACTTACTTATTTTAAATAATATATTATTCGTTAAAATAGAGTGATATGATCATTTTATGCTATGCTAATTATCATTTATATAAGCTCTCATACAATTTGAATATTCATGGGCATGCAATCAAATAGTAAACACTTACTTATTTTAAATAATATATTATTCTATTAAAATAGAGTGATATGATCATTTTATGCTATGCTAATTATGATTTATATAAGCTCTCATACAATTTGAATATTCATGGGCATGCAATCAAATAGTAAACACTTACTTATTTTAAATAATATATTATTCTATTAAAATAGAGTGATATGATCATTTTATGCTATGCTAATTATCATTTATATAAGCTCTCATACAATTTGAATATTCATGGGCATGCAATCAAATAGTAAACACTTACTTATTTTAAATAATATATTATTCGTTAAAATAGAGTGATATGATCATTTTATGCTATGCTAATTATCATTTATATAAGCTCTCATACAATTTGAATATTCATGGGCATGCAATCAAATAGTAAACACTTACTTATTTTAAATAATATATTATTCGTTAAAATAGAGTGATATGATCATTTTATGCTATGCTAATTATCATTTATATAAGCTCTCATACAATTTGAATATTCATGGGCATGCAATCAAATAGTAAACACTTACTTATTTTAAATAATATATTATTCGTTAAAATAGAGTGATATGATCATTTTATGCTATGCTAATTATCATTTATATAAGCTCTCATACAATTTGAATATTCATGGGCATGCAATCAAATAGTAAACACTTACTTATTTTAAGTAATATATTATTCGTTAAAATAGAGTGATATGATCATTTTATGCTATGCTAATTTTCATTTATATAAGCTCTCATACAATTTGAATATTCATGGGCATGCAATCAAATAGTAAACACTTACTTATTTTAAATAATATATTATTCGTTAAAATAGAGTGATATGATCATTTTATGCTATGCTAATTATCATTTATATAAGCTCTCATACAATTTGAATATTCATGGGCATGCAATCAAATAGTAAACACTTACTTATTTTAAATAATATATTATTCTATTAAAATAGAGTGATATGATCATTTTATGCTATGCTAATTATCATTTATATAAGCTCTCATACAATTTGAATATTCATGGGCATGCAATCAAATAGTAAACACTTACTTATTTTAAATAATATATTATTCGTTAAAATAGAGTGATATGATCATTTTATTCTATGCTAATTATCATTTATATAAGCTCTCATACAATTTGAATATTCATGGGCATGCAATCAAATAGTAAACACTTACTTATTTTAAATAATATATTATTCTATTAAAATAGAGTGATATGATCATTTTATGCTATGCTAATTATCATTTATATAAGCTCTCATACAATTTGAATATTCATGGGCATGCAATCAAATAGTAAACACTTACTTATTTTAAGTAATATATTATTCGTTAAAATAGAGTGATATGATCATTTTATGCTATGCTAATTATCATTTATATAAGCTTCCATACAATTTGAATATTCATGGGCATGCAATACAATAGTAAACACTTACTTATTTTAAATAATATATTATTCGTTAAAATAGAGTGATATGATCATTTTATTCTATGCTAATTATCATTTATATAAGCTCTCATACAATTTGAATATTCATGGGCATGCAATCAAATAGTAAACACTTACTTATTTTAAATAATATATTATTCTATTAAAATAGAGTGATATGATCATTTTATGCTATGCTAATTATCATTTATATAAGCTCTCACACAATTTGAATATTCATGGGCATGCAATCAAGTAGTAAACACTTACTTATTTTAAATAATATATTATTCGTTAAAATAGAGTGATATGATCATTTTATTCTATGCTAATTATCATTTATATAAGCTCTCATACAATTTGAATATTCATGGGCATGCAATCAAATAGTAAACACTTACTTATTTTAAATAATATATTATTCTATTAAAATAGAGTGATATGATCATTTTATGCTATGCTAATTATCATTTATATAAGCTCTCATACAATTTGAATATTCATGGGCATGCAATCAAATAGTAAACACTTACTTATTTTAAATAATATATTATTCGTTAAAATAGAGTGATATGATCATTTTATGCTATGCTAATTATCATTTATATAAGCTCTCATACAATTTGAATATTCATGGGCATGCAATCAAATAGTAAACACTTACTTATTTTAAATAATTTATTATTCGTTAAAATAGAGTGATATGATCATTTTATGCTATGCTAATTATCATTTATATAAGCTCTCATACAATTTGAATATTCATGTGCATGCAATCAAATAGTAAACACTTACTTATTTTAAATAATATATTATTCGTTAAAATAGAGTATGCTAATTATCATTTATATAAGCTTTCATACAATTTGAATATTCATGGGCATGCAATCAAATAGAAAACACTTACTTATTTTAAATAATATATTATTCGTTAAAATAGAGTGATATGATCATTTTATGCTATGCTAATTATCATTTATATAAGCTCTCATACAATTTGAATATTCATGGGCATGCAATCAAATAGTAAACACTTACTTATTTTAAATAATATATTATTCTATTAAAATAGAGTGATATGATCATTTTATGCTATGCTAATTATCATTTATATAAGCTCTCATACAATTTGAATATTCATGGGCATGCAATCAAATAGTAAACACTTACTTATTTTAAATAATATATTATTCGTTAAAATAGAGTGATATGATCATTTTATGCTATGCTAATTATCATTTATATAAGCTCTCATACAATTTGAATATTCATGGGCATGCAATCAAATAGTAAACACTTACTTATTTTAAATAATTTATTATTCGTTAAAATAGAGTGATATGATCATTTTATGCTATGCTAATTATCATTTATATAAGCTCTCATACAATTTGAATATTCATGGGCATGCAATCAAATAGTAAACACTTACTTATTTTAAATAATATATTATTCGTTAATATAGAGTATGCTAATTTTCATTTATATAAGCTCTCATACAATTTGAATATTCATGGGCATGCAATCAAATAGAAAACACTTACTTATTTTAAATAATATATTATTCGTTAAAATAGAGTGATATGATCATTTTATGCTATGCTAATTATCATTTATATAAGCTCTCATACAATTTGAATATTCATGGGCATGCAATCAAATAGTAAACACTTACTTATTTTAAATAATATATTATTCTATTAAAATAGAGTGATATGATCATTTTATGCTATGCTAATTATCATTTATATAAGCTCTCATACAATTTGAATATTCATGGGCATGCAATCAAATAGTAAACACTTACTTATTTTAAATAATATATTATTCGTTAAAATAGAGTGATATGATCATTTTATGCTATGCTAATTATCATTTATATAAGCTCTCATACAATTTGAATATTCATGGGCATGCAATCAAATAGTAAACACTTACTTATTTTAAATAATTTATTATTCGTTAAAATAGAGTGATATGATCATTTTATGCTATGCTAATTATCATTTATATAAGCTCTCATACAATTTGAATATTCATGGGCATGCAATCAAATAGTAAACACTTACTTATTTTAAATAATATATTATTCGTTAAAATAGAGTGATATGATCATTTTATGCTATGCTAATTATCATTTATATAAGCTCTCATACAATTTGAATATTCATGGGCATGCAATCAAATAGTAAACACTTACTTATTTTAAATAATATATTATTCTATTAAAATAGAGTGATATGATCATTTTATGCTATGCTAATTATCATTTATATAAGCTCTCATACAATTTGAATATTCATGGGCATGCAATCAAATAGTAAACACTTACTTATTTTAAATAATATATTATTCGTTAAAATAGGGTGATATGATCATTTTATGCTATGCTAATTATCATTTATATAAGCTCTCATACAATTTGAATATTCATGGGCATGCAATCAAATAGTAAACACTTACTTATTTTAAATAATATATTATTCGTTAAAATAGAGTGATATGATCATTTTATTCTATGCTAATTATCATTTATATAAGCTCTCATACAATTTGAATATTCATGGGCATGCAATCAAATAGTAAACACTTACTTATTTTAAATAATATATTATTCGTTAAAATAGAGTGATATGATCATTTTATGCTATGCTAATTTTCATTTATATAAGCTCTCATACAATTTGAATATTCATGGGCATGCAATCAAATAGTAAACACTTACTTATTTTAAATAATATATTATTCGTTAAAATAGAGTGATATGATCATTTTATGCTATGCTAATTATCATTTATATAAGCTCTCATACAATTTGAATATTCATGGGCATGCAATCAAATAGTAAACACTTACTTATTTTAAATAATATATTATTCTATTAAAATAGAGTGATATGATCATTTTATGCTATGCTAATTATCATTTATATAAGCTCTCATACAATTTGAATATTCATGGGCATGCAATCAAATAGTAAACACTTACTTATTTTAAATAATATATTATTCGTTAAAATAGAGTGATATGATCATTTTATTCTATGCTAATTATCATTTATATAAGCTCTCATACAATTTGAATATTCATGGGCATGCAATCAAATAGTAAACACTTACTTATTTTAAATAATATATTATTCTATTAAAATAGAGTGATATGATCATTTTATGCTATGCTAATTATCATTTATATAAGCTCTCATACAATTTGAATATTCATGGGCATGCAATCAAATAGTAAACACTTACTTATTTTAAGTAATATATTATTCGTTAAAATAGAGTGATATGATCATTTTATGCTATGCTAATTATCATTTATATAAGCTTCCATACAATTTGAATATTCATGGGCATGCAATACAATAGTAAACACTTACTTATTTTAAATAATATATTATTCGTTAAAATAGAGTGATATGATCATTTTATTCTATGCTAATTATCATTTATATAAGCTCTCATACAATTTGAATATTCATGGGCATGCAATCAAATAGTAAACACTTACTTATTTTAAATAATATATTATTCTATTAAAATAGAGTGATATGATCATTTTATGCTATGCTAATTATCATTTATATAAGCTCTCACACAATTTGAATATTCATGGGCATGCAATCAAATAGTAAACACTTACTTATTTTAAATAATATATTATTCGTTAAAATAGAGTGATATGATCATTTTATTCTATGCTAATTATCATTTATATAAGCTCTCATACAATTTGAATATTCATGGGCATGCAATCAAATAGTAAACACTTACTTATTTTAAATAATATATTATTCTATTAAAATAGAGTGATATGATCATTTTATGCTATGCTAATTATCATTTATATAAGCTCTCATACAATTTGAATATTCATGGGCATGCAATCAAATAGTAAACACTTACTTATTTTAAATAATATATTATTCGTTAAAATAGAGTGATATGATCATTTTATGCTATGCTAATTATCATTTATATAAGCTCTCATACAATTTGAATATTCATGGGCATGCAATCAAATAGTAAACACTTACTTATTTTAAATAATTTATTATTCGTTAAAATAGAGTGATATGATCATTTTATGCTATGCTAATTATCATTTATATAAGCTCTCATACAATTTGAATATTCATGGGCATGCAATCAAATAGTAAACACTTACTTATTTTAAATAATATATTATTCGTTAAAATAGAGTATGCTAATTATCATTTATATAAGCTTTCATACAATTTGAATATTCATGGGCATGCAATCAAATAGAAAACACTTACTTATTTTAAATAATATATTATTCGTTAAAATAGAGTGATATGATCATTTTATGCTATGCTAATTATCATTTATATAAGCTCTCATACAATTTGAATATTCATGGGCATGCAATCAAATAGTAAACACTTACTTATTTTAAATAATATATTATTCTATTAAAATAGAGTGATATGATCATTTTATGCTATGCTAATTATCATTTATATAAGCTCTCATACAATTTGAATATTCATGGGCATGCAATCAAATAGTAAACACTTACTTATTTTAAATAATATATTATTCGTTAAAATAGAGTGATATGATCATTTTATGCTATGCTAATTATCATTTATATAAGCTCTCATACAATTTGAATATTCATGGGCATGCAATCAAATAGTAAACACTTACTTATTTTAAATAATTTATTATTCGTTAAAATAGAGTGATATGTTCATTTTATGCTATGCTAATTATCATTTATATAAGCTCTCATACAATTTGAATATTCATGGGCATGCAATCAAATAGTAAACACTTACTTATTTTAAATAATATATTATTCGTTAAAATAGAGTGATATGATCATTTTATGCTATGCTAATTATCATTTATATAAGCTCTCATACAATTTGAATATTCATGGGCATGCAATCAAATAGTAAACACTTACTTATTTTAAATAATATATTATTCTATTAAAATAGAGTGATATGATCATTTTATGCTATGCTAATTATCATTTATATAAGCTCTCATACAAATTGAATATTCATGGGCATGCAATCAAATAGTAAACACTTACTTATTTTAAATAATATATTATTCGTTAAAATAGGGTGATATGATCATTTTATGCTATGCTAATTATCATTTATATAAGCTCTCATACAATTTGAATATTCATGGGCATGCAATCAAATAGTAAACACTTACTTATTTTAAATAATATATTATTCGTTAAAATAGAGTGATATGATCATTTTATTCTATGCTAATTATCATTTATATAAGCTCTCATACAATTTGAATATTCATGGGCATGCAATCAAATAGTAAACACTTACTTATTTTAAATAATATATTATTCGTTAAAATAGAGTGATATGATCATTTTATGCTATGCTAATTATCATTTATATAAGCTCTCATACAATTTGAATATTCATGGGCATGCAATCAAATAGTAAACACTTACTTATTTTAAATAATATATTATTCTATTAAAATAGAGTGATATGATCATTTTATGCTATGCTAATTATCATTTATATAAGCTCTCATACAATTTGAATATTCATGGGCATGCAATCAAATAGTAAACATTTACTTATTTTAAATAATATATTATTCGTTAAAATAGAGTGGTATGATCATTTTATGCTATGCTAATTATCATTTATATAAGCTCTCATACAATTTGAATATTCATGGGCATGCAATTATATAGTAAACACTTACTTATTTTAAATAATATATTATTCGTTAAAATAGAGTGATATGATCATTTTATGCTATGCTAATTATCATTTATATAAGCTCTCATACAATTTGAATATTCATGGGCATGCAATCAAATAGTAAACACTTACTTATTTTAAATAATATATTATTCTATTAAAATAGAGTGATATGATCATTTTATGCTATGCTAATTATCATTTATATAAGCTCTCATACAATTTGAATATTCATGGGCATGCAATCAAATAGTAAACACTTACTTATTTTAAATAATATATTATTCGTTAAAATAGAGTGATATGATCATTTTATGCTATGCTAATAATCATTTATATAAGCTCTCATACAATTTGAATATTCATGGGCATGCAATCAAATAGTAAACACTTACTTATTTTAAATAATATATTATTCGTTAAAATAGAGTGATATGATCATTTTATGCTATTCTAATTATCATTTATATAAGCTCTCATACAATTTGAATATTCATGGGCATGCAATCAAATAGTAAACACTTACTTATTTTAAATAATATATTATTCGTTAAAATAGAGTAATATGATCATTTTATGCTAGGCTAATTATCATTTATATAAGCTCTCATACAATTTGAATATTCATGGGCATGCAATCAAATAGTAAACACTTACTTATTTTAAATAATATATTATTCGTTAAAATAGAGTGATATGATCATTTTATGCTATGCTAATTATCATTTATATAAGCTCTCAAGCAATTTGAATATTCATGGGCATGCAATCAAATAGTAAACACTTACTTATTTTAAATAATATATTATTCGTTAAAATAGAGTAATATGATCATTTTATGCTAGGCTAATTATCATTTATATAAGCTCTCATACAATTTGAATATTCATGGGCATGCAATCAAATAGTAAACACTTACTTATTTTAAATAATATATTATTCGTTAAAATAGAGTGATATGATCATTTTATGCTATGCTAATTATCATTTATATAAGCTCTCATACAATTTGAATATTCATGGGCATGCAATCAAATAATAAACACTTACTTATTTTAAATAATATATTATTCGTTAAAATAGAGTGATATGATCATTTTATGCTATGCTAATTATCATTTATATAAGCTCTCATACAATTTGAATATTCATGGGCATGCAATTATATAGTAAACACTTACTTATTTTAAATAATATATTATTCGTTAAAATAGAGTGATATGATCATTTTATGCTATGCTAATTATCATTTATATAAGCTCTCATACAATTTGAATATTCATGGGCATGCAATCAAATAGTAAACACTTACTTATTTTAAATAATATATTATTCTATTAAAATAGAGTGATATGATCATTTTATGCTATGCTAATTATCATTTATATAAGCTCTCATACAATTTGAATATTCATGGGCATGCAATACAATAGTAAACACTTACTTATTTTAAATAATATATTATTCGTTAAAATAGAGTGATATGATCATTTTATTCTATGCTAATTATCATTTATATAAGCTCTCATACAATTTGAATATTCATGGGCATGCAATCAAATAGTAAAAACTTACTTATTTTAAATAATATATTATTCTATTAAAATAGAGTGATATGATCATTTTATGCTATGCTAATTATCATTTATATAAGCTCTCATACAATTTGAATATTCATGGGCATGCAATCAAATAGTAAACACTTACTTATTTTAAATAATATATTATTAGTTAAAATAGAGTATGCTAATTATCATTTATATAAGCTTTCATACAATTTGAATATTCATGGGCATGCAATCAAATAGTAAACACTTACTTATTTTAAATAATATATTATTCGTTAAAATAGAGTGATATGATCATTTTATGCTATGCTAATTATCATTTATATAAGCTCTCATACAATTTGATTATTCATGGGCATGCAATCTAATAGTAAACACTTACTTATTTTAAATAATATATTATTCGCTAAAATAGAGTGATATGATCATTTTATGCTATTCTAATTATCATTTATATAAGCTCTCATACAATTTGAATATTCATGGGCATGCAATCAAATAGTAAACACTTACTTATTTTAAATAATATATTATTCTATTAAAATAGAGTGATATGATCATTTTATGCTATGCTAATTATGATTTATATAAGCTCTCATACAATTTGAATATTCATGGGCATGCAATCAAATAATAAACACTTTCTTATTTTAAATAATATATTATTCGTTAAAATAGAGTGATATGATCATTTTATGCTATGCTAATTATCATTTATATAAGCTCTCATACAATTTGAATATTCATGGGCATGCAATCAAATAGTAAACACTTACTTATTTTAAATAATATATTATTCGTTAAAATAGAGTGATATGATCATTTTATGCTATGCTAATAATCATTTATATAAGCTCTCATACAATTTGAATATTCATGGGCATGCAATCAAATAGTAAACACTTACTTATTTTAAATAATATATTATTCGTTAAAATAGAGTGATGTGATCATTTTATGCTATGCTAATTATCATTTATATAAGCTCTCATACAATTTGAATATTCATGGGCATGCAATTATATAGTAAACACTTACTTATTTTAAATAATATATTATTCGTTAAAATAGAGTGATATGATCATTTTATGCTATGCTAATTATCATTTATATAAGCTCTCATACAATTTGAATATTCATGGGCATGCAATCAAATAGTAAACACTTACTTATTTTAAATAATATATTATTCTATTAAAATAGAGTGATATGATCATTTTATGCTATGCTAATTATCATTTATATAAGCTCTCATACAATTTGAATATTCATGGGCATGCAATACAATAGTAAACACTTACTTATTTTAAATAATATATTATTCGTTAAAATAGAGTGATATGATCATTTTATGCTATGCTAATTATCATTTATATAAGCTCTCATACAATTTGAATATTCATGGGCATGCAATCAAATAGTAAACACTTACTTATTTTAAATAATATATTATTCTATTAAAATAGAGTGATATGATCATTTTATGCTATGCTAATTATCATTTATATAAGCTCTCATACAATTTGAATATTCATGGGCATGCAATTATATAGTAAACACTTACTTATTTTAAATAATATATTATTCGTTAAAATAGAGTGATATGATCATTTTATGCTATGCTAATTATCATTTATATAAGCTCTCATACAATTTGAATATTCATGGGCATGCAATCAAATAGTAAACACTTACTTATTTTAAATAATATATTATTCTATTAAAATAGAGTGATATGATCATTTTATGCTATGCTAATTATCATTTATATAAGCTCTCATACAATTTGAATATTCATGGGCATGCAATACAATAGTAAACACTTACTTATTTTAAATAATATATTATTCGTTAAAATAGAGTGATATGATCATTTTATGCTATGCTAATTATCATTTATATAAGCTCTCTTACAATTTGAATATTCATGGGCATGCAATCAAATAGTAAACACTTACTTATTTTAAATAATATATTATTCTATTAAAATAGAGTGATATGATCATTTTATGCTATGCTAATTATCATTTATATAAGCTCTCATACAATTTGAATATTCATGGGCATGCAATCAAATAGTAAACACTTACTTATTTTAAATAATATATTATTCGTTAAAATAGAGTGATATGATCATTTTATGCTATGCTAATTATCATTTATATAAGCTCTCATACAATTTGAATATTCATGGGCATGCAATCAAATAGTAAACACTTACTTATTTTAAATAATATATTATTCGTTAAAATAGAGTATGCTAATTATCATTTATATAAGCTTTCATACAATTTGAATATTCATGGGCATGCAATCAAATAGTAAACACTTACTTATTTTAAATAATATATTATTCGTTAAAATAGAGTGATATGATCATTTTATGCTATGCTAATAATCATTTATATAAGCTCTCATACAATTTGAATATTCATGGGCATGCAATCAAATAGTAAACACTTACTTATTTTAAATAATATATTATTCGTTAAAATAGAGTGATATGATCATTTTATGCTATGCTAATTATCATTTATATAAGCTCTCATACAATTTGAATATTCATGGGCATGCAATTATATAGTAAACACTTACTTATTTTAAATAATATATTATTCGTTAAAATAGAGTGATATGATCATTTTATGCTATGCTAATTATCATTTATATAAGCTCTCATACAATTTGAATATTCATGGGCATGCAATCAAATAGTAAACACTTACTTATTTTAAATAATATATTATTCGTTAAAATAGAGTGATATGATCATTTTATGCTATGCTAATAATCATTTATATAAGCTCTCATACAATTTGAATATTCATGGGTATGCAATCAAATAGTAAACACTTACTTATTTTAAATAATATATTATTCGTTAAAATAGAGTGATATGATCATTTTATGCTATGCTAATTATCATTTATATAAGCTCTCATACAATTTGAATATTCATGGGCATGCAATCAAATAGTAAACACTTACTTATTTTAAATAATATATTATTCTATTAAAATAGAGTGATATGATCATTTTATGCTATGCTAATTATCATTTATATAAGCTCTCATACAATTTGAATATTCATGGGCATGCAATACAATAGTAAACACTTACTTATTTTAAATAATATATTATTCGTTAAAATAGAGTGATATGATCATTTTATTCTATGCTAATTATCATTTATATAAGCTCTCATACAATTTGAATATTCATGGGCATGCAATCAAATAGTAAAAACTTACTTATTTTAAATAATATATTATTCTATTAAAATAGAGTGATATGATCATTTTATGCTATGCTAATTATCATTTATATAAGCTTTCATACAATTTGAATATTCATGGGCATGCAATCAAATAGTAAACACTTACTTATTTTAAATAATATATTATTCGTTAAAATAGAGTGATATGATCATTTTATGCTATGCTAATTATCATTTATATAAGCTCTCATACAATTTGATTATTCATGGGCATGCAATCTAATAGTAAACACTTACTTATTTTAAATAATATATTATTCGCTAAAATAGAGTGATATGATCATTTTATGCTATTCTAATTATCATTTATATAAGCTCTCATACAATTTGAATATTCATGGGCATGCAATCAAATAGTAAACTCTTACTTATTTTAAATAATATATTATTCGTTAAAATAGAGTAATATGATCATTTTATGCTAGGCTAATTATCATTTATATAAGCTCTCATACAATTTGAATATTCATGGGCATGCAATCAAATAGTAAACACTTACTTATTTTAAATAATATATTATTCGTTAAAATAGAGTGATATGATCATTTTATGCTATGCTAATTATCATTTATATAAGCTCTCATACAATTTGAATATTCATGGGCATGCAATCAAATAATAAACACTTACTTATTTTAAATAATATATTATTCGTTAAAATAGAGTGATATGATTTGAATATTCATGGGCATGCAATCAAATAATAAACACTTACTTATTTTAAATAATATATAATTCGTTAAAATAGAGTGATATGATCATTTTATGCTATGCTAATAATCATTTATATAAGCTCTCATACAATTTGAATATTCATGGGCATGCAATCAAATAGTAAACACTTACTTATTTTAAATAATATATTATTCGTTAAAATAGAGTGATATGATCATTTTATGCTATGCTAATTATCATTTATATAAGCTCTCATACAATTTGAATATTCATGGGCATGCAATCAAATAGTAAACACTTACTTATTTTAAATAATATATTATTCTATTAAAATAGAGTGATATGATCATTTTATGCTATGCTAATTATCATTTATATAAGCTCTCATACAATTTGAATATTCATGGGCATGCAATCAAATAGTAAACACTTACTTATTTTAAATAATATATTATTCGTTAAAATAGAGTATGCTAATTATCATTTATATAAGCTTTCATACAATTTGAATATTCATGGGCATGCAATCAAATAGTAAACACTTACTTATTTTAAATAATATATTATTCGTTAAAATAGAGTGATATGATCATTTTATGCTATGCTAATTATCATTTATATAAGCTCTCATACAATTTGAATATTCATGGGCATGCAATCAAATAGTAAACACTTACTTATTTTAAATAATATATTATTCGTTAAAATAGAGTGATATGATCATTTTATGCTATGCTAATTATCATTTATATAAGCTCTCATACAATTTGAATATTCATGGGCATGCAATCAAATAGTAAACACTTACTTATTTTAAATAATATATTATTCTATTAAAATAGAGTGATATGATCATTTTATGCTATGCTAATTATCATTTATATAAGCTCTCATACAATTTGAATATTCATGGGCATGCAATACAATAGTAAACACTTACTTATTTTAAATAATATATTATTCGTTAAAATAGAGTGATATGATCATTTTATTCTATGCTAATTATCATTTATATAAGCTCTCATACAATTTGAATATTCATGGGCATGCAATCAAATAGTAAAAACTTACTTATTTTAAATAATATATTATTCTATTAAAATAGAGTGATATGATCATTTTATGCTATGCTAATTATCATTTATATAAGCTTTCATACAATTTGAATATTCATGGGCATGCAATCAAATAGTAAACACTTACTTATTTTAAATAATATATTATTCGTTAAAATAGAGTGATATGATCATTTTATGCTATGCTAATTATCATTTATATAAGCTCTCATACAATTTGATTATTCATGGGCATGCAATCTAATAGTAAACACTTACTTATTTTAAATAATATATTATTCGCTAAAATAGAGTGATATGATCATTTTATGCTATTCTAATTATCATTTATATAAGCTCTCATACAATTTGAATATTCATGGGCATGCAATCAAATAGTAAACTCTTACTTATTTTAAATAATATATTATTCGTTAAAATAGAGTAATATGATCATTTTATGCTAGGCTAATTATCATTTATATAAGCTCTCATACAATTTGAATATTCATGGGCATGCAATCAAATAGTAAACACTTACTTATTTTAAATAATATATTATTCGTTAAAATAGAGTGATATGATCATTTTATGCTATGCTAATTATCATTTATATAAGCTCTCATACAATTTGAATATTCATGGGCATGCAATCAAATAATAAACACTTACTTATTTTAAATAATATATTATTCGTTAAAATAGAGTGATATGATTTGAATATTCATGGGCATGCAATCAAATAATAAACACTTACTTATTTTAAATAATATATAATTCGTTAAAATAGAGTGATATGATCATTTTATGCTATGCTAATAATCATTTATATAAGCTCTCATACAATTTGAATATTCATGGGCATGCAATCAAATAGTAAACACTTACTTATTTTAAATAATATATTATTCGTTAAAATAGAGTGATATGATCATTTTATGCTATGCTAATTATCATTTATATAAGCTCTCATACAATTTGAATATTCATGGGCATGCAATCAAATAGTAAACACTTACTTATTTTAAATAATATATTATTCTATTAAAATAGAGTGATATGATCATTTTATGCTATGCTAATTATCATTTATATAAGCTCTCATACAATTTGAATATTCATGGGCATGCAATCAAATAGTAAACACTTACTTATTTTAAATAATATATTATTCGTTAAAATAGAGTGATATGATCATTTTATGCTATGCTAATTATCATTTATATAAGCTCTCATACAATTTGAATATTCATGGGCATGCAATCAAATAGTAAACACTTACTTATTTTAAATAATATATTATTCGTTAAAATAGAGTGATATGATCATTTTATGCTATGCTAATTATCATTTATATAAGCTCTCATACAATTTGAATATTCATGGGCATGCAATCAAATAGTAAACACTTACTTATTTTAAATAATATATTATTCGTTAAAATAGAGTGATATGATCATTTTATGCTATGCTAATTATCATTTATATAAGCTCTCATACAATTTGAATATTCATGGGCATGCAATCAAATAGTAAACACTTACTTATTTTAAATAATATATTATTCTATTAAAATAGAGTGATATGATCATTTTATGCTATGCTAATTATCATTTATATAAGCTCTCATACAATTTGAATATTCATGGGCATGCAATCAAATAGTAAACACTTACTTATTTTAAATAATATATTATTCGTTAAAATAGAGTGATATGATCATTTTATGCTATGCTAATAATCATTTATATAAGCTCTCATACAATTTGAATATTCATGGGCATGCAATCAAATAGTAAACACTTACATATTTTAAATAATATATTATTCGTTAAAATAGAGTGATATGATCATTTTATGCTATGCTAATTATCATTTATATAAGCTCTCATACAATTTGAATATTCATGGGCATGCAATTATATAGTAAACACTTACTTATTTTAAATAATATATTATTCGTTAAAATAGAGTGATATGATCATTTTATGCTATGCTAATTATCATTTATATAAGCTCTCATACAATTTGAATATTCATGGGCATGCAATCAAATAGTAAACACTTACTTATTTTAAATAATATATTATTCAATTAAAATAGAGTGATATGATCATTTTATGCTATGCTAATTATCATTTATATAAGCTCTCATACAATTTGAATATTCATGGGCATGCAATACAATAGTAAACACTTACTTATTTTAAATAATATATTATTCGTTAAAATAGAGTGATATGATCATTTTATGCTATGCTAATTATCATTTATATAAGCTCTCATACAATTTGAATATTCATGGGCATGCAATCAAATAGTAAAAACTTACTTATTTTAAATAATATATTATTCTATTAAAATAGAGTGATATGATCATTTTATGCTATGCTAATTATCATTTATATAAGCTCTCATACAATTTGAATATTCATGGGCATGCAATCAAATAGTAAACACTTACTTATTTTAAATAATATATTATTCGTTAAAATAGAGTATGCTAATTATCATTTATATAAGCTTTCATACAATTTGAATATTCATGGGCATGCAATCAAATAGTAAACACTTACTTATTTTAAATAATATATTATTCGTTTAAATAGAGTGATATGATCATTTTATGCTATGCTAATTATCATTTATATAAGCTCTCATACAATTTGATTATTCATGGGCATGCAATCTAATAGTAAACACTTACTTATTTTAAATAATATATTATTCGCTAAAATAGAGTGATATGATCATTTTATGCTATTCTAATTATCATTTATATAAGCTCTCATACAATTTGAATATTCATGGGCATGCAATCAAATAGTAAACACTTACTTATTTTAAATAATATATTATTCTATTAAAATAGAGTGATATGATCATTTTATGCTATGCTAATTATGATTTATATAAGCTCTCATACAATTTGAATATTCATGGGCATGCAATCAAATAGTAAACACTTACTTATTTTAAATAATATATTATTCTATTAAAATAGAGTGATATGATCATTTTATGCTATGCTAATTATCATTTATATAAGCTCTCATACAATTTGAATATTCATGGGCATGCAATCAAATAGTAAACACTTACTTATTTTAAATAATATATTATTCGTTAAAATAGAGTGATATGATCATTTTATGCTATGCTAATAATCATTTATATAAGCTCTCATACAATTTGAATATTCATGGGCATGCAATCAAATAGTAAACACTTACATATTTTAAATAATATATTATTCGTTAAAATAGAGTGATATGATCATTTTATGCTATGCTAATTATCATTTATATAAGCTCTCATACAATTTGAATATTCATGGGCATGCAATTATATAGTAAAC
Source organism: Acmispon strigosus (assembly GCA_030819835.1). Lineage (NCBI taxonomy): Eukaryota > Viridiplantae > Streptophyta > Magnoliopsida > Fabales > Fabaceae > Acmispon > Acmispon strigosus. The sequence continues at coordinate 4,388,949 of JAUAMA010000005.1, read as the reverse complement.
ACTTACTTATTTTAAATAATATATTATTCGTTAAAATAGAGTGATATGATCATTTTATGCTATGCTAATTATCATTTATATAAGCTCTCATACAATTTGAATATTCATGGGCATGCAATCAAATAGTAAACACTTACTTATTTTAAATAATATATTATTCGTTAAAATAGAGTGATATGATCATTTTATACTATGCTAATAATCATTTATATAAGCTCTCATACAATTTGAATATTCATGGGCATGCAATTATATAGTAAAAACTTACTTATTTTAAATAATATATTATTCTATTAAAATAGAGTGATATGATCATTTTATGCTATGCTAATTATCATTTATATAAGCTCTCATACAATTTGAATATTCATGGGCATGCAATCAAATAGTAAACACTTACTTATTTTAAATAATATATTATTCGTTAAAATAGAGTATGCTAATTATCATTTATATAAGCTTTCATACAATTTGAATATTCATGGGCATGCAATCAAATAGTAAACACTTACTTATTTTAAATAATATATTATTCGTTTAAATAGAGTGATATGATCATTTTATGCTATGCTAATTATCATTTATATAAGCTCTCATACAATTTGATTATTCATGGGCATGCAATCTAATAGTAAACACTTACTTATTTTAAATAATATATTATTCGCTAAAATAGAGTGATATGATCATTTTATGCTATTCTAATTATCATTTATATAAGCTCTCATACAATTTGAATATTCATGGGCATGCAATCAAATAGTAAACACTTACTTATTTTAAATAATATATTATTCTATTAAAATAGAGTGATATGATCATTTTATGCTATGCTAATTATGATTTATATAAGCTCTCATACAATTTGAATATTCATGGGCATGCAATCAAATAGTAAACACTTACTTATTTTAAATAATATATTATTCTATTAAAATAGAGTGATATGATCATTTTATGCTATGCTAATTATCATTTATATAAGCTCTCATACAATTTGAATATTCATGGGCATGCAATCAAATAGTAAACACTTACTTATTTTAAATAATATATTATTCGTTAAAATAGAGTGATATGATCATTTTATGCTATGCTAATAATCATTTATATAAGCTCTCATACAATTTGAATATTCATGGGCATGCAATCAAATAGTAAACACTTACATATTTTAAATAATATATTATTCGTTAAAATAGAGTGATATGATCATTTTATGCTATGCTAATTATCATTTATATAAGCTCTCATACAATTTGAATATTCATGGGCATGCAATTATATAGTAAACACTTACTTATTTTAAATAATATATTATTCGTTAAAATAGAGTGATATGATCATTTTATGCTATGCTAATAATCATTTATATAAGCTCTCATACAATTTGAATATTCATGGGCATGCAATCAAATAGTAAACACTTACATATTTTAAATAATATATTATTCGTTAAAATAGAGTGATATGATCATTTTATGCTATGCTAATTATCATTTATATAAGCTCTCATACAATTTGAATATTCATGGGCATGCAATTATATAGTAAACACTTACTTATTTTAAATAATATATTATTCGTTAAAATAGAGTGATATGATCATTTTATGCTATGCTAATTATCATTTATATAAGCTCTCATACAATTTGAATATTCATGGGCATGCAATCAAATAGTAAACACTTACTTATTTTAAATAATATATTATTCGTTAAAATAAGTAAGTGATATGATCATTTTATGCTATGCTAATTATCATTTATATAAGCTCTCAAACAATTTGAATACTCATTGGCATGCAATCAAATAGTAAACACTTACTTATTTTAAATAATATATTATTCGTTAAAATAGAGTGATATGATCATTTTATGCTATGCTAATTATCATTTATATAAGCTCTCATACAATTTGAATATTCATGGGCATGCAATCAAATAGTAAACACTTACTTATTTTAAATAATATATTATTCGTTAAAATAGAGTGATATGATCATTTTATACTATGCTAATAATCATTTATATAAGCTCTCATACAATTTGAATATTCATGGGCATGCAATCAAATAGTAAACACTTACTTATTTTAAATAATATATTATTCGTTAAAATAGAGTGATATGATCATTTTATGCTATGCTAATTATCATTTATATAAGCTCTCATACAATTTGAATATTCATGGGCATGCAATTATATAGTAAACACTTACTTATTTTAAATAATATATTATTCGTTAAAATAGAGTGATATGATCATTTTATGCTATGCTAATTATCATTTATATAAGCTCTCATACAATTTGAATATTCATGGGCATGCAATCAAATAGTAAACACTTACTTATTTTAAATAATATATTATTCTATTAAAATAGAGTGATATGATCATTTTATGCTATGCTAATTATCATTTATATAAGCTCTCATACAATTTGAATATTCATGGGCATGCAATACAATAGTAAACACTTACTTATTTTAAATAATATATTATTCGTTAAAATAGAGTGATATGATCATTTTATGCTATGCTAATTATCATTTATATAAGCTCTCATACAATTTGAATATTCATGGGCATGCAATCAAATAGTAAACACTTACTTATTTTAAATAATATATTATTCTATTAAAATAGAGTGATATGATCATTTTATGCTATGCTAATTATCATTTATATAAGCTCTCATACAATTTGAATATTCATGGGCATGCAATCAAATAGTAAACACTTACTTATTTTAAATAATATATTATTCGTTAAAATAGAGTATGCTAATTATCATTTATATAAGCTTTCATACAATTTGAATATTCATGGGCATGCAATCAAATAGTAAACACTTACTTATTTTAAATAATATATTATTCGTTAAAATAGAGTGATATGATCATTTTATGCTATGCTAATTATCATTTATATAAGCTCTCATACAATTTGAATATTCATGGGCATGCAATCAAATAGTAAACACTTACTTATTTTAAATAATATATTATTCGTTAAAATAGAGTGATATGATCATTTTATGCTATGCTAATTATCATTTATATAAGCTCTCATACAATTTGAATATTGATGGGCATGCAATCAAATAGTAAACACTTACTTATTTTAAATAATATATTATTCGTTAAAATAGAGTGATATGATCATTTTATGCTATGCTAATTATCATTTATATAAGCTCTCATACAATTTGAATATTCATGGGCATGCAATCAAATAGTAAACACTTACTTATTTTAAATAATATATTATTCTATTAAAATAGAGTGATATGATCATTTTATGCTATGCTAATTATCATTTATATAAGCTCTCATACAATTTGAATATTCATGGGCATGCAATCAAATAGTAAACACTTACTTATTTTAAATAATATATTATTCGTTAAAATAGAGTATGCTAATTATCCTTTATATAAGCTTTCATACAATTTGAATATTCATGGGCATGCAATCAAATAGTAAACACTTACTTATTTTAAATAATATATTATTCGTTAAAATAGAGTGATATGATCATTTTATGCTATGCTAATTATCATTTATATAAGCTCTCATACAATTTGAATATTCATGGGCATGCAATCAAATAGTAAACACTTACTTATTTTAAATAATATATTATTCGTTAAAATAGAGTGATATGATCATTTTATGCTATGCTAATTATCATTTATATAAGCTCTCATACAATTTGAATATTCATGGGCATGCAATCTAATAGTAAACACTTACTTATTTTAAATAATATATTATTCGTTAAAATAGAGTGATATGATCATTTTATGCTATGCTAATTATCATTTATATAAGCTCTCATACAATTTGAATATTCATAGGCATGCAATCAAATAGTAAACACTTACTTATTTTAAATAATATATTATTCGTTAAAATAGAGTGATATGATCATTTTATGCTATGCTAATTATCATTTATATAAGCTCTCATACAATTTGAATATTCATGGGCATGCAATCAAATAGTAAAAACTTACTTATTTTAAATAATATATTATTCTATTAAAATAGAGTGATATGATCATTTTATGCTATGCTAATTATCATTTATATAAGCTCTCATACAATTTGAATATTCATGGGCATGCAATCAAATAGTAAACACTTACTTATTTTAAATAATATATTATTCGTTAAAATAGAGTATGCTAATTATCATTTATATAAGCTTTCATACAATTTGAATATTCATGGGCATGCAATCAAATAGTAAACACTTACTTATTTTAAATAATATATTATTCGTTTAAATAGAGTGATATGATCATTTTATGCTATGCTAATTATCATTTATATAAGCTCTCATACAATTTGATTATTCATGGGCATGCAATCTAATAGTAAACACTTACTTATTTTAAATAATATATTATTCGCTAAAATAGAGTGATATGATCATTTTATGCTATTCTAATTATCATTTATATAAGCTCTCATACAATTTGAATATTCATGGGCATGCAATCAAATAGTAAACACTTACTTATTTTAAATAATATATTATTCTATTAAAATAGAGTGATATGATCATTTTATGCTATGCTAATTATGATTTATATAAGCTCTCATACAATTTGAATATTCATGGGCATGCAATCAAATAATAAACACTTACTTATTTTAAATAATATATTATTCGTTAAAATAGAGTGATATGATCATTTTATGCTATGCTAATTATCATTTATATAAGCTCTCATACAATTTGAATATTCATGGGCATGCAATCAAATAGTAAACACTTACTTATTTTAAATAATATATTATTCGTTAAAATAGAGTGATATGATCATTTTATGCTATGCTAATAATCATTTATATAAGCTCTCATACAATTTGAATATTCATGGGCATGCAATCAAATAGTAAACACTTACTTATTTTAAATAATATATTATTCGTTAAAATAGAGTGATATGATCATTTTATGCTATGCTAATTATCATTTATATAAGCTCTCATACAATTTGAATATTCATGGGCATGCAATTATATAGTAAACACTTACTTATTTTAAATAATATATTATTCGTTAAAATAGAGTGATATGATCATTTTATGCTATGCTAATTATCATTTATATAAGCTCTCATACAATTTGAATATTCATGGGCATGCAATCAAATAGTAAACACTTACTTATTTTAAATAATATATTATTCGTTAAAATAGAGTGATATGATCATTTTATGCTATGCTAATAATCATTTATATAAGCTCTCATACAATTTGAATATTCATGGGCATGCAATCAAATAGTAAACACTTACTTATTTTAAATAATATATTATTCGTTAAAATAGAGTGATATGATCATTTTATGCTATGCTAATTATCATTTATATAAGCTCTCATACAATTTGAATATTCATGGGCATGCAATTATATAGTAAACACTTACTTATTTTAAATAATATATTATTCGTTAAAATAGAGTGATATGATCATTTTATGCTATGCTAATTATCATTTATATAAGCTCTCATACAATTTGAATATTCATGGGCATGCAATCAAATAGTAAACACTTACTTATTTTAAATAATATATTATTCTATTAAAATAGAGTGATATGATCATTTTATGCTATGCTAATTATCATTTATATAAGCTCTCATACAATTTGAATATTCATGGGCATGCAATACAATAGTAAACACTTACTTATTTTAAATAATATATTATTCGTTAAAATAGAGTGATATGATCATTTTATGCTATGCTAATTATCATTTATATAAGCTCTCATACAATTTGAATATTCATGGGCATGCAATCAAATAGTAAACACTTACTTATTTTAAATAATATATTATTCTATTAAAATAGAGTGATATGATCATTTTATGCTATGCTAATTATCATTTATATAAGCTCTCATACAATTTGAATATTCATGGGCATGCAATCAAATAGTAAACACTTACTTATTTTAAATAATATATTATTCGTTAAAATAGAGTGATATGATCATTTTATGCTATGCTAATTATCATTTATATAAGCTCTCATACAATTTGAATATTCATGGGCATGCAATTATATAGTAAACACTTACTTATTTTAAATAATATATTATTCGTTAAAATAGAGTGATATGATCATTTTATGCTATGCTAATTATCATTTATATAAGCTCTCATACAATTTGAATATTCATGGGCATGCAATCAAATAGTAAACACTTACTTATTTTAAATAATATATTATTCTATTAAAATAGAGTGATATGATCATTTTATGCTATGCTAATTATCATTTATATAAGCTCTCATACAATTTGAATATTCATGGGCATGCAATACAATAGTAAACACTTACTTATTTTAAATAATATATTATTCGTTAAAATAGAGTGATATGATCATTTTATTCTATGCTAATTATCATTTATATAAGCTCTCATACAATTTGAATATTCATGGGCATGCAATCAAATAGTAAAAACTTACTTATTTTAAATAATATATTATTCTATTAAAATAGAGTGATATGATCATTTTATGCTATGCTAATTATCATTTATATAAGCTCTCATACAATTTGAATATTCATGGGCATGCAATCTAATAGTAAACACTTACTTATTTTAAATAATATATTATTCGTTAAAATAGAGTGATATGATCATTTTATTCTATGCTAATTATCATTTATATAAGCTCTCATACAATTTGAATATTCATGGGCATGCAATCAAATAGTAAACACTTACTTATTTTAAATAATATATTATTCGCTATAATAGAGTGATATGATCATTTTATGCTATTCTAATTATCATTTATATAAGCTCTCATACAATTTGAATATTCATGGGCATGCAATCAAATAGTAAACACTTACTTATTTTAAATAATATATTATTCGTTAAAATAGAGTAATATGATCATTGTATGCTAGGCTAATTATCATTTATATAGGCTCTCATACAATTTGAATATTCATGGGCATGCAATCAAATAGTAAACACTTACTTATTTTAAATAATATATTATTCGTTAAAATAGAGTGATATGATCATTTTATGCTATGCTAATTATCATTTATATAAGCTCTCATACAATTTGAATATTCATGGGCATGCAATCAAATAATAAACACTTACTTATTTTAAATAATATATTATTCGTTAAAATAGAGTGATATGATTTGAATATTCATGGGCATGCAATCAAATAATAAACACTTACTTATTTTAAATAATATATTATTCGTTAAAATAGAGTGATATGATCATTTTATGCTATGCTAATAATCATTTATATAAGCTCTCATACAATTTGAATATTCATGGGCATGCAATCAAATAGTAAACACTTACTTATTTTAAATAATATATTATTCGTTAAACTAGAGTGATATGATCATTTTATGCTATGCTAATTATCATTTATATAAGCTCTCATACAATTTGAATATTCATGGGCATGCAATCAAATAGTAAACACTTACTTATTTTAAATAATATATTATTCGTTAAAATAGAGTATGCTAATTATCATTTATATAAGCTTTCATACAATTTGAATATTCATGGGCATGCAATCAAATAGTAAACACTTACTTATTTTAAATAATATATTATTCGTTAAAATAGAGTGATATGATCATTTTATGCTATGCTAATTATCATTTATATAAGCTCTCATACAATTTAAATATTCATGGGCATGCAATCAAATAGTAAACACTTACTTATTTTAAATAATATATTATTCGTTAAAATAGAGTGATATGATCATTTTATTCTATGCTAATTATCATTTATATAAGCTCTCATACAATTTGAATATTCATGGGCATGCAATCAAATAGTAAACACTTACTTATTTTAAATAATATATTATTCGTTAAAATAGAGTGATATGATCATTTTATGCTATGCTAATTATCATTTATATAAGCTCTCATACAATTTGAATATTCATGGGCATGCAATAAAATAGTAAACACTTACTTATTTTAAATAATATGTTATTCGTTAAAATAGAGTGATATGATCATTTTATGCTTTGCTAATTATCATTTATATAAGCTCTCATACAATTTGAATATTCATGGGCATGCAATCAAATAGTAAACACTTACTTATTTTAAATAATATATTATTCGTTAAAATAGAGTGATATGATCATTTTATGCTATGCTAATTATCATTTATATAAGCTCTCATACAATTTGAATATTCATGGGCATGCAATCAAATAGTAAACACTTACTTATTTTAAATAATATATTATTCGTTAAAATAGAGTGATATGATCATTTTATGCTATGCTAATTATCATTTATATAAGCTCTCATACAATTTGAATATTCATGGGCATGCAATACAATAGTAAACACTTACTTATTTTAATTAATATATTATTCGTTAAAATAGAGTGATATGATCATTTTATTCTATGCTAATTATCATTTATATAAGCTCTCATACAATTTGAATATTCATGGGCATGCAATCAAATAGTAAACACTTACTTATTTTAAATAATATATTATTCTATTAAAATAGAGTGATATGATCATTTTATGCTATGCTAATTATCATTTATATAAGCTCTCATACAATTTGAATATTCATGGGCATGCAATCAAATAGTAAACATTTACTTATTTTAAATAATATATTATTCGTTAAAATAGAGTGATATGATCATTTTATGCTATGCTAATTATCATTTATATAAGCTCTCATACAATTTGAATATTCATGGGCATGCAATCAAATAGTAAACACTTACTTATTTTAAATAATATATTATTCGTTAAAATAGAGTGATATGATCATTTTATGCTATGCTAATTATCATTTATATAAGCTCTCATACAATTTGAATATTCATGGGCATGCAATCAAATAGTAAACACTTACTTATTTTAAATAATATATTATTCGTTAAAATAGAGTGATATGATCATTTTATGCTATGCTAATTATCATTTATATAAGCTCTCATACAATTTGAATATTCATGGGCATGCAATCAAATAGTAAACACTTACTTATTTTAAATAATATATTATTCGTTAAAATAGAGTGATATGATCATTTTATGCTATGCTAATTATCATTTATATAAGCTCTCATACAATTTGAATATTCATGGGCATGCAATCAAATAGTAAACACTTACTTATTTTAAATAATATATTATTCGTTAAAATAGAGTGATATGATCATTTTATGCTATGCTAATTATCATTTATATAAGCTCTCATACAATTTGAATATTCATGGGCATGCAATCAAATAGTAAACACTTACTTATTTTAAATAATATATTATTCGTTAAAATAGAGTATGCTAATTATCATTTATATAAGCTCTCATAAAATTTGAACATTCATAGGCATGCAATAAAATAGTAAACACTTACTTATTTTAAATAATATATTATTCGTTAAAATAGAGTGATATGATCATTTTATGCTATGCTAATTATCATTTATATAAGCTCTCATACAATTTGAATATTCATGGGCATGCAATCTAATAGTAAACACTTACTTATTTTAAATAATATATTATTCGTTAAAATAGAGTGATATGATCATTTTATGCTATGCTAATTATCATTTATATAAGCTCTCATACAATTTGAATATTCATGGGCATGCAATCAAATAGTAAACACTTACTTATTTTAAATAATATATTATTCGTTAAAATAGAATGATATGATCATTTTATGCTAGGCTAATTATCATTTATATAAGCTCTCATACAATTTGAATATTCATGGGCATGCAATCAAATAATAAACACTTACTTATTTTAAATAATATATTATTCGTTAAAATAGAGTGATATGATCATTTTATGCTATGCTAGTTATCATTTATATAAGCTCTCATACAATTTGAATATTCATGGGCATGCAATCAAATAGTAAACACTTACTTATTTTAAATAATATATTATTCGTTAAAATAGAGTGATATGATCATTTTATGCTATGCTAATTATCATTTATATAAGCTCTCATACATTTTGAATATTCATGGGCATGCAATCAAATAGTAAACACTTACTTATTTTAAATAATATATTATTCGTTAAAATAGAGTGATATGATCATTTTATGCTATGCTAATTATCATTTATATAAGCTCTCATACAATTTGAATATTCATGGGCATGGAATCAAATAGTAAACACTTACTTATTTTAAATAATATATTATTCGTTAAAATAGAGTGATATGATCATTTTATGCTATGCTAATTATCATTTATATAAGCTCTCATACAATTTGAATATTCATGGGCATGCAATCAAATAGTAAACACTTACTTATTTTAAATAATATATTATTCTATTAAAATAGAGTGATATGATCATTTTATGCTATGCTAATTATCATTTATATAAGCTCTCATACAATTTGAATATTCATGGGCATGCAATCAAATAGTAAACACTTACTTATTTTAAATAATATATTATTCGTTAAAATAGAGTATGCTAATTATCATTTATATAAGCTCTCATAAAATTTGAACATTCATAGGCATGCAATAAAATAGTAAACACTTACTTATTTTAAATAATATATTATTCGTTAAAATAGAGTGATATGATCATTTTATGCTATGCTAATTATCATTTATATAAGCTCTCATACAATTTGAATATTCATGGGCATGCAATCTAATAGTAAACACTTACTTATTTTAAATAATATATTATTCGTTAAAATAGAGTGATATGATCATTTTATGCTATGCTAATTATCATTTATATAAGCTCTCATACAATTTGAATATTCATGGGCATGCAATCAAATAGTAAACACTTACTTATTTTAAATAATATATTATTCGTTAAAATAGAATGATATGATCATTTTATGCTAGGCTAATTATCATTTATATAAGCTCTCATACAATTTGAATATTCATGGGCATGCAATCAAATAATAAACACTTACTTATTTTAAATAATATATTATTCGTTAAAATAGAGTGATATGATCATTTTATGCTATGCTAGTTATCATTTATATAAGCTCTCATACAATTTGAATATTCATGGGCATGCAATCAAATAGTAAACACTTACTTATTTTAAATAATATATAATTCGTTAAAATAGAGTGATATGATCATTTTATGCTATGCTAAGGCATGCAATCAAATAGTAAACACTTACTTATTTTAAATAATATATTATTCGTTAAAATAGAGTGATATGATCATTTTATGCTATGCTAATTATCATTTATATAAGCTCCCATACAATTTGAATATTCATGGGCATGCAATCAAATAGTAAACACTTACTTATTTTAAATAATATATTATTCGTTAAAATAGAATGATATGATCATTTTATGCTAGGCTAATTATCATTTATATAAGCTCTCATACAATTTGAATATTCATGGGCATGCAATCAAATAGTAAACACTTACTTATTTTAAATAATATATTATTCGTTAAAATAGAGTGATATGATCATTTTATGCTATGCTAATTATCATTTATATAAGCTCTCATACAATTTGAATATTCATGGGCATGCAATCAAATAGTAAACACTTACTTATTTTAAATAATATATTATTCGTTAAAATAGAGTGATATGATCATTTTATGCTATGCTAATTATCATTTATATAAGCTCTCATACAATTTGAATATTCATGGGCATGCAATCAAATAGTAAACACTTACTTATTTTAAATAATATATTATTCTATTAAAATAGAGTGATATGATCATTTTATGCTATGCTAATTATCATTTATATAAGCTCTCATACAATTTGAATATTCATGGGCATGCAATCAAATAGTAAACACTTACTTATTTTAAATAATATATTATTCGTTAAAATAGAGTGATATGATCATTTTATGCTATGCTAATTATCATTTATATAAGCTCTCATACAATTTGAATATTCATGGGCATGCAATCAAATAGTAAACACTTACTTATTTTAAATAATATATTATTCGTTAAAATAGAGTGATATGATCATTTTATGCTATGCTAATTATCATTTATATAAGCTCTCATACAATTTGAATATTCATGGGCATGGAATCAAATAGTAAACACTTACTTATTTTAAATAATATATTATTCGTTAAAATAGAGTGATATGATCATTTTATGCTATGCTAATTATCATTTATATAAGCTCTCATACAATTTGAATATTCATGGGCATGCAATCAAATAGTAAACACTTACTTATTTTAAATAATATATTATTCGTTAAAATAGAGTGATATGATCATTTTATGCTATGCTAATTATCATTTATATAAGCTCTCATACAATTTGAATATTCATGGGCATGCAATCAAATAGTAAACACTTACTTATTTTAAATAATATATTATTCTATTAAAATAGAGTGATATGATCATTTTATGCTATGCTAATTATCATTTATATAAGCTCTCATACAATTTGAATATTCATGGGCATGCAATCAAATAGTAAACACTTACTTATTTTAAATAATATATTATTCGTTAAAATAGAGTGATATGATCATTTTATGCTATGCTAATTATCATTTATATAAGCTCCCATACAATTTGAATATTCATGGGCATGCAATCAAATAGTAAACACTTACTTATTTTAAATAATATATTATTCGTTAAAATAGAATGATATGATCATTTTATGCTAGGCTAATTATCATTTATATAAGCTCTCATACAATTTGAATATTCATGGGCATGCAATCAAATAATAAACACTTACTTATTTTAAATAATATATTATTCGTTAAAATAGAGTGATATGATCATTTTATGCTATGCTAGTTATCATTTATATAAGCTCTCATACAATTTGAATATTCATGGGCATGCAATCAAATAGTAAACACTTACTTATTTTAAATAATATATAATTCGTTAAAATAGAGTGATATGATCATTTTATGCTATGCTAATTATCATTTATATAAGCTCTCATACAATTTGAATATTCATGGGCATGCAATCAAATAGTAAACACTTACTTATTTTAAATAATATATTATTCGTTAAAATAGAGTGATATGATCATTTTATGCTATGCTAATTATCATTTATATAAGCTCTCATACAATTTGAATATTCATGGGCATGCAATCAAATAGTAAACACTTACTTATTTTAAATAATATATTATTCGTTAAAATAGAGTATGGTAATTATTATTTATATAAGCTTTCATACAATTTGAATATTCATGGGCATGCAATCAAATAGTAAACACTTACTTATTTTAAATAATATATTATTCGTTAAAATAGAGTGATATGATCATTTTATGCTACGCTAATTATCATTTATATAAGCTCTCATACAATTTGAATATTCATGGGCATGCAATCAAATAGTAAACACTTACTTATTTTAAATAATATATTATTCGTTAAAATAGAGTGATATGATCAATTTATGCTACGCTAATTATCATTTATATAAGCTCTCATACAATTTGAATATTCATGGGCATGCAATCAAATAGTAAACACTTACTTATTTTAAATAATATATTATTCGTTAAAATAGAGTGATATGATCATTTTATGCTATTCTAATTATCATTTATATAAGCTCTCATACAATTTGAATATTCATGGCCATGCAATCAAATAGTAAACACTTACTTATTTTAAATAATATATTATTCGTTAAAATAGAGTGATATGATCATTTTATGCTATTCTAATTATCATTTATATAAGCTCTCATACAATTTGAATATTCATGGGCATGCAATCAAATAGTAAACACTTACTTATTTTAAATAATATATTATTCGTTAAAATAGAGTGATATGATCATTTTATGCTATTCTAATTATCATTTATATAAGCTCTCATACAATTTGAATATTCATGGGCATCCAATCAAATAGTAAACACTTACTTATTTTAAATAATATATTATTCGTTAAAATAGAGTGATATGATCATTTTATTCTACGCTAATTATCATTTATATAAGCTCTCATTCAATTTGAATATTCATGGGCATGCAATCAAATACTAAACACTTACTTATTTTAAATAATATATTATTCGTTAAAATAGAGTGATATGATCATTTTATGCTATGCTAATTATCATTTATATAAGCTCTCATACAATTTGAATATTCATGGGCATGCAATCAAATAGTAAACACTTACTTATTTTAAATAATATATTATTCGTTAAAATATAGTGATATGATCATTTTATGCAACGCTAATTATCATTTATATAAGCTCTCATACAATTTGAATATTCATGGGCATGCAATCAAATAGTAAACACTTAATTATTTTAAATAATATATTATTCGTTAAAATAGAGTGATATGATCATTTTATGCTACGCTAATTATCATTTATATAAGCTCTCATACAATTTGAATATTCATGGGCATGCAATCAAATAGTAAACACTTACTTATTTTAAATAATATATTATTCGTTAAAATAGAGTGATATGATCATTTTATGCTACGCTAATTATCATTTATATAAGCTCTCATACAATTTGAATATTCATGGGCATGCAATCAAATAGTAAACACTTACTTATTTTAAATAATATGTTATTCGTTAAAATAGAGTGATATGATCATTTTATGCTACGCTAATTATCATTTATATAAGCTCTCATACAATTTGAATATTCATGGGCATGCAATCAAATAGTAAACACTTACTTATTTTAAATAATATATCATTCGTTAAAATAGAGTGATATGATCATTTTATGCTACGCTAATTATCATTTATATAAGCTCTCATACAATTTGAATATTCATGGGCATGCAATCAAATAGTAAACACTTACTTATTTTAAATAATATATTATTCGTTAAAATAGAGTGATATGATCATTTTATGCTACGCTAATTATCATTTATATAAGCTCTCATACAATTTGAATATTCATGGGCATGCAATCAAATAGTAAACACTTACTTATTTTAAATAATATATTATTCGTTAAAATAGAGTGATATGATCATTTTATGCTATGCTAATTATCATTTATATAAGCTCTCATACAATTTGAATATTCATGGGCATGCAATCAAATAGTAAACACTTACTTATTTTAAATAATATATTATTCGTTAAAATAGAGTGATATGATCATTTTATGCTACGCTAATAATCATTTATATAAGCTCTCATACAATTTGAATATTCATGGGCATGCAATCAAATAGTAAACACTTACTTATTTTAAATAATATATTATTCGTTAAAATAGAGTATGGTAATTATCATTTATATAAGCTTTCATACAATTTGAATATTCATGGGCATGCAATCAAATAGTAAACACTTACTTATTTTAAATAATATATTATTCGTTAAAATAGAGTGATATGATCATTTTATGCTACGCTAATTATCATTTATATAAGCTCTCATACAATTTGAATATTCATGGGCATGCAATCAAATAGTAAACACTTACTTATTTTAAATAATATATTATTCGTTAAAATAGAGTGATATGATCATTTTATGCTACGCTAATTATCATTTATATAAGCTCTCATACAATTTGAATATTCATGGGCATGCAATCAAATAGTAAACACTTACTTATTTTAAATAATATATTATTCGTTAAAATAGAGTGATATGATCATTTTATGCTACGCTAATTATCATTTATATAAGCTCTCATACAATTTGAATATTCATGGGCATGCAATCAAATAGTAAACACTTACTTATTTTAAATAATATATTATTCGTTAAAATAGAGTGATATGATCATTTTATGCTACGCTAATTATCATTTATATAAGCTCTCATACAATTTGAATATTCATGGGCATGCAATCAAATAGTAAACACTTACTTATTTTAAATAATATATTATTCGTTAAAATAGAGTATGGTAATTATCATTTATATAAGCTTTCATACAATTTGAATATTCATGGGCATGCAATCAAATAGTAAACACTTACTTATTTTAAATAATATATTATTCGTTAAAATAGAGTGATATGATCATTTTATGCTACGCTAATTATCATTTATATAAGCTCTCATACAATTTGAATATTCATGGGCATGCAATCAAATAGTAAACACTTACTTATTTTAAATAATATATTATTCGTTAAAATAGAGTGATATGATCATTTTATGCTACGCTAATTATCATTTATATAAGCTCTCATACAATTTGAATATTCATGGGCATGCAATCAAATAGTAAACACTTACTTATTTTAAATAATATATTATTCGTTAAAATAGAGTGATATGATCATTTTATGCTACGCTAATTATCATTTATATAAGCTCTCATACAATTTGAATATTCATGGGCATGCAATCAAATAGTAAACACTTACTTATTTTAAATAATATATTATTCGTTAAAATAGAGTATGGTAATTATCATTTATATAAGCTTTCATACAATTTGAATATTCATGGGCATGCAATCAAATAGTAAACACTTACTTATTTTAAATAATATATTATTCGTTAAAATAGAGTGATATGATCATTTTATGCTACGCTAATTATCATTTATATAAGCTCTCATACAATTTGAATATTCATGGGCATGCAATCAAATAGTAAACACTTACTTATTTTAAATAATATATTATTCGTTAAAATAGAGTGATATGATCATTTTATGCTACGCTAATTATCATTTATATAAGCTCTCATACAATTTGAATATTCATGGGCATGCAATCAAATAGTAAACACTTACTTATTTTAAATAATATATTATTCGTTAAAATAGAGTGATATGATCATTTTATGCTACGCTAATTATCATTTATATAAGCTCTCATACAATTTGAATATTCATGGGCATGCAATCAAATAGTAAACACTTACTTATTTTAAATAATATATAATTCGTTAAAATAGAGTGATATGATCATTTTATGCTACGCTAATTATCATTTATATAAGCTCTCATACAATTTGAATATTCATGGGCATGCAATCAAATAGTAAACACTTACTTATTTTAAATAATATATTATTCGTTAAAATAGAGTGATATGATCATTTTATGCTACGCTAATTATCATTTATATAAGCTCTCATACAATTTGAATATTCATGGGCATGCAATCAAATAGTAAACACTTACTTATTTTAAATAATATATTATTCGTTAAAATAGAGTGATATGATCATTTTATGCTACGCTAATTATCATTTATATAAGCTCTCATACAATTTGAATATTCATGGGCATGCAATCAAATAGTAAACACTTACTTATTTTAAATAATATATTATTCGTTAAAATAGAGTGATATGATCATTTTATGCTACGCTAATTATCATTTATATAAGCTCTCATACAATTTGAATATTCATGGGCATGCAATCAAATAGTAAACACTTACTTATTTTAAATAATATATTATTCGTTAAAATAGAGTGATATGATCATTTTATGCTACGCTAATTATCATTTATATAAGCTCTCATACAATTTGAATATTCATGGGCATGCAATCAAATAGTAAACACTTACTTATTTTAAATAATATATTATTCGTTAAAATAGAGTGATATGATCATTTTATGCTACGCTAATTATCATTTATATAAGCTCTCATACAATTTGAATATTCATGGGCATGCAATCAAATAGTAAACACTTACTTATTTTAAATAATATATTATTCGTTAAAATAGAGTGATATGATCATTTTATGCTACGCTAATTATCATTTATATAAGCTCTCATACAATTTGAATATTCATGGGCATGCAATCAAATAGTAAACACTTACTTATTTTAAATAATATATTATTCGTTAAAATAGAGTGATATGATCATTTTATGCTACGCTAATTATCATTTATATAAGCTCTCATACAATTTGAATATTCATGGGCATGCAATCAAATATTAAACACTTACTTATTTTAAATAATATATTATTCGTTAAAATAGAGTGATATGATCATTTTATGCTACGCTAATTATCATTTATATAAGCTCTCATACAATTTGAATATTCATGGGCATGCAATCAAATAGTAAACACTTACTTATTTTAAATAATATATTATTCGTTAAAATAGAGTGATATGATCATTTTATGCTACGCTAATTATCATTTATATAAGCTCTCATACAATTTGAATATTCATGGGCATGCAATCAAATAGTAAACACTTACTTATTTTAAATAATATATTATTCGTTAAAATAGAGTGATATGATCATTTTATGCTATGCTAATTATCATTTATATAAGCTCTCATACAATTTGAATATTCATGGGCATGCAATCAAATAGTAAACACTTACTTATTTTAAATAATATATTATTCGTTAAAATAGAGTGATATGATCATTTTATGCTACGCTAATTATCATTTATATAAGCTCTCATACAATTTGAATATTCATGGGCATGCAATCAAATAGTAAACACTTACTTATTTTAAATAATATATTATTCGTTAAAATAGAGTATGGTCATTATCATTTATATAAGCTTTCATACAATTTGAATATTCATGGGCATGCAATCAAATAGTAAACACTTACTTATTTTAAATAATATATTATTCGTTAAAATAGAGTGATATGATCATTTTATGCTACGCTAATTATCATTTATATAAGCTCTCATACAATTTGAATATTCATGGGCATGCAATCAAATAGTAAACACTTACTTATTTTAAATAATATATTATTCGTTAAAATAGAGTGATATGATCATTTTATGCTATGCTAATTATCATTTATATAAGCTCTCATACAATTTGAATATTCATGGGCATGCAATCAAATAGTAAACACTTACTTATTTTAAATAATATATTATTCGTTAAAATAGAGTATGGTAATTATCATTTATATAAGCTTTCATACAATTTGAATATTCATGGGCATGCAATCAAATAGTAAACACTTACTTATTTTAAATAATATATTATTCGTTAAAATAGAGTGATATGATCATTTTATGCTACGCTAATTATCATTTATATAAGCTCTCATACAATTTGAATATTCATGGGCATGCAATCAAATAGTAAACACTTACTTATTTTAAATAATATATTATTCGTTAAAATAGAGTGATATGATCATTTTATGCTATTCTAATTATCATTTATATAAGCTCTCATACAATTTGAATATTCATGGCCATGCAATCAAATAGTAAACACTTACTTGTTTTAAATAATATATTATTCGTTAAAATAGAGTGATATGATCATTTTATGCTATGCTAATTATCATTTATATAAGCTCTCATACAATTTGAATATTCATGGGCATGCAATCAAATAGTAAACACTTACTTATTTTAAATAATATATTATTCGTTTAAATAGAGTGATATGATCATTTTATACTATGCTAATTATCATTTATATAAGCTCTCATACAATTTGAATATTCATGGGCATGCAATCAAATAGTAAACACTTACTTATTTTAAATAATATATTATTCGTTAAAATAGAGTGATATGATCATTTTATGCTATGCTAATTATCATTTATATAAGCTCTCATACAATTTGAATATTCATGGGCATGCAATCAAATAGTAAACACTTACTTATTTTAAATAATATATTATTCGTTAAAATAGAGTGATATGATCATTTTATACTATGCTAATTATCATTTATATAAGCTCTCATACAATTTGAATATTCATGGGCATGCAATCAAATAGTAAACACTTACTTATTTTAAATAATATATTATTCGTTAAAATAGAGTATGGTAATTATCATTTATATAAGCTTTCATACAATTTGAATATTCATGGGCATGCAATCAAATAGTAAACACTTACTTATTTTAAATAATATATTATTCGTTAAAATAGAGTGATATGATCATTTTATGCTACGCTAATTATCATTTATATAAGCTCTCATACAATTTGAATATTCATGGGCACGCAATCAAATAGTAAACACTTACTTATTTTAAATAATATATTATTCGTTAAAATAGAGTGATATGATCATTTTATGCTATTCTAATTATCATTTATATAAGCTCTCATACAATTTGAATATTCATGGCCATGCAATCAAATAGTAAACACTTACTTATTTTAAATAATATATTATTCGTTAAAATAGAGTGATATGATCATTTTATGCTATGCTAATTATCATTTATATAAGCTCTCATACAATTTGAATATTCATGGGCATGCAATCAAATAGTAAACACTTACTTATTTTAAATAATATATTATTCGTTTAAATAGAGTGATATGATCATTTTATACTATGCTAATTATCATTTATATAAGCTCTCATACAATTTGAATATTCATGGGCATGCAATCAAATAGTAAACACTTACGTATTTTAAATAATATATTATTCGTTAAAATAGAGTGATATGATCATTTTATGCTACGCTAATTATCATTTATATAAGCTCTCACACAATTTGAATATTCAGGGGCATGCAATCAAATAGTAAACACTTACTTATTTTAAATAATATATTATTCGTTAAAATAGAGTGATATGATCATTTTATGCTATGCAAATTATCATTTATATAAGCTCTCATACAATTTGAATATTCATGGGCATGCAATCAAATAGTAAACACTTACTTATTTTAAATAATATATTATTCGTTAAAATAGAGTGATATGATCATTTTATGCTATGCTAATTATCATTTATATAAGCTCTCAAACAATTTGAATATTCATGGGCACGCAATCAAATAGTAAACACTTACTTATTTTAAATAATATATTATTCGTTTAAATAGAGTGATATGATCATTTTATGCTATGCTAATTATCATTTATATAAGCTCTCATACAATTTGAATATTCATGGGCACGCAATCAAATAGTAAACACTTATTTATTTTAAATAATATATTATTCGTTAAAATAGAGTGATATGATCATTTTATGCTATGCTAATTATCATTTATATAAGCTCTCATACAATTTGAATATTCATGGGCATGCAATCAAATAGTAAACACTTACTTATTTTAAATAATATATTATTCGTTAAAATAGAGTGATATGATCATTTTATGCTATGCTAATTATCATTTATATAAGCTCTCATACAATTTGAATATTCATGGGCATGCAATCAAATAGTAAACACTTACTTATTTTAAATAATATATTATTCGTTAAAATAGAGTGATATGATCATTTTATGCTATGCTAATTATCATTTATATAAGCTCTCATACAATTTGAATATTCATGGGCATGCAATCAAATAGTAAACACTTACTTATTTTAAATAATATATTATTCGTTAAAATAGAATATGCTAATTATCATTTATATAAGCTTTCATACAATTTGAATATTCATGGGCATGCAATCAAATAGTAAACACTTACTTATTTTAAATAATATATTATTCGTTAAAATAGAGTGATATGATCATTTTATGCTATGCTAATTATCATTTATATAAGCTCTCATACAATTTGAATATTCATGGCCATGCAATCAAATAGTAAACACTTACTTATTTTAAATAATATATTATTCGTTAAAATAGAGTGATATGATCATTTTATGCTATGCTAATTATCATTTATATAAGCTCTCATACAATTTGAATATTCATGGGCATGCAATCAAATAGTAAACACTTACTTATTTTAAATAATATATTATTCGTTAAAATAGAATATGCTAATTATCATTTATATAAGCTTTCATACAATTTGAATATTCATGGGCATGCAATCAAATAGTAAACACTTACTTATTTTAAATAATATATTATTTGTTAAAATAGAGTGATATGATCATTTTATGCTATGCTAATTATCATTTATATAAGCTCTCATACAATTTGAATATTCATGGGCATGCAATCAAATAGTAAACACTTACTTATTTTAAATAATATATTATTCTATTAAAATAGAGTGATATGATCATTTTATGCTATGCTAATTACCATTTATATAAGCTTTCATACAATTTGAATATTCATGGGCATGCAATCAAATAGTAAACACTTACTTATTTTAAATAATATATTATTCGTTAAAATAGAGTGATATGATCATTTTATGCTAGGCTAATTATCATTTATATAAGCTCTCATACAATTTGAATATTCATGGGCATGCAATCAAATAGTAAACACTTACTTATTTTAAATAATATATTATTTGTTAAAATATAGTGATATGATCATTTTATGCAACGCTAATTATCATTTATATAAGCTCTCATACAATTTGAATATTCATGGGCATGCAATCAAATAGTAAACACTTACTTATTTTAAATAATATATTATTCGTTAAAATAGAGTGATATGATCATTTTATGCTACGCTAATTATCATTTATATAAGCTCTCACACAATTTGAATATTCAGGGGCATGCAATCAAATAGTAAACACTTACTTATTTTAAATAATATATTATTCGTTAAAATAGAGTGATATGATCATTTTATGCTATGCAAATTATCATTTATATAAGCTCTCATACAATTTGAATATTCATGGGCATGCAATCAAATAGTAAACACTTACTTATTTTAAATAATATATTATTCGTTAAAATAGAGTGATATGATCATTTTATGCTATGCTAATTATCATTTATATAAGCTCTCAAACAATTTGAATATTCATGGGCACGCAATCAAATAGTAAACACTTACTTATTTTAAATAATATATTATTCGTTTAAATAGAGTGATATGATCATTTTATGCTATGCTAATTATCATTTATATAAGCTCTCATACAATTTGAATATTCATGGGCACGCAATCAAATAGTAAACACTTATTTATTTTAAATAATATATTATTCGTTAAAATAGAGTGATATGATCATTTTATGCTATGCAAATTATCATTTATATAAGCTCTCATACAATTTGAATATTCATGGGCATGCAATCAAATAGTAAACACTTACTTATTTTAAATAATATATTATTCGTTAAAATAGAGTGATATGATCATTTTATGCTATGCTAATTATCATTTATATAAGCTCTCATACAATTTGAATATTCATGGGCATGCAATCAAATAGTAAACACTTACTTATTTTAAATAATATATTATTCGTTAAAATAGAGTGATATGATCATTTTATGCTATGCTAATTATCATTTATATAAGCTCTCATACAATTTGAATATTCATGGGCATGCAATCAAATAGTAAACACTTACTTATTTTAAATAATATATTATTCGTTAAAATAGAGTGATATGATCATTTTATGCTATGCTAATTATCATTTATATAAGCTCTCAAACAATTTGAATATTCATGGGCACGCAATCAAATAGTAAACACTTACTTATTTTAAATAATATATTATTCGTTTAAATAGAGTGATATGATCATTTTATGCTATGCTAATTACCATTTATATAAGCTCTCATACAATTTGAATATTCATGGGCACGCAATCAAATAGTAAACACTTATTTATTTTAAATAATATATTATTCGTTAAAATAGAGTGAAATGATCATTTTATGCTACGCTAATTATCATTTATATAAGCTCTCACACAATTTGAATATTCAGGGGCATGCAATCAAATAGTAAACACTTACTTATTTTAAATAATATATTATTCGTTAAAATAGAGTGATATGATCATTTTATGCTATGCAAATTATCATTTATATAAGCTCTCATACAATTTGAATATTCATGGGCATGCAATCAAATAGTAAACACTTACTTATTTTAAATAATATATTATTCGTTTAAATAGAGTGATATGATCATTTTATGCTACGCTAATTATCATTTATATAAGCTCTCATACAATTTGAATATTCATGGGCATGCAATCAAATAGTAAACACTTACTTATTTTAAATAATATATTATTCGTTAAAATAGAGTGATATGATCATTTTATGCTATGCTAATTATCATTTATATAAGCTCTCATACAATTTGAATATTCATGGGCATCCAATCAAATAGTAAACACATACTTATTTTAAATAATATATTATTCGTTAAAATAGAGTGATATGATCATTTTATGCTATGCTAATTATCATTTATATAAGCTCTCATA
This sequence comes from Acmispon strigosus, assembly GCA_030819835.1. Taxonomy (NCBI): domain Eukaryota; kingdom Viridiplantae; phylum Streptophyta; class Magnoliopsida; order Fabales; family Fabaceae; genus Acmispon; species Acmispon strigosus. The sequence continues at coordinate 4,364,862 of JAUAMA010000005.1, read as the reverse complement.
CAATTTGAATATTCATGGGCATGCAATCAAATAGTAAACACTTACTTATTTTAAATAATATATTATTCGTTAAAATAGAATATGCTAATTATCATTTATATAAGCTTTCATACAATTTGAATATTCATGGGCATGCAATCAAATAGTAAACACTTACTTATTTTAAATAATATATTATTTGTTAAAATAGAGTGATATGATCATTTTATGCTATGCTAATTATCATTTATATAAGCTCTCATACAATTTGAATATTCATGGGCATGCAATCAAATAGTAAACACTTACTTATTTTAAATAATATATTATTCTATTAAAATAGAGTGATATGATCATTTTATGCTATGCTAATTATCATTTATATAAGCTTTCATACAATTTGAATATTCATGGGCATGCAATCAAATAGTAAACACTTACTTATTTTAAATAATATATTATTCGTTAAAATAGAGTGATATGATCATTTTATGCTAGGCTAATTATCATTTATATAAGCTCTCATACAATTTGAATATTCATGGGCATGCAATCAAATAGTAAACACTTACTTATTTTAAATAATATATTATTCGTTAAAATATAGTGATATGATCATTTTATGCAACGCTAATTATCATTTATATAAGCTCTCATACAATTTGAATATTCATGGGCATGCAATCAAATAGTAAACACTTACTTATTTTAAATAATATATTATTCGTTAAAATAGAGTGATATGATCATTTTATGCTACGCTAATTATCATTTATATAAGCTCTCACACAATTTGAATATTCAGGGGCATGCAATCAAATAGTAAACACTTACTTATTTTAAATAATATATTATTCGTTAAAATAGAGTGATATGATCATTTTATGCTATGCAAATTATCATTTATATAAGCTCTCATACAATTTGAATATTCATGGGCATGCAATCAAATAGTAAACACTTACTTATTTTAAATAATATATTATTCGTTAAAATAGAGTGATATGATCATTTTATGCTATGCTAATTATCATTTATATAAGCTCTCAAACAATTTGAATATTCATGGGCACGCAATCAAATAGTAAACACTTACTTATTTTAAATAATATATTATTCGTTTAAATAGAGTGATATGATCATTTTATGCTATGCTAATTATCATTTATATAAGCTCTCATACAATTTGAATATTCATGGGCACGCAATCAAATAGTAAACACTTATTTATTTTAAATAATATATTATTCGTTAAAATAGAGTGATATGATCATTTTATGCTATGCTAATTACCATTTATATAAGCTCTCATACAATTTGAATATTCATGGGCATGCAATCAAATAGTAAACACTTACTTATTTTAAATAATATATTATTCGTTAAAATAGAGTGATATGATCATTTTATGCTACGCTAATTATCATTTATATAAGCTCTCATACAATTTGAATATTCATGGGCATGCAATCAAATAGTAAACACTTACTTATTTTAAATAATATATTATTCGTTAAAATAGAGTGATATGATCATTTTATGCTACGCTAATTATCATTTATATAAGCTCTCATACAATTTGAATATTCATGGGCATGCAATCAAATAGTAAACACTTACTTATTTTAAATAATATATTATTCGTTAAAATAGAGTGATATGATCATTTTATGCTACGCTAATTATCATTTATATAAGCTCTCATACAATTTGAATATTCATGGGCATGCAATCAAATAGTAAACACTTACTTATTTTAAATAATATATTATTCGTTAAAATAGAGTGATATGATCATTTTATGCTAGGCTAATTATCATTTATATAAGCTCTCATACAATTTGAATATTCATGGGCATGCAATCAAATAGTAAACACTTACTTATTTTAAATAATATATTATTCGTTAAAATAGAGTGATATGATCATTTTATGCTATGCTAATTATCATTTATATAAGCTCTCATACAATTTGAATATTCATGGGCATGCAATCAAATAGTAAACACTTACTTATTTTAAATAATATATTATTCGTTAAAATAGAATATGCTAATTATCATTTATATAAGCTTTCATACAATTTGAATATTCATGGGCATGCAATCAAATAGTAAACACTTACTTATTTTAAATAATATATTATTTGTTAAAATAGAGTGATATGATCATTTTATGCTATGCTAATTATCATTTATATAAGCTCTCATACAATTTGAATATTCATGGGCATGCAATCAAATAGTAAACACTTACTTATTTTAAATAATATATTATTCTATTAAAATAGAGTGATATGATCATTTTATGCTATGCTAATTATCATTTATATAAGCTTTCATACAATTTGAATATTCATGGGCATGCAATCAAATAGTAAACACTTACTTATTTTAAATAATATATTATTCGTTAAAATAGAGTATGTTAATTATCATTTATATAAGCTTTCATACAATTTGAATATTCATGGGCATGCAATCAAATAGTAAACACTTACTTATTTTAAATAATATATTATTCGTTAAAATAGAGTGATATGATCATTTTATGCTATGCTAATTATCATTTATATAAGCTCTCATACAATTTGAATATTCATGGGCATGCAATCAAATAGTAAACACTTACTTATTTTAAATAAAATATTATTCGTTAAAATAGAGTGATATGATCATTTTATGCTATGCTAATTATCATTTATATAAGCTCTCATACAATTTGAATATTCATGGGCATGCAATCAAATAGTAAACACTTACTTATTTTAAATAATATATTATTCGTTAAAATAGAGTGATATGATCATTTTATGCTACGCTAATTATCATTTATATAAGCTCTCATACAATTTGAATATTCATGGGCATGCAATCAAATAGTAAACACTTACTTATTTTAAATAATATATTATTCGTTAAAATAGAGTGATATGATCATTTTATGCTATGCTAATTATCATTTATATAAGCTCTCATACAATTTGAATATTCATGGGCATGCAATCAAATAGTAAACACTTACTTATTTTAAATAATATATTATTCGTTAAAATAGAGTGATATGATCATTTTATGCTATGCTAATTATCATTTATATAAGCTCTCATACAATTTGAATATTCATGGGCATGCAATCAAATAGTAAACACTTACTTATTTTAAATAATATATTATTCGTTTAAATAGAGTGATATGATCATTTTATACTATGCTAATTATCATTTATATAAGCTCTCATACAATTTGAATATTCATGGGCATGCAATCAAATAGTAAACACTTACTTATTTTAAATAATATATTATTCGTTAAAATAGAGTGATATGATCATTTTATGCTATGCTAATTATCATTTATATAAGCTCTCATACAATTTGAATATTCATGGGCATGCAATCAAATAGTAAACACTTACTTATTTTAAATAATATATTATTCGTTAAAATAGAGTGATATGATCATTTTATACTATGCTAATTATCATTTATATAAGCTCTCATACAATTTGAATATTCATGGGCATGCAATCAAATAGTAAACACTTACTTATTTTAAATAATATATTATTCGTTAAAATAGAGTGATATGATCATTTTATGCTATGCTAATTATCATTTATATAAGCTCTCATACAATTTGAATATTCATGGGCATGCAATCAAATAGTAAACACTTACTTATTTTAAATAATATATTATTCGTTAAAATAGAGTGATATGATCATTTTATGCTATGCTAATTATCATTTATATAAGCTCTCATACAATTTGAATATTCATGGGCATGCAATCAAATAGTAAACACTTACTTATTTTAAATAATATATTATTCGTTAAAATAGAGTGATATGATCATTTTATGCTATGCTAATTATCATTTATATAAGCTCTCATACAATTTGAATATTCATGGGCATGCAATCAAATAGTAAACACTTACTTATTTTAAATAATATATTATTCGTTAAAATAGAGTGATATGATCATTTTATTCTACGCTAATTATCATTTATATAAGCTCTCATACAATTTGAATATTCATGGGCATGCAATCAAATAGTAAACACTTACTTATTTTAAATAATATATTATTCGTTAAAATAGAGTGATATGATCATTTTATGCTATGCTAATTATCATTTATATAAGCTCTCATACAATTTGAATATTCATGGGCATGCAATCAAATAGTAAACACTTACTTATTTTAAATAAAATATTATTCGTTAAAATAGAGTGATATGATCATTTTATGCTATGCTAATTATCATTTATATAAGCTCTCATACAATTTGAATATTCATGGGCATGCAATCAAATAGTAAACACTTACTTATTTTAAATAATATATTATTCGTTAAAATAGAGTGATATGATCATTTTATGCTACGCTAATTATCATTTATATAAGCTCTCATACAATTTGAATATTCATGGGCATGCAATCAAATAGTAAACACTTACTTATTTTAAATAATATATTATTCGTTAAAATAGAGTGATATGATCATTTTATGCTATGCTAATTATCATTTATATAAGCTCTCATACAATTTGAATATTCATGGGCATGCAATCAAATAGTAAACACTTACTTATTTTAAATAATATATTATTCGTTAAAATAGAGTGATATGATCATTTTATGCTATGCTAATTATCATTTATATAAGCTCTCATACAATTTGAATATTCATGGGCATGCAATCAAATAGTAAACACTTACTTATTTTAAATAATATATTATTCGTTAAAATAGAGTGATATGATCATTTTATGCTATGCTAATTATCATTTATATAAGCTCTCATACAATTTGAATATTCATGGGCATGCAATCAAATAGTAAACACTTACTTATTTTAAATAATATATTATTCGTTAAAATAGAGTGATATGATCATTTTATGCTATGCTAATTATCATTTATATAAGCTCTCATACAATTTGAATATTCATGGGCATGCAATCAAATAGTAAACACTTACTTATTTTAAATAATATATTATTCGTTAAAATAGAGTGATATGATCATTTTATGCTATGCTAATTATCATTTATATAAGCTCTCATACAATTTGAATATTCATGGGCATGCAATCAAATAGTAAACACTTACATATTTTAAATAATATATTATTCGTTAAAATAGAGTGATATGATCATTTTATGCTATGCTAATTATCATTTATATAAGCTCTCATACAATTTGAATATTCATGGGCATGCAATCAAATAGTAAACACTTACTTATTTTAAATAATATATTATTCGTTAAAATAGAGTGATATGATCATTTTATGCTATGCTAATTATCATTTATATAAGCTCTCATACAATTTGAATATTCATGGGCATGCAATCAAATAGTAAACACTTACTTATTTTAAATAATATATTATTCGTTAAAATAGAGTGATATGATCATTTTATGCTACGCTAATTATCATTTATATAAGCTCTCATACAATTTGAATATTCATGGGCATGCAATCAAATAGTAAACACTTACTTATTTTAAATAATATATTATTCGTTAAAATAGAGTGATATGATCATTTTATGCTATGCTAATTATCATTTATATAAGCTCTCATACAATTTGAATATTCATGGGCATGCAATCAAATAGTAAACACTTACTTATTTTAAATAATATATTATTTGTTAAAATAGAGTGATATGATCATTTTATGCTATGCTAATTATCATTTATATAAGCTCTCATACAATTTGAATATTCATGGGCATGCAATCAAATAGTAAACACTTACTTATTTTAAATAATATATTATTCTATTAAAATAGAGTGATATGATCATTTTATGCTATGCTAATTATCATTTATATAAGCTTTCATACAATTTGAATATTCATGGGCATGCAATCAAATAGTAAACACTTACTTATTTTAAATAATATATTATTCGTTAAAATAGAGTGATATGATCATTTTATGCTATGGTAATTATCATTTATATAAGCTCTCATACAATTTGAATATTCATGGGCATGCAATCAAATAGTAAACACTTACTTATATTAAATAATATATTATTCGTTAAAATAGAGTGATATGATCATTTTATGCTATGCTAATTATCATTTATATAAGCTCTCATACAATTTGAATATTCATGGGCATGCAATCAAATAGTAAACACTTACTTATTTTAAATAATATATTATTCGTTAAAATAGAGTGATATGATCATTTTATGCTATGCTAATTATCATTTATATAAGCTCTCATACAATTTGAATATTCATGGGCATGAAATCAAATAGTAAACACTTACTTATTTTAAATAATATATTATTCGTTAAAATAGAGTGATATGATCATTTTATGCTATGCTAATTATCATTTATATAAGCTCTCATACAATTTGAATATTCATGGGCATGCAATCAAATAGTAAACACTTACTTATTTTAAATAATATATTATTCGTTAAAATAGAGTGATATGATCATTTTATGCTATGCTAATAATCATTTATATAAGCTCTCATACAATTTGAATATTCATGGGCATGCAATCAAATAGTAAACACTTACTTATTTTAAATAATATATTATTCGTAAAAATAGAGTGATATGATCATTTTATGCTATGCTAATTATCATTTATATAAGCTCTCATACAATTTGAATATTCATGGGCATGCAATCAAATAGTAAACACTTACTTATTTTAAATAATATATTATTCGTTAAAATAGAGTGATATGATCATTTTATGCTATGCTAATTATCATTTATATAAGCTCTCATACAATTTGAATATTCATGGGCATGCAATCAAATAGTAAACACTTACTAATTTTAAATAATATATTATTCGTTAAAATAGAGTGATATGATCATTTTATGCTACGCTAATTATCATTTATATAAGCTCTCATACAATTTGAATATTCATGGGCATGCAATCAAATAGTAAACACTTACTTATTTTAAATAATATATTATTCGTTAAAATAGAGTGATATGATCATTTTATGCTATGCTAATTATCATTTATATAAGCTCTCATACAATTTGAATATTCATGGGCATGCAATCAAATAGTAAACACTTACTTATTTTAAATAATATATTATTCGTTAAAATAAGTAAGTGATATGATCATTTTATGCTATGCTAATTATCATTTATATAAGCTCTCATACAATTTGAATATTCATGGGCATGCAATCAAATAGTAAACACTTACTTATTTTAAATAATATATTATTCGTTAAAATAGAGTGATATGATCATTTTATGCTATGCTAATTATCATTTATATAAGCTTTCATACAATTTGAATATTCATGGGCATGCAATCAAATAGTAAACACTTACTTATTTTAAATAATATATTATTCGTTAAAATAGAGTGATATGATCAATTTATGTTATGCTAATTATCATTTATATAAGCTCTCATACAATTTGAATATTCATGGGCATGCAATCAAATAGTAAACACTTACTTATTTTAAATAATATATTATTCGTTAAAATAGAGTGATATGATCATTTTATGCTACGCTAATTATCATTTATTTAAGCTCTCATACAATTTGAATATTCATGGGCATGCAATCAAATAGTAAACACTTACTTATTTTAAATAATATATTATTCGTTAAAATAGAGTGATATGATCATTTTATGCTACGCTAATTATCATTTATATAAGCTCTCATACAATTTGAATATTCATGGGCATGCAATCAAATAGTAAACACTTACTTATTTTAAATAATATATTATTCGTTAAAATAGAGTGATATGATCATTTTACGCTATGCTAATTATCATTTATATAAGCTCTCATACAATTTGAATCTTCATGGGCATGCAATCAAATAGTAAACACTTACTTATTTTAAATAATATATTATTCGTTAAAATAAGTAAGTGATATGATCATTTTATGCTATGCTAATTATCATTTATATAAGCTCTCAAACAATTTGAATACTCATTGGCATGCAATCAAATAGTAAACACTTACTTATTTTAAATAATATATTATTCTATTAAAATAGAGTGATATGATCATTTTATGCTATGCTAATTATCATTTATATAAGCTTTCATACAATTTGAATATTCATGGGCATGCAATCAAATAGTAAACACTTACTTATTTTAAATAATATATTATTCGTTAAAATAGAGTGATATGATCATTTTATGCTATGCTAATTATCATTTATATAAGCTCTCATACAATTTGAATATTCATGGGCATGCAATCAAATAGTAAACACTTACTTATTTTAAATAATATATTATTCGTTAAAATAGAGTGATATGATCATTTTATGCTACGCTAATTATCATTTATATAAGCTCTCATACAATTTGAATATTCATGGGCATGCAATCAAATAGTAAACACTTACTTATTTTAAATAATATATTATTCGTTAAAATAGAGTGATATGATCATTTTATGCTACGCTAATTATCATTTATATAAGCTCTCATACAATTTGAATATTCATGGGCATGCAATCAAATAGTAAACACTTACTTATTTTAAATAATATATTATTCGTTAAAATAGAGTGATATGATCATTTTACGCTATGCTAATTATCATTTATATAAGCTCTCATACAATTTGAATCTTCATGGGCATGCAATCAAATAGTAAACACTTACTTATTTTAAATAATATATTATTCGTTAAAATAAGTAAGTGATATGATCATTTTATGCTATGCTAATTATCATTTATATAAGCTCTCAAACAATTTGAATACTCATTGGCATGCAATCAAATAGTAAACACTTACTTATTTTAAATAATATATTATTCTATTAAAATAGAGTGATATGATCATTTTATGCTATGCTAATTATCATTTATATAAGCTTTCATACAATTTGAATATTCATGGGCATGCAATCAAATAGTAAACACTTACTTATTTTAAATAATATATTATTCGTTAAAATAGAGTGATATGATCATTTTATGCTATGCTAATTATCATTTATATAAGCTCTCATACAATTTGAATATTCATGGGCATGCAATCAAATAGTAAACACTTACTTATTTTAAATAATATATTATTCGTTAAAATAGAGTGATATGATCATTTTATGCTATGCTAATTATCATTTATATAAGCTCTCATAAAATTTGAATATTCATGGGCATGCAATCAAATAGTAAACACTTACTTATTTTAAATAATATATTATTCGTTAAAATAGAGTGATATGATCATTTTATGCTATGCTAATTATCATTTATATAAGCTCTCATACAATTTGAATATTCATGGGCATGCAATCAAATAGTAAACACTTACTTATTTTAAATAATATATTATTCTATTAAAATAGAGTGATATGATCATTTTATGCTATGCTAATTATCATTTATATAAGCTCTCATACAATTTGAATATTCATGGGCATGCAATCAAATAGTAAACACTTACTTATTTTAAATAATATATTATTCTATTAAAATAGAGTGATATGATCATTTTATGCTATGCTAATTATCATTTATATAAGCTCTCATACAATTTGAATATTCATGGGCATGCAATCAAATAGTAAACACTTACTTATTTTAAATAATATATTATTCGTTAAAATAGAGTGATATGATCATTTTATGCTATGCTAATTATCATTTATATAAGCTCTCATACAATTTGAATATTCATGGGCATGCAATCAAATAGTAAACACTTACTTATTTTAAATAATATATTATTCTATTAAAATAGAGTGATATGATCATTTTATGCTATGCTAATTATCATTTATATAAGCTCTCATACAATTTGAATATTCATGGGCATGCAATCAAATAGTAAACACTTACTTATTTTAAATAATATATTATTCGTTAAAATAGATTGATATGATCATTTTATGCTATGCTAATTATCATTTATATATGCTCTCATACAATTTGAATATTCATGGGCATGCAATCAAATAGTAAACACATACTTATTTTAAATAATATATTATTCTATTAAAATAGAGTGATATGATCAATTTATGCTATGCTAATTATCATTTATATAAGCTCTCATACAATTTGAATATTCATGGGCATGCAATCAAATAGTAAACACTTACTTATTTTAAATAATATATTATTCGTTAAAATAGAGTATGCTAATTATCATTTATATAAACTTTCATACAATTTGAATATTCATGGGCATGCAATCAAATAGTAAACACTTACATATTTTAAATAATATATTATTCGTTAAAATAGAGTGATATGATCATTTTATGCTATGCTAATTATCATTTATATAAGCTTTCATACAATTTGAATATTCATGGGCATGCAATCAAATAGTAAACACTTACTTATTTTAAATAATATATTATTCGTTAAAATAGAGTGATATGATCATTTTATGCTATGCTAATTATCATTTATATAAGCTCTCATACAATTTGAATATTCATGGGCATGCAATCAAATAGTAAACACTTACTTATTTTAAATAATATATTATTCGTTAAAATAGAGTGATATGATCATTTTATGCTATGCTAATTATCATTTATATAAGCTCTCATAAAATTTGAATATTCATGGGCATGCAATCAAATAGTAAACACTTACTTATTTTAAATAATATATTATTCGTTAAAATAGAGTGATATGATCATTTTATGCTATGCTAATTATCATTTATATAAGCTCTCATACAATTTGAATATTCATGGGCATGCAATCAAATAGTAAACACTTACTTATTTTAAATAATATATTATTCTATTAAAATAGAGTGATATGATCATTTTATGCTATGCTAATTATCATTTATATAAGCTCTCATACAATTTGAATATTCATGGGCATGCAATCAAATAGTAAACACTTACTTATTTTAAATAATATATTATTCTATTAAAATAGAGTGATATGATCATTTTATGCTATGCTAATTATCATTTATATAAGCTCTCATACAATTTGAATATTCATGGGCATGCAATCAAATAGTAAACACTTACTTATTTTAAATAATATATTATTCGTTAAAATAGAGTGATATGATCATTTTATGCTATGCTAATTATCATTTATATAAGCTCTCATACAATTTGAATATTCATGGGCATGCAATCAAATAGTAAACACTTACTTATTTTAAATAATATATTATTCTATTAAAATAGAGTGATATGATCATTTTATGCTATGCTAATTATCATTTATATAAGCTCTCATACAATTTGAATATTCATGGGCATGCAATCAAATAGTAAACACTTACTTATTTTAAATAATATATTATTCGTTAAAATAGAGTGATATGATCATTTTATGCTATGCTAATTATCATTTATATAAGCTCTCATACAATTTGAATATTCATGGGCATGCAATCAAATAGTAAACACATACTTATTTTAAATAATATATTATTCTATTAAAATAGAGTGATATGATCATTTTATGCTATGCTAATTATCATTTATATAAGCTCTCATACAATTTGAATATTCATGGGCATGCAATCAAATAGTAAACACTTACTTATTTTAAATAATATATTATTCGTTAAAATAGAGTATGCTAATTATCATTTATATAAACTTTCATACAATTTGAATATTCATGGGCATGCAATCAAATAGTAAACACTTACATATTTTAAATAATATATTATTCGTTAAAATAGAGTGATATGATCATTTTATGCTATGCTAATTATCATTTATATAAGCTCTCATACAATTTGAATATTCATGGGCATGCAATCAAATAGTAAACACTTACTTATTTTAAATAATATATTATTCGTTAAAATAGAGTGATATGATCATTTTATGCTATGCTAATTATCATTTATATAAGCTCTCATACAATTTGAATATTCATGGGCATGCAATCAAATAGTAAACACTTACTTATTTTAAATAATATATTATTCGTTAAAATAGAGTGATATGATCATTTTATGCTATGCTAATTATCATTTATATAAGCTCTCATACAATTTGAATATTCATGGGCATGCAATCAAATAGTAAACACTTACTTATTTTAAATAATATATTATTCGTTAAAATAGAGTGATATGATCATTTTATGCTATGCTAATTATCATTTATATAAGCTCTCATACAATTTGAATATTCATGGGCATGCAATCAAATAGTAAACACTTACTTATTTTAAATAATATATTATTCGTTAAAATAGAGTGATATGATCATTTTATGCTATGCTAATTATCATTTATATAAGCTCTCATACAATTTGAATATTCATGGGCATGCAATCAAATAGTAAACACTTACTTATTTTAAATAATATATTATTCGTTAAAATAGAGTGATATGATCATTTTATGCTATGCTAATTATCATTTATATAAGCTCTCATACAATTTGAATATTCATGGGCATGCAATCAAATAGTAAACACTTACTTATTTTAAATAATATATTATTCGTTAAAATAGAGTGATATGATCATTTTATGCTATGCTAATTATCATTTATATAAGCTCTCATACAATTTGAATATTCATGGGCATGCAATCAAATAGTAAACACTTACTTATTTTAAATAATATATTATTCTATTAAAATAGAGTGATATGATCATTTTATGCTATGCTAATTATCATTTATATAAGCTCTCATACAATTTGAATATTCATGGGCATGCAATCAAATAGTAAACACTTACTTATTTTAAATAATATATTATTCGTTAAAATAGAGTGATATGATCATTTTATGCTATGCTAATTATCATTTATATAAGCTCTCATACAATTTGAATATTCATGGGCATGCAATCAAATAGTAAACACTTACTTATTTTAAATAATATATTATTCGTTAAAATAGAGTGATATGATCATTTTATGCTATGCTAATTATCATTTATATAAGCTCTCATACAATTTGAATATTCATGGGCATGCAATCAAATAGTAAACACTTACTTATTTTAAATAATATATTATTCGTTAAAATAGAGTGATATGATCATTTTATGCTATGCTAATTATCATTTATATAAGCTCTCATACAATTTGAATATTCATGGGCATGCAATCAAATAGTAAACACTTACTTATTTTAAATAATATATTATTCGTTAAAATAGAGTGATATGATCATTTTATGCTATGCTAATTATCATTTATATAAGCTTTCATACAATTTGAATATTCATGGGCATGCAATCAAATAGTAAACACTTACTTATTTTAAATAATATATTATTCGTTAAAATAGAGTGATATGATCATTTTATGTTATGCTAATTATCATTTATATAAGCTCTCATACAATTTGAATATTCATGGGCATGCAATCAAATAGTAAACACTTACTTATTTTAAATAATATATTATTCGTTAAAATAGAGTGATATGATCATTTTATGCTACGCTAATTATCATTTATTTAAGCTCTCATACAATTTGAATATTCATGGGCATGCAATCAAATAGTAAACACTTACTTATTTTAAATAATATATTATTCGTTAAAATAGAGTGATATGATCATTTTATGCTACGCTAATTATCATTTATATAAGCTCTCATACAATTTGAATATTCATGGGCATGCAATCAAATAGTAAACACTTACTTATTTTAAATAATATATTATTCGTTAAAATAGAGTGATATGATCATTTTACGCTATGCTAATTATCATTTATATAAGCTCTCATACAATTTGAATCTTCATGGGCATGCAATCAAATAGTAAACACTTACTTATTTTAAATAATATATTATTCGTTAAAATAAGTAAGTGATATGATCATTTTATGCTATGCTAATTATCATTTATATAAGCTCTCAAACAATTTGAATACTCATTGGCATGCAATCAAATAGTAAACACTTACTTATTTTAAATAATATATTATTCTATTAAAATAGAGTGATATGATCATTTTATGCTATGCTAATTATCATTTATATAAGCTTTCATACAATTTGAATATTCATGGGCATGCAATCAAATAGTAAACACTTACTTATTTTAAATAATATATTATTCGTTAAAATAGAGTGATATGATCATTTTATGCTATGCTAATTATCATTTATATAAGCTCTCATACAATTTGAATATTCATGGGCATGCAATCAAATAGTAAACACTTACTTATTTTAAATAATATATTATTCGTTAAAATAGAGTGATATGATCATTTTATGCTATGCTAATTATCATTTATATAAGCTCTCATAAAATTTGAATATTCATGGGCATGCAATCAAATAGTAAACACTTACTTATTTTAAATAATATATTATTCGTTAAAATAGAGTGATATGATCATTTTATGCTATGCTAATTATCATTTATATAAGCTCTCATACAATTTGAATATTCATGGGCATGCAATCAAATAGTAAACACTTACTTATTTTAAATAATATATTATTCTATTAAAATAGAGTGATATGATCATTTTATGCTATGCTAATTATCATTTATATAAGCTCTCATACAATTTGAATATTCATGGGCATGCAATCAAATAGTAAACACTTACTTATTTTAAATAATATATTATTCGTTAAAATAGAGTGATATGATCATTTTATGCTATGCTAATTATCATTTATATAAGCTCTCATACAATTTGAATATTCATGGGCATGCAATCAAATAGTAAACACATACTTATTTTAAATAATATATTATTCTATTAAAATAGAGTGATATGATCATTTTATGCTATGCTAATTATCATTTATATAAGCTCTCATACAATTTGAATATTCATGGGCATGCAATCAAATAGTAAACACTTACTTATTTTAAATAATATATTATTCGTTAAAATAGAGTATGCTAATTATCATTTATATAAACTTTCATACAATTTGAATATTCATGGGCATGCAATCAAATAGTAAACACTTACATATTTTAAATAATATATTATTCGTTAAAATAGAGTGATATGATCATTTTATGCTATGCTAATTATCATTTATATAAGCTCTCATACAATTTGAATATTCATGGGCATGCAATCAAATAGTAAACACTTACTTATTTTAAATAATATATTATTCGTTAAAATAGAGTGATATGATCATTTTATGCTATGCTAATTATCATTTATATAAGCTCTCATACAATTTGAATATTCATGGGCATGCAATCAAATAGTAAACACTTACTTATTTTAAATAATATATTATTCGTTAAAATAGAGTGATATGATCATTTTATGCTATGCTAATTATCATTTATATAAGCTCTCATACAATTTGAATATTCATGGGCATGCAATCAAATAGTAAACACATACTTATTTTAAATAATATATTATTCTATTAAAATAGAGTGATATGATCATTTTATGCTATGCTAATTATCATTTATATAAGCTCTCATACAATTTGAATATTCATGGGCATGCAATCAAATAGTAAACACTTACTTATTTTAAATAATATATTATTCGTTAAAATAGAGTATGCTAATTATCATTTATATAAACTTTCATACAATTTGAATATTCATGGGCATGCAATCAAATAGTAAACACTTACTTATTTTAAATAATATATTATTCGTTAAAATAGAGTGATATGATCATTTTATGCTATGCTAATTATCATTTATATAAGCTCTCATACAATTTGAATATTCATGGGCATGCAATCAAATAGTAAACACTTACTTATTTTAAATAATATATTATTCGTTAAAATAGAGTGATATGATCATTTTATGCTATGCTAATTATCATTTATATAAGCTCTCATACAATTTGAATATTCATGGGCATGCAATCAAATAGTAAACACTTACTTATTTTAAATAATATATTATTCGTTAAAATAGAGTGATATGATCATTTTATGCTATGCTAATTATCATTTATATAAGCTCTCATACAATTTGAATATTCATGGGCATGCAATCAAATAGTAAACACTTACTTATTTTAAATAATATATTATTCTATTAAAATAGAGTGATATGATCATTTTATGCTATGCTAATTATCATTTATATAAGCTCTCATACAATTTGAATATTCATGGGCATGCAATCAAATAGTAAACACTTACTTATTTTAAATAATATATTATTCGTTAAAATAGAGTGATATGATCATTTTATTCTATGCTAATTATCATTTATATAAGCTCTCATACAATTTGAATATTCATGGGCATGCAATCAAATAGTAAACACTTACTTATTTTAAATAATATATTATTTGTTAAAATAGAGTGATATGATCATTTTATGCTATGCTAATTATCATTTATATAAGCTCTCATACAATTTGAATATTCATGGGCATGCAATCAAATAGTAAACACTTACTTATTTTAAATAATATATTATTCATTAAAATAGAGTGATATGATCATTTTATGCTATGCTAATTATCATTTATATAAGCTCTCATACAATTTGAATATTCATGGGCATGCAATCAAATAGTAAACACTTACTTATTTTAAATAATATATTATTCTATTAAAATAGAGTGATATGATCATTTTATGCTATGCTAATTATCATTTATATAAGCTCTCATACAATTTGAATATTCATGGGCATGCAATCAAATAGTAAACACTTACTTATTTTAAATAATATATTATTCGTTAAAATAGAGTGATATGATCATTTTATGCTATGCTAATTATCATTTATATAAGCTCTCATACAATTTGAATATTCATGGGCATGCAATCAAATAGTAAACACTTACTTATTTTAAATAATATATTATTCTATTAAAATAGAGTGATATGATCATTTTATGCTATGCTAATTATCATTTATATAAGCTCTCATACAATTTGAATATTCATGGGCATGCAATCAAATAGTAAACACTTAGTTATTTTAAATAATATATTATTCTATTAAAATAGAGTGATATGATCATTTTATGCTATGCTAATTATCATTTATATAAGCTCTCATACAATTTGAATATTCATGGGCATGCAATCAAATAGTAAACACTTACTTATTTTAAATAATATATTATTCGTTAAAATAGAGTGATATGATCATTTTATGCTATGCTAATTATCATTTATATAAGCTCTCATACAATTTGAATATTCATGGGCATGCAATCAAATAGTAAACACTTACTTATTTTAAATAATATATTATTCTATTAAAATAGAGTGATATGATCATTTTATGCTATGCTAATTATCCTTTATATAAGCTCTCATACAATTTGAATATTCATGGGCATGCAATCAAATAGTAAACACTTACTTATTTTAAATAATATATTATTCGTTAAAATAGAGTGATATGATCATTTTATGCTAGGCTAATTATCATTTATATAAGCTCTCATACAATTTGAATATTCATGGGCATGCAATCAAATAGTAAACACTTACTTATTTTAAATAATATATTATTCGTTAAAATAGAGTGATATGATCATTTTATGCTATGCTAATTATCATTTATATAAGCTCTCATACAATTTGAATATTCATGGGCATGCAATCAAATAGTAAACACTTACTTATTTTATATAATATATTATTCGTTAAAATAGAGTGATATGATCATTTTATGCTACGCTAATTATCATTTATATAAGCTCTCATACAATTTGAATATTCATGGGCATGCAATCAAATAGTAAACACTTACTTATTTTAAATAATATATTATTCGTTAAAATAGAGTGATATGATCATTTTATGCTACGCTAATTATCATTTATATAAGCTCTCATACAATTTGAATATTCATGGGCATGCAATCAAATAGTAAACACTTACTTATTTTAAATTATATATTATTCGTTAAAATAGAGTGATATGATCATTTTATGCTACGCTAATTATCATTTATATAAGCTCTCATACAATTTGAATATTCATGGGCATGCAATCAAATAGTAAACACTTACTTATTTTAAATAATATATTATTCGTTAAAATAGAGTGATATGATCATTTTATGCTATGCTAATTATCATTTATATAAGCTCTCATACAATTTGAATATTCATGGGCATGTAATCAAATAGTAAACACTTACTTATTTTAAATAATATATTATTCGTTAAAATAGAGTGATATGATCATTTTATGCTATGCTAATTATCATTTATATAAGCTCTCATACAATTTGAATATTCATGGGCATGCAATCAAATAGTAAACACTTACTTATTTTAAATAATATATTATTCGTTAAAATAGAGTAATATGATCATTTTATGCTATGCTAATTATCATTTATATAAGCTCTCATACAATTTGAATATTCATGGGCATGCAATCAAATAGTAAACACTTACTTATTTTAAATAATATATTATTCGTTAAAATAGAGTGATATGATCATTTTATGCTATGCTAATTATCATTTATATAAGCTCTCATACAATTTGAATATTCATGGGCATGCAATCAAATAGTAAACACTTACTTATTTTAAATAATATATTATTCGTTAAAATAGAGTGATATGATCATTTTATGCTATGCTAATTATCATTTATATAAGCTCTCATACAATTTGAATATTCATGGGCATGCAATTAAATAGTAAACACTTACTTATTTTAAATAATATATTATTCGTTAAAATAGAGTGATATGATCATTTTATGCTATGCTAATTATCATTTATATAAGCTCTCATACAATTTGAATATTCATGGGCATGCAATCAAATAGTAAACACTTACTTATTTTAAATAATATATTATTCGTTAAAATAGAGTGATATGATCATTTTATGCTATGCTAATTATCATTTATATAAGCTCTCATACAATTTGAATATTCATGGGCATGCAATCAAATAGTAAACACTTACTTATTTTAAATAATATATTATTCGTTAAAATAGAGTGATATGATCATTTTATGCTACGCTAATTATCATTTATATAAGCTCTCATACAATTTTAATATTCATGGGCATGCAATCAAATAGTAAACACTTACTTATTTTAAATAATATATTATTCGTAAAAATAGAGTGATATGATCATTTTATGCTACGCTAATTATCATTTATATAAGCTCTCATACAATTTGAATATTCATGGGCATGCAATCAAATAGTAAACACTTACTTATTTTAAATAATATATTATTCGTTAAAATAGAGTGATATGATCATTTTATGCTACGCTAATTATCATTTATATAAGCTCTCATACAATTTGAATATTCATGGGCATGCAATCAAATAGTAAACACTTACTTATTTTAAATAATATATTATTCTTTAAAATAGAGTGATATGATCATTTTATGCTACGCTAATTATCATTTATATAAGCTCTCATACAATTTGAATATTCATGGGCATGCAATCAAATAGTAAACACTTACTTATTTTAAATAATATATTATTCGTTAAAATAGAGTGATATGATCATTTTATGCTACGCTAATTATCATTTATATAAGCTCTCATACAATTTGAATATTCATGGGCATGCAATCAAATAGTAAACACTTACTTATTTTAAATAATATATTATTCTTTAAAATAGAGTGATATGATCATTTTATGCTACGCTAATTATCATTTATATAAGCTCTCATACAATTTGAATATTCATGGGCATGCAATCAAATAGTAAACACTTACTTATTTTAAATAATATATTATTCTATTAAAATAGAGTGATATGATCATTTTATGCTATGCTAATTATCATTTATATAAGCTCTCATACAATTTGAATATTCATGGGCATGCAATCAAATAGTAAACACTTACTTATTTTAAATAATATATTATTCGTTAAAATAGAGTGATATGATCATTTTATGCTATGCTAATTATCATTTATATAAGCTCTCATACAATTTGAATATTCATGGGCATGCAATCAAATAGTAAACACTTACTTATTTTAAATAATATATTATTCGTTTAAATAGAGTGATATGATCATTTTATGCTATGCTAATTATCATTTATATAAGCTCTCATACAATTTGAATATTCATGGGCATGCAATCAAATAGTAAACACTTACTTATTTTAAATAATATATTATTCGTTAAAATAGAGTGATATGATCATTTTATTCTATGCTAATTATCATTTATATAAGCTCTCATACAATTTGAATATTCGTGGGCATGCAATCAAATAGTAAACACTTACTTATTTTAAATAATATATTATTCTATTAAAATAGAGTGATATGATCATTTTATGCTATGCTAATTATCATTTATATAAGCTCTCATACAATTTGAATATTCATGGGCATGCAATCAAATAGTAAACACTTACTTATTTTAAATAATATATTATTCGTTAAAATAGAGTGATATGATCATTTTATGCTATGCTAATTATCATTTATATAAGCTCTCATACAATTTGAATATTCATGGGCATGCAATCAAATAGTAAACACTTACTTATTTTAAATAATATATTATTCGTTAAAATAGAGTGATATGATCATTTTATGCTATGCTAATTATCATTTATATAAGCTCTCATACAATTTGAATATTCATGGGCATGCAATCAAATAGTAAACACTTACTTATTTTAAATAATATATTATTCGTTAAAATAGAGTGATATGATCATTTTATGCTATGCTAATTATCATTTATATAAGCTCTCATACAATTTGAATATTCATGGGCATGCAATCAAATAGTAAACACTTACTTATTTTAAATAATATATTATTCGTTAAAATAGAGTGATATGATCATTTTATTCTATGCTAATTATCATTTATATAAGCTCTCATACAATTTGAATATTCGTGGGCATGCAATCAAATAGTAAACACTTACTTATTTTAAATAATATATTATTCTATTAAAATAGAGTGATATGATCATTTTATGCTATGCTAATTATCATTTATATAAGCTCTCATACAATTTGAATATTCATGGGCATGCAATCAAATAGTAAACACTTACCTATTTTAAATAATATATTATTCTATTAAAATAGAGTGATATGATCATTTTATGCTATGCTAATTATCATTTATATAAGCTCTCATACAATTTGAATATTCATGGGCATGCAATCAAATAGTAAACACTTACTTATTTTAAATAATATATTATTCGTTAAAATAGAGTGATATGATCATTTTATGCTAGGCTAATTATCATTTATATAAGCTCTCATACAATTTGAATATTCATGGGCATGCAATCTAATAGTAAACACTTACTTATTTTAAATAATATATTATTCGTTAAAATAGAGTGATATGATCATTTTATGCTATGCTAATTATCATTTATATAAGCTCTCATACAATTTGAATATTCATGGGCATGCAATCAAATAGTAAACACTTACTTATTTTAAATAATATATTATTCGTTAAAATAGAGTGATATGATCATTTTATGCTAGGCTAATTATCATTTATATAAGCTCTCATACAATTTGAATATTCATGGGCATGCAATCAAATAGTAAACACTTACTTATTTTAAATAATATATTATTCGTTAAAATAGAGTGATATGATCATTTTATGCTATGCTAATAATCATTTATATAAGCTCTCATACAATTTGAATATTCATGGGCATGCAATCAAATAGTAAACACTTACTTATTTTAAATAATATATTATTCGTTAAAATAGAGTGATATGATCATTTTATGCTATGCTAATTATCATTTATATAAGCTCTCATACAATTTGAATATTCATGGGCATGCAATCAAATAGTAAACACTTACTTATTTTAAATAATATATTATTCTATTAAAATAGAGTGATATGATCATTTTATGCTATGCTAATTATCATTTATATAAGCTCTCATACAATTTGAATATTCATGGGCATGCAATCAAATAGTAAACACTTACTTATTTTAAATAATATATTATTCGTTAAAATAGAGTATGCTAATTATCGTTTATATAAGCTTTCATACAATTTGAATATTCATGGGCATGCAATCAAATAGTAAACACTTACTTATTTTAAATAATATATTATTCGTTAAAATAGAGTGATATGATCATTTTATGCTATGCTAATTATCATTTATATAAGCTCTCATACAATTTGAATATTCATGGGCATGCAATCAAATAGTAAACACTTACTTATTTTAAATAATATATTATTCTATTAAAATAGAGTGATATGATCATTTTATGCTATGCTAATTATCATTTATATAAGCTCTCATACAATTTGAATATTCATGGGCATGCAATCAAATAGTAAACACTTACTTATTTTAAATAATATATTATTCTATTAAAATAGAGTGATATGATCATTTTATGCTATGCTAATTATCATTTATATAAGCTCTCATACAATTTGAATATTCATGGGCATGCAATCAAATAGTAAACACTTACTTATTTTAAATAATATATTATTCGTTAAAATAGAGTGATATGATCATTTTATGCTATGGTAATTATCATTTATATAAGCTCTCATACAATTTGAATATTCATGGGCATGCAATCAAATAGTAAACACTTACTTATTTTAAATAATATATTATTCTATTAAAATAGAGTGATATGATCATTTTATGCTATGCTAATTATCATTTATATAAGCTCTCATACAATTTGAATATTCATGGGCATGCAATCAAATAGTAAACACTTACTTATTTTAAATAATATATTATTCTATTAAAATAGAGTGATATGATCATTTTATGCTATGCTAATTATCATTTATATAAGCTCTCATACAATTTGAATATTCATGGGCATGCAATCAAATAGTAAACACTTACTTATTTTAAATAATATATTATTCGTTAAAATAGAGTGATATGATCATTTTATGCTATGCTAATTATCATTTATATAAGCTCTCATACAATTTGAATATTCATGGGCATGCAATCAAATAGTAAACACTTACTTATTTTAAATAATATATTATTCTATTAAAATAGAGTGATATGATCATTTTATGCTATGCTAATTATCATTTATATAAGCTCTCATACAATTTGAATATTCATGGGCATGCAATCAAATAGTAAACACTTACTTATTTTAAATAATATATTATTCGTTAAAATAGAGTAATATGATCATTTTATGCTAGGCTAATTATCATTTATAGAAGCTCTCATACAATTTGAATATTCATGGGCATGCAATCAAATAGTAAACACTTACTTATTTTAAATAATATATTATTCGTTAAAATAGAGTGATGTGATCATTTTATGCTATGCTAATTATCATTTATATAAGCTCTCATACAATTTGAATATTCATGGGCTTGCAATCAAATAATAAACACTTACTTATTTTAAATAATATATTATTCGTTAAAATAGAGTGATATGATCATTTTTTGCTATGCTAATTATCATTTATATAAGCTCTCATACAATTTGAATATTCATGGGCATGCAATCAAATAGTAAACACTTACTTATTTTAAATAATATATTATTCGTTAAAATAGAGTGATATGATCATTTTATGCTATGCTAATAATCATTTATATAAGCTCTCATACAATTTGAATATTCATGGGCATGCAATCAAATAGTAAACACTTACTTATTTTAAATAATATATTATTCGTTAAAATAGAGTGATATGATTATTTTATGCTATGCTAATTATCATTTATATAAGCTCTCATACAATTTGAATATTCATGGGCATGCAATCAAATAGTAAACACTTACTTATTTTAAATAATATATTATTCTATTAAAATAGAGTGATATGATCATTTTATGCTATGCTAATTATCATTTATATAAGCTCTCATACAATTTGAATATTCATGGGCATGCAATCAAATAGTAAACACTTACTTATTTTAAATAATATATTATTCGTTAAAATAGAGTATGCTAATTATCGTTTATATAAGCTTTCATACAATTTGAATATTCATGGGCATGCAATCAAATAGTAAACACTTACTTATTTTAAATAATATATTATTCGTTAAAATAGAGTGATATGATCATTTTATGCTATGCTAATTATCATTTATATAAGCTCTCATACAATTTGAATATTCATGGGCATGCAATCAAATAGTAAACACTTACTTATTTTAAATAATATATTATTCTATTAAAATAGAGTGATATGATCATTTTATGCTATGCTAATTATCATTTATATAAGCTCTCATACAATTTGAATATTCATGGGCATGCAATCAAATAGTAAACACTTACTTATTTTAAATAATATATTATTCTATTAAAATAGAGTGATATGATCATTTTATGCTATGCTAATTATCATTTATATAAGCTCTCATACAATTTGAATATTCATGGGCATGCAATCAAATAGTAAACACTTACTTATTTTAAATAATATATTATTCGTTAAAATAGAGTGATATGATCATTTTATGCTATGCTAATTATCATTTATATAAGCTCTCATACAATTTGAATATTCATGGGCATGCAATCAAATAGTAAACACTTACTTATTTTAAATAATATATTATTCTATTAAAATAGAGTGATATGATCATTTTATGCTATGCTAATTATCATTTATATAAGCTCTCATACAATTTGAATATTCATGGGCATGCAATCAAATAGTAAACACTTACTTATTTTAAATAATATATTATTCTATTAAAATAGAGTGATATGATCATTTTATGCTATGCTAATTATCATTTATATAAGCTCTCATACAATTTGAATATTCATGGGCATGCAATCAAATAGGAAACACTTACTTATTTTAAATAATATATTATTCGTTAAAATAGAGTGATATGATCATTTTATGCTATGCTAATTATCATTTATATAAGCTCTCATACAATTTGAATATTCATGGGCATGCAATCAAATAGTAAACACTTACTTATTTTAAATAATATATTATTCTATTAAAATAGAGTGATATGATCATTTTATGCTATGCTAATTATCATTTATATAAGCTCTCATACAATTTGAATATTCATGGGCATGCAATCAAATAGTAAACACTTACTTATTTTAAATAATATATTATTCGTTAAAATAGAGTATGCTAATTATCATTTATATAAGCTTTCATACAATTTGAATATTCATGGGCATGCAATCAAATAGTAAACACTTACATATTTTAAATAATATATTATTCGTTAAAATAGAGTGATATGATCATTTTATGCTATGCTAATTATCATTTATATAAGCTCTCATACAATTTGAATATTCATGGGCATGCAATCAAATAGTAAACACTTACTTATTTTAAATAATATATTATTCGTTAAAATAGAGTGATATGATCATTTTATGCTATGCTAATTATCATTTATATAAGCTCTCATACAATTTGAATATTCATGGGCATGCAATCAAATAGTAAACACTTACTTATTTTAAATAATATATTATTCTATTAAAATAGAGTGATATGATCATTTTATGCTATGCTAATTATCATTTATATAAGCTCTCATACAATTTGAATATTCATGGGCATGCAATCAAATAGTAAACACTTACTTATTTTAAATAATATATTATTCGTTAAAATAGAGTGATATGATCATTTTATGCTATGCTAATTATCATTTATATAAGCTCTCATACAATTTGAATATTCATGGGCATGCAATCAAATAGTAAACACTTACTTATTTTAAATAATATATTATTCTATTAAAATAGAGTGATATGATCATTTTATGCTATGCTAATTATCATTTATATAAGCTCTCATACAATTTGAATATTCATGGGCATGCAATCAAATAGTAAACACTTACTTATTTTAAATAATATATTATTCGTTAAAATAGAGTGATATGATCATTTTATGCTATGCTAATTATCATTTATATAAGCTCTCATACAATTTGAATATTCATGGGCATGCAATCAAATAGTAAACACTTACTTATTTTAAATAATATATTATTCGTTAAAATAGAGTGATATGATCATTTTATGCTATGCTAATTATCATTTATATAAGCTCTCATACAATTTGAATATTCATGGGCATGCAATCAAATAGTAAACACTTACTTATTTTAAATAATATATTATTCGTTAAAATAGAGTGATATGATCATTTTATGCTATGCTAATTATCATTTATATAAGCTCTCATACAATTTGAATATTCATGGGCATGCAATCAAATAGTAAACACTTACTTATTTTAAATAATATATTATTCGTTAAAATAGGGTGATATGATCATTTTATGCTATGCTAATTATCATTTATATAAGCTCTCAAACAATTTGAATATTCATGGGCATGCAATCAAATAGTAAACACTTACTTATTTTAAATAATATATTATTCGTTAAAATAGAGTGATATGATCATTTTATGCTATGCTAATTATCATTTATATAAGCTCTCATACAATTTGAATATTCATGGGCATGCCATCAAATAGTAAACACTTACTTATTTTAAATAATATATTATTCGTTAAAATAGAGTGATATGATCATTTCATGCTACTCTAATTATCATTTATATAAGCTCTCATACAATTTGAATATTCATGGGCATGCAATCAAATAGTAAACACTTACTTATTTTAAATAATATATTATTCGTTAAAATAGGGTGATATGATCATTTTATGCTATGCTAATTATCATTTATATAAGCTCTCAAACAATTTGAATATTCATGGGCATGCAATCAAATAGTAAACACTTACTTATTTTAAATAATATATTATTCGTTAAAATAGAGTGATATGATCATTTTATGCTATGCTAATTATCCTTTATATAAGCTCTCATACAATTTGAATATTCATGGGCATGCAATCAAATAGTAAACACTTACTTATTTTAAATAATATATTATTCGTTAAAATAGAGTGATATGATCATTTTATGCTATGCTAATTATCATTTATATAAGCTCTCATACAATTTGAATATTCATGGGCATGCAATCAAATAGTAAACACTTACTTATTTTAAATAATATATTATTCGTTAAAATAGAGTGATATGATCATTTTATGCTATGCTAATTATCATTTATATAAGCTCTCATACAATTTGAATATTCATGGGCATGCCATCAAATAGTAAACACTTACTTATTTTAAATAATATATTATTCGTTAAAATAGAGTGATATGATCATTTTATGCTATGCTAATTATCATTTATATAAGCTCTCATACAATTTGAATATTCATGGGCATGCAATCAAATAGTAAACACTTACTTATTTTAAATAATATATTATTCGTTAAAATAGAGTGATATGATCATTTCATGCTACTCTAATTATCATTTATATAAGCTCTCATACAATTTGAATATTCATGGGCATGCAATCAAATAGTAAACACTTACTTATTTTAAATAATATATTATTCGTTAAAATAGGGTGATATGATCATTTTATGCTATGCTAATTATCATTTATATAAGCTCTCAAACAATTTGAATATTCATGGGCATGCAATCAAATAGTAAACACTTACTTATTTTAAATAATATATTATTCGTTAAAATAGAGTGATATGATCATTTTATGCTATGCTAATTATCCTTTATATAAGCTCTCATACAATTTGAATATTCATGGGCATGCAATCAAATAGTAAACACTTACTTATTTTAAATAATATATTATTCGTTAAAATAGAGTGATATGATCATTTTATGCTATGCTAATTATCATTTATATAAGCTCTCATACAATTTGAATATTCATGGGCATGCAATCAAATAGTAAACACTTACTTATTTTAAATAATATATTATTCGTTAAAATAGAGTGATATGATCATTTTATGCTATGCTAATTATCATTTATATAAGCTCTCATACAATTTGAATATTCATGGGCATGCCATCAAATAGTAAACACTTACTTATTTTAAATAATATATTATTCGTTAAAATAGAGTGATATGATCATTTTATACTATGCTAATTATCATTTATATAAGCTCTCATACAATTTGAATATTCATGGGCATGCAATCAAATAGTAAACACTTACTTATTTTAAATAATATATTATTCGTTAAAATAGAGTGATATGATCATTTTATGCTACGCTAATTATCATTTATATAAGCTCTCATACAATTTGAATATTCATGGGCATGCAATCAAATAGTAAACACTTACTTATTTTAAATAATATATTATTCGTTAAAATAGAGTGATATGATCATTTTATGCTATGCTAATTATCATTTATATAAGCTCTCATACAATTTGAATATTCATGGGCATGCAATCAAACAGTAAACACTTACTTATTTTAAATAATATATTATTCGTTAAAATAGAGTGATATGATCATTTGATGCTACGCTAATTATCATTTATATAAGCTCTCATACAATTTGAATATTCATGGGCATGCAATCAAATAGTAAACACTTACTTATTTTAAATAATATATTATTCGTTAAAATAGAGTGATATGATCATTTTATGCTATTCTAATTATCATTTATATAAGCTCTCATACAATTTGAATATTCATGGGCATGCAATCAAATAGTAAAAACTTACTTATTTTAAATAATATATTATTCGTTAAAATAGAGTGATATGATCATTTTATGCTATTCTAATTATCATTTATATAAGCTCTCATACAATTTTAATATTCATGGGCATGCAATCAAATAGTAAACACTTACTTATTTTAAATAATATGTTATTCGTTAAAATAGAGTGATATGATCATTTTATGCTACGCTAATTATCATTTATATAAGCTCTCATACAATTTGAATATTCATGGGCATGCAATCAAATAGTAAACACTTACTTATTTTAAATAATATATTATTCGTTAAAATAGAGTGATATGATCATTTTATGCTATGCTAATTATCATTTATATAAGCTCTCATACAATTTGAATATTCATGGGCATGCAATCAAATAGTAAACACTTACTTATTTTAAATAATATATTATTCGTTAAAATAGAGTGATATGATCATTTTATGCTATGCTAATTATCATTTATATAAGCTCTCATACAATTTGAATATTCATGGGCTTGCAATCAAATAGTAAACACTTACTTATTTTAAATAATATATTATTCGTTAAAATAGAGTGATATGATCATTTTATGCTACGCTAATTATCATATATATAAGCTCTCATACAATTTGAATATTCATGGGCATGCAATCAAATAGTAAACACTTACTTATTTTAAATAATATATTATTCGTTAAAATAGAGTGATATGATCATTTTATGCTATGCTAATTATCATTTACATAAGCTCTCATACAATTTGAATATTCATGGGCATGCAATCAAATAGTAAACACTTACTTATTTTAAATCATATATTATTCGTTAAAATAGAGTGATATGATCATTTTATGCTATGCTAATTATCATTTATATAAGCTCTCATACAATTTGAATATTCATGGGCATGCAATCAAATAGTAAACACTTACTTATTTTAAATAATATATTATTCTATTAAAATAGAGTGATATGATCATTTTATGCTATGCTAATTATCATTTATATAAGCTCTCATACAATTTGAATATTCATGGGCATGCAATCAAATAGTAAACACTTACTTATTTTAAATAATATATTATTCGTTAAAATAGAGTATGCTAATTATCATTTATATAAGCTTTCATACAATTTGATTATTCATGGGCATGCAATCAAATAGTAAACACTTACTTATTTTAAATAATATATTATTCGTTAAAATAGAGTGATATGATCATTTTATGCTACGCTAATTATCATTTATATAAGCTCTCATACAATTTGAATATTCATGGGCATGCAATCAAATAGTAAACACTTACTTATTTTAAATAATATATTATTCGTTAAAATAGAGTGATATGATCATTTTATACTATGCTAATTATCATTTATATAAGCTCTCATACAATTTGAATATTCATGGGCATGCAATCAAATAGTAAACACTTACTTATTTTAAATAATATATTATTCGTTAAAATAGAGTGATATGATCATTTTATGCTACGCTAATTATCATTTATATAAGCTCTCATACAATTTGAACATTCATGGGCATGCAATCAAATAGTAAACACTTACTTATTTTAAATAATATATTATTCGTTAAAATAGAGTGATATGATCATTTTATGCTATGCTAATTATCATTTACATAAGCTCTCATACAATTTGAATATTCATGGGCATGCAATCAAATAGTAAACACTTACTTATTTTAAATCATATATTATTCGTTAAAATAGAGTGATATGATCATTTTATGCTATGCCAATTATCATTTATATAAGCTCTCATACAATTTGAATATTCATGGGCATGCAATCAAATAGTAAACACTTACTTATTTTAAATAATATATTATTCGTTAAAATAGAGTGATATGATCATTTTATGCTATGCTAATTATCATTTATATAAGCTCTCATACAATTTGAATATTCATGGGCATGCAATCAAATAGTAAACACTTACTTATTTTAAATAATATATTATTCGTTAAAATAGAGTGATATGATCATTTTATGCTATGCTAATTATCATTTATATAAGCTCTCATACAATTTGAATATTCATGGGCTTGCAATCAAATAGTAAACACTTACTTATTTTAAATAATATATTATTCGTTAAAATAGAGTGATATGATCATTTTATGCTACGCTAATTATCATATATATAAGCTCTCATACAATTTGAATATTCATGGGCATGCAATCAAATAGTAAACACTTACTTATTTTAAATAATATATTATTCGTTAAAATAGAGTGATATGATCATTTTATGCTATGCTAATTATCATTTATATAAGCTCTCATACAATTTGAATATTCATGGGCATGCAATCAAATAGTAAACACTTACTTATTTTAAATAATATATTATTCGTTAAAATAGAGTGATATGATCATTTTATGCTACGCTAATTATCATTTATATAAGCTCTCATACAATTTGAATATTCATGGGCATGCAATCAAATAGTAAACACTTACTTATTTTAAATAATATATTATTCGTTAAAATAGAGTGATATGATCATTTTATGCTACGCTAATTATCATTTATATAAGCTCTCATACAATTTGAATATTCATGGGCATGCAATCAAATAGTAAACACTTACTTATTTTAAATAATATATTATTCGTTAAAATAGAGTGATATGATCATTTTATGCTACGCTAATTATCATTTATATAAGCTCTCATACAATTTGAATATTCGTGGGCATGCAATCAAATAGTAAACACTTACTTATTTTAAATAATATATTATTCGTTAAAATAGAGTGATATGATCATTTTATGCTATGCTAATTATCATTTATATAAGCTCTCATACAATTTGAATATTCATGGGCATGCAATCAAATAGTAAACACTTACTTATTTTAAATAATATATTATTCGTTAAAATAGAGTGATATGATCATTTTATGCTACGCTAATTATCATTTATATAAGCTCTCATACAATTTGAATATTCATGGGCATGCAATCAAATATTAAACACTTACTTATTTTAAATAATATATTATTCGTTAAAATAGAGTAATATGATCATTTTATGCTATTCTAATTATCATTTATATAAGCTCTCATACAATTTTAATATTCATGGGCATGCAATCAAATTGTAAACACTTACTTATTTTAAATAATATATTATTCGTTAAAATAGAGTGATATGATCATTTTATGCTACGCTAATTATCATTTATATAAGCTCTCATACAATTTGAATATTCATGGGCATGCAATCAAATAGTAAACACTTACTTATTTTAAATAATATATTATTCGTTAAAATAGAGTGATATGATCATTTTATGCTACGCTAATTATCATTTATATAAGCTCTCCTACAATTTGAATATTCATGGGCATGCAATCAAATAGTAAACACTTACTTATTTTAAATAATATATTATTCGTTAAAATAGAGTGATATGATCATTTTATGCTACGCTAATTATCATTTATATAAGCTCTCATACAATTTGAATATTCATGGGCATGCAATCAAATAGTAAACACTTACTTATTTTAAATAATATATTATTCGTTAAAATAGAGTGATATGATCATTTTATGCTACGCTAATTATCATTTATATAAGCTCTCATACAATTTGAATATTCATGGGCATGCAATCAAATAGTAAACACTTACTTATTTTAAATAATATATTATTCGTTAAAATAGAGTGATATGATCATTTTATGCTATGCTAATTATCATTTATATAAGCTCTCATACAATTTGAATATACATGGGCATGCAATCAAATAGTAAACACTTACTTATTTTAAATAATATATTATTCGTTAAAATAGAGTGATATGATCATTTTATGCTACGCTAATTATCATTTTTATAAGCTCTCATACAATTTGAATATTCATGGGCATGCAATCAAATAGTAAACACTTACTTATTTTAAATAATATATTATTCGTTAAAATAGAGTGATATGATCATTTTATGCGACGCTAATTATCATTTATATAAGCTCTCATACAATTTGAATATTCATGGGCATGCAATCAAATAGTAAACACTTGCTTATTTTAAATAATATATTATTCGTTAAAATAGAGTGATATGATCATTTTATGCTACGCTAATTATCATTTGTATAAGCTCTCATACAATTTGAATATTCATGGGCATGCAATCAAATAGTAAACACTTACTTATTTTAAATAATATATTATTCGTTAAAATAGAGTGATATGATCAATTTATGCTACGCTAATTATCATTTATATAAGCTCTCATACAATTTGAATATTCATGGGCATGCAATCAAATAGTAAACACTTACTTATTTTAAATAATATATTATTCGTTAAAATAGAGTGATATGATCATTTTATGCTACGCTAATTATCATTTATATAAGCTCTCATACAATTTGAATATTCATGGGCATGCAATCAAATAGTAAACACTTACTTATTTTAAATAATATATTATTCGTTAAAATAGAGTGATATGATCATTTTATGCTACGCTAATTATCATTTATATAAGCTCTCATACAATTTGAATATTCATGGGCATGCAATCAAATAGTAAACACTTACTTATTTTAAATAATATATTATTCGTTAAAATAGAGTGATATGATCATTTTATGCTATGCTAATTATCATTTATATAAGCTCTCATACAATTTGAATATTCATGGGCATGCAATCAAATAGTAAACACTTACTTATTTTAAATAATATATTATTCGTTAAAATAGAGTGATATGATCATTTTATGCTATGCTAATTATCATTTATATAAGCTCTCATACAATTTGAATATTCATGGGCATGCAATCAAATAGTAAACACTTACTTATTTTAAATAATATATTATTCGTTAAAATAGAGTGATATGATCATTTTATGCTATGCTAATTATCATTTATATAAGCTCTCATACAATTTGAATATTCATGGGCATGCAATCAAATAGTAAACACTTACTTATTTTAAATAATATATTATTCGTTAAAATAGAGTGATATGATCATTTTATGCTATGCTAATTATCATTTATAAAAGCTCTCGTACAATTTGAATATTCATGGGCATGCAATCAAATAGTAAACACTTACTTATTTTAAATAATATATTATTCGTTAAAATATAGTGATATGATCATTTTATGCAACGCTAATTATCATTTATATAAGCTCTCATACAATTTGAATATTCATGGGCATGCAATCAAATAGTAAACACTTACTTATTTTAAATAATATATTATTCGTTAAAATAGAGTGATATGATCATTTTATGCTACGCTAATTATCATTTATATAAGCTCTCACACAATTTGAATATTCATGGGCATGCAATCAAATAGTAAACACTTACTTATTTTAAATAATATATTATTCGTTAAAATAGAGTGATATGATCATATTATGCTAAGTTAATTATCATTTATATAAACTTTCATACAATTTGAATATTCATGGGCACGCAATCAAATAGTAAACACTTACTTATTTTAAATAATATATTATTCGTTAAAATAGAGTGATATGATCATTTTATGCTATTCTAATTATCATTTATATAAGCTCTCATACAATTTTAATATTCATGGGCATGCAATCAAATAGTAAACACTTACTTATTTTAAATAATATATTATTCGTTAAAATATAGTGATATGATCATTTTATGCAACGCTAATTATCATTTATATAAGCTCTCATACAATTTGAATATTCATGGGCATGCAATCAAATAGTAAACACTTACTTATTTTAAATAATATATTATTCGTTAAAATAGAGTGATATGATCATTTTATGCTACGCTAATTATCATTTATATAAGCTCTCACACAATTTGAATATTCATGGGCATGCAATCAAATAGTAAACACTTACTTATTTTAAATAATATATTATTCGTTAAAATAGAGTGATATGATCATATTATGCTAAGTTAATTATCATTTATATAAACTTTCATACAATTTGAATATTCATGGGCACGCAATCAAATAGTAAACACTTACTTATTTTAAATAATATATTATTCGTTAAAATAGAGTGATATGATCATTTTATGCTATTCTAATTATCATTTATATAAGCTCTCATACAATTTTAATATTCATGGGCCTGCAATCAAATAGTAAACACTTACTTATTTTAAATAATATATTATTCGTTAAAATAGAGTGATATGATCATTTTATGCTACGCTAATTATCATTTATATAAGCTCTCATACAATTTGAATATTCATGGGCATGCAATCAAATAGTAAACACTTACTTATTTTAAATAATATATTATTCGTTAAAATAGAGTGATATGATCATTTTATGCTACGCTAATTATCATTTATATAAGCTCTCATACAATTTGAATATTCATGGGCATGCAATCAAATAGTAAACACTTACTTATTTTAAATAATATATTATTCGTTAAAATAGAGTGATATGATCATTTTATGCTATTCTAATTATCATTTATATAAGCTCTCATACAATTTGAATATTCATGGGCATGCAATCAAATAGTAAACACTTACTTATTTTAAATAATATATTATTCGTTAAAATAGAGTGATATGATCATTTTATGCTACGCTAATTATCATTTATATAAGCTCTCATACAATTTGAATATTCATGGGCATGCAATCAAATAGTAAACACTTACTTATTTTAAATAATATATTATTCGTTAAAATAGAGTGATATGATCATTTTATGCTACGCTAATTATCATTTATATAAGCTCTCATACAATTTGAATATTCATGGGCATGCAATCAAATAGTAAACACTTACTTATTTTAAATAATATATTATTCGTTAAAATAGAGTGATATGATCATTTTATGCTACGCTAATTATCATTTATATAAGCTCTCATACAATTTGAATATTCATGGGCATGCAATCAAATAGTAAACACTTACTTATTTTAAATAATATATTATTCGTTAAAATAGAGTGATATGATCATTTTATGCTATTCTAATTATCATTTATATAAGCTCTCATACAATTTTAATATTCATGGGCATGCAATCAAATAGTAAACACTTACTTATTTTAAATAATATATTATTCGTTAAAATAGAGTGATATGATCATTTTATGCTACGCTAATTATCATTTATATAAGCTCTCATACAATTTGAATATTCATGGGCATGCAATCAAATAGTAAACACTTACTTATTTTAAATAATATATTATTCGTTAAAATAGAGTGATATGATCATTTTATGCTACGCTAATTATCATTTATATAAGCTCTCATACAATTTGAATATTCATGGGCATGCAATCAAATAGTAAACACTTACTTATTTTAAATAATATATTATTCGTTAAAATAGAGTGATATGATCATTTTATGCTACGCTAATTATCATTTATATAAGCTCTCATACAATTTGAATATTCATGGGCATGCAATCAAATAGTAAACACTTACTTATTTTAAATAATATATTATTCGTTAAAATAGAGTGATATGATCATTTTATGCTACGCTAATTATCATTTATATAAGCTCTCATACAATTTGAATATTCATGGGCATGCAATCAAATAGTAAACACTTACTTATTTTAAATAATATATTATTCGTTAAAATAGAGTGATATGATCATTTTATGCTACGCTAATTATCATTTATATAAGCTCTCATACAATTTGAATATTCATGGGCATGCAATCAAATAGTAAACACTTGCTTATTTTAAATAATATATTATTCGTTAAAATAGAGTGATATGATCATTTTATGCTACGCTAATTATCATTTATATAAGCTCTCATACAATTTGAATATTCATGGGCATGCAATCAAATAGTAAACACTTACTTATTTTAAATAATATATTATTCGTTAAAATAGAGTGATATGATCATTTTATGCTACGCTAATTATCATTTATATAAGCTCTCATACAATTTGAATATTCGTGGGCATGCAATCAAATAGTAAACACTTACTTATTTTAAATAATATATTATTCGTTAAAATAGAGTGATATGATCATTTTATGCTACGCTAATTATCATTTATATAAGCTCTCATACAATTTGAATATTCATGGGCATGCAATCAAATAGTAAACACTTACTTATTTTAAATAATATATTATTCGTTAAAATAGAGTGATATGATCATTTTATGCTACGCTAATTATCATTTATATAAGCTCTCATACAATTTGAATATTCATGGGCATGCAATCAAATAGTAAACACTTACTTATTTTAAATAATATATTATTCGTTAAAATAGAGTGATATGATCATTTTATGCTACGCTAATTATCATTTATATAAGCTCTCATACAATTTGAATATTCATGGGCATGCAATCAAATAGCAAACACTTACTTATTTTAAATAATATATTATTCGTTAAAATAGAGTGATATGATCATTTTATGCTACGCTAATTATCATTTATATAAGCTCTCATACAATTTGAATATTCATGGGCATGCAATCAAATAGTAAACACTTACTTATTTTAAATAATATATTATTCGTTAAAATAGAGTATGCTAATTATCATTTATATAAGCTCTCATACAATTTGAATATTCATGGGCATGCAATCAAATAGTAAACACTTACTTATTTTAAATAATATATTATTCGTTAAAATAGAGTGATATGATCATTTTATGCTACGCTAATTATCATTTATATAAGCTCTCATACAATTTGAATATTCATGGGCATGCAATCAAATAGTAAACACTTACTTATTTTAAATAATATATTATTCGTTAAAATAGAGTGATATGATCATTTTATGCTACGCTAATTATCATTTATATAAGCTCTCATACAATTTGAATATTCATGGGCATGCAATCAAATAGTAAACACTTACTTATTTTAAATAATATATTATTCGTTAAAATAGAGTGATATGATCATTTTATGCTATGCTAATTATCATTTATATAAGCTCTCATACAATTTGAATATTCATGGGCATGCAATCAAATAGTAAACACTTACTTATTTTAAATAATATATTATTCGTTAAAATAGAGTGATATGATCATTTTATGCTATGCTAATTATCATTTATATAAGCTCTCATACAATTTGAATATTCATGGGCATGCAATCAAATAGTAAACACTTACTTATTTTAAATAATATATTATTCGTTAAAATAGAGTGATATGATCATTTTATGCTATGCTAATTATCATTTATATAAGCTCTCATACAATTTGAATATTCATGGGCATGCAATCAAATAGTAAACACTTACTTATTTTAAATAATATATTATTCGTTAAAATAGAGTGATATGATCATTTTATGCTATGCTAATTATCATTTATAAAAGCTCTCGTACAATTTGAATATTCATGGGCATGCAATCAAATAGTAAACACTTACTTATTTTAAATAATATATTATTCGTTAAAATATAGTGATATGATCATTTTATGCAACGCTAATTATCATTTATATAAGCTCTCATACAATTTGAATATTCATGGGCATGCAATCAAATAGTAAAAACTTACTTATTTTAAATAATATATTATTCGTTAAAATAGAGTGATATGATCATTTTATGCTACGCTAATTATCATTTATATAAGCTCTCACACAATTTGAATATTCATGGGCATGCAATCAAATAGTAAACACTTACTTATTTTAAATAATATATTATTCGTTAAAATAGAGTGATATGATCATATTATGCTAAGCTAATTATCATTTATATAAACTTTCATACAATTTGAATATTCATGGGCACGCAATCAAATAGTAAACACTTACTTATTTTAAATAATATATTATTCGTTAAAATAGAGTGATATGATCATTTTATGCTATTCTAATTATCATTTATATAAGCTCTCATACAATTTTAATATTCATGGGCATGCAATCAAATAGTAAACACTTACTTATTTTAAATAATATATTATTCGTTAAAATAGAGTGATATGATCATTTTATGCTACGCTAATTATCATTTATATAAGCTCTCATACAATTTGAATATTCATGGGCATGCAATCAAATAGTAAACACTTACTTATTTTAAATAATATATTATTCGTTAAAATAGAGTGATATGATCATTTTATGCTACGCTAATTATCATTTATATAAGCTCTCATACAATTTGAATATTCATGGGCATGCAATCAAATAGTAAACACTTACTTATTTTAAATAATATATTATTCGTTAAAATAGAGTGATATGATCATTTTATGCTATTCTAATTATCATTTATATAAGCTCTCATACAATTTGAATATTCATGGGCATGCAATCAAATAGTAAACACTTACTTATTTTAAATAATATATTATTCGTTAAAATGGAGTGACATGATCATTTTATGCTATGCTAATTATCATTTATATAAACTTTCATACAATTTGAATATTCACGGGCACGCAATCCAATAGTAAACACTTACTTATTTTAAATAATATATTATTCGTTAAAATAGAGTGATATGATCATTTTATGCTATGCTAATTATCATTTATATAAACTTTCATACAATTTGAATATTCATGGGCACGCAATCAAATAGTAAACACTTACTTATTTTAAATAATATATTATTTGTTAAAATAGAGTGATATGATCATTTTATGCTATGCTAATTATCATTTATATAAACTTTCATACAATTTGAATATTCATGGGCACGCAATCAAATAGTAAACACTTACTTATTTTAAATAATATATTATTCGTTAAAATAGAGTGATATGATCATTTTATGCTATGCTAATTATCATTTATATAAACTTTCATACAATTTGAACATTCATGGGCACACAATCAAATAGTAAACACTTACTTATTTTAAATAATATATTATTCATTAAAATAGAGTGATATGATCATTTTATGCTATGCTAATTATCATTTATATAAACTTTCATACAATTTGAATATTCACGGGCACGCAATCAAATAGTAAACACTTACTTATTTTAAATAATATATTATTTGTTAAAATAGAGTGATATGATCATTTTATGCTATGCTAATTATCATTTATATAAACTTTCATACAATTTGAATATTCATGGGCACGCAATCAAATAGTAAACACTTACTTATTTTAAATAATATATTATTCGTTAAAATAGAGTGATATGATCATTTTATGTTATGCTAATTATCATTTATATAAACTTTCATACAATTTGAATATTCATGGGCATGCAATCAAATAGTAAACACTTACTTATTTTAAATAATATATTATTCGTTAAAATAGAGTGATATGATCATTTTATGCTATGCTAATTATCATTTATATAAACTTTCATACAATTTGAATATTCATGGGCATGCAATCAAATAGTAAACACTTACTTATTTTAAATAATATATTATTCGTTAAAATAGAGTGATATGATCATTTTATGCTATGCTAATTATCATTTATATAAACTTTCATACAATTTGAATATTCACGGGCACGCAATCCAATAGTAAACACTTACTTATTTTAAATAATATATTATTCTTTAAAATGGAGTGACATGATCATTTTATGCTATGCTAATTATCATTTATATAAACTTTCATACAATTTGAATATTCACGGGCACGCAATCCAATAGTAAACACTTACTTATTTTAAATAATATATTATTCGTTAAAATAGAGTGACATGATCAATTTATGCTATGCTAATTATCATTTATATAAACTTTCATACAATTTGAATATTCATGGGCATGTAATCAAATAGTAAACACTTACTTATTTTAAATAATATATTATTCGTTAAAATGGAGTGATATGATCATTTTATGCTATGCTAATTATCATTTATATAAACTTTCATACAATTTGAATATTCACGGGCACGCAATCAAATAGTAAACACTTACTTATTTTAAATAATATATTATTCGTTAAAATGGAGTGACATGATCATTTTATGCTATGCTAATTATCATTTATATAAACTTTCATACAATTTGAATATTCACGGGCACGCAATCCAATAGTAAACACTTACTTATTTTAAATAATATATTATTCGTTAAAATGGAGTGACATGATCATTTTATGCTATGCTAATTATCATTTATATAAACTTTCATACAATTTGAATATTCACGGGCACGCAATCAAATAGTAAACACTTACTTATTTTAAATAATATATTATTCGTTAAAATAGAGTGACATGATCATTTTATGCTATGCTAATTATCATTTATATAAACTTTCATACAATTTGAATATTCATGGGCACGCAATCAAATAGTAAACACTTACTTATTTTAAATAATATATTATTCGTTAAAATAGAGTGATATGATCATTTTATGCTATGCTAATTATCATTTATATAAACTTTCATACAATTTGAATATTCATGGGCATGTAATAAAAAAGTAAACACTTACTTATTTTAAATAATATATTATTCGTTAAAATAGAGTGATATGATCATTTTATGCTATGCTAATTATCATTTATATAAACTTTCATACAATTTGAACATTCATGGGCACGCAATCAAATAGTAAACACTTACTTATTTTAAATAATATATTATTCGTTAAAATAGAGTGATATGATCATTTTATGCTATGCTAATTATCATTTATATAAACTTTCATACAATTTGAATATTCATGGGCACGCAATCAAATAGTAAACACTTACTTATTTTAAATAATATATTATTTGTTAAAATAGAGTGATATGATCATTTTATGCTATGCTAATTATCATTTATATAAACTTTCATACAATTTGAATATTCATGGGCACGCAATCGATTAGTAAACACTTACTTATTTTAAATAATATATTATTCGTTAAAAGAGAGTGATATGATCATTTTATGCTATGCTAATTATCATTTATATAAACTTTCATACAATTTGAATATTCATGGGCACGCAATCAAATAGTAAACACTTACTTATTTTAAATAATATATTATTCGTTAAAAGAGAGTGATATGATCATTTTATGCTATGCTAATTATCATTTATATAAAATTTCATACAATTTGAATATTCATGGGCACGCAATCAAATAGTAAACACTTACTTATTTTAAATAATATATTATTCGTTAAAATAGAGTGATATGATCATTTTATGTTATGCTAATTATCATTTATATAAACTTTCATACAATTTGAATATTCATGGGCACGCAATCAAATAGTAAACACTTACTTATTTTAAATAATATATTATTCGTTAAAATAGAGTGATATGATCATTTTATGCTATTCTAATTATCATTTATATAAGCTCTCATACAATTTTAATATTCATGGGCATGCAATCAAATAGTAAACACTTACTTATTTTAAATAATATATTATTCGTTAAAATAGAGTGATATGATCATTTTATGCTACGCTAATTATCATTTATATAAGCTCTCATACAATTTGAATATTCATGGGCATGCAATCAAATAGTAAACACTTACTTATTTTAAATAATATATTATTCGTTAAAATAGAGTGATATGATCATTTTATGCTATGCTAATTATCATTTATATAAACTTTCATACAATTTGAACATTCATGGGCACGCAATCAAATAGTAAACACTTACTTATTTTAAATAATATATTATTCGTTAAAATAGAGTGATATGATCATTTTATGCTATGCTAATTATCATTTATATAAACTTTCATACAATTTGAATATTCATGGGCACGCAATCAAATAGTAAACACTTACTTATTTTAAATAATATATTATTTGTTAAAATAGAGTGATATGATCATTTTATGCTATGCT
This sequence comes from Acmispon strigosus, assembly GCA_030819835.1. Lineage (NCBI taxonomy): Eukaryota > Viridiplantae > Streptophyta > Magnoliopsida > Fabales > Fabaceae > Acmispon > Acmispon strigosus. The sequence goes on along the minus strand of JAUAMA010000005.1, from coordinate 4,322,618 downwards.
AATTATCATTTATATAAACTTTCATACAATTTGAATATTCATGGGCACGCAATCGATTAGTAAACACTTACTTATTTTAAATAATATATTATTCGTTAAAAGAGAGTGATATGATCATTTTATGCTATGCTAATTATCATTTATATAAACTTTCATACAATTTGAATATTCATGGGCACGCAATCAAATAGTAAACACTTACTTATTTTAAATAATATATTATTCGTTAAAAGAGAGTGATATGATCATTTTATGCTATGCTAATTATCATTTATATAAAATTTCATACAATTTGAATATTCATGGGCACGCAATCAAATAGTAAACACTTACTTATTTTAAATAATATATTATTCGTTAAAATAGAGTGATATGATCATTTTATGTTATGCTAATTATCATTTATATAAACTTTCATACAATTTGAATATTCATGGGCACGCAATCAAATAGTAAACACTTACTTATTTTAAATAATATATTATTCGTTAAAATAGAGTGATATGATCATTTTATGCTATTCTAATTATCATTTATATAAGCTCTCATACAATTTTAATATTCATGGGCATGCAATCAAATAGTAAACACTTACTTATTTTAAATAATATATTATTCGTTAAAATAGAATGATATGATCATTTTATGCTACGCTAATTATCATTTATATAAGCTCTCATACAATTTGAATATTCATGGGCATGCAATCAAATAGTAAACACTTACTTATTTTAAATAATATATTATTCGTTAAAATAGAGTGATATGATCATTTTATGCTACGCTAATTATCATTTATATAAGCTCTCATACAATTTGAATATTCATGGGCATGCAATCAAATAGTAAACACTTTCTTATTTTAAATAATATATTATTCGTTAAAATAGAGTGATATGATCATTTTATGCTATGCTAATTATCATTTATATAAACTTTCATACAATTTGAATATTCATGGGCATGCAATCAAATAGTAAACACTTACTTATTTTAAATAATATATTATTCGTTAAAATAGAGTGATATGATCATTTTATGCTATGCTAATTATCATTTATATAAACTTTCATACAATTTGAATATTCACGGGCACGCAATCCAATAGTAAACACTTACTTATTTTAAATAATATATTATTCGTTAAAATGGAGTGACATGATCATTTTATGCTATGCTAATTATCATTTATATAAACTTTCATACAATTTGAATATTCACGGGCACGCAATCCAATAGTAAACACTTACTTATTTTAAATAATATATTATTCGTTAAAATAGAGTGACATGATCAATTTATGCTATGCTAATTATCATTTATATAAACTTTCATACAATTTGAATATTCATGGGCATGTAATCAAATAGTAAACACTTACTTATTTTAAATAATATATTATTCGTTAAAATGGAGTGATATGATCATTTTATGCTATGCTAATTATCATTTATATAAACTTTCATACAATTTGAATATTCACGGGCACGCAATCAAATAGTAAACACTTACTTATTTTAAATAATATATTATTCGTTAAAATGGAGTGACATGATCATTTTATGCTATGCTAATTATCATTTATATAAACTTTCATACAATTTGAATATTCACGGGCACGCAATCCAATAGTAAACACTTACTTATTTTAAATAATATATTATTCGTTAAAATGGAGTGACATGATCATTTTATGCTATGCTAATTATCATTTATATAAACTTTCATACAATTTGAATATTCACGGGCACGCAATCAAATAGTAAACACTTACTTATTTTAAATAATATATTATTCGTTAAAATAGAGTGACATGATCATTTTATGCTATGCTAATTATCATTTATATAAACTTTCATACAATTTGAATATTCATGGGCACGCAATCAAATAGTAAACACTTACTTATTTTAAATAATATATTATTCGTTAAAATAGAGTGATATGATCATTTTATGCTATGCTAATTATCATTTATATAAACTTTCATACAATTTGAATATTCATGGGCATGTAATAAAAAAGTAAACACTTACTTATTTTAAATAATATATTATTCGTTAAAATAGAGTGATATGATCATTTTATGCTATGCTAATTATCATTTATATAAACTTTCATACAATTTGAACATTCATGGGCACGCAATCAAATAGTAAACACTTACTTATTTTAAATAATATATTATTCGTTAAAATAGAGTGATATGATCATTTTATGCTATGCTAATTATCATTTATATAAACTTTCATACAATTTGAATATTCATGGGCACGCAATCAAATAGTAAACACTTACTTATTTTAAATAATATATTATTTGTTAAAATAGAGTGATATGATCATTTTATGCTATGCTAATTATCATTTATATAAACTTTCATACAATTTGAATATTCATGGGCACGCAATCGATTAGTAAACACTTACTTATTTTAAATAATATATTATTCGTTAAAAGAGAGTGATATGATCATTTTATGCTATGCTAATTATCATTTATATAAACTTTCATACAATTTGAATATTCATGGGCACGCAATCAAATAGTAAACACTTACTTATTTTAAATAATATATTATTCGTTAAAAGAGAGTGATATGATCATTTTATGCTATGCTAATTATCATTTATATAAAATTTCATACAATTTGAATATTCATGGGCACGCAATCAAATAGTAAACACTTACTTATTTTAAATAATATATTATTCGTTAAAATAGAGTGATATGATCATTTTATGTTATGCTAATTATCATTTATATAAACTTTCATACAATTTGAATATTCATGGGCACGCAATCAAATAGTAAACACTTACTTATTTTAAATAATATATTATTCGTTAAAATAGAGTGATATGATCATTTTATGTTATGCTAATTATCATTTATATAAACTTTCATACAATTTGAATATTCACGGGCACGCAATCAAATAGTAAACACTTACTTATTTTAAATAATATATTATTCGTTAAAAAAGAGTGACATGATCATTTTATGCTATGCTAATTATCATTTATATAAACTTTCATACAATTTGAATATTCATGGGCACGCAATCAAATAGTAAACACTTACTTATTTTAAATAATATATTATTCGTTAAAATAGAGTGATATGATCATTTTATGCTATGCTAATTATCATTTATATAAACTTTCATACAATTTGAATATTCATGGGCATGTAATAAAAAAGTAAACACTTACTTATTTTAAATAATATATTATTCGTTAAAATAGAGTGATATGATCATTTTATGCTATGCTAATTATCATTTATATAAACTTTCATACAATTTGAACATTCATGGGCACGCAATCAAATAGTAAACACTTACTTATTTTAAATAATATATTATTCGTTAAAATAGAGTGATATGATCATTTTATGCTATGCTAATTATCATTTATATAAACTTTCATACAATTTGAATATTCATGGGCACGCAATCAAATAGTAAACACTTACTTATTTTAAATAATATATTATTTGTTAAAATAGAGTGATATGATCATTTTATGCTATGCTAATTATCATTTATATAAACTTTCATACAATTTGAATATTCATGGGCACGCAATCGATTAGTAAACACTTACTTATTTTAAATAATATATTATTCGTTAAAAGAGAGTGATATGATCATTTTATGCTATGCTAATTATCATTTATATAAACTTTCATACAATTTGAATATTCATGGGCACGCAATCAAATAGTAAACACTTACTTATTTTAAATAATATATTATTCGTTAAAAGAGAGTGATATGATCATTTTATGCTATGCTAATTATCATTTATATAAAATTTCATACAATTTGAATATTCATGGGCACGCAATCAAATAGTAAACACTTACTTATTTTAAATAATATATTATTCGTTAAAATAGAGTGATATGATCATTTTATGTTATGCTAATTATCATTTATATAAACTTTCATACAATTTGAATATTCATGGGCACGCAATCAAATAGTAAACACTTACTTATTTTAAATAATATATTATTCGTTAAAATAGAGTGATATGATCATTTTATGTTATGCTAATTATCATTTATATAAACTTTCATACAATTTGAATATTCACGGGCACGCAATCAAATAGTAAACACTTACTTATTTTAAATAATATATTATTCGTTAAAAAAGAGTGACATGATCATTTTATGCTATGCTAATTATCATTTATATAAACTTTCATACAATTTGAATATTCATGGGCACGCAATCAAATAGTAAACACTTACTTATTTTAAATAATATATTATTCGTTAAAATAGAGTGATATGATCATTTTATGCTATGCTAATTATCATTTATATAAACTTTCATACAATTTGAATATTCATGGGCATGTAATAAAAAAGTAAACACTTACTTATTTTAAATAATATATTATTCGTTAAAATAGAGTGATATGATCATTTTATGCTATGCTAATTATCATTTATATAAACTTTCATACAATTTGAATATTCATGGGCACGCAATCAAATAGTAAACACTTACTTATTTTAAATAATATATTATTCGTTAAAATAGAGTGATATGATCATTTTATGCTATGCTAATTATCATTTATATAAACTTTCATACAATTTGAACATTCATGGGCACGCAATCAAATAGTAAACACTTACTTATTTTAAATAATATATTATTCGTTAAAATAGAGTGATATGATCATTTTATGCTATGCTAATTATCATTTATATAAACTTTCATACAATTTGAATATTCATGGGCACGCAATCAAATAGTAAACACTTACTTATTTTAAATAATATATTATTTGTTAAAATAGAGTGATATGATCATTTTATGCTATGCTAATTATCATTTATATAAACTTTCATACAATTTGAATATTCATGGGCACGCAATCGATTAGTAAACACTTACTTATTTTAAATAATATATTATTCGTTAAAAGAGAGTGATATGATCATTTTATGCTATGCTAATTATCATTTATATAAACTTTCATACAATTTGAATATTCATGGGCACGCAATCAAATAGTAAACACTTACTTATTTTAAATAATATATTATTCGTTAAAAGAGAGTGATATGATCATTTTATGCTATGCTAATTATCATTTATATAAACTTTCATACAATTTGAATATTCATGGGCACGCAATCAAATAGTAAACACTTACTTATTTTAAATAATATATTATTCGTTAAAATAGAGTGATATGATCATTTTATGTTATGCTAATTATCATTTATATAAACTTTCATACAATTTGAATATTCATGGGCATGCAATCAAATAGTAAACACTTACTTATTTTAAATAATATATTATTCGTTAAAATAGAGTGATATGATCATTTTATGCTATGCTAATTATCATTTATATAAACTTTCATACAATTTGAATATTCATGGGCATGCAATCAAATAGTAAACACTTACTTATTTTAAATAATATATTATTCGTTAAAATAGAGTGATATGATCATTTTATGCTATGCTAATTATCATTTATATAAACTTTCATACAATTTGAATATTCACGGGCACGCAATCAAATAGTAAACACTTACTTATTTTAAATAATATATTATTCGTTAAAATGGAGTGACATGATCATTTTATGCTATGCTAATTATCATTTATATAAACTTTCATACAATTTGAATATTCACGGGCACGCAATCCAATAGTAAACACTTACTTATTTTAAATAATATATTATTCGTTAAAATAGAGTGACATGATCATTTTATGCTATGCTAATTATCATTTATATAAACTTTCATACAATTTGAATATTCATGGGCACGCAATCAAATAGTAAACACTTACTTATTTTAAATAATATATTATTCGTTAAAATAGAGTGATATGATCATTTTATGCTATGCTAATTATCATTTATATAAACTTTCATACAATTTGAATATTCATGGGCATGTAATCAAATAGTAAACACTTACTTATTTTAATTAATATATTATTCGTTAAAATAGAGTGATATGATCATTTTATGCTATGCTAATTATCATTTATATAAACTTTCATACAATTTGAATATTCATGGGCACGCAATCAAATAGTAAACACTTACTTATTTTAAATAATATATTATTCGTTAAAATAGAGTGATATGATCATTTTATGCTATGCTAATTATCATTTATATAAACTTTCATACAATTTGAACATTCATGGGCACGCAATCAAATAGTAAACACTTACTTATTTTAAATAATATATTATTCGTTAAAAGAGAGTGATATGATCATTTTATGCTATGCTAATTATCATTTATATAAAATTTCATACAATTTGAATATTCATGGGCACGCAATCAAATAGTAAACACTTACTTATTTTAAATAATATATTATTTGTTAAAATAGAGTGATATGATCATTTTATGCTATGTTAATTATCATTTATATAAACTTTCATACAATTTGAATATTCATGGGCACGCAATCAAATAGTAAACACTTACTTATTTTAAATAATATATTATTCGTTAAAATAGAGTGATATGATCATTTTATGCTATGCTAATTATCATTTATATAAACTTTCATACAATTTGATTATTCATGGGCACGCAATCAAATAGTAAACACTCACTACAAAAAAAGCATTTTTTTGTGGCTGTTTTTTTTTTACAATTCGTGGCAGTTTATAACTGCCACTAAGTGTTTTAGTGGCAGTCTCATGCCTGCCATTTTTTCGGGTGCCACAAACACATTTGTGGCAGTTTTTACCAACAGCTGGTTTTGCATGCCACAACAATTTCTGGCGGTTTAAGACCGCCACTTGAGAGCCACAAAATGTTTAACAAAAAGTTTGATGTTGCCCTCCGACTTATGAAGTTTTGGCCATGGGGAAGTTTGCTAAATTTCCCTATTTGAACCATGCCATCTAAATTACACCCTAATCTTTAAAATATTTATAAATTCTGTGTTTATGTCTCTAAGTCTCTAAGTCAATGTATAACATGTATTTTCTTATTACTTTGAACCAAATCTTTTAGTGATACTAAAGACAAACATTCACAATGAGATGAGGACCAAAAATGCAATTAAGCCAACATTTAACTTATAACATTATAATACAAGTTTGTTTTCACAATAACTTGCACAAAAACCTTCGAACGAGAATTGATGCTAGAGAATTTCATCGTGAAACCAAACATGCTATTCAATTTGATAACTTCAGAAAAATTATTACCTTAGTTGTTCCTCAGGGTAGCTTGTGTAGTGCCAGAGTCTCAGTCCAGAGTCTCAGTCCAGAAAGGGCTCCTTTGAAGCCTGCATCAATTTTCAACTTCCAGTCATGTGAAAACAAAATCACTAGTGATAATTGTAGGAAACTAATATTAGTTCAATATTTCATACTTTTCAAATAGTCTTTTCCAACATCTGTGATTCTTGCACCAAACAAATCCAGATGTGAGCCCAGTCAAACCTGCATCAGTAAATTCAGAATGATGCATTATGCCTCATTAAGCTTAGAAAATGGAAGATCAAATCCAGCATACTTTAGACTTGGAAAAAAATTTATGCAATTCATGAATCAAACACATAAAAAGTGACCTTGTCATTATTCTAAAGTATCAGTATCAAAATATTAGTAGAGAAAGAGAGATCTGATGCAGGTCAGACTGAAATAATTAACTTTATTAAGACACACTGGGATATGAATATTGAATGGCTTCTAACCAGGTATCTTATGTGATTTAAAAGTCCTTTTATCATTAAATTTACAGCATACTTGGATCAACTTCTCTTTCTTCATGATCAATTCTGACATCATAAGCTACACACCAAAAATTCTCCCCATAAATAATTGTCTTTAGAATCAATTGTCGAATCAGGTTGTGAAGATTATAAATAGAGAAGAAAACGGGGCAAATACTACTAAAGGGATCAGACTGAATTTAACCCTTTATTTAAGACACTAGGAAGGGAAGGACCCAAGGTCTAACTGGAGTCTGAGCAACTTTATCTCCTGGCTGTAAATGAGATCTGTGCTAGGGGACCAGGTCATGCATATGATGGCCACATAGTAAATAAGAAAAGAGAGAATAAATGAATAAAGTTCAGTTGAGCTTGGTCCCAAGAGAGGGACTGACTGAGCAACACATTCTGCTTCTCTCCATAATAAGCATATTCTATACAATGTTATACTACTCACAATTAAAAAAATGTAAGATTGCAGGGGAATAGAATAATCTAATAGAAAAACAAAACCACTCTCGGATATAAATATCAACAACTTTCAATTGAACATATAAAACAGGGAAGAGGGAAACACAAACATCATATTAACAAGAACATTCAACTTAAACTGCCAACAACAACAACAAAATGAGTGCTGAGTCCAGAGCAAGCTAATGACCAAAGCAAGAGCAATTTTGAGCTGTGACTTCATTTACTCAACCCATACACTATAAGTAAAAGAAGGGAAACCATTTAGTGCTACACTAGTACTTGATCAACAATGTCCTTCATGTTATGTAATAAGCCACAAGAGATTATCTTCCAAGAAAATAAATTCATGAGCATGGAGAGCAACACTCAGCTATTATGTGTGTGAGAGAGATGGTGAGATTTATCCTCTTAATGGCTATAATGTATTTGAAGCATATATATTACAAGAGCCACATCATGGTCGAACTGAAGATTGTACCAATCCATATTTTTTTTTATTGCTGAAGTGTGTATGTGTAACTTTCAGAAGTGTAAATCAAGCCAGCAAACCAAAACTGGAACAACTAATAAAAATCATGACTTCATTTTATGTACTAGAATCATTGCCATTTTAGAGATCCTAGTTGTAAAAGAAAGTGGCATCAATTAGCAAACCTGTCTTAAGAAGAACAAGGTTAGCCTTCAAATATCTTGAGTCCATCAACATCTGTAGAAAAAAAAGGTAAAATTATCCACAAGATAAATTAATCCAAACAAAACAAGGGGAATACACAAAATTCCAACAAAATAAAAGATTAAAATATCCAACAACACCCCCATTGAGTTTCCATCTTATGCTGCAGCAAGGGAATGAATAACATTCATTTCATAATAAGGGGGTAGGAAGTCTCTTCTGTCATGTGTCCAAAACTTTGAGGCATGTGTATGTAAATAAGCTGAAATTGAAAAGAGTAGGAAGGAACAAACACTCAGTTGGCCAACAAACATTACATGGTGTAGGTTATCCATCCTCAGTACCAACTACACTAAAACAAACATAAAGCACTGTATACATAATAAGCATTGAAAGCTTGAACATGTAGTAGATCAGATAGTAGCTAGATGGCCTAGTATTGGAGCATTGGGTTATCCATTTGCATTAATGTTCAATTAAAGGAGAGGCTCGAAGAAATCTCACTCTGCGTTGATGGAGAACGAAGTGAAAGAACACGGAGTGGAGAGCGCGCCGAGAAGGAAATCGCGAACACGAACCCTAGTGATGGAGAGTGTCGAAGAAATTGAAGAACCCTAGTGGAAGAAAACCTGCGTTGATGGAGAAGGAAGGGGAAATCAAGCGCGAAATGGAAAACGAAGCGAGAAAGGCACAAACTCTTGAGAGATTTTGGGGAGCGATGGATGAGATAGGAAGCTAGGGATTGTACTTCCATGGCTGTTTGTAGTAGAAGCTCTCTTCGTCGTGAAAGAGAAAGGAAGACTCGATGCGTGTTTGAACTTCGAAGCCAAATTGCAGATCCAGAAAAATGAGTCCATGTTCCATTTTGTTTGAGTGTAACGACCCAATAGAGAGGAAAAAAGGACCGGATAATGAAACATTACTGGCAGTGTAACTAGACAGCCAACAAATACATGCCACTATAAATTACTTTTTTTGTAGTGACTTACTTATTTTAAATATATGATCATTTTATGCTATGCTAATTATCATTTATATAAACTTTCATTCAATTTGAATATTCATGGGCATGCAATCAAATAGTAAACACTTACTTATTTTAAATAATATATTATTCGTTAAAATAGAGTGATAAGATCATTTTATGCTATGCTAATTATCATTTATATAAACTTTCATACAATTTGAATATTCATGGGCATGCAATCAAATTGTAAACACTTACTTATTTTAAATAATATATTATTCGTTAAAATAGAGTGATATGATCATTTTATGCTATGCTAATTATCATTTATATAAACAAACTATCATACAATTTGAATATTCATGGGCATGCAATCAAATAGTAAACACTTACTTATTTTAAATAATATATTATTCGTTAAAATAGAGTGATATGATCATTTTATGCTATGCTAATTATCATTTATATAAACTTTCATACAATTTGAATATTTATGGGCACGCAATCAAATAGTAAACACTTACTTATTTTAAATAATATATTATTTGTTAAAATAGAGTGATATGATCATTTTATGCTAAGCTAATTATCATTTATATAAACTTTCATACAATTTGAATATTCATGGGCACGCAATCAAATAGTAAACACTTACTTATTTTAAATAATATATTATTCGTTAAAATAGAGTGATATGATCATTTTATGCTATGCTAATTATCATTTATATAAATTTTCATACAATTTGAATATTCATGGGCACGCAATCAAATAGTAAACACTTACTTATTTTAAATAATATATTATTCGTTAAAATAGAGTGATATGATCATTTTATGCTAAGCTAATTATCATTTATATAAACTTTCATACAATTTGAATATTCATGGGCACGCATTCAAATAGTAAACACTTACTTATTTTAAATAATATATTATTCGTTAAAATAGAGTGATATGATCATTTTATGCTATGCTAATTATCATTTATATAAACTTTCATACAATTTGAATATTCATGGGCACGCAATCAAATAGTAAACACTTACTTATTTTAAATAATATATTATTCGTTAAAATAGAGTGATATGATCATTTTATGCTATGCTAATTATCATTTATATAAACAAACTATCATACAATTTGAATATTCATGGGCACGCAATCAAATAGTAAACACTTACTTATTTTAAATAATATATTATTCGTTAAAATAGAGTGATATAATCATTTTATGCTATGCTAATTATCATTTATATAAACTTTCATACAATTTGAATATTCATGGGCACGCAATCAAATAGTAAACACTTACTTATTTTAAATAATATATTATTCGTTAAAATAGAGTGATATGATCATTTTATGCTAAGCTAATTATCATTTATATAAACTTTCATACAATTTGAATATTCATGGGCACGCAATCAAATAGTAAACACTTACTTATTTTAAATAATATATTATTCGTTAAAATAGAGTGATATGATCATTTTATGCTATGCTAATTATCATTTATATAAACTTTCGTACAATTTGAATATTCATGGGCAGGCAATCAAATAGTAAACACTTACTTATTTTAAATAATATATTATTCGTTAAAATAGAGTGATGTGATCATTTTATGCTATGCTAATTATCATTTATATAAACTTTCATACAATTTGAATATTCATGGGCATGCAATCAAATAGTAAACACTTACTTATTTTAAATAATATATTATTCGTTAAAATAGAGTGATATGATCATTTTATGCTATGCTAATTATCATTTATATAAACTTTCATTCAATTTGAATATTCATGGGCATGCAATCAAATAGTAAACACTTATTTTAAATAATATATTATTCGTTAAAATAGAGTGATAAGATCATTTTATGCTATGCTAATTATCATTTATATAAACTTTCATACAATTTGAATATTCATGGGCATGCAATCAAATTGTAAACACTTACTTATTTTAAATAATATATTATTCGTTAAAATAGAGTGATATGATCATTTTATGCTATGCTAATTATCATTTATATAAACAAACTATCATACAATTTGAATATTCATGGGCATGCAATCAAATAGTAAACACTTACTTATTTTAAATAATATATTATTCGTTAAAATAGAGTGATATGATCATTTTATGCTATGCTAATTATCATTTATATAAACTTTCATACAATTTGAATATTTATGGGCACGCAATCAAATAGTAAACACTTACTTATTTTAAATAATATATTATTTGTTAAAATAAAGTGATATGATCATTTTATGCTAAGCTAATTATCATTTATATAAACTTTCATACAATTTGAATATTCATGGGCACGCAATCAAATAGTAAACACTTACTTATTTTAAATAATATATTATTCGTTAAAATAGAGTGATATGATCATTTTATGCTATGCTAATTATCATTTATATAAATTTTCATACAATTTGAATATTCATGGGCACGCAATCAAATAGTAAACACTTACTTATTTTAAATAATATATTATTCGTTAAAATAGAGTGATATGATCATTTTATGCTAAGCTAATTATCATTTATATAAACTTTCATACAATTTGAATATTCATGGGCACGCATTCAAATAGTAAACACTTACTTATTTTAAATAATATATTATTCGTTAAAATAGAGTGATATGATCATTTTATGCTATGCTAATTATCATTTATATAAACTTTCATACAATTTGAATATTCATGGGCACGCAATCAAATAGTAAACACTTACTTATTTTAAATAATATATTATTCGTTAAAATAGAGTGATATGATCATTTTATGCTATGCTAATTATCATTTATATAAACAAACTATCATACAATTTGAATATTCATGGGCACGCAATCAAATAGTAAACACTTACTTATTTTAAATAATATATTATTCGTTAAAATAGAGTGATATGATCATTTTATGCTATGCTAATTATCATTTATATAAACTTTCATACAATTTGAATATTCATGGGCACGCAATCAAATAGTAAACACTTACTTATTTTAAATAATATATTATTCGTTAAAATAGAGTGATATGATCATTTTATGCTAAGCTAATTATCATTTATATAAACTTTCATACAATTTGAATATTCATGGGCACGCAATCAAATAGTAAACACTTACTTATTTTAAATAATATATTATTCGTTAAAATAGAGTGATATGATCATTTTAAGTTATGCTAATTATCATATATATAAACTTTCATACAATTTGAATATTCATGGGCACGCAATCAAATAGTAAACACTTACTTATTTTAAATAATATATTATTCGTTAAAATAGAGTGATATGATCATTTTATGCTAAGCTAATTATCATTTATATAAACTTTCATACAATTTGAATATTCATGGGCACGCAATCAAATAGTAAACACTTACTTATTTTAAATAATATATTATTCGTTAAAATAGAGTGATATGATCATTTTATGCTAAGCTAATTATCATTTATATAAACTTTCATACAATTTGAATATTCATGGGCACGCATTCAAATAGTAAACACTTACTTATTTTAAATAATATATTATTCGTTAAAATAGAGTGATATGATCATTTTATGCTATGCTAATTATCATTTTATATAAACTTTCATACAATTTGAATATTCATGGGCACGCAATCAAATAGTAAACACTTACTTATTTTAAATAATATATTATTCGTTAAAATAGAGTGATATGATCATTTTATGCTATGCTAATTATCATTTATATAAACTTTCATACAATTTGAATATTCATGGGCACGCAATCAAATAGTAAACACTTACTTATTTTAAATAATATATTATTCGTTAAAGTAGAGTGATATGATCATTATATGCTATGCTAATTATCATTTATATAAACTTTCATACAATTTGAATATTCATGGGCACGCAATCAAATATTAAACACTTACTTATTTTAAATAATATATTATTCGTTAAAATAGAGTGATATGATCATTTTATTCTATGCTAATTATCATTTATATAAACTTTCATACAATTTGAATATTCATGGGCACGCATTCAAATAGTAAACACTTACTTATTTTAAATAATATATTATTCGTTAAAATATAGTGATATGATCATTTTGTGCTATGCTAATTATCATTTATATAAACTTTCATACAATTTGAATATTCATGGGCACGCAATCAAATAGTAAACACTTACTTATTTTAAATAATATATTATTCGTTAAAATAGAGTGATATGATCATTTTATGCTATGCTAATTATCATTTATATAAACTTTCATACAATTTGAATATTCATGGGCATGCAATCAAATAGTAAACACTTACTTATTTTAAATAATATATTATTCGCTAAAATAGAGTGATATGATCATTTTATTCTATGCTAATTATCATTTATATAAACAAACTATCATACAATTTGAATATTCATGGGCACGCAATCAAATAGTAAACACTTACTTATTTTAAATAATATATTATTCGTTAAAATAGAGTGATATGATCATTTTATGCTATGCTAATTATCATTTATATAAACTTTCATACAATTTGAATATTCATGGGCACGCAATCAAATAGTAAACACTTACTTATTTTAAATAATATATTATTCGTTAAAATAGAGTGATATGATCATTTTATGCTATGCTAATTATCATTTATATAAACTTTCATACAATTTGAATATTCATGGGCACGCAATCAAATAGTAAACACTTACTTATTTTAAATAATATATTATTCGTTAAAATAGAGTGATATGATCATTTTATGCTATGCTAATTATCATTTATATAAACTTTCATACAATTTGAATATTCATGGGCACGCAATCAAATAGTAAACACTTACTTATTTTAAATAATATATTATTCGTTAAAATAAAGTGATATGATCATTTTATGCTATGCTAATTATCATTTATATAAACTTTCATACAATTTGAATATTCATGGGCACGCAATCAAATAGTAAACACTTACTTATTTTAAATAATATATTATTCGTTAAAATAGAGTGATATGATCATTATATGCTATGCTAATTATCATTTATATAAACTTTCATACAATTTGAATATTCATGGGCACGCAATCAAATAGTAAACACTTACTTATTTTAAATAATATATTATTCGTTAAAATAGAGTGATATGATCATTTTATTCTATGCTAATTATCATTTATATAAACTTTCATACAATTTGAATATTCATGGGCACGCATTCAAATAGTAAACACTTACTTATTTTAAATAATATATTATTCGTTAAAATATAGTGATATGATCATTTTATGCTATGCTAATTATCATTTATATAAACTTTCATACAATTTGAATATTCATGGGCACGCAATCAAATAGTAAACACTTACTTATTTTAAATAATATATTATTCGTTAAAATAGAGTGATATGATCATTTTATGCTATGCTAATTATCATTTATGTAAACTTTCATACAATTTGAATATTCATGGGCACGCAATCAAATAGTAAACACTTACTTATTTTAAATAATATATTATTCGTTAAAATAGAGTGATATGATCATTTTATTCTATGCTAATTATCATTTATATAAACAAACTATCATACAATTTGAATATTCATGGGCACGCAATCAAATAGTAAACACTTACTTATTTTAAATAATATATTATTCGTTAAAATAGAGTGATATGATCATTTTATGCTATGCTAATTATCATTTATATAAACAAACTTTCATACAATTTGAATATTCATGGGCACGCAATCAAATAGTAAACACTTACTTATTTTAAATAATATATTATTCGTTAAAATAGAGTGATATGATCATTTTATGCTATGCTAATTATCATTTATATAAACTTTCATACAATTTGAATATTCCTGGGCACGGAATCAAATAGTAAACCCTTACTTATTTTAAATAATATATTATTCGTTAAAATAGAGTGATATAATCATTTTATGCTATGCTAATTGTCATTTATATAAACTTTCATACAATTTGAATATTCATGGGCACGCAATCAAATAGTAAACACTTACTTATTTTAAATAATATATTATTCGTTAAAATAGAGTGATATGATCATTTTATGCTATGCTAATTATCATTTATATAAACAAACTTTCATACAATTTGAATATTCATGGGCATGCAATCAAATAGTAAACACTTACTTATTTTAAATAATATATTATTCGTTAAAATATGGTGATATGATCATTTTATGCTATGCTAATTATCATTTATATAAACTTTCATACAATTTGAATATTCATGGGCATGCAATCAAATAGTAAACACTTACTTATTTTAAATAATATATTATTCGTTAAAATAGAGTGATATGATCATTTTATGCTATGCTAATTATCATTTATATAAACTTTCATACAATTTGAATATTCATGGGCACGCAATCAAATAGTAAACACTTACTTATTTTAAATTATATATTATTCGTTAAAAAAGAGTGATATGATCATTTTATGCTATGCTAATTATCATTTATATAAACTTTCATACAATTTGAATATTCATGGGCATGCAATCAAATAGTAAACACTTACTTATTTTAAATAATATATTATTCGTTAAAATAGAGTGATATGATCATTTTATGCTATGCTAATTATCATTTATATAAACTTTCATACAATTTGAATATTCATGGGCACGCAATCAAATAGTAAACACTTACTTATTTTAAATAATATATTATTCGTTAAAATAGAGTGATATGATCATTTTATGCTATGCTAATTATCATTTATATAAACTTTCATACAATTTGAATATTCATGGGCACGCAATCAAATAGTAAACACTTACTTATTTTAAATAATATATTATTCGTTAAAATAGAGTGATATGATCATTTTATGCTATGCTAATAATCATTTATATAAACTTTCATACAATTTGAATATTCATGGGCATGCAATCAAATAGTAAACACTTACTTATTTTAAATAATATATTATTCGTTAAAATAGAGTGATATGATCATTTTATGCTATGCTAATTATCATTTATATAAACTTTCATACAATTTGAATATTCATGGGCATGCAATCAAATAGTAAACACTTACTTATTTTATATAATATATTATTCGTTAAAATTGAGTGATATGATCATTTTATGCTATGCTAATTATCATTTATATAAACTTTCATACAATTTGAATAATCATGGGCATGCAATCAAATAGTAAACACTTACTTATTTTAAATTATATATTATTCGTTAAAATAGAGTGATATGATCATTTTATGCTATGCTAAATATCATTTATATAAACTTTCATACAATTTGAATATTCATGGGCATGCAATCAAATAGTAAACACTTACTTATTTTAAATAATATATTATTCGTTAAAATAGAGTGATATGATCATTTTATGCTATGCTAATTATCATTTATATAAACTTTCATACAATTTGAATATTCATGGGCATGCAATCAAATAGTAAACACTTACTTATTTTAAATAATATATTATTCGTTAAAATAGAGTGATATGATCATTTTATGCTATGCTAATTATCATTTATATAAACTTTCATACAATTTGAATATTCATGGGCATGCAATCAAATAGTAAACACTTACTTATTTTAAATAATATATTATTCGTTAAAATAGAGTGATATGATCATTTTATGCTATGCTAATAATCATTTATATAAACTTTCATACAATTTGAATATTCATGGGCATGCAATCAAATAGTAAACACTTACTTATTTTAAATAATATATTATTCGTTAAAATATGGTGATATGATCATTTTATGCTATGCTAATTATCATTTATATAAACTTTCATACAATTTGAATATTCATGGGCATGCAATCAAATAGTAAACACTTACTTATTTTAAATAATATATTATTCGTTAAAATAGAGTGATATGATCATTTTATGCTATGCTAATTATCATTTATATAAACTTTCATACAATTTGAATATTCATGGGCACGCAATCAAATAGTAAACACTTACTTATTTTAAATTATATATTATTCGTTAAAAAAGAGTGATATGATCATTTTATGCTATGCTAATTATCATTTATATAAACTTTCATACAATTTGAATATTCATGGGCATGCAATCAAATAGTAAACACTTACTTATTTTAAATAATATATTATTCGTTAAAATAGAGTGATATGATCATTTTATGCTATGCTAATTATCATTTATATAAACTTTCATACAATTTGAATATTCATGGGCACGCAATCAAATAGTAAACACTTACTTATTTTAAATAATATATTATTCGTTAAAATAGAGTGATATGATCATTTTATGCTATGCTAATTATCATTTATATAAACTTTCATACAATTTGAATATTCATGGGCACGCAATCAAATAGTAAACACTTACTTATTTTAAATAATATATTATTCGTTAAAATAGAGTGATATGATCATTTTATGCTATGCTAATAATCATTTATATAAACTTTCATACAATTTGAATATTCATGGGCATGCAATCAAATAGTAAACACTTACTTATTTTAAATAATATATTATTCGTTAAAATAGAGTGATATGATCATTTTATGCTATGCTAATTATCATTTATATAAACTTTCATACAATTTGAATAATCATGGGCATGCAATCAAATAGTAAACACTTACTTATTTTAAATAATATATTATTCGTTAAAATAGAGTGATATGATCATTTTATGCTATGCTAATAATCATTTATATAAACTTTCATACAATTTGAATAATCATGGGCATGCAATCAAATAGTAAACACTTACTTATTTTAAATTATATATTATTCGTTAAAATAGAGTGATATGATCATTTTATGCTATGCTAAATATCATTTATATAAACTTTCATACAATTTGAATATTCATGGGCATGCAATCAAATAGTAAACACTTACTTATTTTAAATAATATATTATTCGTTAAAATAGAGTGATATGATCATTTTATGCTATGCTAATTATCATTTATATAAACTTTCATACAATTTGAATATTCATGGGCATGCAATCAAATAGTAAACACTTACTTATTTTAAATAATATATTATTCGTTAAAATAGAGTGATATGATCATTTTATGCTATGCTAATTATCATTTATATAAACTTTCATACAATTTGAATATTCATGGGCATGCAATCAAATAGTAAACACTTACTTATTTTAAATAATATATTATTCGTTAAAATAGAGTGATATGATCATTTTATGCTATGCTAATTATCATTTATATAAACTTTCATACAATTTGAACATTCATGGGCATGCAATCAAATAGTAAACACTTACTTATTTTAAATAATATATTATTCGTTAAAATAGAGTGATATGATCATTTTATGCAATGCTAATTATCATTTATATAAACTTTCATACAATTTGAACATTCATGGGCATGCAATCAAATAGTAAACACTTACTTATTTTAAATAATATATTATTCGTTAAAATAGAGTGATATGATCATTTTATGCTATGCTAATTATCATTTATTTAAACTTTCATACAATTTGAATATTCATGGGCATGCAATCAAATAAAAAACACTTACTTATTTTAAATAATATATTATTCGTTAAAATAGAGTGATATGATCATTTTATGCTTTGCTAATTATCATTTATATAAACTTTCATACAATTTGAACATTCATGGGCATGCAATCAAATAGTAAACACTTACTTATTTTAAGTAATATATTATTCGTTAAAATATAGTGATATGATCATTTTATGCTATGCTAATTATCATTTATATAAACTTTCATACAATTTGAACATTCATGGGCACGCAATCAAATAGTAAACACTTATTTTAAATAATATATTATTCGTTAAAATAGAGTGATATGATCATTTTATGCTATGCTAATTATCATTTATATAAACTTTCATACAATTTGAACATTCATGGGCATGCAATCAAATAGTAAACACTTACTTATTTTAAGTAATATATTATTCGTTAAAATAGAGTGATATGATCATTTTATGCTATGCTAATTATCATTTATATAAACTTTCATACAATTTGAACATTCATGGGCATGCAATCAAATAGTAAACACTTACTTATTTTAAATAATATATTATTCGTTAAAATAGAGTGATATGATCATTTTATGCTATGCTAATTATCATTTATATAAACTTTCATACAATTTGAACATTCATGGGCATGCAATCAAATAGTAAACACTTACTTATTTTAAGTAATATATTATTCGTTAAAATAGAGTGATATGATCATTTTATGTTATGCTAATTATCATTTATATAAACTTTCATACAATTTGAATATTCAGGGGCATGCAATCAAATAGTAAACACTTACTTATTTTAAATAATATATTATTCGTTAAAATATGGTGATATGATCATTTTATGCTATGCTAATTATCATTTATATAAACTTTCATACAATTTGAATATTCATGGGCATGCAATCAAATAGTAAACACTTACTTATTTTAAATAATATATTATTCGTTAAAATAGAGTGATATGATCATTTTATGCTATGCTAATTATCATTTATATAAACTTTCATACAATTTGAATATTCATGGGCACGCAATCAAATAGTAAACACTTATTTTAAATAATATATTATTCGTTAAAATAGAGTGATATGATCATTTTATGCTATGCTAATTATCATTTATATAAACAAACTTTCATACAATTTGAATATTCATGGGCACGCAATCAAATAGTAAACACTTACTTATTTTAAATAATATATTATTCGTTAAAATAGAGTGATATGATCATTTTATGCTATGCTAATTATCATTTATATAAACTTTCATACAATTTGAACATTCATGGGCATGCAATCAAATAGTAAACACTTACTTATTTTAAATAATATATTATTTGTTAAAATAGAGTGATATGATCATTTTATGCTATGCTAATTATCATTTATATAAACTTTCATACAATTTGAATATTCATGGGCATGCAATCAAATAAAAAACACTTACTTATTTTAAATAATATATTATTCGTTAAAATAGAGTGATATGATCATTTTATGCTTTGCTAATTATCATTTATATAAACTTTCATACAATTTGAATATTCATGGGCATGCAATCAAATAGTAAACACTTACTTATTTTAAGTAATATATTATTCGTTAAAATATAGTGATATGATCATTTTATGCTATGCTAATTATCATTTATATAAACTTTCATACAATTTGAACATTCATGGGCACGCAATCAAATAGTAAACACTTATTTTAAATAATATATTATTCGTTAAAATAGAGTGATATGATCATTTTATGCTATGCTAATTATCATTTATATAAACTTTCATACAATTTGAACATTCATGGGCATGCAATCAAATAGTAAACACTTACTTATTTTAAGTAATATATTATTCGTTAAAATAGAGTGATATGATCATTTTATGCTATGCTAATTATCATTTATATAAACTTTCATACAATTTGAACATTCATGGGCATGCAATCAAATAGTAAACACTTACTTATTTTAAATAATATATTATTCGTTAAAATAGAGTGATATGATCATTTTATGCTATGCTAATTATCATTTATATAAACTTTCATACAATTTGAACATTCATGGGCATGCAATCAAATAGTAAACACTTACTTATTTTAAGTAATATATTATTCGTTAAAATAGAGTGATATGATCATTTTATGTTATGCTAATTATCATTTATATAAACTTTCATACAATTTGAATATTCAGGGGCATGCAATCAAATAGTAAACACTTACTTATTTTAAATAATATATTATTCGTTAAAATATGGTGATATGATCATTTTATGCTATGCTAATTATCATTTATATAAACTTTCATACAATTTGAATATTCATGGGCATGCAATCAAATAGTAAACACTTACTTATTTTAAATAATATATTATTCGTTAAAATAGAGTGATATGATCATTTTATGCTATGCTAATTATCATTTATATAAACTTTCATACAATTTGAATATTCATGGGTACGCAATCAAATAGTAAACACTTATTTTAAATAATATATTATTCGTTAAAATAGAGTGATATGATCATTTTATGCTATGCTAATTATCATTTATATAAACAAACTTTCATACAATTTGAATATTCATGGGCATGCAATCAAATAGTAAACACTTACTTATTTTAAATAATATATTATTCGTTAAAATAGAGTGATATGATCATTTTATGCTATGCTAATTATCATTTATATAAACTTTCATACAATTTGAATATTCATGGGCACGCAATCAAATAGTAAACACTTACTTATTTTAAATAATATATTATTCGTTAAAATAGAGTGATATGATCATTTTATGCTATGCTAATTATCATTTATATAAACTTTCATACAATTTGAACATTCATGGGCATGCAATCAAATAGTAAACACTTACTTATTTTAAATAATATATTATTCGTTAAAATAGAGTGATATGATCATTTTATGCTATGCTAATTATCATTTATATAAACTTTCATACAATTTGAACATTCATGGGCATGCAATCAAATAGTAAACACTTACTTATTTTAAGTAATATATTATTCGTTAAAATAGAGTGATATGATCATTTTATGTTATGCTAATTATCATTTATATAAACTTTCATACAATTTGAATATTCATGGGCATGCAATCAAATAGTAAACACTTACTTATTTTAAATAATATATTATTCGTTAAAATATGGTGATATGATCATTTTATGCTATGCTAATTATCATTTATATAAACTTTCATACAATTTGAATATTCATGGGCATGCAATCAAATAGTAAACACTTACTTATTTTAAATAATATATTATTCGTTAAAATAGAGTGATATGATCATTTTATGCTATGCTAATTATCATTTATATAAACTTTCATACAATTTGAATATTCATGGGCACGCAATCAAATAGTAAACACTTATTTTAAATAATATATTATTCGTTAAAATAGAGTGATATGATCATTTTATGCTATGCTAATTATCATTTATATAAACAAACTTTCATACAATTTGAATATTCATGGGCATGCAATCAAATAGTAAACACTTACTTATTTTAAATAATATATTATTCGTTAAAATAGAGTGATATGATCATTTTATGCTATGCTAATTATCATTTATATAAACTTTCATACAATTTGAATATTCATGGGCACGCAATAAAGTAGCAAACACTTACTTATTTTAAATAATATATTATTCGTTAAAATAGAGTGATATGATCATTTTATGCTATGCTAATTATCATTTATATAAACTTTCATACAATTTGAATATTCATGGGCATGCAATCAAATAAAAAACACTTACTTATTTTAAATAATATATTATTCGTTAAAATAGAGTGATATGATCATTTTATGCTTTGCTAATTATCATTTATATAAACTTTCATACAATTTGAATATTCATGGGCATGCAATCAAATAGTAAACACTTACTTATTTTAAGTAATATATTTTTCGTTAAAATAGAGTGATATGATCATTTTATGCTATGCTAATTATCATTTATATAAACTTTCATACAATTTGAACATTCATGGGCACGCAATCAAATAGTAAACACTTATTTTAAATAATATATTATTCGTTAAAATAGAGTGATATGATCATTTTATGCTATGCTAATTATCATTTATATAAACTTTCATACAATTTGAACATTCATGGGCATGCAATCAAATAGTAAACACTTACTTATTTTAAGTAATATATTATTCGTTAAAATAGAGTGATATGATCATTTTATGCTATGCTAATTATCATTTATATAAACTTTCATACAATTTGAACATTCATGGGCATGCAATCAAATAGTAAACACTTACTTATTTTAAATAATATATTATTCGTTAAAATAGAGTGATATGATCATTTTATGCTATGCTAATTATCATTTATATAAACTTTCATACAATTTGAACATTCATGGGCATGCAATCAAATAGTAAACACTTACTTATTTTAAGTAATATATTATTCGTTAAAATAGAGTGATATGATCATTTTATGTTATGCTAATTATCATTTATATAAACTTTCATACAATTTGAATATTCATGGGCATGCAATCAAATAGTAAACACTTACTTATTTTAAATAATATATTATTCGTTAAAATAGAGTGATATGATCATTTTATGCTATGCTAATTATCATTTATATAAACTTTCATACAATTTGAATATTCATGGGCATGCAATCAAATAGTAAACACTTACTTATTTTAAATAATATATTATTCGTTAAAATAGAGTGATATGATCATTTTATGCTATGCTAATTATCATTTATATAAACTTTCATACAATTTGAACATTCATGGGCATGCAATCAAATAGTAAACACTTAGTTATTTTAAATAATATATTATTCGTTAAAATAGAGTGATATGATCATTTTATGCTATGATAATTATCATTTATATAAACTTTCATACAATTTGAACATTCATAGGCATGCAATCAAATAGTAAACACTTACTTATTTTAAATAATATATTATTCGTTAAAATAGAGTGATATGATCATTTTATGCTATGCTAATTATCATTTATATAAACTTTCATACAATTTGAACATTCATGGGCATGCAATCAAATAGTAAACACTTACTTATTTTAAGTAATATATTATTCGTTAAAATAGAGTGATATGATCATTTTATGCTATGCTAATTATCATTTATATAAACTTTCATACAATTTCAACATTCATGGGCATGCAATCAAATAGTAAACACTTACTTATTTTAAGTAATATATTATTCGTTAAAATAGAGTGATATGATAATTTTATGCTATGCTAATTATCATTTATATAAACTTTCATTCAATTTGAACATTCATGGGCATGCAATCAAATAGTAAACACTTACTTATTTTAAATAATATATTATTCGTTAAAATAGAGTGATATGATCATTTTATGCTATGCTAATTATCATTTATATTAACTTTCATACAATTTGAACATTCATGGGCATGCAATCAAATAGTAAACACTTACTTATTTTAAATAATATATTATTCGTTAAAATAGAGTGATATGATCATTTTATGCTATGCTAATTATCATTTATATAAACTTTCATACAATTTGAATATTCATGGGCATGCAATCAAATAAAAAACACTTACTTATTTTAAATAATATATTATTCGTTAAAATAGAGTGATATGATCATTTTATGGTTTGCTAATTATCATTTATATAAACTTTCATACAATTTGAATATTCATGGGCATGCAATCAAATAGTAAACACTTACTTATTTTAAATAATATATTATTCGTTAAAATAGAGTGATATGATCATTTTATGCTATGCTAATTATCATTTATATAAACTTTCATACAATTTGAACATTCATGGGCATGCAATCAAATAGTAAACACTTACTTATTTTAAGTAATATATTATTCGTTAAAATAGAGTGATATGATCATTTTATGCTATGCTAATTATCATTTATATAAACTTTCATACAATTTGAACATTCATGGGCATGCAATCAAATAGTAAACACTTACTTATTTTAAGTAATATATTATTCGTTAAAATAGAGTGATATGATCATTTTATGCTATGCTAATTATCATTTATATAAACTTTCATTCAATTTGAACATTCATGGGCATGCAATCAAATAGTAAACACTTACTTATTTTAAATAATATATTATTCGTTAAAATAGAGTGATATGATCATTTTATGCTATGCTAATTATCATTTATATAAACTTTCATACAATTTGAACATTCATGGGCATGCAATCAAATAGTAAACACTTACTTATTTTAAATAATATATTATTCGTTAAAATAGAGTGATATGATCATTTTATGCTATGCTAATTATCATTTATATAAACTTTCATACAATTTGAATATTCATGGGCATGCAATCAAATAAAAAACACTTACTTATTTTAAATAATATATTATTCGTTAAAATAGAGTGATATGATCATTTTATGCTTTGCTAATTATCATTTATATAAACTTTCATACAATTTGAATATTCATGGGCATGCAATCAAATAGTAAACACTTACTTATTTTAAATAATATATTATTCGTTAAAATAGAGTGATATGATCATTTTATGCTATGCTAATTATCATTTATATAAACTTTCATACAATTTGAACATTCATGGGCATGCAATCAAATAGTAAACACTTACTTATTTTAAATAATATATTATTCGTTAAAATAGAGTGATATGATCATTTTATGCTATGATAATTATCATTTATATAAACTTTCATACAATTTGAACATTCATGGGCATACAATCAAATAGTAAACACTTACTTATTTTAAATAATATATTATTCGTTAAAATAGAGTGATATGATCATTTTATGCTATGCTAATTATCATTTATATAAACTTTCATACAATTTGAACATTCATGGGCATGCAATCAAATAGTAAACACTTACTTATTTTAAGTAATATATTATTCGTTAAAATAGAGTGATATGATCATTTTATGCTATGCTAATTATCATTTATATAAACTTTCATACAATTTGAACATTCATGGGCATGCAATCAAATAGTAAACACTTACTTATTTTAAGTAATATATTATTCGTTAAAATAGAGTGATATGATCATTTTATGCTATGCTAATTATCATTTATATAAACTTTCATTCAATTTGAACATTCATGGGCATGCAATCAAATAGTAAACATTTACTTATTTTAAATAATATATTATTCGTTAAAATAGAGTGATATGATCATTTTATGCTATGCTAATTATCATTTATATAAACTTTCATACAATTTGAATATTCATGGGCATGCAATCAAATAGTAAACACTTACTTATTTTAAATAATATATTATTCGTTAAAATAGAGTGATATGATCATTTTATGCTATGCTAATTATCATTTATATAAACTTTCATACAATTTGAATATTCATGGGCATGCAATCAAATAAAAAACACTTACTTATTTTAAATAATATATTATTCGCTAAAATAGAGTGATATGATCATTTTATGCTTTGCTAATTATCATTTATACAAACTTTCATACAATTTGAATATTCATGGGCATGCAATCAAATAGTAAACACTTACTTATTTTAAATAATATATTATTCGTTAAAATAGAGTGATATGATCATTTTATGCTATGCTAATTATCATTTATATAAACTTTCATACATTTTGAATATTCATGGGCATGCAATCAAATAGCAAACACTTACTTATTTTAAATGATATATTATTCGTTAAAATAGAGTGATATGATCATTTTATGCTATGCTAATTATCATTTATATAAACTTTCATACAATTTGAATATTCATGGGCACGCAATCAAATAGTAAACACTTACTTATTTTAAATAATATATTATTCGTTAAAATAGAGTGATATGATCATTTTATGCTATGCTAATTATCAATTATATAAACTTTCATACAATTTGAATATTCATGGGCACGCAATCAAATAGTAAACACTTACTTATTTTAAATAATATATTATTCGTTAAAATAGAGTGATATGATCATTTTATGCTATGCTAATTATCATTTATATAAACTTTCATACAATTTGAACATTCATGGGCATGCAATCAAATAGTAAACACTTACTTATTTTAAGTAATATATTATTCGTTAAAATAGAGTGATATGATCATTTTATGCTATGCTAATTATCATTTATATAAACTTTCATACAATTTGAACATTCATGGGCATGCAATCAAATAGTAAACACTTACTTATTTTAAGTAATATATTATTCGTTAAAATAGAGTGATATGATCATTTTATGCTATGCTAATTATCATTTATATAAACTTTCATTCAATTTGAACATTCATGGGCATGCAATCAAATAGTAAACACTTACTTATTTTAAATAATATATTATTCGTTAAAATAGAGTGATATGATCATTTTATGCTATGCTAATTATCATTTATATAAACTTTCATACAATTTGAACATTCATGGGCATGCAATCAAATAGTAAACACTTACTTATTTTAAATAATATATTATTCGTTAAAATAGAGTGATATGATCATTTTATGCTATGCTAATTATCATTTATATAAACTTTCATACAATTTGAATATTCATGGGCATGCAATCAAATAAAAAACACTTACTTATTTTAAATAATATATTATTCGTTAAAATAGAGTGATATGATCATTTTATGCTTTGCTAATTATCATTTATATAAACTTTCATACAATTTGAATATTCATGGGCATGCAATCAAATAGTAAACACTTACTTATTTTAAATAATATATTATTCGTTAAAATAGAGTGATATGATCATTTTATGCTATGCTAATTATCATTTATATAAACTTTCATACATTTTGAATATTCATGGGCATGCAATCAAATAGTAAACACTTACTTATTTTAAATGATATATTATTCGTTAAAATAGAGTGATATGATCATTTTATGCTATGCTAATTATCATTTATATAAACTTTCATACAATTTGAATATTCATGGGCACGCAATCAAATAGTAAACACTTACTTATTTTAAATAATATATTATTCGTTAAAATAGAGTGATATGATCATTTTATGCTATGCTAATTATCAATTATATAAACTTTCATACAATTTGAATATTCATGGGCACGCAATCAAATAGTAAACACTTACTTATTTTAAATAATATATTATTCGTTAAAATAGAGTGATATGATCATTTTATGCTATGCTAATTATCATTTATATAAACTTTCATACAATTTGAATATTCATGGGCACGCAATCAAATAGTAAACACTTACTTATTTTAAATGATATATTATTCGTTAAAATAGAGTGATATGATCATTTTATGCTATGCTAATTATCATTTATATAAACTTTCATACAATTTGAATATTCATGGGCATGCAATCAAATAGTAAACACTTACTTATTTTAAATAATATATTATTCGTTAAAATAGAATGATATGATCATTTTATGCTATGCTAATTATCATTTATATAAACTTTCATACAATTTGAATATTCATGGGCATGCAATCAAATAGTAAACACTTACTTATTTTAAATAATATATTATTCGTTAAAATAGAGTGATATGATCATTTTATGCTATGATAATTATCATTTATATAAACTTTCATACAATTTGAACATTCACGGGCATGCAATCAAATAGTAAACACTTACTTATTTTAAATAATATATTATTCGTTAAAATAGAGTGATATGATCATTTTATGCTATGATAATTATCATTTATATAAACTTTCATACAATTTGAACATTCATGGGCATGGAATCAAATAGTAAACACTTATTTTAAATAATATATTATTCGTTAAAATAGAGTGATATGATCATTTTATGCTATGCTAATTATCATTTATATAAACTTTCATACAATTTGAACATTCATGGGCATGCAATCAAATAGTAAACACTTACTTATTTTAAGTAATATATTATTCGTTAAAATAGAGTGATATGATCATTTTATGCTATGCTAATTATCATTTATATAAACTTTCATACAATTTGAACATTCATGGGCATGCAATCAAATAGTAAACACTTACTTATTTTAAATAATATATTATTCGTTAAAATAGAGTGATATGATCATTTAATGCTATGCTAATTATCATTTATATAAACTTTCATACAATTTGAATATTCATGGGCATGCAATCAAATAGTAAACACTTACTTATTTTAAATAATATATTATTCGTTAAAATAGAGTGATATGATCATTTTATGCTATGCTAATTATCATTTATATAAACTTTCATACAATTTGAACATTCATGGGCATGCAATCAAATAGTAAACACTTACTTATTTTAAATAATATATTATTCGTTAAAATAGAGTGATATGATCATTTTATGCTATGCTAATTATCATTTATATAAACTTTCATACATTTTGAATATTCATGGGCATGCAATCAAATAGTAAACACTTACTTATTTTAAATGATATATTATTCGATAAAATAGAGTGATATGATCATTTTATGCTATGCTAATTATCATTTATATAAACTTTCATACAATTTGAATATTCATGGGCACGCAATCAAATAGTAAACACTTACTTATTTTAAATAATATATTATTCGTTAAAATAGAGTGATATGATCATTTTATGCTATGCTAATTATCAATTATATAAACTTTCATACAATTTGAATATTCATGGGCACGCAATCAAATAGTAAACACTTACTTATTTTAAATAATATATTATTCGTTAAAATAGAGTGATATGATCATTTTATGCTATGCTAATTATCATTTATATAAACTTTCATACAATTTGAATATTCATGGACATGCAATCAAATAGTAAACACTTACTTATTTTAAATAATATATTATTCGTTAAAATAGAGTGATATGATCATTTTATGCTATGCTAATTATCATTTATATAAACTTTCATACAATTTGAATATTCATGGGCATGCAATCAAATAGTAAACACTTACTTATTTTAAATAATATATTATTCGTTAAAATAGAGTGATATGATCATTTTATGCTATGCTAATTATCATTTATATAAACTTTCATACAATTTGAATATTCATGGGCATGCAATCAAATAGTAAACACTTACTTATTTTAAATAATATATTATTCGTTAAAATAGAGTGATATGATCATTTTATGCTATGCTAATTATCATTAATATAAACTTTCATACAATTTGAATATTCATGGGCATGCAATCAAATAGTAAACACTTACTTATTTTAAATAATATATTATTCGTTAAAATAGAGTGATATGATCATTTTATGCTATGCTAATTATCATTTATATAAACTTTCATACAATTTGAATATTCATGGGCATGCAATCAAATAGTAAACACTTACTTATTTTAAATAATATATTATTCGTTAAAATAGAGTGATATGATCATTTTATGCTATGCTAATTATCATTTATATAAACTTTCATACAATTTGAACATTCATGGGCATGCAATCAAATAGTAAACACTTACTTATTTTAAATAATATATTATTCGTTAAAATAGAGTGATATGATCATTTTATGCTATGATAATTATCATTTATATAAACTTTCATACAATTTGAACATTCATGGGCACGCAATAAAGTAGTAAACACTTACTTATTTTAAATAATATATTATTCGTTAAAATAGAGTGATATGATCATTTTATTATATGCTAATTATCATTTATATAAACTTTCATACAATTTGAATATTCATGGGCACGCAATAAAGTAGCAAACACTTACTTATTTTAAATAATATATTATTCGTTAAAATAGAGTGATATGATCATTTTATGCTATGCTAATTATCATTTATATAAACTTTCATACAATTTGAACATTCATGGGCATGCAATCAAATAGTAAACACTTACTTATTTTAAATAATATATTATTCGTTAAAATAGAGTGATATGATCATTTTATGCTATGCTAATTATCATTTATAAAAACTTTCATACAATTTGAACATTCATGGGCATGCAATCAAATAGTAAACACTTACTTATTTTAAATAATATATTATTCGTTAAAATAGAGTGATATGATCATTTTATGCTATGCTAATTATCATTTATATAAACTTTCATACAATTTGAACATTCATGGGCATGCAATCAAATAGTAAACACTTACTTATTTTAAATAATATATTATTCGTTAAAATAGAGTGATATGATCATTTTATGCTATGCTAATTATCATTTATATAAACTTTCCTACAATTTGAACATTCATGGGCATGCAATCAAATAGTAAACACTTACTTATTTTAAATAATATATTATTCGTTAAAATAGAGTGATATGATCATTTTATGCTATGCTAATTATCATTTATATAAACTTTCATACAATTTGAACATTCATGGGCATGCAATCAAATAGTAAACACTTACTTATTTTAAATAATATATTATTCGTTAAAATAGAGTGATATGATCATTTTATGCTATGCTAATTATCATTTATATAAATTTTCATACAATTTGAACATTCATGGGCATGCAATCAAATAGTAAACACTTACTTATTTTAAATAATATGTTATTCGTTAAAATAGAGTGATATGATCATTTTATGCTATGCTAATTATCATTTATATAAACTTTCATACAATTTGAACATTCATGGGCATGCAATCAAATAGTAAACACTTACTTATTTTAAATAATATATTATTCGTTAAAATAGAGTGATATGATCATTTTATGCTATGCTAATTATCATTTATATAAACTTTCGTACAATTTGAATATTCATGGGCACGCAATCAAATAGTAAACACTTACTTATTTTAAATAATATATTATTCGTTAAAATAGAGTGATATGATCATTTTATGCTATGCTAATTATCATTTATATAAACTTTCATACAATTTGAATATTCATGGGCATGCAATCAAATAGTAAACACTTACTTATTTTAAATAATATATTATTCGTTAAAATAGAGTGATATGATCATTTTATGCTATGCTAATTATCATTTATATAAACTTTCATACAATTTGAACATTCATGGGCATGCAATCAAATAGTAAACACTTACTTATTTTAAATAATATATTATTCGTTAAAATAGAGTGATATGATCATTTTATGCTATGCTAATTATCATTTATATAAACTTTCATACAATTTGAACATTCATGGGCACGCAATCAAATAGTAAACACTTACTTATTTTAAATAATATATTATTCGTTAAAATAGAGTGATATGATCATTTTATGCTATGCTAATTATCATTTATATAAACTTTCATACAATTTGAACATTCATGGGCGCACGACGCGCTTTCCGCGCCGCTCAACTAGGAAACCCCCAAACCGAAACCTAACCGCCCCTATTATGTAGTCTTTGGCGGTCGCCCTGTCCACAAGCCCACAAGACACGATCTTGATTTGCGATAGAGAAGTGTCTTCATACTGCCTTCAGAGAACGCCTTTGACATCTTCGAACCGTGAGCACCAGCCCACCAGCCCCAGGCCCACCAGACACGATATCGAAAACTGAGAGTGAGGTGTCTTTTGACTCGCCCTGAATGTTGCATATTTGCCACATGCCTTGTACTGACATCGATCCATAGCGGGGCTCGCCAGATGAGCTCAACCAACATTTCCCTTGAGCGGTCATCCTTATAAAGCATGCCTCGTTAAAACCTTCCCAGGTAAAACCCAGTGGGACAAAAACCTGGTGAAGGAAAAAGAGTACATCTTTATAAGGAAATGAGTCGCCTCGGGTTTGAACGCGGCGAGTGATGTAAGTATTTCTTTAGATCCTCCGCTGTAAAGCGTTGTGCGCCTCGAGATAGGGCTCGCCTTAAGCAATGTCTCTTCGAATTACTCCCCCTTTTTGGTTCCTGTTTCTGTGCCAGCTACAAAAGTAACGCACCATCATCTTTTAAATAATCTCAATTAATTTGAATTACTTACCTTAATTTGCCTCTCGCCCGATATTTCAAATAATTCCGGTCGCCTTACTCACACGTCATCGTTTCCTCCTTTACTGTATGCTTGCGACCCTTGGCAATCCCAAGATTTCTCACCTAGGGTTCTGCCCCACGCGCGCCGTTTCTGCCTTAATGGCCATCATTACCCTCGGAAACGTCACTTCAATGATGGGACATAACTATCACTCGAAATTCACATCCCCTCTTGATTTTCTTTCCACGGGCCCCAACCGTTACACCCTTTCGCCTTCCTCCCTTCCCCTATAAAACCTTGCCGAACCCAAGCTTTCTCCTTTCTTGGCATTTCTTCAGACCGTATGTGAATTCTGAGACTCTAGCTCCTCTTTCCGCCTCTGCTCCTTGCTTCCTCCGTGCCGGAGTTGCGCCAACGTGCAACCTTGCTTGCCAAACTCTCTTCTTCTCAGCCATTAGTACGTTTTCTGTTTCCCTTTGGTCTTTTTCTTGATTTATTTGTCGCATTCTCAGTTCAAACCCTATAAATGGACCCTGAATCGAGCAACCCATCCTCTTCCAGTAGCTATGACCACCCAACTCCAGAACAAACACCCCTTTTTGCCACCCCCGGTGACCACTCCGGCGCCGGGAATTCCACGGCACCCACCAAGAAGGCGCCTCTATCACCTGAAACCAAACTCCGTAATTATGAAGAGTCACTCCCTAAGTTCGTCCAAAAAGGTCTTGTCTCGACGAAGGTCACCTCCATTCCGCCTTGTTTTACCGACGCCCAAAACCTGAACGAGTTCATTACTCGCCTTGGCGGTATCTGTAATGACGGTTATGACACAAACCTTATTACCCGCCCTTGTGCCATAACGGATCGCGTCTGTGACGCCCGGGCGACCGCCCGTTCTCCGCATTTCTTCTTTGCTTATTTTTATATGTTTGAAGATTTCCGTATCCGTCTTCCCTTCTCACCCTTCCTCTGCGCTGTGCTTGACGCTCTTCAGGTCGCCCCATCTCAATTAACTCCAAACTCTTGGGGGTTTATCCGAGGGTTTGAAATCCTTTGTGAAGCCTTAGGAATCATCCCGAAATACGAGTATTTTTTCTATTTTTACAAATGTATCCCGCCTAATAAGAAAGGATTAGCAGTAGCACCCACCAGCTCTTGGGTTGGCCTAACCGCCAAGCCTTCGAAAGCCCGCTTCAAGGCTTGGAAGAGCAACACACATGATCAGTGGAAGTCGCGATTCTTCAAGGTCGTTGACAGCCCTGATATTCCCCGTCTTCTTCGCCATGACGGCGATGGGGTCATGCGATTCCCACCGTACTGGACAGAGTCGCCCAAGTACACCCTTAGTGTAGAGGACGGGCATCTTACCTTTGAGGATTGGGCAATCATAAAGTATTTGGGGGGTGTCTCCCTGATCGACCTCGGCGAGCTGCTTTTCGCAGAGAGTAAAGGCACCGCCGAGGATCACTTAAGTGAGTTTATCTTCATATGCGACCACTTTTAATCTGACATGCTTTTTTCACCCTTAACACTTTTCTCATCGTTTTGTTTGTTGCAGTGACAAGACACCAAATTTCTCGAGCTGAACTCGCCCGTTTGGCTAAGGAAGCCAAACAGAGGGCGGCTGCAGAGTCCACCATACCGGCGGCGAACCCTACCACCGCGGTTGCCACGGGGTCGCGCCAAGTTCCTTCACGAAGCACCCCGTCGGCAAACATGCCCAACTCTGAAGCGGTAGTGAGGAAATCTGTTCCTGACCAGACCGGACCGCCTGCCAAGCGGAGGAAAATAAAGCGCGCCCCAAAGGGTAAGGAGGTGGTCATTGAAGAGCAGCCCGCTGAAGAGGGCGATAAAACTGTCGCCACTAAAGATCAGCCAGAAGGCGAGGCTGAGGAGGCCGCCCAATTTGAAGACTTTGCCTATTTTGAGGAGACACTGCGCTTCGATAAATATTTGGCGCACCCTGTGAGCGCCGTTCCGCGCGGCGTGGGTGATAAGATCATGCGCGGCCATCTTGCTTCGATTAGCTGGAGTTACACAGCGATCAGAAAGTATGAGGAAGCCCAAGAGGCGCTCGCCCAACGCACCCAACAAGTCAAATCGCTCAACTCCAAGGTTGCCAAGCTATCAGCAACCATTGAACAGCAGCGAAAGGACTGGGAGGATGCTAATATCTGTCCCAACCTTGTTCGGGAAATGGTTTCAGAACTGGAAACCCTGAAGGCGGAAAAGGCTGAGTGGCAGAAAAAGATGGCTGATGCAGAAGCTCGCCACCAGGAGGCCTTGGCCGCCGAAAAGACCACGCGGGACGCCGAGTTCTTGGCAATGAAGCAAGAGTTAGAAGCTATGTTTCGAAACAAGAACAAAATTCTAGAGGAGTCGGTTGCCAAGGCCAAGGCGAGCGCGGAACAAATGAAGGAAGATGCTGGCAAGACGGTCGCCGAGGCGGAGGAGAAGTTAAGGGCTGCCAATGAGAAAACCGACGCTGTCGCTGCAGACTTAGCCTCTCTGGAAAAAGACTTTCAAGATGAAAGTTTGAAGCAATATGTCATTGGCTTCAACACTGCTAAAGCTCAGGTGCGACACCTTTTTCCCAAAGCTGATCTCTCAGCAATGGGAAAGTGGAAAAATGTCACCGATACTGGAATTGAGGGCGAGGAATCTGAAGATGAAGCCTCTGATGGGCCAGCCGAAGGCGAGCAATCTTGAGCAACCTTGATGGGCGGCCACTTTGCTTTCTAGTGTTTTCTTTGTTTTGTGTACCTTTGCTGTTTTTCTTGTACTTTCCTGCACACTATAATGAACTGCAATGAAATATCATCTCTTTTGTTATCTCTTTCGTCTAGTCCACTCTACTTTTTTCTTTCTTAACTGCTCGTAGAACTCAACATATGCTCAATATTCGCGTAAAATCTTTTGTTATCTCTTCGATAATTTGAAAGGCACCCCTAGGCCACTGAGTGAAAAAACTTATGTTTTGAAAGAAATAAATTTTGAAGGCGCCACAGGGGCATTATTCTAAACAACCTTTGGGTCGCCACTAGACCATTTTGAAAGAAATAATTTTTGAGGTCGCCACGGGATCATTGTTTTGAAGAAATAAAGCTTGAGGGCGCGTCTGGGCCACTGTTTTGAATGAAGTTGGAGAGCTCGTCTAGGCCACTGTTTTGAAAGAAATAAAGTTTGAAATCGCCACTGGGGCATTGTTTTGAAAGAAATAATTTGGAGGGCGCTTCTATGAGCCATTGTTTTCAAAGAAATAAAGTTTGAGGGCGCTTCTAGGCCATGGTAAAAGTGATACTGTAGGCCGCCATTGGACCTTTGTTGCACGCATGGTTTCCGCTCGCGTAACGAGTCGTACTCGCATGGCTCTTCTAACGAGGCTTGGGGGTGCTCGGTCTTACGCAGCTAGGGCGGCCAGAGGCTAGAAATTTTATGAGTCACGTGATGACCCGCACGCCCTGTGTTTGTGCTAGTTGTCTGTTATGAGGCTTTGGCCCGCTCAAGGCGGGGCTTTCGCTCGACCTTATTCCGGTGAGACTTTGGCTTGATTTAATTCGATCAAGGCTTTTGCTCGCATGGCGAGGCTTCTGCTCAGTGAGACTTTTGCTCAGATCCCAGTGGCCACTGGGGTTGCCCGAGGCTTGGCTCAATAGACGTGCTCGATCTTCTTCGATCAAGGCTGGGCTTTCTTCGCCGTATCGCACAAGGGTCGCGCCCCACCATTCCAAGAGAGCCACCGCTCACGCACCGCGTCTTCTCGCCTGGAAAACGGGACAGTGCGCCGGGCTAGAGAGTGCAATTTCCCCCTTGGCATCTTGGAAGCGGCGAAGAGATTTATTTTGTCACTACTGGACCACTTAATCTGTAAATGGAATTTAGACCCTCTATGGACCTTGGGATTTAGACCGCCACTGGGCCTTGGAATTTAGACCAATACTGGGCCTTGAGATTTAGATCATTTAATGGCCTTGGGATTTAGACCGCCACTGGGCCTCGGATTTCTAACGTGCTTATTCGGGCGCTCCCATATTAGCGCCAATTTGCGTTGTATTGACCTATAGGGCGGCCAAATTTTGTTACAAGGGTCGCCTCTTCAGACTTTTCCCATGATAGTCTGTAAGACTATTAGGAAAGTCCTCCGCGCCCTCGTTTTGTACCTGCAAGAAAGTTAAATGTTTGGGCGGGGCCCTCTGTTGGCCCAAAATTATATCTTTGCATCAACTGAAAATTCTACCTTTATTGAATGGAATAAGATGACAGAAATAAAATAACTGTAAGCGAAGAGCTTGGCCGCCAAAGCTAGGGCGCCAACTAAATACATTACTAACTGTAATAATGCCTAAGATGAGTGGCATTCCAAGACCTTGGGATTCTTTTGCCGAACAAATCTGCCAAATGGTACGCCCCATTGCCCAGAGATTCTGTGATCTTATAAGGTCCTTCCCAATTGGGTGTTAGCTTGTTGACATCTGAGGTACCTGTTCGCCTGCGCAAGACCAGATCACCAACGCGCATTACCCGCGGGACAACCCGTGAATCATATCTCCTGGATATACGTTGTTTCATGGCTTCACCCCTGAGTCGAGCCTCTTCCCTCACTTCTGGAGCCAGGTCCAAACTAACCAATAAGTTATTCTGATTGTATTCTGGGTCGGTAGCTACCGCTCGCCATGCCTTGTTTTTTATCTCGACCGGCAGCATAGCGTCTGTGCCATAAGTTAATCTGAAAGGCGTTTCTCCAGTAGTCGACTGAGGCGTGGTGTTGTACGACCAGAGAACTATAGGCAATTCCTCCAACCAACGCCCCTTTGCTTCATCAAGGCGTTTCTTTAATCCTGCTAAAACAACTTTGTTGGCGGCCTCCGCCTGGCCATTAGTCTGAGGGTGCTCGACCGAAGTGAAGCGGTTCTGAATTCCCCATTCCTCGCAGAAATCCTTGGTCGCTTGACTAGAGAATTGAGTCCCATTATCAGAGATGATTGCCTGAGGTACGCCAAACCTGCAAATAAGTCTTTGAAAATAAAACTTTTTAACCTTCTCAGAGGTGATAGCTGCTAAAGGCTCTGCTTCTATCCATTTAGTGAAATAATCCACCGCCACCAAGATGTATTTAAATTGTGACCGTGCGGGCGGGAATGGCCCGACTAAATCAACTCCCCAGAGGGAGAATGGCCATGGGGAAGATATAGTCGCCATTAATTCTGGGGGCGCTCTATGTAAATCTGCAAACATTTGACACTTGTCACACTTTTTCACGTATAGTTGGCAGTCCTTCCTCAGAGTTGGCCAGTAGAAACCAGCCCTCAGAATTTTTGCTCCCAGCGATCTGCCCCCAATATGACTAGCGCATGTACCTTCATGTACTTCCTTCATCAACTCTTGGGCCTGATCCTCGGTGACACATTTCAACAGGGGCGCTGAGAAGCCCCTCCTATACAATTCGCCCTGTATCATCGTAAAATAACTAGCGGCCCGTCTCTTCTCGGCCCCGACTACCGACGCGCCCTCCGCAGAGTCAGTTAACGCCTCTATAATTGGAGACATCCAACTATGCTCTTGAACAACCATACACACCTGCTCCGCCCTGTCTATACTAGGAGAATGCATTACTTCATGAATAACAGATCTATAATTTCCAGGTCGCCTGGTACTGGCGAGCTTGGCGAGCAAGTCAGCCCGTTGATTTTGTTCTCGAGGAACATAGCTAATTTCTACCGTTTGAATCTCCTTCATCAACTCCTGTGCCCGATTCAAATATCTTTCCAACAACGGGTCCTTAACCTGATAGATTCCATTTATTTGATTAGTCACCAAGAGAGAATCGCTTCTAATTTCCAGAGTTTCTACCTCCAACTCCTTCGCCAAACTTAGGCCCGCCAGCAGCGCCTCATACTCAGCCTGATTGTTGCTAGCTTTAAATTCAAACCTAAGAGACTGTTCGATCTGTACCTCCTTTGGGCCCGTCAGTATAATGCCGGCGCCACTACCACGCGAGTTTGACGAGCCATCGATGTGCAAGACCCAAACCTTCGTACCCGGTTCCTCGCCCGCCATTGTTAACTCAGCTACAAATTCCGCCAACCTCTGTGACGAAACTTTGCCTCTTGCTTCATATATTAAGCCGTATTCTGACAACTCTACACACCATCCGACTAAACGCCCAGAAATATCAGGCTTCTGCAGCACCTGCCTCAATGGTAAGTCCGTTCTGACCTTTACTTGAAAACTTTGAAAATAAGGTCGCAAGCGACGAGCCGTAACCAAAACCGCCAGGGCCGCCTTCTCAATCCTTTGATATCTCTTCTCAGCTCCCTGCAAAGTATGACTTACAAAATAAATTATGCGTACCTCACCCGCCACTTCTTGCGTGAGGACTGAACCCAACGCACGATCTGTGATGGCAAAATAAAGTAACAAAGGCTCGCCCGCTATTGGCTTTTGCAATACTGGCGGTTTAGACAAGAACAGCTTCAACCGCTGAAACGCCTCTTCACACTCTGGCGTCCACTCAAATTTGGTGCTCTTCTTTAAACATTTGAAGAATGGGGCCGCCTTCTCCCCAGCGTGTGGCAAGAAGCGAGCTAGCGAAGCAATTTTTCCAGCTAGGCACTGGACCTCCTTTACTGAAGACGGGCTAGCCATCTCCATAATCGCCCTACACTTATCTGGGTTGATCTCGATGCCCCTCACCGTTACCATGAAACCCAAGAATTTGCCTCCGAGGATTCCGAAATAACATTTATCTGGATTAAGACGCATGTTGTAATGCCGTACTCGCTCGAATGCCTCGCCCAGATCAGCCAAATGATCATCCGCCTTGACTGATGTCACGATCATATCATCTACATAAACCTGCATATTTCTTCCTATCTGCTCCTCAAACACTCTATCCATCAGCCGCTGATAAGTCGCCCCAGCATTCTTGAGTCCAAAAGGCATGGTTCGATAACAGTAATTGATCTTGGGAGTCATGAACGCTGTCTTTTCTTCATCCTGTGGGTGCATGCGTATTTGATTGTAACCTGAGAAAGCGTCCATGAGGCTGAGCACTTCATTCCCAGAAGCCCCATCGACAAGTTTGTCAATATTAGGCAAAGGATACGCATCCTTAGGGCACGCCTTATTCAAATCGGTATAATCAGTACACATACGCCATTTTCCATTCGCTTTCTTAACCAATACCACGTTCGCCAGCCATGTAGGGTATTTAACTTCCCTAATGAAGTTTGCTTCCTTAAGCTTTGCCGTTTCTATCTCGACCACCTTGGTCCGTTCTTCACCCATCTTCCTTCGCGTTTGAGCGACTGGCTTGACCTCGTCCTTAATCGCCAACCTGTGACAAATCACGTCCGGGCTAATGCCTGGGACATCCTTAAGCGTCCAGGCAAATAGATCCAGATTCTCTTCCAGTAAGCGTGTCAATCGGTTTTCTTGAACAGGTGTCAGTTGCGTTCCTACCTTCAACATTCGTTGCCCTACCTGCACTGTTTTTGTTTCTTCGATAGGACAAGGTCGAGATTCCGGTGTCTCCCTTCTGGGGTCCAGCGCGCCCTCATTACTAATCTCATAACACTGATGCCCAATCCTGGCATTCTGCGGCCCATAATCTACCACGCTCTCCCTGTAACATTCTCGCGCTCGAATTTGGTCAACCGCCAGGGTTCCGACACGCCCATTGGTCAGTGGGTACTTCACCTTGAGATGCTTTGTTGAAATCACTGCACAAATCTGATTTAAAGTGTCACGCCCAATTAAAGCGTTATAAGAAGACTTACACGATAGGACGATGTATTTAACGAAAACCGTTTTAGCGAATCCTTCCGATCCGAAGACTGTCTTTAACTCCACACACCCTCGTGGTATCACCCGCTCGCCTGTGAACCCAATTAACGACCCCGTATAAGGCGTTAGCGCGCTTTCAGTAAGACCCATTTTCTCAAATGCATCGCCATATATGATGTCCGCCGAACTCCCTTGATCCAGAAGCACTCGCCTTACATCATAGTTGTTGATTCGCAAATGCACCACAACCGGGTCGCCCTTATGTGGAAGCACCCCTTTGAAATCCTCGCTGGTGAAAATTATGTTGGGGTGTTGGAAGCCGAATTTCTCCTCTTGAACGGTATGCACCGCGGCGTGGGCCAAGCGTACGTACCTCTTACGACTTGCATTAGATTCATCATTGAAGCCTCCAGAGATGCAGTTAACAGTTCCCGCCGGATCTCCCATTGTCGCCTCTCCATCCGCATCGCCAAAATTCCCACGTCTTGACGTCTGCGCAGATCGCCCTACATCTGGAGTGGGTACTGTCCTAACATACTGG
Organism: Acmispon strigosus; assembly: GCA_030819835.1. Taxonomy (NCBI): domain Eukaryota; kingdom Viridiplantae; phylum Streptophyta; class Magnoliopsida; order Fabales; family Fabaceae; genus Acmispon; species Acmispon strigosus. The sequence continues at coordinate 4,280,896 of JAUAMA010000005.1, read as the reverse complement.
CCCAGGTGACCCGCCTTTATCAACCTTTCAACCTCACGTTGTAAGGTAACACAGTCGTCCGTATCATGACCCAGGACGCCATGATAATCACACCATCTTCGAGTATCGACATTAGGCGGGGGACGCTTGGGAGGATAGGGGCGAGCAATCAAATTAGTCTCTCTGTTGTCCGTCAGTATCTGTGAGAGTCCAACCGCCAATGGTACCCTCGCCCGGTGAGCTACCGGAGAATACCGGGGTACTGACGCCATTGGCCGCGGCGCCTGGCGTTGAGGGGCCGGTCTCGTCCCAGCTATTGGGCGAGCTACATAGTTCCGGCGTTGCTGATTAGCGAAGGCGGCAGTTTGATATGGGTTACTTCGGTTGGACCTTGGAGCGTCCCGTTGCACAAACACTTCCCCCTGTTTTCCTTTCGGTTCCTGCCTTCTAGGCGGCGCGTCCATCATATCCCGTGTTCTCTTCTGCTCATCATCCTCTTCCTCTAATATGAAGTCGTGGACACGAGCTCGGAGGTCCGCCATGTCACGTGGCGGGCGCCTACTAAGCTTATTGTTCAGCGCGCCCACCCGCAGCCCTTGCTTGAAAGCGTTCAAACACATGTCTCTTGAGGGGGGTCCTCGATTCGTACCAGTGTGGCGTTGAACCTCGCCATATACTGCTTCAACGATTCCGACGCGCCCTGACGAATGTTGAATAGAGCACCCGTCGTAACCCGCTGACTCCTACTTGCCGCAAAATGTGAAAGGAACTTAGATGAAAACTCAGTGAAGATGCTTATGGAATGTGTTGGTAGTTTAGAGAACCATGCCAAGGCTGTCCCCTTCAGTGTTGATGGGAACAATCTGCAGCGCACCGCATCGGTCGCCTGACTAATCACCATTTTGGTCATAAACGCCTGTAAGTGTTCCTTTGGGTCTGATTCGCCAGAGTACGTGTCTAACACCAAGTGCTTTACCACGTCCGGGATAGGAACCGCCTGGATGGCAGGTGAAAAAGGTTGAAAATCAACCACCGTCTCAGCTTCTATAAGGCTCTCCACACCCGAGTCCTTTTGTTGACGAAAATACTCCAACTGGGCCTGCAGATGCTGATTCTGCTGTTGGACAAAATCCAGGGCGCCACACACCCGATTCCACTCAGCCATAGAGACGGCGAAAGGAACCTGGCCGGACGCACCATCACCCTGCGCGTCCGCCTGCGGCGAACCCGGATTCGGAATAGGAGTCGGCGGAGGCGTGGGAGACGGTTCAGGTTGACGGCCCACCGTTCGTCCTCCACGCCCGCGGCCTCCCCTTCGACGGCCAGTTCCTGACATAGCTAGTTGTTGAGTGCGTAGGGTTTAGTTTACCTTCCCCACAGACGGCGCCAAAAATGTTCTGGGAAAATAACACAATATATGAGAGCTGAATAATCTCCTTGTTTATTAAAATTGTTTAACCCTTTTTACAGTAGCCTCCACTAGCTATTTATAGGGAGTAAAACCCTATGGGCCATCAAAATCAGCCCAATACATTATAAAGTCCAAGCCCTATGCCTATTACAGGTTTGCCTCTACCGTCTAGATAGGCTCTACCCAATCGTGGGCGCACGACGCGCTTTCCGCGCCGCTCAACTAGGAAACCCCCAAACCGAAACCTAACCGCCCCTATTATGTAGTCTTTGGCGGTCGCCCTGTCCACTTACTTATTTTAAATAATATATTATTCGTTAAAATAGAGTGATATGATCATTTTATGCTATGCTAATTATCATTTATATAAACTTTCATACAATTTGAACATTCATGGGCATGCAATCAAATAGTAAACACTTACTTATTTTAAATAATATATTATTCGTTAAAATAGAGTGATATGATCATTTTATGCTATGCTAATTATCATTTATATAAACTTTCATACAATTTGAACATTCATGGGCATGCAATCAAATAGTAAACATTTACTTATTTTAAATAATATATTATTCGTTAAAATAGAGTGATATGATCATTTTATGCTATGCTAATTATCATTTATATAAACTTTCATACAATTTGAACATTCATGGGCATGCAATCTAATAGTAAACACTTACTTATTTTAAATAATATATTATTCGTTAAAATAGAGTGATATGATCATTTTATGCTATGCTAATTATCATTTATATAAACTTTCATACAATTTGAACATTCATGGGCATGCAATCAAATAGTAAACACTTACTTATTTTAAATAATATATTATTCGTTAAAATAGAGTGATATGATCATTTTATGCTATGCTAATTATCATTTATATAAACTTTCATACAATTTGAACATTCATGAGCATGCAATCAAATAGTAAACACTTACTTATTTTAAATAATATATTATTCGTTAAAATAGAGTGATATGATCATTTTATGCTATGCTAATTATCATTTATATAAACTTTCATACAATTTGAACATTCATGGGCATGCAATCAAATAGTAAACACTTACTTATTTTAAATAATATATTATTCGTTAAAATAGAGTGATATGATGATCATTTTATGCTATGCTAATTATCATTTATTTAAACTTTCATACAATTTGAACATTCATGGGCATGCAATCAAATAGTAAACACTTACTTATTTTAAATAATATATTATTCGTTAAAATAGAGTGATATGATCATTTTATGCTATGCTAATTATCATTTATATAAACTTTCATACAATTTGAATATTCATGGGCATGCAATCAAATAGTAAACACTTACTTATTTTAAATAATATATTATTCGTTAAAATAGAGTGATATGATGATCATTTTATGCTATGCTAATTATCATTTATATAAACTTTCATACAATTTGAATATTCATGGGCATGCAATCAAATAGTAAACACTTACTTATTTTAAATAATATATTATTCGTTAAAATAGAGTGATATGATCATTTTATGCTATGCTAATTATCATTTATATAAACTTTCATACAATTTGAATATTCATGGGCATGCAATCAAATAGTAAACACTTACTTATTTTAAATAATATATTATTCGTTAAAATAGAGTGATATGATGATCATTTTATGCTATGCTAATTATCATTTATTTAAACTTTCATACAATTTGAACATTCATGGGCATGCAATCAAATAGTAAACACTTACTTATTTTAAATAATATATTATTCGTTAAAATAGAGTGATATGATCATTTTATGCTATGCTAATTATCATTTATATAAACTTTCATACAATTTGAACATTCATGGGCATGCAATCAAATAGTAAACACTTACTTATTTTAAATAATATATTATTCGTTAAAATAGAGTGATATGATCATTTTATGCTATGCTAATTATCATACAATTTGAACATTCATACAATTTGAACATTCATGGGCATGCAATCAAATAGTAAACACTTACTTATTTTAAATAATATATTATTCGTTAAAATAGAGTGATATGATCATTTTATGCTATGCTAATTATCATTTATATAAACTTTCATACAATTTGAACATTCATGGGCATGCAATCAAATAGTAAACACTTACTTATTTTAAATAATATATTATTCGTTAAAATAGAGTGATATGATCATTTTATGCTATGCTAATTATCATTTATATAAACTTTCATACAATTTGAACATTCATGGGCATGCAATCTAATAGTAAACACTTACTTATTTTAAATAATATATTATTCGTTAAAATAGAGTGATATGATCATTTTATGCTATGCTAATTATCATTTATATAAACTTTCATACAATTTGAACATTCATGGGCATGCAATCAAATAGTAAACACTTACTTATTTTAAATAATATATTATTCGTTAAAATAGAGTGATATGATCATTTTATGCTATGCTAATTATCATTTATATAAACTTTCATACAATTTGAACATTCATGGGCATGCAATCAAATAGTAAACACTTACTTATTTTAAATAATATATTATTCGTTAAAATAGAGTGATATGATCATTTTATGCTATGCTAATTATCATTTATATAAACTTTCATACAATTTGAACATTCATGGGCATGCAATCAAATAGTAAACACTTACTTATTTTAAATAATATATTATTCGTTAAAATAGAGTGATATGATCATTTTATGCTATGCTAATTATCATTTATATAAACTTTCATACAATTTGAACATTCATGGGCATGCAATCAAATAGTAAACACTTACTTATTTTAAATAATATATTATTCGTTAAAATAGAGTGATATGATCATTTTATGCTATGCTAATTATCATTTATATAAACTTTCATACAATTTGAACATTCATGAGCATGCAATCAAATAGTAAACACTTACTTATTTTAAATAATATATTATTCGTTAAAATAGAGTGATATGATCATTTTATGCTATGCTAATTATCATTTATATAAACTTTCATACAATTTGAACATTCATGAGCATGCAATCAAATAGTAAACACTTACTTATTTTAAATAATATATTATTTGTTAAAATAGAGTGATATGATCATTTTATGCTATGCTAATTATCATTTATATAAACTTTCATACAATTTGAACATTCATGGGCATGCAATCAAATAGTAAACACTTACTTATTTTAAATAATATATTATTCGTTAAAATAGAGTGATATGATCATTTTATGCTATGCTAATTATCATTTATATAAACTTTCATACAATTTGAACATTCATGGGCATGCAATCAAATAGTAAACACTTACTTATTTTAAATAATATATTATTCGTTAAAATATAGTGATATGATGATCATTTTATGCTATGCTAATTATCATTTATATAAACTTTCATACAATTTGAATATTCATGGGCATGCAATCAAATAGTAAACACTTACTTATTTTAAATAATATATTATTCGTTAAAATAGAGTGATATGATCATTTTATGCTATGCTAATTATCATTTATATAAACTTTCATACAATTTGAATATTCATGGGCATGCAATCAAATAGTAAACACTTACTTATTTTAAATAATATATTATTCGTTAAAATAGAGTGATATGATGATCATTTTATGCTATGCTAATTATCATTTATTTAAACTTTCATACAATTTGAACATTCATGGGCATGCAATCAAATAGTAAACACTTACTTATTTTAAATAATATATTATTCATTAAAATAGAGTGATATGATCATTTTATGCTATGATAATTATCATTTATATAAACTTTCATACAATTTGAACATTCATGGGCATGCAATCAAATAGTAAACACTTACTTATTTTAAATAATATATTATTCGTTAAAATAGAGTGATATGATCATTTTATGCTATGCTAATTATCATTTATATAAACTTTCATACAATTTGAACATTCATGGGCATGCAATCAAATAGTAAACACTTACTTATTTTAAATAATATATTATTCGTTAAAATAGAGTGATATGATCATTTTATGCTATGCTAATTATCATTTATATAAACTTTCATACAATTTGAACATTCATGGGCATGCAATCTAATAGTAAACACTTACTTATTTTATATAATATATTATTCGTTAAAATAGAGTGATATGATCATTTTATGCTATGCTAATTATCATTTATATAAACTTTCATACAATTTGAACATTCATGGGCACTCAATCAAATAGTAAACACTTACTTATTTTAAATAATATATTATTTGTTAAAATAGAGTGATATGATCATTTTATGCTATGCTAATTATCATTTATATAAACTTTCATACAATTTGAATATTCATGGGCACGCAATCAAATAGTAAACACTTACTTATTTTAAATAATATATTATTCGTTAAAATAGAGTGATATGATCATTTTATGCTATGCTAATTATCATTTATATAAACTTTCATACAATTTGAATATTCATGGGCGTGCAATCAAATAGTAAACTCTTACTTATTTTAAATAATATATTATTCGTTAAAATAGAGTGATATGATCATTTTATGCTATGCTAATTATCATTTATATAAACTTTCATACAATTTGAATATTCATGGGCACGCAATCAAATAGTAAACACTTACTTATTTTAAATAATATATTATTCGTTAAAATAGAGTGATATGATCATTTTATGCTATGCTAATTATCATTTATATAAACAAACTTTCATACAATTTGAATATTCATGGGCACGCAATCAAATAGTAACCACTTACTTATTTTAAATAATATATTATTCGTTAAAATAGAGTGATATGATCATTTTATGCTATGCTAATTATCATTTATATAAACTTTCATACAATTTGAATATTCATGGGCACGCAATCAAATAGTAAACACTTACTTATTTTAAATAATATATTATTCGTTATAATAGAGTGATATGATCATTTTATGCTATGCTAATTATCATTTATATAAACCTTCATACAATTTGAATATTCATGGGCACGCAATCAAATAGTAAACACTTACTTATTTTAAATAATATATTATTCGTTAAAATAGAGTGATATGATCATTTTATGCTATGCTAATTATCATTTATATAAACAAACTTTCATACAATTTGAATATTCATGGGCACGCAATCAAATAGTAACCACTTACTTATTTTAAATAATATATTATTCGTTAAAATAGAGTGATATGATCATTTTATGCTATGCTAATTATCATTTATATAAACTTTCATACAATTCGAATATTCATGGGCACGCAATCAAATAGTAACCACTTACTTATTTTAAATAATATATTATTCGTTAAAATAGAGTGATATGATCATTTTATGCTATGCTAATTATCATTTATATAAACTTTCATACAATTTGAACATTTATGGGCATGCATTCAAATAGTAAACACTTACTTATTTTAAATAATATATTATTCGTTAAAATAGAGTGATATGATCATTTTATGCTATGCTAATTATCATTTATATAAACTTTCATACAATTTGAACATTCATGGGCACTCAATCAAATAGTAAACACTTACTTATTTTAAATAATATATTATTTGTTAAAATAGAGTGATATGATCATTTTATGCTATGCTAATTATCATTTATATTAACTTTCATACAATTTGAATATTCATGGGCACGCAATCAAATAGTAAACACTTACTTATTTTAAATAATATATTATTCGTTAAAATAGAGTGATATGATCATTTTATGCTATGCTAATTATCATTTATATAAACTTTCATACAATTTGAACATTCATGGGCATGCAATCAAATAGTAAACACTTACTTATTTTAAATAATATATTATTCGTTAAAATAGAGTGATATGATCATTTTATGCTATGCTAATTATCATTTATATAAACTTTCATACAATTTGAACATTCATGGGCATGCAATCTAATAGTAAACACTTACTTATTTTAAATAATATATTATTCGTTAAAATAGAGTGATATGATCATTTTATGCTATGCTAATTATCATTTATATAAACTTTCATACAATTTGAACATTCATGGGCACTCAATCAAATAGTAAACACTTACTTATTTTAAATAATATATTATTTGTTAAAATAGAGTGATATGATCATTTTATGCTATGCTAATTATCATTTATATAAACTTTCATACAATTTGAATATTCATGGGCACGCAATCAAATAGTAAACACTTACTTATTTTAAATAATATATTATTCGTTAAAATAGAGTGATATGATCATTTTATGCTATGCTAATTATCATTTATATAAACTTTCATACAATTTGAATATTCATGGGCACGCAATCAAATAGTAAACACTTACTTATTTTAAATAATATATTATTCGTTAAAATAGAGTGATATGATCATTTTATGCTATGCTAATTATCATTTATATAAACTTTCATACAATTTGAATATTCATGGGCACGCAATCAAATAGTAAACACTTACTTATTTTAAATAATATATTATTCGATAAAATAGAGTGATATGATCATTTTATGCTATGCTAATTATCATTTATATAAACAAACTTTCATACAATTTGAATATTCATGGGCACGCAATCAAATAGTAACCACTTACTTATTTTAAATAATATATTATTCGTTAAAATAGAGTGATATGATCATTTTATGCTATGCTAATTATCATTTATATAAACTTTCATACAATTTGAATATTCATGGGCACGCAATCAAATAGTAACCACTTACTTATTTTAAATAATATATTATTCGTTAAAATAGAGTGATATGGTCATTTTATGCTATGCTAATTATCATTTATATAAACTTTCATACAATTTGAATATTCATGGGCACGCAATCAAATAGTAAACACTTACTTATTTTAAATAATATATTATTCGTTAAAATAAAGTGATATGATCATTTTATGCTATGCTAATTATCATTTATATAAACTTTCATACAATTTGAATATTCATTGGCACGCAATCAAATAGTAAACACTTACTTATTTTAAATAATATATTATTCGTTAAAATAGAGTGATATGATCATTTTATGCTATGCTAATTATCATTTATATAAACTTTCATACAATTTGAATATTCATGGGCACGCAATCAAATAGTAAACACTTACTTATTTTAAATAATATATTATTCGTTAAAATAGAGTGATATGATCATTTTATGCTATGCTAATTATCATTTATATAAACTTTCATACAATTTGAATATTCATGGGCACGCAATCAAATAGTAAACACTTACTTATTTTAAATAATATATTATTCGTTAAAATAGAGTGATATGATCATTTTATGCTATGCTAATTATCATTTATATAAACAAACTTTCATACAATTTGAATATTCATGGGCACGCAATCAAATAGTAACCACTTACTTATTTTAAATAATATATTATTCGTTAAAATAGAGTGATATGATCATTTTATGCTATGCTAATTATCATTTATATAAACTTTCATACAATTCGAATATTCATGGGCACGCAATCAAATAGTAACCACTTACTTATTTTAAATAATATATTATTCGTTAAAAAAGAGTGATATGATCATTTTATGCTATGCTAATTATCATTTATATAAACAAACTTTCATACAATTTGAATATTCATCGGCACGCAATCAAATAGTAAACACTTACTTATTTTAAATAATATATTATTCGTTAAAATAGAGTGATATGATCATTTTATGCTATGCTAATTATCATTTATATAAACAAACTTTCATACAATTTGAATATTCATGGGCACGCAATCAAATAGTTAACACTTACTTATTTTAAATAATATATTATTCGTTAAAATAGAGTGATATGATCATTTTATGCTATGCTAATTATCATTTATATAAACTTTCATACAATTTGAATATTCATGGGCATGCAATCAAATAGTAAACACTTACTTATTTTAAATAATATATTATTCGTTAAAATAGAGTGATATGATCATTTTATGCTATGCTAATTATCATTTATATAAACTTTCATACAATTTGAATATTCATGGGCACGCAATCAAATAGTAAACACTTACTTATTTTAAATAATATATTATTCGTTAAAATAGAGTGATATGATCATTTTATGCTATGCTAATTATCATTTATATAAACAAACTTTCATACAATTTGAATATTCATGGGCACGCAATAAAATAGTAAACACTTACTTATTTTAAATAATATATTATTCGTTAAAATAGAGTGATATGATCATTTTATGCTATGCTAATTATCATTTATATAAACAAACTTTCATACAATTTGAATATTCATGGGCACGCAATCAAATAGTAACCACTTACTTATTTTAAATAATATATTATTCGTTAAAATAGAGTGATATGATCATTTTATGCTATGCTAATTATCATTTATATAAACTTTCATACAATTCGAATATTCATGGGCACGCAATCAAATAGTAACCACTTACTTATTTTAAATAATATATTATTCGTTAAAAAAGAGTGATATGATCATTTTATGCTATGCTAATTATCATTTATATAAACAAACTTTCATACAATTTGAATATTCATGGGCACGCAATCAAATAGTAAACACTTACTTATTTTAAATAATATATTATTCGTTAAAATAGAGTGATATGATCATTTTATGCTATGCTAATTATCATTTATATAAACAAACTTTCATACAATTTGAATATTCATGGGCACGCAATCAAATAGTAAACACTTACTTATTTTAAATAATATATTATTCGTTAAAATAGAGTGATATGATCATTTTATGCTATGCTAATTATCATTTATATAAACTTTCATACAATTTGAATATTCATGGGCATGCAATCAAATAGTAAACACTTACTTATTTTAAATAATATATTATTCGTTAAAATAGAGTGATATGATCATTTTATGCTATGCTAATTATCATTTATATAAACTTTCATACAATTTGAATATTCATGGGCACGCAATCAAATAGTAAACACTTACTTATTTTAAATAATATATTATTCGTTAAAATAGAGTGATATGATCATTTTATGCTATGCTAATTATCATTTATATAAACAAACTTTCATACAATTTGAATATTCATGGGCACGCAATCAAATAGTAACAACTTACTTATTTTAAATAATATATTATTCGTAAAAATAGAGTGATATGATCATTTTATGCTATGCTAATTATCATTTATATAAACTTTCATACAATTTGAATATTCATGGGCGTGCAATCAAATAGTAAACTCTTACTTATTTTAAATAATATATTATTCGTTAAAATAGAGTGGTATGATCATTTTATGCTATGCTAATTATCATTTATATAAACTTTCATATAATTTGAATATTCATGGGCACGCAATCAAATAGTAAACACTTACTTATTTTAAATAATATATTATTCGTTAAAATAGAGTGATATGATCATTTATGCTATGCTAATTATCATTTATATAAACTTTCATACAATTTGAATATTCATGGGCACGCAATCAATTAGTGAACACTTATTTATTTTAAATAATATATTATTCGTTAAAAAAGAGTGATATGATCATTTTATGCTATGCTAATTATCATTTATATAAACTTTCATACAATTTGAATATTCATGGGCACGCAATCAATTAGTGAACACTTACTTATTTTAAATAATATATTATTCTTTAAAATAGAGTGATATGATCATTTTATGCTATGCTAATTATCATTTATATAAACTTTCATACAATTTGAATATTCATGGGCACGCAATCAAATAGTAAACACTTACTTATTTTAAATAATATATTATTCGTAAAAATAAAGTGATATGATCATTTTATGCTATGCTAATTATCATTTATATAAACTTTCATACAATTTGAATATTCATGGGCACGCAATCAAATAGTAAACACTTACTTATTTTAAATAATATATTATTCGTTAAAATAGAGTGATATGATCATTTTATGCTATGCTAATTATCATTTATATAAACTTTCATACAATTTGAATATTCATAAGCACGCAATCAAATAGTAAACACTTACTTATTTTAAATAATATATTATTCGTTAAAATAGAGTGATATGATCATTTTATGCTATTCTAATTATCATTTATATAAACTTTCATACAATTTGAATATTCATGGGCACGCAATAAAATAGCAAACACTTACTTATTTTAAATAATATATTATTCGTTAAAATAGAGTGATATGATCATTTTATGCTATGCTAATTATCATTTATATAAACTTTCATACAATTTGAATATTCATGGGCACGCAATCAAATAGCAAATACTTACTTATTTTAAATAATATATTATTCGTTAAAATAGAGTGATATGATCATTTTATGCTATGCTAATTATCATTTATATAAACTTTCATACAATTTGAATATTCATGGGCACGCAATCAAATAGCAAACACTTACTTATTTTATATAATATATTATTCGTTAAAATAGAGTGATATGATCATTTTATGCTATGCTAATTATCATTTATATAAACTTTCATACAATTTGAATATTCATGCGCGTGCAATCAAATAGTAAACTCTTACTTATTTTAAATAATATATTATTCGTTAAAATAGAGTGATATGATCATTTTATGCTATGCTAATTATCATTTATATAAACTTTCATACAATTTGAATATTCATGGGCGTGCAATCAAATAGTAAACACTTACTTATTTTAAATAATATATTATTCGTTAAAATAGAGTGATATGATCATTTTATGCTATGCTAATTATCATTTATATAAACTTTCACACAATTTGAATATTTATGGGCGTGCAATCAAATAGTAAACTCTTACTTATTTTAAATAATATATTATTCGTTAAAATAGAGTGATATGATCATTTTATGCTATGCTAATTATCATTTATATAAACTTTCATACAATTTGAATATTCATGGGCGTGCAATCAAATAGTAAACTCTTACTTTTTTTAAATAATATATTATTTGTTAAAATAGAGTGATATGATCATTTTATGCTATGCTAATGATCATTTATATAAACTTTCATACAATTTGAATATTCATGGGCGTGCAATCAAATAGTAAACTCTTACTTATTTTAAATAATATATTATTCGTTAAAATAGAGTGATATGATCATTTTATGCTATGCTAATTATCATTTATATAAACTTTCATACAATTTGAATATTCATGGGCATGCAATCAAATAGTAAACACTTACTTATTTTAAATAATATATTATTCGTTAAAATAGAGTGATATGATCATTTTATGCTATGCTAATTATCATTTATATAAACTTTCAAACAATTTGAATATTCATGGGCACGCAATCAAATAGTAAACACTTACTTATTTTAAATAATATATTATTCGTTAAAATAGAGTGATATGATCATTTTATGCTATGCTAATGATCATTTATATAAACTTTCAGACAATTTGAATATTCATGGGCACGCATTCAAATAGTAAACACTTACATATTTTAAATAATATATTATTCGTTAAAATAGAGTGATATGATCATTTTATGCTATGCTAATTATCATTTATATAAACTTTCATACAATTTGAATATTCATGGGCACGCAATCAAATAGTAAACACTTACTTATTTTAAATAATATATTATTCGTTAAAATAGAGTGATATGATCATTTTATGCTATGCTAATGATCATTTATATAAACTTTCATACAATTTGAATATTCATGGGCACGCAATCAAATAGTAAACACTTACTTATTTTAAATAATATATTATTCGTTAAAATAGAGTGATATGATCATTTTATGCTATGCTAATTATCATTTATATAAACTTTCATACAATTTGAATATTCACGGGCACGCAATCAAATAGTAAACACTTACTTATTTTAAATAATATATTATTCGTTAAAATAGAGTGATATGATCATTTTATGCTATGCTAATTATCATTTATATAAACTTTCAAACAATTTGAATATTCACGGGCACGCAATCAAATAGTAAGCACTTACTTATTTTAAATAATATATTATTCGTTAAAATAGAGTGATATGATCATTTTATGCTATGCTAATTATCATTTATATAAACTTTCATACAATTTGAATATTCATGGGCATGCAATCAAATAGTAAACACTTACTTATTTTAAATAATATATTATTCGTTAAAATAGAGTGATATGATCATTTTATGCTATGCTAATGATCATTTATATAAACTTTCATACAATTTGAATATTCATGGGCATGCAATCAAATAGTAAACACTTACTTATTTTAAATAATATATTATTCGTTAAAATAGAGTGATATGATCATTTTATGCTATGCTAATTATCATGTATATAAACTTTCATACAATTTGAATATTCATGGGCAAGCAATCAAATAGTAACCACTTACTTATTTTAAATAATATATTATTCGTTAAAAAAGAGTGATATGATCATTTTATGCTATGCTAATTATCATTTATATAAACTTTCATACAATTTGAATATTCATGGGCATGCAATCAAATAGTAAACACTTACTTATTTTAAATAATATATTATTCGTTAAAATAGAGTGATATGATCGTTTTATGCTATGCTAATTATCATTTACATAAACTTTCATATAATTTGAATATTTATGGGCACGCAATAAAATAGCAAACACTTACTTATTTTAAATAATATATTATTCGTTAAAATAGAGTGATATGATCATTTTATGCTATGCTAATTATCATTTATATAAACTTTCATACAATTTGAATATTTATGGGCACGCAATAAAATAGCAAACACTTACTTATTTTAAATAATATATTATTCGTTAAAATAGAGTGATATGATCATTTTATGCTATGCTAATAATCATTTATATAAATTTTCATACAATTTGAATATTCATGGGCACGCAATCAAATAGTAAACACTTACTTATTTTAAATAATATATTATTCGTTAAAATAGAGTGATATAATCATTTTATGCTATGCTAATTATCATTTATATAAACTTTCATACAATTTGAATATTCACGGGCACGCAATCAAATAGTAAACACTTACTTATTTTAAATAATATATTATTCGTTAAAATAGAGTGATATGATCATTTTATGCTATGCTAATTATCATTTATATAAACTTTCAAACAATTTGAATATTCACGGGCACGCAATCAAATAGTAAACACATACTTATTTTAAATAATATATTATTTGTTAAAATAGAGTGATGTGATCATTTTATGCTATGCTAATTATCATTTATATAAACTTTCATACAATTTGAATATTCATGGGTACGCAATCAAATAGTAAACACTTACTTATTTTAAATAATATATTATTCGTTAAAATAGAGTGATGTGATCATTTTATGCTATGCTAATTATCATTTATATAAACTTTCATACAATTTGAATATTCAGGGGCACGCAATAAAATAGTAAACACTTACTTATTTTAAATAATATATTATTCGTTAAAATAGAGTGATATGATCATTTTATGCTATGCTAATGATCATTTATATAAACTTTCATACAATTTGAATAATCATGGGCATGCAATCAAATAGTAAACACTTACTTATTTTAAATAATATATTATTCGTTAAAATAGAGTGATATGATCATTTTATGCTATGCTAATTATCATTTATATAAACTTTCATACAATTTGAATATTCACGGGCACGCAATCAAAGAGTAAACACTTACTTATTTTAAATAATATATTATTCGTTAAAATAGAGTGATGTGATCATTTTATGCTATGCTAATTATCATTTATATAAACTTTCATACAATTTGAATATTCATGGGCACGCAATCAAATAGTAAACACTTACTTATTTTAAATAATATATTATTCGTTAAAATAGAGTGATGTGATCATTTTATGCTATGCTAATTATGATTTATATAAACTTTCATACAATTTGAATATTCACGGGCATGCAATCAAATAGTAAACACTTACTTATTTTAAATAATATATTATTCGTTAAAATAGAGTGATATGATCATTTTATGCTATGCTAATTATCATTTATATAAATTTTCATACAATTTGAATATTCACGGGCACGCAATCAAATAGTAAACACTCACTTATTTTAAATAATATATTATTCGTTAAAATAGAGTGATATGATCATTTTATGCAATGCTAATTATCATTTATATAAACTTTCATACAATTTGAATATTCATGCAATCAAATAGTAAACTTATATACAATTTGAATATTCATGGGCATGCAATCAAATAGTAAACACTTACTTATTTTAAATAATATATTATTCGTTAAAATAGAGTGATATGATCATTTTATGCTATGCTAATTATCATTTATATAAACTTTCATACAATTTGAATATTCATGGGCATGCAATCAAATAGTAAACACTTACTTATTTTAAATAATATATTATTCGTTAAAATAGAGTGATATGATCATTTTATGCTATGCTAATTATCATTTATATAAACTTTCATACAATTTGAATATTCATGGGCATGCAATCAAATAGTAAACACTTACTTATTTTAAATAATATATTATTCGTTAAAATATGGTGATATGATCATTTTATGCTATGCTAATTATCATTTATATAAACTTTCATACAATTTGAATATTCATGGGCATGCAATCAAATAGTAAACACTTACTTATTTTAAATAATATATTATTCGTTAAAATAGAGTGATATGATCATTTTATGCTATGCTAATAATCATTTATATAAATTTTCATACAATTTGAACATTCATGGGCATGCAATCAAATAGTAAACACTTACTTATTTTAAATAATATATTATTCGTTAAAATAGAGTGATATGATCATTTTATGCTATGCTAATTATCATTTATATAAACTTTCATACAATTTGAATATTCATGGGCATGCAATCAAATAGTAAACACTTACTTATTTTAAATAATATATTATTCGTTAAAATAGAGTGATGTGATCATTTTATGCTATGCTAATTATCATTTATATAAACTTTCATACAATTTGAATATTCATGGGCATGCAATCAAATAGTAAACACTTACTTATTTTAAATAATATATTATTCGTTAAAATATGGTGATATGATCATTTTATGCTATGCTAATTATCATTTATATAAACTTTCATACAATTTGAATATTCATGGGCATGCAATCAAATAGTAAACACTTACTTATTTTAAATAATATATTATTCGTTAAAATATGGTGATATGATCATTTTATGCTATGCTTATTATCATTTATATAAACTTTCATACAATTTGAATATTTATGGGCATGCAATCAAATAGTAAACACTTACTTATTTTAAATAATATATTATTCGTTAAAATAGAGTGATATGATCTTTTTATGCTATGCTAATTATCATTTATATAAACTTTCATACAATTTGAATATTCATGGGCATGCAATCAAATAGTAAACACTTACTTATTTTAAATAATATATTATTCGTTAAAATAGAGTGATATGATCATTTTATGCTATGCTAATTATCATTTATATAAACTTTCATACAATTTGAATATTCATGGGCATGCAATCAAATAGTAAACACTTACTTATTTTAAATAATATATTATTCGTTAAAATATGGTGATATGATCATTTTATGCTATGCTTATTATCATTTATATAAACTTTCATACAATTTGAATATTCATGGGCATGCAATCAAATAGTAAACACTTACTTATTTTAAATAATATATTATTCGTTAAAATAGAGTGATATGATCATTTTATGCTATGCTAATTATCATGTATATAAACTTTCATACAATTTGAATATTCATGGGCATGCAATCAAATAGTAAACACTTACTTATTTTAAATAATATATTATTCGTTAAAAAAGAGTGATATGATCATTTTATGCTATGCTAATTATCATTTATATAAACTTTCATACAATTTGAATATTCATGGGCATGCAATCAAATAGTAAACACTTACTTATTTTAAATAATATATTATTCGTTAAAATAGAGTGATATGATCGTTTTATGCTATGCTAATTATCATTTATATAAACTTTCATATAATTTGAATATTTATGGGCACGCAATAAAATAGCAAACACTTACTTATTTTAAATAATATATTATTCGTTAAAATAGAGTGATATGATCATTTTATGCTATGCTAATTATCATTTATATAAACTTTCATACAATTTGAATATTTATGGGCACGCAATAAAATAGCAAACACTTACTTATTTTAAATAATATATTATTCGTTAAAATAGAGTGATATGATCATTTTATGCTATGCTAATAATCATTTATATAAATTTTCATACAATTTGAACATTCATGGGCATGCAATCAAATAGTAAACACTTACTTATTTTAAATAATATATTATTCGTTAAAATAGAGTGATATGATCATTTTATGCTATGCTAATTATCATTTATATAAACTTTCATATAATTTGAATATTTATGGGCACGCAATAAAATAGCAAACACTTACTTATTTTAAATAATATATTATTCGTTAAAATAGAGTGATATGATCATTTTATGCTATGCTAATGATCATTTATATAAACTTTCATACAATTTGAATATTCATGGGCGTGCAATCAAGTAGTAAACACTTACTTATTTTAAATAATATATTATTCGTTAAAATAGAGTGATATGATCATTTTATGCTATTCTAATTATCATTTATATAAGCTCTCATACAATTTGAATATTCATGGGCACGCAATCAACTAGTGAACACTTACTTATTTTAAATAATATATTATTCGTTAAAATAGAGTGATATGATCATTTTATGCTATGCTAATTATCATTTATATAAACTTTCATACATATTGAATATTCATGGGCACGCAATCAAATAGTAAACACTTACTTATATTAAATAATATATTATTCGTTAAAATAGAGTGATATGATCATTTTATGCTATGCTAATGATCATTTATATAAACTTTCATACAATTTGAATATTCATGGGCGTGCAATCAAATAGTAAACACTTACTTATTTTAAATAATATATTTTTCGTTAAAATAGAGTGATATGATCATTTTATGCTATGCTAATGATCATTTATATAAACTTTCATACAATTTGAATATTCATGGGCACGCAATCAAATGGTAAACACTTACTTATATTAAATAATATATTATTCGTTAAAATAGAGTGATATGATCATTTTATGCTATGCTAATGATCATTTATATAAACTTTCATACAATTTGAATATTCATGGGCGTGCAATCAAGTAGTAAACACTTACTTATTTTAAATAATATATTATTCGTTAAAATAGAGTGATATGATCATTTTATGCTATTCTAATTATCATTTATATAAGCTCTCATACAATTTGAATATTCGTGGGCACGCAATCAAATAGTGAACACTTACTTATTTTAAATAATATATTATTCGTTAAAATAAAGTGATATGATCATTTTATGCTATTCTAATTATCATTTATATAAGCTCTCATACAATTTGAATATTCGTGGGCACGCAATCAAATGGTAAACACTTACTTATATTAAATAATATATTATTCGTTAAAATAGAGTGATATGATCATTTTATGCTATGCTAATGATCATTTATATAAACTTTCATACAATTTGAATATTCATGGGCGTGCAATCAAGTAGTAAACACTTACTTATTTTAAATAATATATTATTCGTTAAAATAGAGTGATATGATCATTTTATGCTATTCTAATTATCATTTATATAAGCTCTCATACAATTTGAATATTCGTGGGCACGCAATCAAATAGTGAACACTTACTTATTTTAAATAATATATTATTCGTTAAAATAAAGTGATATGATCATTTTATGCTATGCTAATTATCATTTATATAAACTTTCATACATATTGAATATTCATGGGCACGCAATCAAATAGTAAACACTTACTTATATTAAATAATATATTATTCGTTAAAATAGAGTGATATGATCATTTTATGCTATGCTAATGATCATTTATATAAACTTTCATACAATTTGAATATTCATGGGCGTGCAATCAAGTAGTAAACACTTACTTATTTTAAATAATATATTATTCGTTAAAATAGAGTGATATGATCATTTTATGCTATTCTAATTATCATTTATATAAGCTCTCATACAATTTGAATATTCGTGGGCACGCAATCAAATAGTGAACACTTACTTATTTTAAATAATATATTATTCGTTAAAATAAAGTGATATGATCATTTTATGCTATGCTAATTATCATTTATATAAACTTTCATACATATTGAATATTCATGGGCACGCAATCAAATAGTAAACACTTACTTATTTTAAATAATATATTATTCGTTAAAATAGAGTGATATGATCATTTTATGCTATTCTAATTATCATTTATATAAGCTCTCATACAATTTGAATATTCATGGGCACGCAATCAAATGGTAAACACTTACTTATATTAAATAATATATTATTCGTTAAAATAGAGTGATATGATCATTTTATGCTATGCTAATGATCATTTATATAAACTTTCATACAATTTGAATATTCATGGGCGTGCAATCAAATAGTAAACACTTACTTATTTTAAATAATATATTATTCGTTAAAATAGAGTGATATGATCATTTTATGCTATGCTAATGATCATTTATATAAACTTTCATACAATTTGAATATTCATGGGCATGCAATCAAATAGTAAACACTTACTTATTTTAAATAATATATTATTCGTTAAAATAGAGTGATATGATCATTTTATGCTATGCTAATGATCATTTATATAAACTTTCATACAATTTGAATATTCATGGGCATGCAATCAAATAGTAAACACTTACTTATTTTAAATAATATATTATTCGTTAAAATAGAGTGATATGATCATTTTATGCTATGCTAATGATCATTTATATAAACTTTCATACAATTTGAATATTCATGGGCATGCAATCAAATAGTAAACACTTACTTATTTTAAATAATATATTATTCGTTAAAATAGAGTGATATGATCATTTTATGCTATGCTAATGATCATTTATATAAACTTTCAAACAATTTGAATATTCATGGGCACGCAATCAAATAGTAAACACTTACTTATTTTAAATAATATATTTTTCGTTAAAATAGAGTGATATGATCATTTTATGCTATGCTAATGATCATTTATATAAACTTTCATACAATTTGAATATTCATGGGCACGCATTCAAATAGTAAACACTTACATATTTTAAATAATATATTATTCGTTAAAATAGAGTGATATGATCATTTTATGCTATGCTAATTATCATTTATATAAACTTTCATACAATTTGAATATTCATGGGCACGCAATCAAATAGTAAACACTTACTTATTTTAAATAATATATTATTCGTTAAAATAGAGTGATATGATCATTTTATGCTATGCTAATGATCATTTATATAAACTTTAATACAATTTGAATATTCATGGGCACGCAATCAAATAGTAAACACTTACTTATTTTAAATAATATATTATTCGTTAAAATAGAGTGATGTGATCATTTTATGCTATGCTAATTATCATTTATATAAACATTCATACAATTTGAATATTCATGGGCACGCAATCAAATAGTAAACACTTACTTATTTTAAATAATATATTATTCTTTAAAATAGAGTGATATGATCATTTTATGCTATGCTAATTATCATTTATATAAACTTTCATACAATTTTAATATTCATGGGCACGCAATCAAATAGTAAACACTTACTTATTTTAAATAATATATTATTCGTTAAAATAGAGTGATATGATCATTTTATGCTATGCTAATTATCATTTATATAAACTTCCATACAATTTGAATATTCATGGGCATGCAATCAAATAGTAAACACTTACTTATTTTAAATAATATATTATTCGTTAAAATAGAGTGATGTGATCATTTTATGCTATGCTAATTATCATTTATATAAACTTTCATACAATTTGAATATTCATAGGCATGCAATCAAATTGTAAACACTTACTTATTTTAAATAATATATTATTCGTTGAAATAGAGTGATATGATCATTTTATGCTATGCTAATTATCATTTATATAAACTTTCATACAATTTGAATATTCATGGGCACGCAATCAAATAGTAAACACTTACTTATTTTAAATAATATATTATTCGTTAAAATAGAGTGATATGATCATTTTATGCTATGCTAATTATCATTTATATAAACTTTCATACAATTTGAATATTCATGGGCACGCAATCAAATACTAAACACTTACTTATTTTAAATAATATATTATTCGTTAAAATAGAGTGATATGATCATTTTATGCTATGCTAATGATCATTTATATAAACTTTAATACAATTTGAATATTCATGGGCACGCAATCAAATAGTAAACACTTACTTATTTTAAATAATATATTATTCGTTGAAATAGAGTGATATGATCATTTTATGCTATGCTAATTATCATTTATATAAACTTTCATACAATTTGAATATTCATGGGCACGCAATCAAATAGTAAACACTTACTTATTTTAAATAATATATTATTCGTTAAAATAGAGTGATATGATCATTTTATGCTATGCTAATTATCATTTATATAAACTTTCATACAATTTGAATATTCATGGGCACGCAATCAAATACTAAACACTTACTTATTTTAAATAATATATTATTCGTTAAAATAGAGTGATGTGATCATTTTATGCTATGCTAATTATCATTTATATAAACTTTCATACAATTTGAATATTCATGGGCACGCAATCAAATAGTAAACACTTACTTATTTTAAATAATATATTATTCGTTAAAATAGAGTGATATGATCATTTTATGCTATGCTAATTATCATTTATATAAACTTTCATACAATTTGAATATACATGGGCACGCAATCAAATAGTAAACACTTACTTATTTTAAATAATATATTATTCGTTAAAATAGAGTGATATGATCATTTTATGCTATGCTAATGATCATTTATATAAACTTTCATACAATTTGAATATTCACGGGCACGCAATCAAATAGTAAACACTCACTTATTTTAAATAATATATTATTCGTTAAAATAGAGTGATATGATCATTTTATGCTATGCTAATTATCATTTATATAAACTTTCATACAATTTGAATATTCATGGGCACGCAATCAAATACTAAACACTTACTTATTTTAAATAATATATTATTCGTTAAAATAGAGTGATATGATCATTTTATGCTATGCTAATTATCATTTATATAAACTTTCATACAATTTGAATATTCATGGGCAAGCAATCAAATAGTAAACACTTACTTATTTTAAATAATATATTATTCGTTAAAATAGAGTGATATGATCATTTTATGCTATGCTAATTATCATTTATATCAACTTTCATACAATTTGAATATTCATGGGCATGCAATCAAATAGTAAACACTTACTTATTTTAAATAATATATTATTCGTTAAAATAGAGTGATATGATCATTTTATGCTATGCTAATTATCATTTATATAAACTTTCATACAATTTGAATATTCATGGGCACGCAATCAAATAGTAAACACTTACTTATTTTAAATAATATATTATTCGTTAAAATAGAGTGATATGATCATTTTATGCTATGCTAATTATCATTTATATAAACTTTCATACAATTTGAATATTCATGGGCAAGCAATCAAATAGTAAACACTTACTTATTTTAAATAATATATTATTCGTTAAAAAAGAGTGATATGATCATTTTATGCTATGCTAATTATCATTTATATAAACTTTCATACAATTTGAATATTCATGGGCACGCAATCAAATAGTAAACACTTACTTATTTTAAATAATATATTATTCGTTAAAATAGAGTGATATGATCATTTTATGCTATGCTAATTATCATTTATATAAACTTTCATACAATTTGAATATTCATGGGCATGCAATCAAATAGTAAACACTTACTTATTTTAAATAATATATTATTCGTTAAAATAGAGTGATATGATCATTTTATGCTATGCTAATTATCATTTATATAAACTTTCATACAATTTGAATATTCACGGGCACGCAATCAAATAGTAAACACTTACTCATTTTAAATAATATATTATTCGTTAAAATAGAGTGATATGATCATTTTATGCTATGCTAATGATCATTTATATAAACTTTCATACAATTTGAATATTCACGGGCACGCAATCAAATAGTAAACACTCACTTATTTTAAATAATATATTATTCGTTAAAATAGAGTGATATGATCATTTTATGCTATGCTAATTATCATTTATATAAACTTTCATACAATTTGAATATTCACGGGCACGCAATCAAATAGTAAACACTTACTTATTTTAAATAATATATTATTCGTTAAAAAAGAGTGATATGATCATTTTATGCTATGCTAATTATCATTTATATAAACTTTGATATAATTTGAATATTCACGGGCACGCAATCAAATAGTAAACACTTACTTATTTTAAATAATATATTATTCGTTAAAATAGAGTGATATGATCATTTTATGCTATGCTAATTATCATTTATATAAACTTTCATACAATTTGAATATTCACGGGCACGCAATCAAATAGTAAACACTTACTCATTTTAAATAATATATTATTCGTTAAAATAGAGTGATATGATCATTTTATGCTATGCTAATTATCATTTATATAAACTTTCATACAATTTGAATATTCACGGGCACGCAATCAAATAGTAAAAACTTACTTATTTTAAATAATATATTATTCGTTAAAATATGGTGATATGATCATTTTATGCTATGCTAATTATCATTTATATAAACTTTCATACAATTTGAATATTCATGGGCATGCAATCAAATAGTAAACACTTACTTATTTTAAATAATATATTATTGGTTAAAATAGAGTGATATGATCATTTTATGCTATGCTAATTATCATTTATATAAACTTTCATACAATTTGAATATTCATGGGCATGCAATCAAATAGTAAACACTTACTTATTTTAAATAATATATTATTCGTTAAAATAGAGTGATATGATCATTTTATGCTATGCTAATTATCATTTATATAAACTTTCATACAATTTGAATATTCATGGGCACGCAATCAAATAGTAAACACTTACTTATTTTAAATAATATATTATTCGTTAAAATAGAGTGATATGATCATTTTATGCTATGCTAATTATCATTTATATAAACTTTCATACAATTTGAATATTCATGGGCACGCAATCAAATAGTAAACACTTACTTATTTTAAATAATATATTATTCGTTAAAATAGAGTGATATGATCATTTTATGCTATGCTAATTATCATTTATATAAACTTTCATACAATTTGAATATTCATGGGCAAGCAATCAAATAGTAAACACTTACTTATTTTAAATAATATATTATTCGTTAAAAAAGAGTGATATGATCATTTTATGCTATGCTAATTATCATTTATATAAACTTTGATATAATTTGAATATTCACGGGCACGCAATCAAATAGTAAACACTTACTTATTTTAAATAATATATTATTCGTTAAAATAGAGTGATATGATCATTTTATGCTATGCTAATTATCATTTATATAAACTTTCATACAATTTGAATATTCATGGGCACGCAATCAAATAGTAAACACTTACTTATTTTAAATAATATATTATTCGTTAAAATAGAGTGATATGATCATTTTATGCTATGCTAATTATCATTTATATAAACTTTCATACAATTTGAATATTCACGGGCACGCAATCAAATAGTAAACACTTACTTATTTTAAATAATATATTATTCGTTAAAATAGAGTGATATGATCATTTTATGCTATGCTAATTATCATTTATATAAACTTTCATACAATTTGAATATTCACGGGCACGCAATCAAATAGTAAACACTTACTCATTTTAAATAATATATTATTCGTTAAAATATGGTGATATGATCTTTTTATGCTATGCTAATTATCATTTATATAAACTTTCATACAATTTGAATATTCATGGGCATGCAATCAAATAGTAAACACTTACTTATTTTAAATAATATATTATTCGTTAAAATAGAGTGATATGATCATTTTATGCTATGCTAATAATCATTTATATAAACTTTCATACAATTTGAATATTCATGGGCATGCAATCAAATAGTAAACACTTACTTATTTTAAATAATATATTATTCGTTAAAATAGAGTGATATGATCATTTTATGCTATGCTAATTATCATTTATATAAACTTTCATACAATTTGAATATTCATGGGCATGCTATCAAATAGTAAACACTTACTTATTTTAAATAATATATTATTTGTTAAAATAGAGTGATATGATCATTTTATGCTATGCTAATTATCATTTATATAAACTTTCATACAATTTGAATATTTATGGGCACGCAATCAAATAGTAAACACTTACTTATTTTAAATAATATATTATTCGTTAAAATAGAGTGATATGATCATTTTATGCTATGCTAATTATCATTTATATAAACTTTCATACATTTTGAATATTCATGGGCATGCAGTCAAATAGTAAACACTTACTCATTTTAAATAATATATTATTCGTTAAAATAGAGTGATATGATCATTTTATGCTATGCTAATTATCATTTATATAAACTTTCATACAATTTGAATATTCATGGGCATGCTATCAAATAGTAAACACTTACTTATTTTAAATAATATATTATTCGTTAAAATAGAGTGATATGATCATTTTATGTTATGCTAATTATCATTTATATAAACTTTCATACAATTTGAATATTTATGGGCACGCAATCAAATAGTAAACACTTACTTATTTTAAATAATATATTATTCGTTAAAATAGAGTGATATGATCATTTTATGCTAAGCTAATTATCATTTATATAAACTTTCATACAATTTGAATATTCATGGGCACGCAATCAAATAGTAAACACTTACTTATTTTAAATAATATATTATTCGTTAAAATAGAGTGATATGATCATTTTCCCCCTCACTGAAACCCTAATTCTCCCCTATATAAGCCTACCCTCACTAACCCTAAAAAACACACATCATTCCCTAGTAGCCTCCATACTCTCACAAACATTTCCTCACTCCCACACAATTCTTTGCTTCCACTCATACTTTTAGCCTCCACTCCTAACCCTAGCCTCCATTAATTCTCTATCTCCCAAAACAAAATAAAAAAAAAGAAGAAAAAAAAACAGCCACCTCCTTCTCCCTACATCACCATCTCGTCTTCTCCTCCATTCAACCCTTCTTCTCTTCACCATTACCATCGATGCCACCTTGCTCCTCTCTCTCTCTCAAAGCCCAAAAACCACCACCGGCACAGCCGCCACGTTCCTCCCCTTGACCAAACCTTCGACCATCCCTTCCCTTCCTTTCAAACACAACACAGCCGCTGCACCACCACCATCAACGCTCACCCTCTTCCTCCTATCACTTGGCCGCCAAACACCCAGCACCATTCTCCTCCTCCCTGTCGCTTCTCCCTCCTGCTCCTCGTTGCCTCCCCCTCACTTCCCGAACAGCCCTCGCCGTCGTCTTGCATCAGCGCCGCTGCTCCTCGCCATCCTCGCACCACCACCTCGCCGCACCACTCTCTCTGCTCCCCACACCATCATTCATCCAGCGCCGCCACCACGCTCAACCTCCGCGTCCGCCACCACGCTCGGTCGCTGCTCCTCCCCTTCGTCCCCTTCTAAACCGCCACCGCTGCTTCTCCTCGCGCTGCCGCCACCGCTTCATCATCTCGTGCATGCCACTGTTTCCTTTTCTTTCTTTTTTGGCTGTTTTTCTTCTTTATTTTTTGTTGTTGTTTTCTTTTAATTATTATTGTATTTCATTTATTCTGTTTTTCCTTCTTATTTTATTTTGGCTTTGAATTTTATTTTATGAGACATTGTAAGTCCATGATACAAGGACATCTTAATTTTAAT
The DNA here is from genome assembly GCA_030819835.1 of Acmispon strigosus. Lineage (NCBI taxonomy): Eukaryota > Viridiplantae > Streptophyta > Magnoliopsida > Fabales > Fabaceae > Acmispon > Acmispon strigosus. Next base: position 4,253,479 of record JAUAMA010000005.1, on the reverse strand, counting down.
TTTTATTGTCAAAAAAGAAAAAAAAAACTAAAAAAGTTAATTAAATTAAAACAAGAACTGCGTAGGCCTTGATCTTCCATTTTAAGGAAGTACGTAGGACTGGGTTCGCACTCATCAGACTATATAAAAAGTAACAAAATATTTTGTTTCTTTTTTGTCTTTTTTTCCCTTTTTTAGAAATAAGTAGGGAATTAAATAATTTAGAAAAAATAATAAAAATATTTTTTTTTTCCTTTTCTCCTTTTAGGAATAATTAGGAATTAAATAACAAAAATAAATAAGGGTAAAATTAATAATGTAGAAAGCTAAGAAAATTACACAAACAATCCTAGGTACCGTTTAGACGGGCGCTGTGGGGTGCTAACACCTTCCCCACGCGTAATAGACTCCCGAACCTAGATTTTAGGTTTCGTAGGCTATTTATCAATTTTAGGTTTTTCTAGTGTTTTCCTTTAATAAACATTAGTGGCGACTCTGTCTGATAATTAATTGATTTTTTCGCCGTCCCGCCGCAACCCTGGTTGCGACAGATGGCGACTCTGCTGGGGACTACTTTGAGAGTCAGGCCTTTTTTATTGTTTGTGTTTTTTTAGCTTTCTTTTTATTTTATTTTACCCTTCATTATTTTGTTCTTTTATTGTTTAAATTGCCTTGTATTTATTTTTTCTACTTTGTATATAATTTGTCTTTAATTTGCCTCTAATTTATCTTTAATTTGTCTTTCTTTTTATTTTATTTTACTCTTCATTATTTTACTTTTTTGTTTGATTGCCATGTATATATTTTATTTTTTCGCTATCTTTGTATATAATTTGTTTTCAGCATGCGGTATTAGGGTAGATGACCAATTTAAATTGCTATATCTGGTTTTCTGGCTGTGTTGCAGGTGGGGTAGTTTTTTAGGGTTTCTTGAAAAAGGTTTGTATGCTCCCAATGCACACACTTCACTTCCAATTTGTGAGACACACTTTTTGGGCTCTATACCCGAGCCTGTGCGAGCCCAGGAGTAGCGGTGTCTTGGTACTTGTCGTGAGAGGCCTAGTGTCTACGCGGCAACTATTGAGTCACCACCCGGATTTTTACCGGTCATTGAGCTATTTGTCGTGAGAGGCCTAGTGTCTACTCGTCAAATAGTTTGATCATCGGAACCTTGTCTTCGCGACGGGGGCAATCCGGGGGCCTTTTAGGAGTCTAGAACTTACCATAAATAGAGCACTTAATTTGACCATAGTCCCCATCCAATTAGGGTTTTGGCCAATGTAGTATATCTCACCCCTTAGGTCTTTACCCGTGTAGGACAACTGGGAGCATTCTCTTCTTCTATTCTTTTTCATATCATTATTGTTCAATATGCCATGCATCATTCAAAAAAAACATAAAAAATTTCATGCATCATTCATCTTATATAAAAGAAAAAAAAACATAAAAAATTCACCTTCCATGCATCATTCATCTTATATAAAAAAAATTCACCTTTCATGCATCATTCATAAAAAAAAAAAATCATGCATCACTCATCTTATATATAAAAAAAAACATAAAAAAATTCACCTTCCATGCATCATTCATAAAAAAAAAAAATTCACCTTTCATGCATCATTCATCATATATAAAAAAAAACATTGCATTTCATCACTCCATGTTCATGCATTTTATGGCATTTTTACATGCTTCTTTTTTAATAGTAAGTCAAATTCTGTTAACGGTCCAAATGGAGGGGCTTCGAGGCCAAGCTGTGCCTGTCCTGAAGAAGAACACCAAGGTTTCGGGAACCTCAAAGAAATATGTATAAAAGTGCCGCGAGAAGTGCTTGCTGAGTTTCCAAAGAAATACGGGAATTTGTTGGGCCTACTCGACATCAAAGTAGAAGAGGGTACTACATAGAAGTGCAAAAAGTAGCAACTTCCCTCGGCATACCTGATCAGTGTTTTGCGACAAGCTCCAATGGTCTCGTCAGTGGATTGAAAAGGGTAAGATTGGAAAAATACTTAGAACACCTGGCTCAAAACGAGAAGTGGGGGTGTTTCCTGAAGACATTGTTGCTCATCATATTTGGGGGTGGTCTTATTCCCATATTTGAAGGGTGTGATAGAACAGGAAGCCATTGACGCATATTATCAGTTTGTAGAAAACAAGAGGTGCCCAGTTCCGGCAATTCTTGCAGAAACCCTAATTTCCGCAGATATCTGCCGTAAAAGTAAAAAGTCAAAACTCCGATGCTGCTACCAATTGTTGTACGCCTGGTTTATAACTCATTGTTATGCTCGGCGCCACATGGGCCACAATCCGAGTGCACTAAAAGATTTCCATAAAATTCCAAGAAGATTCATGGAGGCTCAAGAATGGAAAAACGAGTTTGCTAGAATGGAGTCAAAAGCATTCATTTGGGCCTGTCCTTGGTTCATACTCGGGGACGTGATCCTCAACTGTGGGCCTTTCTCTAATGTACCCTTGATGGGAATAAGAGGATGCATATCTTACACTCATGTCATGGTTCTCCGGCAGCTCAAGCGTGTTCAGATCATGCCATCTAAAGAGCAACAGGGAGGTTTAAACTTCCAAGTGGCCCATAGGATTTGTCTAAGGCCCATAGGCATGCGAATCAGGGTTGGGATTTGAGCAGGGAGTATCATGATTCATTCTTGAAAGCGCAGCAAAGAGAGACTCAGTTACCCATAACAGGTGAAAGGCTTGACCCTGGAAAGAGATCGCTGGAAGAGAGAAGCCCACTACTTCCAAGTGGAAAACATGGTTTTGCTAAGAGGGTGGAGGAAAGTACTTTGATAGAGAGCTCTACATGAACAAATACCATAGACTGTCCCAGAGTGTCCAATGCTACTCCAGGTAGTGGACAAGATTGTTTGATGAAGCGATAGCTGAAGTCCGAGTTACCCGCCTGGGGGTTCCCCCGAAGTTGAAGAGTTTCTTGAGGCTTTCCCGAGATCTTGCCAGCACCATCAGAGGAATGAGGAGAAGAGAACTAAATGATTCCGCTTTTCATTGATGTATCCCGAATAGGGACATTGCAAGCTCTGTGATGAAAATTGTACTACAAATCTGGAATGGAATGAATAAGATGTTTTGTTCAAAAACCTTGGTGTTCCGTGTTGCTGCTTAGACATAAATTCAGTAGGGGTATTTCCCATATGAATGACTGTCTACCATGTTTTAACCCAAGGGGTCTTTCTCTGGCGTTAGAACATGGGATTGTTTCGCGTTGCTGCTTAGACATAAATTCAATAGGGGTATTTCCCACATGAATGACTGTCAACCATGTTTTAACCCAAGGGGTCTTTCTCGGGTGTTAGAACATGGGATTGTTTCGTGTTGCCCCTTAGACATAAATTCTGTAGGGGTATTTCCCACATGAATGACTGTCAACCATGTTTTAACCCAAGGGGTCTTTCTCTGGCGTTAGAACATGGGGAACCACCATCTGCTGGACCCGTTAACAAATTTGTTTTTCTTTCAAACACATTTGCATTTCCTTGGAGAACTTAAGTCTCAATAAGTTTGAAAAAACAAGAAAAGGCATTGACAAGCTCAAGTTGAAACCCTGGAATCTACAGAAGCAGTTGATACCAGAATCTGAACCTGCAAAGAGACCAGACTTGAAGAAGGTTGAGTATGATGCTATCGTGCAAAAATTGGGGCAAAAGTGCAGAAGAATAGATCAATATTGATCATGAATGAGTCAAGAACAGAATTGGTGCAATGACAGCATTCCCCATACAGTCAGCCATTCATTTTCACTCACCATACAACTTACCACTTCCTTTTCATCTCTAGACCCTCTATCTATTCGTTACTTCACTTTCTTTCTAGCACTAATCCCATCATCTCATCTCAACCTAATCGCCCTCATCTTCACCATATGACTATTTCATTCGCAGGAGACCCTATCCACCCACCTCATATTATGTTGATCCTTACTTGCTTTATCCATACATCTCACCAAGACTATTTTTCCAATCCCATTTTCCTTAACCATCCCTATGATCCAACCCTTTTCCCAAAACACTTGGTCATTTCATCAAGTCACCTTCTCTCCTGCCATTTGACCATGATGACCTGCACTTGCATAATCTGTTCCCTCGAGGTTGAAGTGATTTTGACTCAAAGTTGAAGCGTCCATTATCCCCCAGTTTGGCAAGTTCCAAGGATGAACTTTGGCATCATACTCTCAGTGGGCCTCATGGATCTTTCACAAGAGAATACTGAAGTCGTCTGGTTGTCATCAGTGATGAGCTGCTTAGTGCAAAGGCTTCCGACCATCTGTCGGTTTGCTCTTGTTGGCAACCCATTCAAGGAGGAGGAGGCGGCATCTGCCAATCTTTCAGCAATCAAGGCGCCTGAGTTTAATGGTCTAGCATTGTTAATTGATGTGGTTAACATAAGCTTTTTGTTTTGTCATGTTAATGTTGAACCTTTGATAACTTTCCTTGAAGCATTTTCTAAGAACCATGCATGGCATTTTCTTTTTCTTTGGTTTGTTTGCTTCATTCATTGCCTTTTCCTTTGTCAATCTCAATCTCATTCTCCAATTTTCCATTTCCATCTCACACAAATCATTTCTAGCGTCTCATAATGGCTAATGCCTCAAGTGTGGGAGAACTTATTTGCTTGATTTCTAAGGACACCAGCTGGCATGGAAGAAGATTAGGAGCACTGGGGGCAACTTTTGTCGCGGTTGCAAGCGCTTATTTGTGAGAAGTTGATCGATTTCATAGGAAAACTTTAGGAGATGGTCATTTATACAGAAAAGCGCAAGAGTCATCCCTCAACAAAAAAAAAAAAGAAAAAAAAGAAAAAGGGCCTGTTAGGTTGAAAACCCGCCAGGGCGAACTAAGCAAAAGTTAGGGCATGCAAAAAAAAAGAGAGCAAGTGAACCATGTTCACCACAGCTTTGTTTTGGACTTAGGTTCTCGAAAGTGATCAGTCATGCCTTGAGATGAAGTTTGGCATTCTTTCTCTATCCTTACCCCATAACATTATCCCTTGACACCCATTTGAGCCAAAAATCCTTCCCCTTAACCCTAGACAAGGATCACTCTACGTTAGAGTTAGCACAATATTAGTGCCAAGCTTGCTTAAGATTTCCATTTCAAAGAAAAGAAAGAAGCAAAGAAAAAGAAATAAAAATGCCAAAAGATGAGAATGTCAAAAAGGAATACAAAAAGAAAAAAATTGCTTGAGCAAGTCTTGATAATCAGTGCTAAGTTTCGATCAAAGTGCTAAAAATCCTTTGTCTTCATTAATTCATTAACCCGTAAACACTTTGATATCCTTCCTTTCATGATCCACAAGCCCTTAGCCACATATCCTTCGTCTTCATTAACCCGCAAACACTTGTTTGTGCCTTTGATATCCTTCCTTTCATGACCCACTAGCCCTTAGCCACATATCCTTCATTAACCCGTAAACACCTCCTTTCATAACCCACTAGCCTTTAGCCACATTACAACCCTAACAAAGTCCATTCCGATCAAGGATTGATTGTCCACTTTTTCTTGAACTTGTTTTTGAGACACAATTACCTGATTCATTTGCTCATAAAAAAAGGAGAAAAAAGAGAAAAAATGAGGGATGCTTGCTGAATAGTTGCCTCCGCAGAGTTCTTTCAAGAATTGACACTGCGACGAAGCCCAATCAGTCAGAAGAAAATCAAGAAAAGATCTCTTCCATGCCCATCAAGACCTCAAATGGGAGCCAAGGTCAATAGAACAATTGTTGGACTACCACTTGTTATCTCAATTGGGGCAACTTTTCAGCTCATTGCTTGTCCCTTTCCCTGAAGTTGGGCCCATTTTCTAGTTTCTCCCCGATCTCTCTGTGTCACAACTGAGGCAATTACTCAAGCCATTTTCCTTCACCCGAATCAGACTAGGGAAACAGTCTAAGCTTCACTTCATATCTTTTGTGTACCTGGTCATTCTTCGGCTGGGATAATTACCTATTCTTAGTAGTCTTCCCATGTACTCTGATCTGGGGCATTTGCTTATATGAATTCCTCATACATTTTCTCAAAGTGGGGCAGACTACTTGTTCTTCCACCCTCAGGCTGAAGTATTACATTGGTTGTTCTCACAAATTCTTCCAACCTATTGAGACATCACTGAAGCAATTGATCATTCCACTCGTTGTCATCCTTGTTTCACCGGAGAGATTGTCTAGCTTTCACTCTTCGTCATTCTAGTGCATTTCCTTTCAAACTGGAGCAATCACTTGTTTTCTGATGCTCATCCAAGATGAGGTAATTCTCTAGTCCATGCTTTGTCAATATTCCCAAGTTGGCGCAATCATATGCTACCTCATGCTCATCGTCCAAGACTAAAGTGGGGCAATCGCCCAATTTTGTCATGAATTCTTTTCAATGTCTAGATTGGAGCGTTCGTTTGTTTTTCTATCAACTTCTTCCAAATGGGAGCAATCAATTGTCTTCTGATGCTTATTCTTCAAAGTATAAACCGGGGTAATTTTCCAGTCTATAATCATACCCAAGCTGGGGCAGCCTGATGTCCATCACTCATTCTCTTCATCCGCCCCAAACATAACTGGGGCAATTCTCTGTCCTTTGATTCCTTCTTGTGTCATCTCATGTCATGCATATTAATTAGATAACGCTTCAAAGCGAGAGATCACAGGTTCAATAACATGACTTAGCATTTTCAACATCTCATTTAACATGTTAGACCAAAAGGATCGTGGTCCACTCAAAACCAACAGAAAAGAGAGAGCGCGTCAAAGCTCCATCAGCCAGAAAAATTCGAAATCAGCATCAGACGGCTCAGATAAACTTTCAATAAGCAGGTGGCCCACCATTCTCAGCCAGGTTTCAGAGGAAGATCTTGCAAAAGAGGCAAGCTTCACATCCATTCACATGAGCTGTCCAGATGAAACAAGCTTGAGTCTGTCTAAGTTTCCGAGCATGCATGTGCTTATTGAGCTAAATTTTTCCAAGGAAACTAACAAAAGTATTTTCTAACACAGCATAATTCAAGTTTGAGTTTCAAATTAATAAGCTTTGCATCATTTGCATCATTGCATCAAAAGCATCAACATCACATGCATAACCCCATCACATATGGTACATATCATGCATTACATTTCATAGCATGCATTACATTTCATACCATGCATACCTTTGTCACATATTGAAAGTTGCAGTTGGCGAGTCCGAGGGGGCGCTTAGACGAACCTTGTTACTTTCCAACAGATCCACGGTGGCGCTTAGACGATCCGTGTTACCTTTCAGCAGATCCAAGGGGGCGCTTAGACGAACCTTGTTACTTTCCAGCAGATCCACGGTGGCGCTTAGACGATCCGTGTTACCTTCCAGCAGATCCAGGGTGGCGCTTAGACGATCCCTGTTACCTTTCCAGCAGATCCACGGTGGTGCTTAGACGATCCGTGTTACTTTTCAGCAGATCCAGTTTAGGTTGGCTTTAGGGTTTGCAAATCAACTTTTGGGTTTTAGGCCGGATTAAGGGCCTTTAGACTAATTTTCAGGTTTTCGGCTTATTATAGGGTTTTAGGCCGGCTTTAGGGTTTTCTGATCAACTTTATTGCTTTTGGCCGATTTCAGGGTTTTTCCGCTGACTATAGTATAGGGTATTTGGACTATTTAAGTGCTCCGGGTAAATTTTTAGGTTTTTGTGTAGACTGTAGGCTTTTAGACTTATTTTAGGGTATTCGGCTTATTATAGGGTTTTAGGCTGGCTTTTGGTGATTTTAGACTTATTTTAGGGTTTTCGGCTTATTGTAGTGTTTTAAGCCGGCTTAATGGTTTTTTGATTAACTTAGGGCTTTTAGCCGATTTCAGGGTTTTCGGCCGATATCAAGGTTTTTCCGCTGACTATAGTATAGGGTATTTGGACTATTTAAGGGCTTCGGGTCAATTTTTTGGATTTTGTGTAGACTCTAGGCTTTTAGATCGATTTTAGGGTTTTCGGCTTATTATAGGGTTTTAGGCTGTTTTTTGGTGCTTTTAGGCTGATCTTAGGGTTTTCGGCTGCTTTCCGGGTTTTTTCGCTGACAATAGAATAGGGTATTTGGACGATTTAAGGGCTCCGAGTCATGTTTATGATTTTTCGGTTGACTCTAGGCTATTAGACTGATTTTAGGGTTTTTGGCTTATTATAGGGTTTTAGGCCGGCTTTGGGACATTTTGATAAACTTTTGGGCTTTTTGCCAATTTCAGCATTTTCGGCCGATTTCAAGGTTTTTCCGCTGACTATAGTATAGGGTGTTTGGCTGATTTCCAGGTTTTTGGCCGATTTTAGAGTATTTCCGCTGATTAGTATATGGTATTAGGACGATTTAAGGGCTCCGTGTCAATTTTATGGTTTTTCTGTAGACTCTAGGCTTTTAGACTGATTTTAGTGATTTCGGCTTTTTTAGGGTTCTAGGTCGGCGCTAGTGCTTTTAGACTGATTTTAGGGTTTTCGGCTCATAATAGGGTTCAAGTCCGGCTTTAGGGTATTTGGACGATTTAAGGGTTCCGGGTCATTTTTATGGTTTTTCGGTAAACTCTAGGCTTTTAGACTGATTTTAGTTTTTTCGGCTTATTTTAGGGTTTGAGGCCGGCTTAAGGGCTTTTAGACTGATTTTACTGTTTTCGGCTTATTATAGGGTTTTAGGCCGACTTTAGTGTTTTCTGATCAACTTTAGGGCTTTTTGCCGATTTCAGGGTTTTCGACCGATTTCAGGGTTTTTCCGCTGACTATAGTATACAGTATTTTGACGATTTAAGGGCTCCGGGACAATTTTATGGTTTTTCTTAAGACACTAGGCTTTTAGAATAATTTTAGGGTTTTCGGCTAATTATAGGGTTTTAGGCCTTCTTTTGGGGCTTGTAGACTGATTTTAGGGTTTTCGGCTTATTGTAGGGTTTTAGCACGACCTTAGGGTTTTCTAATCAACTTTCGGGCTTTTGGACGATTTAAGGGCTCCGGGTCAATTTTATGGTTTTTCTGTAGACTCTAGGCTTTTAGACTGATTTTAGTGTTATAGGCTTTTTTAGGGTTCTAGGTCGGCTGTAGGGCGTTTAGACTGATTTTAGGGTTTTTGGCTTATTGTAGGGTTTTAGCACGACTTTAGGGTTTTCTAATCAACTTTAGGGCTTTTGGTCGATTTCAGAGTTTTCGAACGATTTAAGGGTTTTTCCGCAGACTATAGCATAGAGTATTTGACGATTTAAGGGTTCCGGGTCATTTTTATGGTTTTTCATACACTCTAGGCTATTAGACTAATTTTAGGGTTTTTGGCTTATTATAGGGTTTTAGGCCGGATTAAGGGTTTTTTGATCAACTTTAGGGCTTTTGACCGATTTCAGGGTTACCGGCCGATTTCAGGGTTTTTCCGCTGAATATAGTTTAGGGTATTTGGACTATTTAAGGGCTCCGAGTCAATTTTATGATTTTTCGGTAAACTCTAGGATTTTAGACGAATTTTAGGGTTTTCGGATTATTTTAGGGTTTGAGGCCGGTTGAAGGGCTTTTAGACTGATTTTAGTTTTTTCGGCTAATTTTAAGGTTTTAGGCTGACTTTAGAGTTTTCTGATCAACTTTAGGGCTTTTTTCCAATTACAGGGTTTTTGACCGATTTCAAGGTTTTTCTGCTGACTATAGCATAGGGTATTTGGACGATTTAAGGCCTCCGAATCATTTTTATGGTTTTTTTTGTAGACTCTAGGCTATTAGACTGATTTTAGGGTTTTCGGCTTATTGTAGGGTTTTAGGCCGGCTTTAGGGCTTACTAATCAACTTTTGGGCTTTTGGCCGATTTCAGTGTTTCCGGCCGATTTCAGGGTTTTTCCACTCACTGTAGCCTAGGGTATTTGGACGATTTAAGTGCTCCGAGACATTTTTATAGTTTTTCTGTAGACTCTAGGCTTTTAGTCTTATTTTATGGTTCTCGGCTTATTATAGGGTTTTAGGCTGAATTTAGGGCTTTTTGATCAACTTTAAGGCTTTTGGCCGATTTTAAGGGTTTTAGTCTTACTTTATTTTGCGCTGACTAAAGTATAGGGTGTTTGGACGATTTGGGGGCTCTAGGTCAATTTTATGGTTTTTCAGTAGACTCTACGCTCTTAGACTAATTTTAGGGTTTTCGGCTTATTATAGGGTTTTAGGCCTACTTAAGGGTTTGCTAATCAACTTTTGTGTTTTCGGCCGATTGCAGGGTTTTTCCGCAGACTATAGTATAGTCTTTTTTGAGGATTTAAGGGCTCCGGGTCAATTTTATAGTTTTTCTGTAGACTTTAGGCTTTTAGACTGATTTAAACGTTTTCGCCCTTTTTTAGGGTTTTAGGCCAGATTAAAGGCTTTTAGACTGATTTTAAGGTTTTCGGCTTATTATAGGGCTTTTGGCCGATTTCAGGGTTTCTGGCCGATTTCAGGGTTTCTGGCCGATTTCAAGATTTTTCCGCTGATTATATAGGGTATTTGGACTATTTAAGTGCTCCGGGTCAATTTTTTTGTTTTTGTGTAGACTGTAGGTTTTAGACTGATTTTAGGGTATTCAGCTTATTAAAGGGTTTTAGTCCGCCTTTTGGTGCTTTTAGAATGATTTTAGGGTATTCGGCTTATCGTAGGGTTTTAAGCCGGCTTAAGGGTTTTTTAATCAAGTTTAAGGCTTTTGACCGATTTCAGAATTCCGCCCGGTATCAAGGTTTTTCCGCTGACTATAGTATAGGGTATTTGGACTATTGAAGGGCTCCGGGTCAATTTTTTGGATTTTGTTTAGACTCTAGGCTTTTAGACTGATTTTAGGGTATTCGGCTTGTTATAGAGTTTTAGGACGACTTTTGGTGCTTTTATACTGATTTTAGGGTTTTTGGCATATTTTAGGTTTTTCCCATGACTATAGCATAGGGTATTAGGACGATTTAAGGGCTTTGGGTCATTTTATGGTTTTTCTGTAAACTATAGGCAACTAGACTGATTTTAGGGTTTTCGACTTAATATAGGATTTTAGGCCGGCTTTAGGGTTTTCTGATCAACTTTAGGGCGTTTGGCCGATTTCAGGGTTTCGGCCGACTTCAGGGTTTTTCCGCTAGTTATAGTATAGGGTATTTGGAAGATTTAAGGGCTCCGTGTCAAGTTTATGGTTTTTCTATAGACTCTAGGCTTTTAGACTGATTTTACGGTTTATGGTTTATGTAGGAATTTAGGCTTAATTTAGGGATTTTTGATCAACTTTTGGGCTTTTGGCTAATTTTATGGTTTTCAGCCGATTTCGGGGGTATTCCGCTGACTATATAGTATAGGGTATTTGGACTATTTAAGGGCTCCGGGTCAATTTTTTGGATTTTGTGTTGACTCTAGGCTTTTAGACTAATTTTAGGGTATTCGGCTTGTTATAGAGTTTTAGGACGGCTTTTGGTGCTTTTAGACTGATTTTAGGGTTTTTGGCATATTTTAGGTTTTTCCACTGACTATAGCATAGGGTATTTGGACGATTTAAGGGCTTTGGGTCATTTTATGGTTTAGCTGTAGACTATAGGCAACTAGACTGATTTTAGGGTTTTCGACTTAATATAGGATTTTAGGCCGGCTTTAGGGTTTTCTGATCAACTTTAGGGCGTTTGGCCGATTTCAGGGTTTCGGCCGACTCCAGGGTTTTTCCGCTAGTTATAGTAAAGGGTATTTGGAAGATTTAAGGGCTCCAGGTCAAGTTTATGGTTTTTTATAGACTCTAGGCTTTTAGACTGATTATACGGTTTATGGCTTATGTAGGGATTTAGGCTTAATTTAGGGATTTCTGATCAACTTTAGGGCTTTTGGCTAATTTTAGGGTTTTCGGCCGATTTCGGGTGTTTTCCGCTGACTATAGTATAGGGTATTTTGACAATTTAAGGGCTCCGGGTTAATTTTTGGTTTTTTTGTAGACTCTAGCCTTTTAGATTGATTTTAGGGTTTTCGGCTTATTAAAGGTATTTAGGCTGATTTTAGGGCTTTCTGATCAACTTTAGGGCTTTTGGATGATTTAACGGTTTTCCGCTGACTATTGTATAGGGTATTATAACGATTGAATGTCTCCGGGTCAATTTTATGGTTTTTCTGTAGACTCTAGGCTTTTAGACTTATTTTAGTGTTTTCGGGTATTTTAGGGTTCTCGGCCGGCTTAAGGGCTTTTTGACTGATTTTAGGGTTTTCGGCTTATTATAGGGTTTAAGGCCGGCTTTAGGGTTTTAGGATCAACTGTAGGGCTATTTGACAATTTCTGGGTTTTCGGACGATTTCTGGGTTTTTCCGCTGACTATAGCATAGGGTATTTGGATGATTAAAGGGCTTCGGGTCATTTTATGGTTTTTCTGTAGATTCTAGGCTTTTAGGCCGATTTCAGGGTTTTTCCGCCGACTATATCATAGGGTATTTGGACGATTTAAGGGCTCCGTGTCAATTTTATTGTTTTTCTGTAGTCTCTAGGCTCTTAGACTAATTTTAGGAATTTTGGCTTATTATAGGATTTATGGCCGGCTTTAGGGTTTTCTAATTAACTTTTGGGTTTTCGGCTAATTGCAGGATTTTTCCGCATACTATAATATAGTCTTTTTGGACGATTTAAGGGCTCTGGGTAAATTTTATGGTTTTTCGGTAGACTCTTGGCTTTTAGACTAATTTAAGGGTTTTTAGGCGTATTATAGGGTTTTAGGCCGGCTTTAGGGCTTTTAGACTGATTTTAGGGTTTTCGGCCGATTTCAGGGTTTTTTCGCAGATTATAGCATAGGGTATTTGGAAGATTTAAGGGCTCCGGGTCATTTTTATGGTTTTTCTGTAGACTCTAGGCTTTTAGACTTATTTTAGGGTTTTAGGCTGGCTTGCGGGCTTTCTGATCAACTTTAGGGCTTTTGGCCGATTTCAGTGTTTTTCAACAGACTATACTATAGTATAGGGTATTTGGACTATTTAAGGGCTCTGGGTAAAAAAATTTGTTTTTGTGTAGACACTAGTTTTTTAGACCGATTTTAGGGTTTTCGGCTTATTATTTGGTTTTAGGCCGATTTATTGTGCTTTTCAGTAAACTCTAGGCTTTTTGACTAATTTTAGGGTTTTCATCTTATTTTAGGGTTTGAGGCCTGCTTAAGGGCTTTTAGACCGATTTTAGGGTTTTTTAATCAACTTTAGGGCTTTTTTTCGATTTCAAGGTTTTCGACCGATTTCAGGGTTTTTCCATTGACAATTTAGGGGTATTTGGTCAATTTAGGGGCTCCGAGACAATTTAATGGTTTTTCTGTAGACACTAGGCTTTTAGAATGATTTTAGGGTTTTGGCTTATTATAGGGTATTTGGATGATTTAAGGGCTCCGGGTCATTTTTATGGTTTTTCGTTAGACTTTAGGCTTTTAGACTGATTTTAGGGTTTTTGGGCTTATTAAAGGGTTTCAGGCCGGCTTTAGGGGTTTCTGATCAACTTTGGGGCTTTTGGCCGATTTAAGGGTTTTTTCCGCAGACTATAGTACAGGGTATTTGGACTATTTAAGGGGTCCGGGTCAATTTTTTGGTTTTTGTGTAGACTCTAGGCTTTTAGACCGTTTTCGGCTTATTGTAGGGTTTTGGGCCGATTTTTGCTGTTTTTAGACTGATTGTAAGGTTTTTGGCTTATTGTAGGGTTTCAGGCATGCTTTAGGTTTTTTGATCAACATTAGGGCTTTTGGCCTATTTAAGGGTTTTCGGCCGATTTCAGGGTTTTTCCGCTCACTATATAGCATAGGGTATTTGGACGATTTAAGGGCTCCTGGTCATTTTTATGGTTTTACTGTAGACTCTAGGCTTTTAGACTGATTTTAGGGTTTTCATCTTATTATAGCGTTTTAGGCCGGATTTAGGGCTTTTTGATCAACTTTAGGGCTTTTGGCCGATTTCAGGGGATTTGCGTTGACTATAGTATAGGGTGTTTGGACGACTTGGGGGCTCCCGGACAATTTTATGGTTTTTTTGTAGACTCTAGGCTCTTAGACTAATTGTAGGGTTTTCGGCTTATTATAGGGTTTTAGGTCGGCTTTAGGGTTTGCTACTCAACTTTTGGGTTTTCGGTCGATTTCAAGGTTTTTACGCAGACTATATAGTATAGTCTTTCTGGATGATTTAAGGGCTCACGGTCAATTTTACAGTTTTTTTGTAGACTCTAGGCTTTTTGACTGATTTAAGGGTTTTCGCCCAATTTTAAGGTTTAGGCTGGATTTAGGGCTTTTGGCCGATTTCAGGGTTTGTCCGTAGACTATAGCATAGGGTATTTGACGATTTAAGGGCTCCGGGTAATTTTTATGGTTTTTCTGTAGATTCTAGGCTTTTAGACTGATTTTAGTGTTTTTTGGCTTATTATAGTGTTTTAGGCGGGCTTTTGGGCTTTTAGACTGATTTTAAGGTTTTCGGCTTGTTGTAGGGTTTTAGGCTGGCTTTAGGGTTTTCTAATCAACTTTAGGTCTTTTGGCCGATTTTGGGGTTTTTCCGTTGACTATAGCATAGGGTATTTGGACGATTTAAGGGCTCCGAATCATTTTTATTGTTTTTTTTTGTAGAATCTAGGCTATTAGACTAATTTTAGGGTTTTCTGATTTAAGTGCTTGAGGTCATTTTATGGTTTTTCTGTAGATTCTAGGCTTTTAAGCTGATTTTTGGGTTTTCTGCTTATTATAGTGTTTTAGGCCGATTTTAGGTGCTTTTAGACTGATTTTAGGTTTTTCGGCTTATTGTAGGGTTTTATGCCAGCTTTAGGGTTTTCTGATCAACTTCAGGGCTTTTAGCCGATTTCAGGGTTTTCGGCCGATTTCAGGGTTTTTCCACAGACTATAGCATAGGGTATTTGGACGATTTAATGGCTCCGGGTCATTTTTATGGTTTTACTGTTGACCCTAGGCTTTTAGACTGATTTTAGGGTTTTCGGCTTATTATAGGGTTTTATGTCGATTTTTGGTGCTTTTAGACGGATTTTAGGGTTTTCGGCCGATTTCAAGGTTTTTCCGCTCACTATAGCATAGGGTATTTGGACGATTTAAGGGTTTTAGACCTTAGGGTTTTCTAATCAACTTTTGGGTTTTCAGCCAATTGTAGGGTTTTTCCGCAGACGTTAATATAGTCTTTTTGGACGATATAAGGGCTCCGGGTAAATTTATGGTTTTTTTTTTGTAGACTCTAGGCATTTAAACTGATTTCAGGGTTTTCACCCTATTTTAGAGTTTTAGGCCGGATTTAGGGCTTTTAGATTGATTTTAGGTTTTCGGCTTATTATAGGGTTTTAGGCTGGCTTTAGGGTTTTCTCATCAACTTTAGGGGTGTTTGTCGATTTTAGGGTTTTCGAACGATTTTAGGGTTTTTACGCAGACTATAGCATAGGGTATTTGACGATTTAAGGTCTCAGGGTCATTTTTATGGTTTATCTGTAGTCTCTAGGCTTTTAGACTGATTTTAGGGTTTTTTGGCTTATTATAGGGTTTTAGGCCGGTTTTGGGCTTTTAGGCCGGTTTTAGGGTTTTAGGCTGGATTTAGGGCTTTTAGACTGATTTTAGGTTTTTCGGCTTATTATAAGATTTTAGGCTGGCTTTAGGGTTTTCTCATCAACTTTACGGCTTTTTGTCCATTTTAGGGTTTTCGAACGAATTTAGGGTTTTTTCGCAGACTATAGCATAGGGAATTTGACGATTTAAGGGCTCCGGGTCATTTTTATGGTTTATATGTAGACTCTAGGCTATTAGACTGATTTTAGGGTTTTCTGATTTAAGGGCTTGAGGTCATTTTATGGTTTTTCTGTAGATTTTAGGCTTTTAAGCTGATTTTAGGGTTTTCGGCTTATTATAGGGTTTTAGGTACTTTTAGATTGATTTTAGGTTTTTCGGCTTATTGTAGGGTTTTATGCCAGCTTTAGTGTTTTTTGATCAACTTCGAGGCTTTTATCCGATTTCAAGGTTTTCGGCCGATTTCAAGGTTTTTCCGCAGACTTAGCATAGGGTATTTGGACGATTTAATGGCTCCGGGTCATTTTTATGGTTTTACTGTTAACTCTAGGCTTTTAGACTAATTTTAGGGTTTTCGGCTTATTATAGGGTTTTAGGCCAGCTTTAGGGCTTCCTGATCAACTTTTGGGTTTTCGGCCAATTGCAGGGTTTTTCCGCAGACTATAATATAGTCTTTTTGGATGATTTCAGGGCTCCAGGTAAATTTTATAGTTTTTTTGTAGACTCTAGGCTTTTAAACTGATTTTAGGGTTTTCGCCCTTTTTTAGGGTTTTAGGCCGGATTTAGGGCTTTTAGATTGATTTTAGGGTTTTCGGTTTATTATAGGGTTTTAGGCCGGATTTAGGGCTTTTAGACTGATTTTAGGGTTTTTTTGGCTTATTATAGTGTTTTAGGCCGGCTTTTGGGGTTTTAGACTGATTTTAGGGTTTTCGGCTTGTTGTAGGGTTTTAGACCGGCTTTAGGGTTTTCTAATCAACTTTAGGGCTTTTGGCCGATTTCAAGGTTTTTCCGCTGACTATAGCATAGGGTATTTTGACGATTTGAGGGCACCGAATCATTTTTATGGTTTTTTTGTAGACTCTAGGCTATTAGACTGATTTTAGGGTTTTCGGCTTATTATAGAATTTTAGGCCGGCTTTATGGCTTTCCGATCAACTTTAGGGCTTTTGGCCGATTTCATGGTTTTCTACCGATTTCAGGGTTTTTGCGCTGACATGGTATAGGGTGTTTGGACGATTTGGGGCTCAGGGTCATTTTTATGGTTTTTCTGTAGATTCTAGGCTTTTAGGCTGATTTTAGGGTTTTTGGATTATTATAGGGTTTTAGGTCCTCTTTAGGGCTTGCTGATCAAGTTTAGGGCTTTTGGCCGATTTCAGAGTGTTTCGGCTTATTTTTGTGTTTTTAGCATATTTCAGGGTTTTTCCGCTAACTATAGTATAGGGTAATAGGATGATTTAAGGGCTCCGGGTCAATTTTATGGTTATTCTGTAGACTCTAGGATTTTAGACAGATTTTAGGGTTTTCGGCTTCTTATAGGGTTTTAGGCCGACTTTAGAGCTTTTAGATTGATTTTAGGGTTTTCTGCTTATTATAGGGTTTTAGGCCGGATCTAGGGTTTTCTGATCAACTTTAGGGCTTGTTTGCAATTTCAGGGTTTTCGACCGATTTCAAGGTTTTTCCGTTGACTATAGCATAGGGTGTTTGGACGATTTAAGGCCTCCAAAAAAATTTTATGGTTTTTTTGTAGACTCTAGGCTAATAGACTGATTTTAGGGTTTTCGGATTATTATAGGGTTTTAGGCCGGCTTTAGGGCTTTCTAATCAACTTTAGGGCTTTTGGACGATTTCTGGGTTTCCGGCCGATTTCAAGGTTTTTCCGCTCACTATAGCATAGGGTATTTGGACGATTTAAGGGTCCCGAGTCATTTTTATGGTTTTTCCGTAGACTCTAGGCTTTTAGACTGATTTTAGGGTTTTCGGCTTATTATAGGGTTTTAGGCTGAATTTAGGGCTTTTTGATCAACTTTAGGGCTTTTGGCAGATTTTAGGATTTTCTGCCGATTTCATGGTTTTTGCGCAGACTATATAGTATAGGGTGTTTGGACGATATGGGGGCTCCGTGTCAATTTTATGGTTTTTCTGTAGACTCTAGGCTCTTAGACTAATTTTAGGGTTTTAGGCTTATTATAGGGTTTTAGGGCGGCTTTAGGGTTTGCTAATCAACTTTTGGGTTTTCGGCCGATTTCAGGGTTTTTCCGCAGAATATAGTATTGTCTTTTTGGACGTTTAAGGGCTCCGGGTCAATTTTATAGTTTTTCTGTAGACTCGAGGCTTTTAGACTGATTTAAACGTTTTCGCCATATTTTAGGGTTTTAGGCCAGATTAAGGGCTTTTAGACTGATTTTAAGGTTTTCGGCTTATTATAGGGTTTTAGGGCAGCTTTAGTGTTTTTTGATCAACTTTAAGGCTTTTGGCCGATTTCAGGGTTTTTCCGCTGACTATATAGTATAGGGTATTTGGACTATTTAAGTGCTCCGGGTCAATATTTTGGTTTTTGTGTAGATTGTAGGCTTTTAAACTGATTTTAGGGTATTCGGCTTCTTATAGGGTTTTCGGCCGCCTTTTGGTGCTTTTAGACTGATTTTAGGGTTTTCGGCTTATTGTAGGGTTTTAGGCCGGCTTAAGTGTTTTCTCATCAAATTTAGGGCTTTTGGCCGATTTCAGGGTTTCCGGCCGATATGAAGGTTTTTCCGCTGAGTATAGTATAGGGTATTTGTACTATTTAAGGGCTCCGGGTCAATTTTTTGGATTTTGTGTAGACTCTAGGATTTTAGACTTATTTTAGGGTATTCGGCTTATTATAGGGTTTTAGGACGGCTTTTGGTGCTTTTAGACTGATTTTAGGGTTTTCAGGATATTTCAGGTTTTTCCACTGACTATAGCATAGGTTATTTGGACGATTTAAGGGCTTTGGGTCATTTTATGGTTTTTCTATAGACTATAGGTAATTAGACTTATATTAGGGTTTTCGACTTAATATAGGGTTTTAGGCCGGCTTTAGGGTTTTCTGAACAACTTTAGGGCTTTTGGCCGATTTCATGGTTTTTCCGCTAGTTATAGTATAGGGTATTTGGAAGATTTATGGGCTCCGGGTCAAGTTTATGGTTTTTCTATAAACTCTAGGCTTTTAGACTGATTTTACGGTTTACGGCTTATGTAGGGTTTTAGGCTTACATTAGGGCTTTCTGATCAACTTTAGGTCTTCTAGCTAATTTTAGGGTTTTCGGCCGATTTTGGGGTTTTTCCGCTGACTATAGTATATGGTATTTAGATGATTTAAGGGCTCCGAGTTAATTTTATGGTTTTACTGTAGACTCTAGGCTTTTAGTCTGATTTTGTGTTTTTCGGCTTTTTAAAGGGTTTTAGGCCGACTTTAGGGCTTTTGGATGATTTAAGGGTTTCTTCGCTGAATATTGTATAGGGTATTAGAACTATTTAATGTCTCCGAGGCAATTTTATGGTTTTTCTGTAGACTCTTGGCTTTTAGGTTGATGTTAGTGTTTTCGGCTTTTTTAGGGTTCTAGGCAAGCTTTAGGGCTTTTAGACTGATTTTATGGTTTTCGGCTTATTATAGGGTTTAAGTCCGGCTTTAGGGTTTTTGGATCAACTTTAGGGCTATTTGACAATTTCATGGTTTTCGGACGATTTCTGGGTTTTTCCGCTGACTATAGCATAGGGTATTTGGATGATTTAAGGGCTTCGGGTCATTTTATGGTTTTTCTTTAGATTCTAGGCTTTTAGGATGATTTTAGGGTTTTCGGCTTATTATAGGGTTTTAGGCCGATTTTTGGTGCTTTTAGACCGATTTCAGGGTTTTTTAGCTGACTATAGTATACGGTTTTTGGACGTTTTAAGGGCTCTAGGTCAATTTTGTTAATACAGATAGCAACTTGAGAGGGGGGGGGGGTGAATCAGTGTTGCCCCAATTTTCGCCTTAATGAAATTGTTACTTTCAAGTTTATGATGATCACGAAATGATCGTTATGATTGCAGCGGATTTGAGCGATACTTGAAAGTAAATATGAAGGATAGAGGCAATCACACACAAGAATTTATCCTGGTTCATCTTCAATCCACCGAAGGCTACGTCCAGTCCCTCAAGAAAATCCCTTGAGGATTTTTCCACTTATTGATAAAAATCTCTTACAAGTTCCTAACCCAAGGACCCCAAGAATTTCTACCAATATCCTGTGAAAGCAAACCACTTTCAACAGCCCCTGAAAGCAAACCGCTTTCAGTTCCTGAAAGCAAACCACCCTCAGACCTTGAAGATAAACTTGTCTTCAATCGAAACCCTGAAAGTAAACCACTTCCAGTGACAACAACCCTTCACCGAATACCACGGTGAAAAACTCAATCTTACAGAAAGAGATGAAGAAGATATTACAATTGGTTGTATCAATCCTTTAACATACAATAGGATTGATCATGAGAAATTATGCTTTAAGGCTTTTAAGCATAATACAATTCTGAGTTCTTCAAGATATGAACAACTAAAGTGTTCTTATTGACATGAAGATCATGAACTCAGAATTTAGGCTCCAAAAGATTAAAGTTCTAAAAGATGAACTAATTTGACAAAGTTTTGGCCTAATGGTGTTTTCTCATGTGTAATGTGTTGTCTCTTGTTGTGTCTTGTGTATGTTCTTGTATGTTCTTGTATGTTATGTTTTCTGGACTCAAATGGTCTTTATATAGGCAAGGGAAACGTCCTTGAACCATCACAACCCTTTTCAAAAGGTTTGGGACACAATGGTTCATGAAAAGATACACTTTTTCGTTCTGGTAATCGATTACCATCCTTAGTGTAATCGATTACACAAGTGACCGTTTCAGTTTGAATTTGAATTTCAAACATGTAATCGATTACAAGCCATGAGTAATCGATTACTTGCCTAGGTGTAATCGATTACCATAATGCTGCAATCGATTACACATAAGCCCATTTTCCAGAAACTTGATCTTTGAGACTGGCTTAAGGTTTTCTACTTCTTTTAAGTTATGAAAACACTTAGCTTGATTAGATTAGGTGTTTTAAGAGCCTTTATGCTTTAATAGACCTTTGGAAGCATAACTCACCTAATACTAAGACTTCTAGACTATTGATGGACTTGAAGTGCTTGTTTCTTTGAAGTCTTCTTTTCTTCTTTTTGTTGATGAGTTTGTCGTCATCAAAACCACAGCTAGGGTCAGGAGCAAGACCTTCTTCACAATCTCCCCCTTTTTGATGATGGCAAACACATTCTTGATACTTGAAGATCATATATGCATTCTTGATGCTTAACTCCCCCTATTTGATGGAATCTAGTATATCTAGCATTTCTCCCCCTTTCTAATGTACTCGTTGAATTCCTGCATATGATCTTTAAGAGCACAGAACCTTTCTCCCCCTTTTGACTTCATCAAAAAGAAGAAAATGCCAAAAAGGTACAGGCATACATATATCCATACAAGTATATTGCAACATAAAGCATGGGGGGTAGGGGTAAATATGTAAATCATGATCAGAACAGAATCATCCAAACATAGCAAGTCAATCGAAGAAAGAAAACAAAAGTATCCAACAGTGCAGAAATTAGTCATAGTCTAGACTATTACAAATCAAATAAAGCAAATAGTCAATGAAAGAAATAAACAAGTCTAGAGGTCAAATTCATCAGAGGAATCGAAGGAATCATGGGGAGAGGGAGCCATGCGATCAACACGAAGACTCAGACGATCCATATCAGCACGGAGAGTAGTGTACATGGATTCAACCCATCCTTCCATGTGATCAAACCTCTGATCAAAGTGAGCCCTCATATCGGCCAGATGAGAGAGAATGAGTTGAGTGGAGGCATCAGCAAGCATAGAGGACGAAGGTCCTTCCTCAGAAGATGGTGGATAGAAAGCAGCAGGGGCAGGAGCCTGGGTGGTATCAGGACCTAAATCTGATTTGTGACGGAAAGTGTCATCAACATCCCTGAAAATCCCCATCTTGTTCAGAATTTCCATATCAATCCTCTGAGCCTTAGTATCCATGACCTGAGCATACTCCCCATGTGTAGAAATTCCAAAATTCTTCAAAATGAGAGTAATAATAGGAGCATAAGGAAGAGGACCAGATCGATCCTTGTGTATCAACATGTGTATCATAACCAAATAAGCCCAATTAATGGGTTCATTATGTTTTAACCCATAAATAACTTGCAATTCTAAATCACTAATTTGGGCATGGTTAGAGGATTGAGGAAGAAGAACATAACTTATCAGATAATGAAGCAGACGATCCTCTACAGTGAGATATCCAACAGCAAGGATATCCCTAGAGCGATTGGCTTCCGCTCGCTGCTTCTTCAATTGTATCTCTTCCTCAGAAAATCGACATAGAGATAGATAAAAAGATTTCTTATCATAATCAGCCCATGGACATGCATTCTCCTGATTAAGTCGTTCTCCAACATAGGGAATTTTTAGAAGAATTCCCAATTGCTCTTGAGTCAACGAAATATCAATTCCCTTGACTGATGAGCTAATTTTCCCACCTCTCTTCACCAAATTACAGTAAAATACTTTAACCAATTCTGGATAATACGTACCCGTCAATCCAACAAATTCATCAAGTCCTTGGAAATCAAGGAGAGAAGGGAAGAGAAATCCAGCATTGATGAATGAGTTTATGTCAGCATACTTGGGAGGAAGAATGGGTCTCTCCAAGAAGTAAGCCAGAAACCGTTCCTTTTGCTCCTCCGTGACAAGAAGACGAGAAAGATCAAGAGTGTTCATGGATACGTTCTTCGAGCGGTGTCTGCAGGAAGAGGAGGCCATTTTTCGGACTTGAAAATTTAGGGTTTGTGAAAGGGGTTTTTGGGTGAAGTCCGAATTGAACAATTTAAAGGGATGGAGCAGAAGGGGAGGGTAAAAACGAGCAAAACCCACTAATTTGTTCTGAGTTTGAGCAAGAAACGAGAGAGAATGATAGGAAGAACTGGTTCGGCGACGAGGGAAGGAGAAAGAGGAAAAGCAGTGTAATCGATTAAGAGTTCTGACCGAAAGAACTTATACTATCGAGTTAGTAATTGATTACAGGTAGTTGTGTAATCGATTACCGCTATTCGAATTTTGAATAAAATTCAAAATAGCAATTGTAATCGATTACAGCAGTTGATGTAATCGATTACCTGCAGTCCAAAATTTGAAATTTCCAAATTTCAACTATGTAATCAATTATAGCAGTTAAAGTAATCGATTACTCAGAGAAATTCAATAATCAACAGGACTAAGAGCAAGGGTAATCCATTTATAAACCTAAGATAATCGATGAACATTTTTTATAAGTTCTATCATATGTAATGCATGTTCATATAAATACTTCAGCACATAATTAATTATGACAAGCAATCACATAATAAATATTTAATCAATTATAAAGAGGCTTATGTTAGGGCATTTCTAGTGGTATCATAAGTCATATGTCTTAAGCTTATTATAACTATAAGACATGAATATATGAGTTTATATGTTCACTCAGAATCTAACTAGGTAATTTTCAAACTAGTGTAAGCATATACCTAGAAAAATATTTTGCTAATTTTATTATTGTTTCTACTGTTTTTCCTATGATCTCCTAGACATTGGGCTTTAGGAGCAAGTTTCTAGACTTGATTCCTTTTTAACTGATTAAGTCTCTCCTGCATTGCTATAATCCAATATTCATCCTCTAGAGCATCATTTACTTTTGATGGTTCTATCTGAGAGACTAAGGCCATATTTAAAACTGAATCATTTAAACGTAGCCTTGTAGAAACGCCTCTAGAAATATCACCAATAATATTATCAACTGGATGATCCCTATGGGTTCTCCATTCCTTTGGAAGTTGATAAGTATTATCTTCAATGGGCTCTTCTTGTATTGGATTATGATCTTCATCCTTTTGAGAATCTTCATTTACAATGATATCATCTTCTTCAATATCTGGAGTATTAACTCTATCTTCTATTGAAGATTTAGATTCATCAAAAGAAACATGTATGGATTCTTCCACAGATAGAGTTTTCTTGTTAAAGACTCTATATGCTTTGCTTGTTAGAGAATAACCAAGGAATATACCTTCATCATATTTTTCATCAAACTTTCCAAGGTTTTCCTTTCCATTATTCAAAACAAAGCATTTTGATCCAAAAGCATGTAGATGAGAGATGTTTAGTTTCCTTCCTTTGTAGAGTTCATAGGGAGTTTTCTTAAGTATAGGTCTAATAAGAACTCTATTGGAAACATAGCAAGCAGTACTTACAGCATCAGCCCAGAAATATTTAGGGAGACTTGATTCACTTAACATGGTTCTTGCTAATTCTTCAAGTAATCTATTCTTCCTTTCTACTACACCATTTTGTTGTGGTGTTCTCGGAGTAGAGAAATTATGTGATATTCCATTTTCATCACATAGTTCTTGGAATTGTTGATTCTGAAATTCTCCACCATGATCACTTCTAATAGAAGAAATCTTTAAAGACTTCTCATTTTGAACAAGCCTTGCATATCTTTTGAATGCATTGAAGGCTTCATTCTTATGAGGAAGAAATAAAGTCCATGTAAATCTAGAGAAATCATCAACAATAACAAGTGCATAGAAATTACCTCCGAGGCTTTTAGTTCTAGATGGTCCGAACAAATCCATATGTAACAATTGAAGGGGTCTTGAAGTCGAAACTATGTTCTTTGGTTTGAAGGATGTTATGGTTTGCTTCCCCATTTGACATGCATCACAAAGCTTGTCTTTCTCGAATTTTATCTTTGGAAGCCCAACAACTAGATCATGCTTGACTAGTTTGTTTAAATGATCTATGTGAATATGAGCAAGTCTTCTATGCCATAGCCATGAATCATTATTATTCTTGGCCAAAAGGCATCTCACATTTTGTGGAATTTCTTCCAAGGAGATCATGAAGACTTTATTTACTTTATACCCAGAAAACTTAATTTCTTTAGTTTTCACATCTTTCACAACACATATATCATTAATAAAACCAACTTTCAAACCTTTATCACATAGTTGACTAATACTCAGAAGATTATGCATCAAACCATCAACGTAAAGAACTTTATCGATGACTGTTTGAGGGGGTGTGCCTATTCTTCCAATACCGAGTATTTTTCCCTTTTGATTGTTACCATATGTAACAAAACCTTTTTCTCTAGGTATAAGAAATGAAAACTTGGTTTTGTCTCCTGTCATGTGTGATGAGCAGCCACTATCAAGATACCATAAATCCTTTGCTGCTTTCATACACACTTACATGACAAAGTTCAGACATGGGTATTAGGAACCCAACAAGTTTTGGGTCCTTCTAAGTTAACATCCTTTCTTACCCAAATGTATTCCCTATTTGCTACTCCTACATGTTTGTAGTAACATCTACTAGGGGTATGTCCTACTTTGTTACAATACGTACAAGAGTAATGATTGTAACTAGAGGTTTGTCTAGGAGAGGAATGAATCTTCTTAGGATGTCTATTTTAAGTATTCTTCCTATTGTATGTACTTCTAACAGGGTTAATCCTTTTGTTACTAGAAGATCCTACCGTATGGTTTGGTTTTACAAACACAGTTTTCCTAATCTCCTTTGTCTTTGGGTGAGAAGTATATCCTAAACCTGATTTATTGTTTGAATGTTTTTGAACACTTAGGATATCATCTAACTTCTGTTTTCCTTTATTGAAATTATTTACTCTTTGTTGAAGATTATCTATCTTTTCTTCTAAAGAACTACACTTAGTGCATTTTTGTGCAGTATCTAGTTTAGATTTCACTATGTCTAATTCCTCCTGTAAAGTTCTACACTTACTTTCTAAGGATGAAATCAAATCATTTTGCTTGGTACTAATCTTGGAAAATTCTTGACAAAATTTGAACATATTCTCCATAGCAAACTTTAAATCATGAGAAGACATAGAATTATCACTAACCTGGGAATCTTCAACATCTGAGTCATGTGAAGCCATCAAGGCAACTTGTGCTTCTTCTTTGTCCGAATCTGATGATGAACTTACTTCATTATCATCCCAAGCCAAATATGCTCTTCGAGTAGGTTGATCCTTTTTCTCGAATTTCTCTCTTAGACCATGTTTCTTCTTCTGAAGATTTGGACAATCTGACTTGAAATGTCCCGGTTTGCCACACTCGAAACATGTAATCTTTTGAGATGAAGAAGACTCATTGTTCCTTTGGAAGGCTCTATTGTTGTTAAATTTAACGTTTTTCCTTTTAAGAAACTTTCCAAAGTTCTTTACTAGAAGATTCAGATTTCCATTGTCTTCTTCTTCAGAGTCTGCATCATAATCTTCTTTGATGCTTTCTTTTGCCTTTAAAGAAATTGATCGATGCTTCTCCTCATGTTGTTCATGCTCTTCTAAACGATTCAATTCCAACTCATGTTCTTGGAGTTTTCCAAAGAGAGTTGCAAGAGTCATATTTGATAAACTCTTCTTTTTAGAGATGGCTGTAACTTTTGGTTGCCATACTCTTGTAAGTGATCTTAGAACTTTCATGTTCAAGTCACTGTTTGAAAATTGTTTTCCAAGAGCAATCAAATGATTAATCAAATGAGTGAATCGTTTTTGCATATCTAATACCTTTTCTCCTGGAAGCATTCTGAACATTTCATACTCCTGAGATAAAGTATTGATCTTTGATCTCTTGACTTCATCTTTTCCTTCATGAGTCACCATCAACGTATCCCATATTTCTTTTGATGAAGTGCACGTTGATACTCTGAAAAATTCGTCCATGCCAAGAGCAGATGTAAGGATGTTCATTCCTTTGAGATCATGTTGAACCTTCTTCTTTTCTTCTTCACTCCAAGTACTTTCTGATTTTGGTTGTGAAGTTCCTTCTTCATCTGTTGTTACAGGCACAAAGGGACCTTCTTCAATGGCTTTCCATATTCCTGCGTCTAATGACTTTATGAATATCTTCATCTTGATTTTCCAGAAGTCATAATGTTCTCCATTGAAGAATGGTGGCCTGTTTATGTTGAATCCTTCATTTGTTCCATGATTGGAAGAGGATGCCATCTTTTCCCGGATCTTAGGACACTACAAGAAATTTGACTTTCCGCCGCGGCCAAAAAACCGCGGCTGCAGGTAAAAAAACCGTGGCAATAACCTTCGACCACGGTTTGGCCACGGTTTCCCGCCTGTGGGATATGCAGCCGTGGCCTTTGCTAATCGGCCACGGTTTGACACTTTAGGCCACCAATTTCTGATAACCGTGGCACGAATAGGCCACGGTTTAACCACGCTGGTTGAGGCCACGGTTTGCAGCTATTTCTTTAAACCACGGTTTCCAAACCGTTGCTTTGATATTTAGGCCGCGGTTACTTGCCGTGGTATTATTCAACCACGGATTACAGCCCCTTCAATACACCACGGTTTTCAAACCGTGGGTTTACACGGTTTACAGCTCCTTCTTTACACCACAGTTTTTAAACCGTTGCTATTATATGAGTGGGACCATATTTAGACCACGATTTTAGCTGTGCCTGTACGTTTAAGGCAATGATTATAACCTGTCGCATTTGCATTTAAGCCATAATTCACATTTTAACCCAGAATTTTGAATAGATCTTTCTAACACAATTTAGACCACAAAATGTGTTTTAAAAAGTATACATGAATCTCATATATTTAATGCTTGAAAGTAATTAAATATATCAATAAACAAATAGCAACAAGAAATTTTTAAGCTAGCATATCAAAATATGCATTAGTTAAAAGTTATGACTACACCAAGCTGACGAAACTAACTAATAATTTAGTCCAAAAAATATATGTATGTCTAGATGTCTTCATCTCAAAATTAAAACAAAGGTTCCAAGAGATAGAACATAAATCATCATTTTTAAACACCTCACGCATCATATTCTTCTTCCTCTTCTTCTTCTCCTACTTCAATACATACCAGAGCTAGACTTCCTGAAACTTCCGTCCAGACTTTTTCCTGGAGATGAATCCATTCCATTTTGCAGAAAATCTGATTCACATGATTAAAAAGGTTAAGCGTAGGTTAATAAATCTCCATATGCAAATTTGTTTTGACCTAATAAATAATTAGGCAATTGCCGATATGAAAGCAAGTATGTATCTCCAAATCCTATAAACATTCTTCAATATCCCCAAACAAGAAAAACCGCATTCAATTACACTTCTGATTAATAAATATCCTTCAACTCTTGAGTCTTGAGGCACCAGAGAGATGAAGACATTTCTCAGAAACTAGGAAAAAAGTACATTCATACAAAGACACATATAGCTAGGAATAAAAAGACTAAGATATTTTTCATTTTTATTCCTCAAGAAGATGAGGAACTATAATGTTCCAGATAGAAAAGAGAGCTGTCTTCAACAGCAAAGCAATATCAAACAGTTGGGGATGTAGGGGAATATAAGGCAAAACCAGCAAATTCAAATCAATAAATTATTTTGTTTCTTCGAGCCTATGAACAGATCCTACATTGATAAAACCTACAATACATTAAGTTTTCCTAAAACAAAAATGTAGAGAAAAAGTAAAAAAGAAAGCACTATAACTTCAAAAGCCATGTGTGATTTAACGATGGTGCCACTATTAGATTTTAAGCATAAGGAATGCAGGGTTATATGAAAATTTTATCTCCACTTCATTGAGATTCTTGCTCACATTTTACAGCCCAAGCACAGTTGCTGAGGTGTAAGTAAACAAATTTTCATCCATTACTGAATTTACTATGTAAGAGAATCAATTCAATTATTGGAGGCAAACTTTGATGCAGTCCAGTGTTCCTTTTGAATACAACTGTTCTGTTACCCTATTTACTCTACAAATTGTTTTTGGCATCTAAAATTTTGTTACTCTTCACATACATCTCAAGGTACAAAATATACATCACATAACAATATTATCCTCCAGAAGATATAAAAAGAGAACCAAAGAATAAAACAACCAAATTGCTATGCAATACAAATAGCATTTGATCCATGTCAGCATAAAAAGAAAATCCCATTTAGCAAAACACCACAGCACAGAATTAGCAATGCAATACAAATTACAGATTGAATCTCAAATTTGCTACATTTTCATGAAAAGAAAATGAGCCACAAACAAGAGAACATGCCACTAAACTCAAAGTGAAACTCACCTAATTGCATCGCGACCACCAAGGGGATTTTGGAAAAAAACACTCCAAAGCTGAAAACTTTCAAGATTCCAAGATCTCCCCAAACCTCAAAGCCCACATTTTTCAACCCATACGAGGCAATGTCTGTCGAGGATGAAAAGGACAGGCAATGCAGCCAGAAGCAGACGGCAAAAACGGGACAACACAGGAACTGAGAAAGATAAATCTTAAGGCATTGTTGATGGAGAAAAATGAACAAGGCACCATCTTGTTTTGAAAATAAAAAACAATACAAACACTTGCTATTTCCCCCTCCTATGGGAAAATGTAAAAAAGGAAACTTTTTAGCTGTAGTGAAGGCCAGAATCTAAATTCACATTCTCATTCTACTTCAACCCAACTGAATATTCATGAGGAATACTACAATGACTACATAACCAAACAAACACCGAGGTTGTCGTGCTTGCCAAGGCCAGAATCTAAGCTATGTAATAATTAACTTGCATTTGTAGATCTTGTCAAGGAAAGTATCTAAGTTTTGTAGTGATTAACTTGCATTCAGCAAAAACATTATCAGTTTCCCCAAAGGCCTATAATGACCTCTTGCATTTTTTTAACTTAATAATAAGAAGAATAAATAGGCAATTCAATGAGCTTGTTGGTCTTGTAAGAACTACAAGGCAGTAATCATTGGTAACCAAAACTAAATACAAGACTGCTTTAAAAACTAAATGCTTTGAAAATAAAATGATTCAGCTACTTGATTAAAAACAAATCTACAAGACTACAACTGCAAACGTATAACTGTCCCTGCTACCAAATATGATCAACATAATAAATGATGGATGGAAAGAAAGAAAGATACTGAGAGAAAATGAGCTATTTCTTTCAATTGTATTCATGTATTTTAGGAACAAAGGACCTATTGCTACACAAAGAATGAATTAACATCAAATGGGGAAGCAGCTTATAGCATTCAATGAGAAAACAATTGACAGACCCATGCTCCTACAAGACCTAAACGATTGATATGAAGAAAAAAATTTTGCATAGAAATGAGTCGCTAACCCAATATCTAAGTCCTAACTTTGGGCCTGCTGCACAAAGAACTCACAAGGAAATTACATCTATTGTTAACCACGTCAATCATTAAAAACTCAATATATATATTCATAGAAACAGAGAAAAATGTCTGTACCTGCAACTTTGGGCGCAGTGCTTCAAGTTGTCCATTAGGCTTATGTGCTCCCTGCTATTCGAACAATCATATAGAAAAGCCAAAGGAAATTTACTGATCAGTTGAAAGTTCTGATAACACAATTATTCATGATGAAAAGTCAGTTTTGGAAGAAAATTTCACATTGACATAGACAACTGGAGGATGAAGAAAGTGAAGCGGCGGAGCATCAAAGAAGCAAGATCAGACAGGGAAGTTACCTTGGTTCGAGTGAAGGTTTGAGACGACAACTCAAAGGGTTCGACGACGGTGAGGAAAATGAAACGACGAGAGGACACAAGTGGTGGATGACGCAACCAGCTTCGCCATCGACGACGAGAGGTGGAGAGGATGCAGGAAGCTTCGTCTTCGACGATTACGGAGAAGATGAAACACGCGTGTGGGTGTGGTTGCAGAACGATGAAGGTCGTGCATAATGATGGAGGCGAGGGGTTAGGTTACGAAATTCCAGAACAATGGAGGCGAGGGGCGCGATGGAGATGAAATTTTAGAACGATGGAGGCGAGGGGCGGGATAGAGACGAAATTCCAGAATGATGGAGGCGAGGGGCGCGATGGAGATGATAGTGCAGCCACGATGGAGGCGATCAAGGGGTTAGGTTCGAAAGTGCAAAGTGCAGAAACGTGTATAGTGCAAAAACTCAAATTTCTAATTCTAATTAATTTTGATTATGTTACAGAAATAAAATAAAAACCGGGAGTTTTTGGCGGGCCAAAT
The DNA here is from genome assembly GCA_030819835.1 of Acmispon strigosus. Taxonomy (NCBI): domain Eukaryota; kingdom Viridiplantae; phylum Streptophyta; class Magnoliopsida; order Fabales; family Fabaceae; genus Acmispon; species Acmispon strigosus. The sequence continues at coordinate 4,222,874 of JAUAMA010000005.1, read as the reverse complement.
TTTAATAGGCTTTTTATTCTAAAAATCATACTGCCACGGTTGGATGAGTGTGGCATAAGGGTCCACGGTTGGCAAACCGCGTCCACAATATAGCCACGAGTACTAAACTGTGGTTTAAAGAGTATAGGCTACGGTTTCCTTTGTTCAGATTTTAATTTTTGTAAAATTATCTTACGGTTCGAAAACCGTGGCATTTGGTCATGTTAGGCCACAAGTTTCTGACCGTTGCAAATTTTAGCGTGGCTGAAAGTCAAATTTCTTGTAGTGGGAATAACTTACCTAAACTTCCGCTCTGATACCAATTGTTAATACAGATAGCAACCTGAGAGGGGGGGGGGGTGAATCAGTGTTGCCCCAATTTTCGCCTTATTGAAATTGTTACTTTCAAGTTTATGATGATCACGAAATGATCGTTATGATTGCAGCGGATTTGAGCGATACTTGAAAGTAAATATGAAGGATAGAGGCAATCACACACAAGAATTTATCCTGGTTCACCTTCAATCCACCGAAGGCTACGTCCAGTCCCTCAAGAAAATCCCTTGAGGATTTTTCCACTTATTGATAAAAATCTCTTACAAGTTCCTAACCCAAGGACCCCAAGAATTTCTACCAATATCCTGTGAAAGGAAACCACTTTCAACAGCCCCTGAAAGCAAACCGCTTTCAGTTCCTGAAGGAAAACCACCCTCAGACCTTGAAGACAAACTTGTCTTCAATCGAAACCCTGAAAGTAAACCACTTCCAGTGACAACAACCCTTCACCGAATACCACGGTGAAAAACTCAATCTTACAGAAAGAGATGAAGAAGATATTACAATTGGCTGTATCAATCCTTTAACATACAATAGGATTGATCATGAGAAATTATGCTTTAAGGCTTTTAAGCATAATACAATTCTGAGTTCTTCAAGATATGAACAACTAAAGTGTTCTTATTGACATGAAGATCATGAACTCAGAATTTAGGCTCCAAAAGATTTAAGTTCTAAAAGATGAACTAATTTGACAAAGTTTTGGCCTAATGGTGTTTTCTCATGTGTAATGTGTTGTCTCTTGTTGTGTCTTGTGTATGTTCTTGTATGTTCTTGTATGTTATGTTTTCTGGACTCAAATGGTCTTTATATAGGCAAGGGAAACGTCCTTGAACCATCACAACCCTTTTCAAAAGGTTTGGGACACAATGGTTCATGAAAAGATGCACTTTTTCGTTCTGGTAATCGATTACCATCCTTAGTGTAATCGATTACACAAGTGACCGTTTCAGTTTGAATTTGAATTTCAAACATGTAATCGATTACAAGCCATGAGTAATCGATTACTTGCCTAGGTGTAATCGATTACCATAATGCTGCAATCGATTACAAAGAAGCCCATTTTCCAGAAACTTGATCTTTGAGACTGGCTTAAGGTTTTCTACTTCTTTTAAGTTATGAAAACACTTAGCTTGATTAGATTAGGTGTTTTAAGAGCCTTTATGCTTTAATAGACCTTTGGAAGCATAACTCACCTAATACTAAGACTTTTAGACTATTGATGGACTTGAAGAGCTTGTTTCTTTGAAGTCTTCTTTTCTTCTTTTCTTCTTTTCTTCTTTTCTTCTTTTTGTTGATGAGTTTATCGTCATCAAAACCACAGCCAGGGTCAGGAGCAAGACCTTCTTCCCAAATTTTATGATTTTTCGGTAAACTCTAGGCTTTTAGACTAATTTTAGGGTTTTCATCTTATTTTAGGGTTTGAGGCCAGCTTAAGGGCTTTTAGACTGATTTTAGGGTTTTCTAATCAACTTTAGGGCTTTTTTTCGATTTCAAGATTTTCAACCGATTTCAGGGTTTTTCCGTTGACTATAGTATAGGGTATTTGGACAATTTAGGGGCTCCGAGACAATTTTATGGTTTTTCTGTAGACACTAGGCTTGTAGAATGATTTTAGAAAAATACAAAATATAAAAAGGCTTAATCCAATGAGTTTAGATTTTAGTTTAATTTTAATTTTAGTATTAGTTAATTTTGAGAGGTACAAAAATAAAAAAGAAGTGAGTCCAAAATGTTTATTGAATTAGCTTCTAAAAAAAAGAGAAACTAAGCTGGCCCAACAGGAGACAAAAAAAAAAGGGAGAGAACACCAAAAATTGCTTCTGAAACCCTAGCAGCAAGGACAGGACGCGTGTCATGATGCAAGAGGAGGAAGTGGGCGCTGGGGGCACTCTGGTAATTTGCCACCCCAGAAACCCTAATTTTCTTCAGCTATTTAACCCCATCATTTCTCGGTTTCTGCACAAGAGAAGATTACTATTCACTCAGCAACCCTCCACTCAAACACCTGCAGCAACCACCGATTCGACCCTCCTTCCTCCTCTCAACCCACCGCCACCCTTTTTCTCCCTTAACCTCGCCACCTCCTCTTCGTCCCTCACCCAGACACCACCACCACCGCTGTTCCTCAATCTCACTTCAAACCAACATCCGACCACGAAACCCTTCTCTTCGAGACTCACCAGCCACCAGCCATCAGCCATCTCCTTTCCACCACTCGGCCGCCGCGTTTCTGCTTCTCCTTACCACCGTTCAGGGCGCCGCCACCACTGGTCCCTCCGTACCAGATTCCGGCGTCGTCATTGAACCACCGCTCCAGAACCCCCGTCGCAACACTGCAGTGCCGCCGCCGCGCCTCCGACCTCCGCCAACATCTACCGCCGTACCACCACCGGCCCCGCCACCCCAGAACCGCTTGGAAGCTCCGCCAAACACCTCAAGAATTCGCGGCTCCACCCCTCTTCCCCTTCGGTTGGTTCATTATTTCTTCCCCATATTTTTTTAGAAACTCTTAGTCTCTGTTCTGGTTGCAATCCTCTGAAACATTTTCTTCTTAATCTTCTGATGATTTTCCCTGTTGTATCCAGAAACTGGGTTTGAAGGTTTTTCTTGTTTTGATATGTTTGAGTTGTGGCTGCTGTAACAATTTGATGTTAAAGTGCTCTCTTTCTTTAATTTGGTGATGTCAAAGTTTCTGTTTTTTCTGGCCTGATGATGTTAAAGGTTCTTCCTTTTATTCATTTTCTTTGTTGTTGAGTTCGATCTGTTGTATGTGTTGAAAATGATGAACATGATGAACGACGAAGGACGGTGAATGATGAATATGTGGCATAAACTATGTTAAATTTTACTCCCTGTTTACTGGTTCTGGTTCTGAATGTTTGCTGGTTGTGTTCTTGAAGCTGGTTTTTTTTTTTTTTTTTTTTTAATTTTTGGAGCTTCCTTTCGTTTAACCAATTCTGTAAACTTTCTTTCTTGCTAAATTTAACTGGGTCAGAACTTCAAGTTTTGTTAAAGTTTTTTTTTTATGGTGATATTCAAGTTCCTAGCTTACCAGTTTAGTGATGCTCAATGCTTCTTGATCTAGATTGCAAAAGTTTCTTGCTTTTATTAATTTCTGTGGTGATAAAGATGCTGTTATATTTCATTGAATAATTGTTCCTATGGTTTATTATACTGAAATTGTTTGTTTGAGGCTTTTGCTTAATTTATATTGAGGCTAAACTTGTAAGTTGGTATCAAGAATTGATTTGGATTTTCTGCGAGGCAAAGAAGCATGAATTTGTTTGATAAAAATGTGAGCTTGATTTATTTGATGAAAGATGCCACCTTTGTTATAATAGAAGTTAGAAGTATGTTTTTGCCTCTTGTCTCATTTATTTGTGACTCATTGGTTTGTTGAATTTGTGCCTGAGCCAACTTGAGCAAGCTTGGACCTTTGTTATGAAGGAGTCAAAAGACATTGCGTTGATGAGGATCCTTTTATCATGATTCTATTTGATTATGCTGGATTAATGTATCAATTAAAGGACTTTTATTTTCATGTATCTTTTATTCATGGTTCGACTTGTAGCATTTTTTTTTTAGGATTCTACGCGATTGAAAAATAAAATGAATATCCGACTTGCACCTCCGACCCTTTTTTTTTATATTTTTATAACGCGATTCAACCCTTTTTTTTATCTTTTCGGAAATACATGAGCAGAATTACATCTGACTTGTATGCATGAGCGAAATGACATTTGACTTGCACCCCAATTCTTTTTTAAAAACACCAATCCAATCCTCTTTTAAATTCTTTGGGAAATACATGAGCATAATTACATCTGACTTGTATGCATGAACGAAACTACATTCGTCTTGCGCGCATTTTAAACAAGAAACAATCGAATTCAATTAAGACATTAAAGAACTACGTAAGCCTTGACGCCTCTTAAGAGGGTACGTAGGACGGGTTAAGTCTCGACAGGCGCTTAAAAATAAAAATAAAAAATGTTTTCTAAACTCTTCTTTTTTAACAATAAAATTATTAATTCCCTTTTCTTTCTTCTAATGGGGTAATTCAATATTTTCTAAGTAATTAAAACATGCACAACAATTGAAAGTTACCGTCTTAAGACGGATGCATTAGGGGTGCTGTGGGGTTTATTCTCCACCCTTCCCTATGCATAAATAGACTCTCGGACCCAACTTTGGTTCGTAGGCTTAAAATTGCTTAAAAAAGGGTTTTTTCAATGTTTTCCCAAAACAAATGAATATTGGTGGCGACTCTGTTTGTATGTCTTAAATTTTTAGGCACGGTCTTTACAAGTCTCTAGGCTTTTAGACTGATTTTAGGGTTTTTTTGGCTTATTATAGGGTTTTAGGCCGGTTTTGGGCTTTTGGGCCGGTTTTCGGGTTTTCGGCTTATTGTAGGGTATTAGGCCGAGTTTATGGTTTTCTAATCAACTTTTGGGTTTTCGGCCAATTGTAGGGTTTTTCCGCAGGCGTTAATATAGTCTTTTTGGACGATTTTAGGGCTCTGGGTAACTTTATGGTTTTTTAGTAGACTCTAGGCTTTTAAATTGATTTTAGGGTTTTCACCCTATTTTAGGGTTTTAGGCTGGATTTAGGGCTTTTAGACTAGTTTTAGGTTTTTCGGCTTATTATAGGGTTTTAGGCTGGCTTTAGGGTTTTCTTATCAACTTTACGGCTTTTTGTCGATTTTAGGGTTTTCGAACGAATTTAGGGTTTTTTCGCAGACTATAGCATAGGGTATTTGGCGATTTAAGGGCTCCGGGTCATTTTTATGGTTTATATGTAGACTTTAGGCTATTAGACTGATTTTAGGGTTTTCTGATTTAAGGGCTTGAGGTCATTTTATGGTTTTTCTGTAGATTTTAGGCTTTTAAGCTGATTTTAGGGTTTTCGGCTTATTATAGGGTTTTAGGTCGATTTTAGGTGCATTTAGACTGATTTTAGGTTTTTCGGCTTATTGTAGGGTTTTATGCAAGCTTTAGTGTTTTCTGATCAACTTCGAGGCTTTTATCCGATTTCAGGGTTTACGGCCGATTTCAAGGTTTTTCCGCAGACTATAGCATAGGGTATTTGGACGATTTAATGGCTCCGGGTCATTTTTATGGTTTTACTGTTGACTCTAGGCTTTTAGACTAATTTTAGGGTTTTCGGCTTATTATAGGGTTTTAGGCCAGCTTTAGGGCTTCCTGATCAACTTTTGGGTTTTCAGCCAATTGCAGGGTTTTTCCGCAGACTATAATATAGTCTTTTTGGATGATTTAAGGGCTCCGGGTAAATTTTATAGTTTTTTTGTAGACTCTAGGCTTTTAAACTGATTTTAGGGTTTTCGCCCTTTTTTAGGGTTTTAGGCCAAATTTAGGGCTTTTAGATTGATTTTAGGGTTTTCGGTTTATTATAGGGTTTTAGGCCGGATTTAGGGCTTTTAGATTGATTTTAGGGTTTTTTGGCTTATTATAGTGTTTTAGGCCGGCTTTTGGGGTTTTAGACTGATTTTAGGGTTTTCGGCTTGTTGTAGGTTTTAGGCCGGCTTTAGGGTTTTCTAATCAACTTTAGGGCTTTTGGCCGATTTCAAGGTATTTCCGTTGACTATAGCATAGGGTATTTGGACGATTTAAGGGCACCGAATCATTTTTATGGTTTTTTTGTAGACTCTAGGCTATTAGACTGATTTTAGGGTTTTCGGCTTATTATAGGGTTTTAGGCCCGCTTTATGGCTTTCCGATCAACTTTAGGGCTTTTGGCCGATTTCATGGTTTTCTACCCATTTCAGGGTTTTTCCGCTGACAATAGTATAGGGTGTTTGGACGATTTATGGGCTCCGGGTCAATTTTATGGTTTTTCTGTAGACTCTAGGCTTTAAGACTGATTTTAGGGTTTTTTGGCTTATTATAGTGTTTTAGGCGGGCTTTTGGGCTTTTAGACTGATTTTAGGGTTTTCGGCTTGTTGTAGGGTTTTAGGCTGGCTTTACAGTTTTCTAATCAACTTTAGGGCTTTTGACAATTTCAGGGTTTTCGGACGATTTCTGGGTTTTTTCGCTGACTATAGCATAGGGTATTTGGCTGATTTAAGGGCTTCGGGTCAATTTTAGGGGTTTTCTGTAGACTCTAGAATTTTAGACTAATTTTAGGGTTTTCGATTTATTATAGGGTTTTAGGCCGGCTTTAGGGCTTTCTAATGAACTTTAGGGCTTTCGTCCGATTTCAGGGTTTTAGACCGATTTCTGGGTTTTTCCGCAGACTATAGTATAGGGTACTTGGACTATTTAAGGGCTCCGGGTCAATTTTTTGGTTTTTGTGTAGACTCTAGGCTTGTAAACCGATTTTAGGGTTTTTGGCTTATTAGAGAGTTTTAGGCCGATTTTTGGTGCTTTTAGACTGATATTAGGGTTTTCGGCCGATTTCAAGGGTTTTCCGCTCACTATAGCATAGGTTATTTGGACAACTTATGGCCTCCGGGTCATTTTTATGGTTTTTCTGTAGACTCTAGGCTTTCAGACTGATTTTAGTGTTTTCTGCTTATTATAGGGTTTTAGGCCAGCTTTAGGGCTTTCTGATCAACTTTAGGGCTTTTGGCCAATTTCATGGTTTTTCCGCTGCCTATAGTACAGGGGGTGTAGACGATTTAAGGGCTCCGGGTCAACTTTATGGTTTTTCTGTAGACTCTAGGCTCTTAGACTAATTTTAGGATTTTCGGCCGGCTTTAGGGTTTTCTAATCTACTTTTGTGTTTTCGGCCAATTGTAGGGTTTTTCCGCAGACTTTAAGATAGTCTTTTAAAACGATTTAAGGGCTCCGGGTAAATGTTATGGTTTTTCTGTAGAATCTAGGCTTTTAAACTGATTTTAGGTTTTTCGCCCTATTTTAGGGTTTTAGGCCAGATTTAGGGCTTTTAGACTGATTTTAGGGTTTTCGGCTTATTATAGGGTTTTAGGCTGGCTTTAGGGCTTTCTAATCAACTTTAGTGCTTTTGGCCGATTTTAGGGTTTTCGACCGATTTTAGGGTTTTTACGCAGACTATAGCAATGGGTATTTGACGATTTAAGGGCTCAGTGTCATTTTTATGGTTTATCTGTAGTCTGTAGGCTTTTAGACTGATTTTAGGGTTTTTTGGCTTATTATAGGGTTTTAGGCCAGTTTTGGGCTTTTAGACTGATTTTAGGGTTTTCGGCTTATTGTAGGGTATTAGGCCGACTTTAGGGTTTTCTAATCAACTTTAGGGCTTTAGGCCGATATCAGGGTTTTCGTCCGTTTTCAAGGTTTTTCGGCTGACTGTAGCATAGGGTATTTGGACGATTTAAGGGCTCCAAGTCATTTTTATGGTTTTTTTGTAGACTCTAAGCTATTAGACTGATTTTAGGGTTTTCGGCTTATTATAGGGTTTAAGGCCGGCTTTAGGGTTTTCGGATCAACTTTAGGGCTATTTGACAATTTCAGGGTTTTCGGACGATTTCTGGGTTTTTCTGCTGACTATAGCATAGGGTATATGGATGATTTAAGGGCTTCGAGTCATTTTAGTGTTTTTCTGTAGATTCTAGGCATTTAGGCTGATTTTAGGGTTTTCGGCTTATTATAGGGTTTTAGGCTGATTTTTGGTGCTTTTAGACTGTTTTTCGACTTATTGTAGGGTTTTATGCCAGCTTTAGGGTTTTCTGATCAACTTCATGGCTTTTGGCCGATTTCAGGGTTTTCCGCAGACTATAGCATAGTGTATTTGGACGATTTAAGGGCTCCGGGTCAATTTTAGGGTTTTTTTGTAGACTCTAGGCTTTTAGACTAATTTTAGGATTTTCGATTTATTATACGTTTTAGGCTGGCTTCAGGGCTCTCTAATCAACTTTAGGGATTTCGTCCGATTTCAGGGTTTCCGACCGATTTTTGGGTTTTTTCGAAGACTATAATATAGGGTATTTGGACTATTTAAGGGCTCCAGGTCAATTTTTTGGTTTTAGTGTAGACTGTAGGCTTTTAGACTAATTTTAGGGTTTCCGGCTTATTATAGGGTTTTAGGCCGGTATTTTGTGCTTTTAGATTAGACTGATTTTAGGGTTTTCGGTCGATTTCAGGGTTTTTCCGCTCACTATAGCATAGGGTTTTTGGACGATTTAAGGGCTCCGGGTCTATTTTATGGTTTTTCTGTAGACTCTAGGCTTTTAGAATGATTTTAGTGTTTTCGGCTTATTATAGGGTTTTAAGCCGGCTTTAGGGCTCTCTGATCATCTTTACGGCTTTTGGCCGATTTCAGGGTTTTCCGCTGCCTATACTATTGGGTGTTTGGACGATTTAAAGGCTCCGGGTCAATTTTATGGTTTTTCTGTAGACTCTAGGCTCTTAGACTAATTTTAGGATTTTCGGTTTATTATAGGATTTTTGGCCGACTTTAGGGTTTTCTCATCAACTTTTGGGTTTTCGGCCAATTGCACGGTTTTTCCGCAGCTGTTAATATAGTCTTTTTGGGCGATTTAAGGGCTCTGGGTAAATTTATGGTTTTTTTGTAGACTCTAGGCTTTTTAACTGATTTTAGGGATTTCACCCTATTTTAGGGTTTTAGGCCGGATTTAGGGCTTTTAGACTGATTTTAGGTTTTTCGGCTTATTATAGGGTTTTAGATTGGCTTTAGGGTTTTCTCATCAACTTTAGGGCTTTTTGTCGATTTTAGGGTTTTTATGCAGACTATAGCATAGGGTATTTGACGATTTAAGGGCTCCGTGTCATTTTTATGGTTTATATGTAGACTCTAGGCTATTAGACTAATTTCAGGGTTTTCTGATTTACGGGCTTGAGGTCATTTTATGGTTTTTCTGTAGATTCTAGGCTTTTAAGCTGATTTTTTGGGTTTTCGGCTTATTATTGGGTTTTAGGCCGATTTTAGGTGCTTTTAGACTGATTTTAGGTTTTTCGGCTTATTGTAGGGTTTTATGCCGGCTTTAGGGTTTTCTGATCAACTTCAGGGCTTTTAGCCGATTTCACGGTTTTCGGCCGATTTTAGGGTTTTTCCGCAGACTATAGCATAGGGTATTTGGACGATTTAATGGCTCCGAGTCACTTTTATGGTTTTACTGTTGACTCTAGGCTTTTAGACTGATTTTAGGGTTTTCGGCTTATTATAGGGTTTATGTCGATTTTTGGTGCTTTTAGATGGATTTTAGGGTTTTCGGCCGATTTCAAGGTTTTTCCGCTCACTATAGCATAGGGTATTTGGACGATTTAAGGGTTTTCGACCTTAGGGTTTTCTAATCAACTTTTGGGTTTTCGGCCAATTGTAGGGTTTTTCCGCAGACGTAAATATAGTCTTTTTGGAAGATATAAGGGCTCCGGGTAAATTTATGGTTTTTTTTGTAGACTCTAGACATTTAAACTAATTTCAGGGTTTTCACCCTATTTTAGGGTTTTAGGCCGGATTTAAAGCTTTTAGATTGATTTTAGGTTTTTCAGCTTATTATAGGGTTTTAGGCTGGCTTTAGGGTTTTCTCATCAACTTTAGGGGTTTTTGTCGATTTTAGGTTTTTCGAACGATTTTAGGGTTTTTACGCAAACTATAGCATAGGGTATTTGACTATTTAAGGGCTCCGGGTCATTTTTATGGTTTATATGTAGACTCTAGGCTATTAGACTGATTTTAGGGTTTTCTGATTTAAGGGCTTGAGGTCATTTTATGGTTGTACTGTTGACTCTAGGCTTTTAGACTGATTTTAGGGTTTTCGGCCGATTTCAAGGTTTTTCCGCTCACTATAGCATAGGGTATTTGGACGATTTAAGGGCTCCGGGTCAATTTTAGGGTTTTTTTGTAGACTCTAGGCTTTTAGACTAATTTTAGGATTTTCGATTTATTATAGGTTTTAGGCTGGCTTCAGGGCTCTCTGATGAACTTTAGGGATTTCGTCCGATTTCAGGGTTTCTGACCGATTTTTGGGTTTTTCCGAAGACTATAATATAGGGTATTTGGACTATTTAAGGGCTCCAGGTCTATTTTTTGGTTTTAGTGTAGACTGTAGGCTTTTAGACTAATTTTAGGTTTTTCGGTCGATTTCAGGGTTTTTCCGCTCACAGCATAGGGTTTTTGGACGATTTAAGGGCTCCGGGTCATTTTTTGGTTTTTCTGTAGACTCTAGGCTTTTAGACTGATTTTAGTGTTTTCGGCTTATTATAGGGTTTTTTAGCCGGCTTTACGGCTTTCTGATCAACTTTAGGGCTTTTGGCCAATTTCATGGTTTTTCTGCTGCCTATAGTATAGGGTGTTTAGACAATTTAAGGGCTCCGGGTCAACTTTATGGTTTTTCTGTAGACTCTAGGCTCTTAGATTAATTTTAGGATTTTCAGCTTATTATAGGATTTTTGGCTGGCTTTAGAGTTTTCTAATCAACTTTTGGGTTTTCGGCCAATTGCAGGGTTTTGCCGCAGACTTTAATATAGTCTTTTTAAACGATTTAAGGGCTACGGTTAAATGTTATGGTTTTTGTGTAGACTCTAGGCTTTTAAACTGATTTTAGGTTTTTCGCCCTATTTTAGGGTTTTAGGCCGGATTTAGGGCTTTTAGACTGATTTTAGGGATTTCGGCTTTTTATAGGTTTTTAGGCTGGCTTTAGGGTTTTCTAATCAACTTTAGTGCTTTTGGCCGAGTTTAGGGTTTTCAACCGATTTTAGGGTTTTTACGCAGACTATAGCATAGGGTATTTGACGATTTAAGGGCTCAGGGTCATTTTTATGGTTTATCTGTAGTCTATAGGCTATTAAACTGATTTTAGGGTTTTTTGGTTTATTATAGGGTTTTAGGCCGGTTTTGGGCTTTTAGACTGATTTTAGGGTTTTCGGCTTATTGTAGGGTATTAGGCCGACTTTAGGGTTTTCTAATCAACTTTAGGGCTTTGGTCCGATTTCAGGGTTTTCGTCCAATTACAGGGTTTTTCTGCTGACTATAGCAAAGCGTATTTGGACGATTTATGGGCTTCGAGTCAGTTTTATGGTTTTTTTGTAGACTCTACGCTATTAGACTAATTTTAGGGTTTTCGACTTATTATAGGGTTTAAGGCCGGCTTTAGGGTTTTTGGATCAACTTTAGGGCTATTTGTCAATTTTAGGGTTTTCGGACGATTTCTGGGTTTTTCGCTGACTATAGCATAGGGTATTTGGATGATTTAAAGGCTTCGGGTCATTTTATGGTTTTTCGGTAGATTCTAGGCTTTTAGGCTGATTTTAGGGTTTTCGGCTTATTATAGGGTTTTAGGCCGATTTTTGGTTCTTTTAGACTGATTTTAGGGTTTTCGGCTTATTGTAGGGTTTTATGCCAGCTTTAGTGCTTTCTGATCAACTTTAGGGCTTTTGTCCGATTTAAGGGTTTCCAACTGATTTCAGGGTTTTTCCATAGACTATAGTATAGGGTATTTGGACTATTAAAGGGCTCCGGGTCAATTTTTTGGTTGTTCTGTAGACTCTAGTCTTTTATACCGATTTTAGGTTTTTCGGCTTATTATAGGGTTTAAGGACGATTTTTGGTGCTTTTAGACTGAATTTATGGTTTTCGGCTTATTGTAGGGTTTCAGGAATGTTTTAGGGTTTTCTGATCTACTTTAGGGTTTTCGGTCGATTTCAGGGTTTTTCCGCTCACTATAGCGGGTATTTGGACGATTTAAGGGCTACGGGTCATTTTTATGGTTTTTCTGTAGACTCTAGGCTTTTAGATTGATTTTAGGGTTGTCGGCTTAATATAGGGTTTTAGGCCGGCTTTAGGGCTTTTGGCCGATTTCTGGGTTTTTCCGCTGCCTATTGTATTGGGTGTTTGGACGATTTAAGGGCTCCGGGTCAATTTTATGGTTTTTCGGTAGACTCTAGGCTCTTAGACTAGTTTTAGGATTTTCGGCTTATTATAGGATTTTTGGCCGACTTTCGGGTTTTCTAATCAACTTTTGAGTTTTCGGCCAATAACAGGGTTTTTCCGCAGACGTTAATATAGTCTTTTTGGATGATTTAGGCTCCGGATAAATTTTACGGTTTTTCTGTAGACTATAGGCTTTTAAACTGATATTAGGGTTTTCGCCCTATTTTAGGGTTTTAGGCCAGATTTAGGGTTTTCGGCTTATGGGTTTTCTAATCAACTTTAGGGCTTTTGGCCGATTTTTGGGTTTTCGAAAGATTTTAGGGTTTTTACGCAGACTATATAGCATAGGGTATTTGACGATTTAAGGGCTCCGGGTCATTTTTATGGTTTATCTGTAAACTCTAGGCTTTTAGACTTATTTTAGGGTTTTTTTGGCTTATTATAGGGTTTTGGGCCGGCTTTCGGGCTTTTAGACTGATTTTAAGGTTTTCGGCTTATTGTAAGGTTTTAGGCCGACTTTAGGGTTTTCTAATCAACATTAGGGCTTTAGGCTGATTTCATGGTTTTCGTCCGTTTTCAGGGTTTTTTGGCTTATTGTAGGGTTTTATGCCAGCTTTAGGGTTTTCTGATCAACTTCAGGGCTTTTAGCCGATTTCAGGGTTTTCGGCCGATTTCAGGGTTTTTCGGCTTATTGTAGGGTTTTATGCCAGCTTTAGGGTTTTCTGATCAACTTCAGGGCTTTTAGCCGATTTCAGGGTTTTCGGCCGATTTCAGTGTTTTTCCGCAGACTATAGCATAGGGTATTTGGACGATTTAATGGCTCCGTGTCATTTTTATGGTTTATATGTAGACTCTAGGCTATTAGACTGATTTTAGGGTTTTCTGATTTAAGGGCTTGAGGTCATTTTATGGTTGTACTGTTGACTCTAGGCTTTTAGACTGATTTTAGGGTTTTCGGCCGATTTCAAGGTTTTTCCGCTCACTATAGCATAGGGTATTTGGACGATTTAAGGGCTCCGGGTCATTTTTATGGTTTTTTTGTAGACTCTAGGCTTTTAGACTGATTTTAGTGTTTTCGACTTATTATAGGGTTTTAGGCCGGCTTTAGGGCTTTCTGATCAACTTTAGGGCTTTTGGCCAAATTCATGTTTTTTCCGCTGCCTGTAGTATAGGGTGTTTAGACGATTTAAGGGCTCCAGGTCAACTTTATGGTTTTTCTGTAGACTCTAGGCTCTTAGACTAATATTAGGATTTTCGGCTTATTATAGGATTTTTGGCCGGCTATAGGGTTTTCTAATCAACTTTTGAGTTTTCGGCCAATTGAAGGGTTTTTCCGCAGACTTTAAGATAGTCTTTTTAAACGATTTAAGGGCTCCGGGTAAATGTTACGGTTTTTGTGTAGACTTTAGGCTTTTAAACTGATTTTAGGTTTTTCGCCCTATTTTAGGGTTTTAGGCCGGATTTAGGGCTTTTAGACTGATTTTAGGGTTTTCGGCTTATTATAGGGTTTTAGGTTGGCTTTAGGGTTTTCTAATCAACTTTAGTGCTTTTGGCCGATTTTATGGTATTCGGCCGATTTTAGGGTTTTTACGCAGACTATAGCATAGGGTATTTGACGATTTAAGGGCTCAGGGTCATTTTTATGGTTTATCTGTAGTCTCTAGGCTTTTAGACCGATTTTAGGGTTTTTTGGCTTATTATAGGGTTTTAGGCCGGTTTTGGGCTTTTAGACTGATTTTAGGTTTTTTGGCTTATTGTAGGGTATTAGGCCGACTTTATGGTTTTCAAATCAACTTTTGGGTTTTCGCCCAATTGCACGGTTTTTCCACAGGCGTTAATATAGTCTTTTTGGACGATTTAAGGGCTCCGGGTAACTTTATGGTTTTTTTTAAACTCTAGGCTTTTAAACTGATTTTAGGGTTTTCTCCCTATTTTAGGGTTTTAGGCTGGATTTAGGGCTTTTAGACTGATTTTAGGTTTTTCGGCTTACTATAGGGTTTTAGGCTGGCTTTAGGGTTTTCTAATCAACTTTAGGGCTTTTTGTCGATTTTAGGGTTTTCGAACGATTTTAGGGTTTTTCCGCAGACTATAGCATAGGGTATTTGACGATTTAAGGGCTCCGAGTCATTTTTATGGTTTATATGTAGAGTCTAGGCTATTAGACTGATTTTAGGGTTTTCTGATTTAAGGGCTTGAGGTCATTTTGTGGTTTTTCTGTAGATTTTAGGCTTTTAAGCTGATTTTAGGGTTTTCGGCTTATTATACGGTTTTAGGTCGATTTTAGGTGCATTTAGACTGATTTTAGGTTATTCGGCTTATTGTAGGGTTTTATGCCAGCTTTAGTGTTTTCTGATAAACTGCAAGGCTTTTATCTGATTTCAATGTTTTCGGCCGATTTCAAGGTTTTTCCGCAGACTATAGCATAGGGTATTTGGACGATTTAATGGCTCCGGGTCATTTTTATGGTTTTACTGTTGACTCTAGGCTTTTAGACTAATTTTAGGGTTTTCGGCTTATTATAGGGTTTTAGGCCAGCTTTAGGGATTCCTTATCAACTTTTGGGTTTTCGGCCAATTGCAGGGTTTTTCCGCAGACTATAATATAGTCTTTTTGGATGATTTAAGGGCTCCGGGTAAATTTTATAGTTTTTTTGTAGACTCTAGGCTTTTAAACTAATTTTAGGGTTTTCTCCCTTTTTTAGGGTTTTAGGCCAGATTTAGGGCTTTTAGACTGATTTTACGGTTTTCGGTTTATAATAGGGTTTTAGGCCGGATTTAGGGCTTTTAGACTGATTTTAGGGTTTTTTTGGCTTATTATAGTGTTTTAGGCCGGCTTTTGGGGTTTTAGACTGATTTTAGGGTTTTCGGCTTGTTGTAGGGTTTTAGGCCGGCTTTAGGGTTTTCTAATCAACTTTAGGGCTTTTGGCTGATTTCAAGGTTTTTCCGTTGACTATAGCATAGGGTATTTGGACGATCTGAGGGCACCGAATCATTTTTATGGTTTTTTTGTAGACTCTAGGCTATTAGACTGATTTTAGGGTTTTCGGCTTATTATAGGGTTTTAGGCCGGCTTTATGGCTTTCCGATCAACTTTAGGGCTTTTGGCCGAATTCATGGTTTTCTACCGATTTCAGGGTTTTTCCGCTGACAATAGTATAGGGTGTTTGGACGATTTATGGGCTCCGGGTCAATTTTATGGTTTTTCTGTAGACTCTAGGCTTTAAGACTGATTTTAGGGTATTTTGGCTTATTATAGTGTTTTAGGCGGGCTTTTGGGCTTTTAGACTGATTTTAGGAATTTCGGCTTGTTGTAGGGTTTTAGGCTGGCTTTAGGGTTTTCTAATCAACTTTAGGGCTTTTGACAATTTCAGGGTTTTCGGACGATTTTTGGGTTTTTTCGCTGACTATAGCATAGGGTATTTGGCTGATTTAAGGGCTTCGGAGCAATTTTAGGGGTTTTCTGTAGAGTCTAGGCTTTTAGACTAATTTTAGAGTTTTCGATTTATTATAGGGTTTTAGGCCGGCTTTAGGGCTTTCTAATGAACTTTAGGGCTTTCGTCTGATTTCAGGGTTTCAGACCGATTTATGGGTTTTTCCGCAGACTATAGTATAGGGTATTTAGACTATTTAAGGGCTCCGGGTCAATTTTTTGGTGTTTCTGTAGACTCTAGGCTTGTAAACCAATTTTAGGGTTTTTGGCTTATTATAGGGTTTTAGGCCGATTTTTGGTGCTTTTAGACTATATTAGGGTTTTCGGCCGATTTCAAGGTTTTTCCGCTCACTATAGCATAGGTTATTTGGACGATTTATGGGCTCCGGGTCATTTTTATGGTTTTTCTGTAGACTCTAGGCTTTTAGACTGATTTTAGTGTTTTCGGCTTATTATAGGGTTTTAGGCCGGCTTTAGGGCTTTCTGATCAACTTTAAGGCTTTTGGCCAATTTCATGGTATTTCCGTTGCCTATAGTATAGGGTGTGTAGACGATTTAAGGGCTCCAGGTCAACTTTATGGTTTTTCTGTAGACTCTAGGCTCTTAGACTAATTTTAGAATTTTCGGCTTATTATAGGATTTTCGGCCGGCTTTAGGGTTTTCTAATCTACTTTTGGGTTTTCGGCCAATTGTAGGGTTTTTCCGCAGACTTTAAGATAGTCTTTTTAAACGATTTAAGGGCTCAGGGTAAATGTTATGGTTTTTCTGTAGACTCTAGGCTTTTAAACTGATTTTAGGTTTTTGCGCCCTATTTTAGGGTTTTAGGCCAGATTTAGGGCTTTTAGACTGATTTTAGGGTTTTCGGCTTATTATAAGGTTTTAGGCTGGCTTTAGGGTTTTCTAATCAACTTTAGTGCTTTTGACCTATTTTAGGGTTTTTACGTAGACTATAGCATAGGGTATTTGACGATTTAAGGGCTCAGGGTCATTTTTATGGTTTATCTGTAGTCTCTAGGCTTTTAGACTGATTTTAGGCTTTTTTGGCTTATTATAGGGTTTTAGGTCCATTTTGGGCTTTTAGACTGATTTTAGGGTTTTCGGCTTATTGTAGGGTATTAGGCTGACTTTAGGGTTTTCTAATCAACTTTAGGGCTTTTGGCCGATTTCAGGGTTTTCGTCCAATTTCAGGGTTTTTCTGCTGACTATAGCAAAGCGTATTTTGACAATTTAAGGGCTCCGAGTCATTTTTATGGTTTTTTTGTAGACTCTACGCTATTAGACTAATTTTAGGGTTTTCGCCTTATTATAGGGTTCAAGGCCGGCTTTAGGGTTTTTGGATCAACTTCAGGGTTTTCAGACGATTTCTGGGTTTTCCGCTGACTATAGCATAGGGTATTTGGATGATTTAAAGGCTTCGGGTCATTTTATGGTTTTTCAGTAAATTCTAGGCTTTTAGGCTGATTTTAGAGTTTTCGGCTTATTATAGGGTTTTAGGCCGATTTTTGGTGCTTTTAGACTGATTTTAGGGTTTTCGACTTATGGTAGGGTTTTATGCCAGCTTTAGGGTTTTCTGATCAACTTCAGGGCTTTTGGCCGATTTCAGGGCTTTCGGCCGATTTCAGGGTTTTTCCGCAGACTATAGCATAGGGTATTTGGACGATTTAAGGGCTCCGGGTCAATTTTAGGGATTTTCTGTAGTCTCTAGGCTTTTAGACTAATTTTAGGGTTTTCAACTTATTATAGGGTTTTAGGCCGGCTTTAAGGCTTTCTGATGAACTTTAGGGCTTTCGTCTGATTTCAGGGTTTCGGACCGATTTATGGGTTTTTCCGCAAACTATAATATCGGGTATTTGGATTATTTAAGGGCTCCAGGTCAAATTTTTAGTTTTTGTGTAGACTCTAGGCTTATAAACCGATTTTATGGTTTTCGGCTTATTATAGGGTTTTAGGCCGATTTTTGGTGCTTTTAGACTGATTTTAGGGTTTTCGGCCGATTTCAAGGTTTTTCCGCTCACTATAGCATAGGGTATTTGGACGATTTAAGGGCTCCGGGTCATTTTTTGGTTTTTCTGTAGACTCTAGGCTTTTAGACTGATTTTAGTGTTTTCGGCTTATTATAGGGTTTTTAGCCGGCTTTAGGGCTTTCTGATCAACTTTAGGGCTTTTGGCCAATTTCATGGTTTTTCTGCTGCCTATAGTATAGGGTGTTTAGACAATTTAAGGGCTCCGGGTCAACTTTATGGTTTTTCTGTAGACTCTAGGCTCGTAGATTAATTTTAGGATTTTTGGCTGGCTTTAGGGTTTTCTAATCAACTTTTGGGTTTTCGGCCAATTGCAGGGTTTTTCCGCAGATTTTAATATAGTCTTTTTAAACGATTTAAGGGCTCCGGGTAAATGTTATGGTTTTTGTGTAGACTCTAGGCTTTTAAATTGATTTTAGGTTTTTCGCCCTATTTTAGGGTTTTAGGCCGGGTTTAGGGCTTTTAGAGTGATTTTAGGATTTTCGGCCTTTTATAGGGTTTTAGGCTAGCTTTAGGGTTTTCTAATCAACTTTAGTGCTTTTGGCCGATTTTAGGGTTTTCGACCGATTTTAGGGTTTTTACGCAGACTATAGCATAGGGTATTTGACGATTTAAGGGCTCAGGGTCATTTTTATGGTTTATCTGTAGTCTCTAAGCTATTAGATTGATTTTTGGGTTTTTTATTTTATTATAGGGTTTTAGGCCGGTTTTGGGCTTTTAGACTGATTTTAGGGTTTTCGGCTTATTGTAGGGTATTAGGCCGACTTTAGGGTTTTCTAATCAACTTTAGGGCTTTTGTCCGATTTCAGGGTTTTCGTCCAATTTCAGGGTTTTTCTGCTTACTATAGCAAAGTGTATTTGGACGATTTATGGGCTCCGAGTCAGTTTTATGGTTTTTTTGTAGACTCTACGCTATTAGACTAATTTTAGGGTTTTCAACTTATTATAGGGTTTAAGGCCGGCTTTAGGGTTTTTGGATCAACTTCAGGGCTATTTGTCAATTTTAGGGTTTTCGGACAATTTCTGGGTTTTCCGCTGACTATAGCATAGGGTATTTGGATGATTTAAAGGCTTCGGGTCATTTTATGATTTTTCGGTAGATTCTAGGCTTTTAGGCTGATTTTAGGGGTTTCGGCTTATTATAGGGTTTTAGGCCGATTTTTGGTGCTTTTAGACTGATTTTAGGGTTTTCGGCTTATTGTAGGGTTTTATGCCAGCTCTAGTGTTTTCTGATCAACTTCAGGGCTTTTGGCTGATTTCAGGGTTTTCGGCCTATTTCAGGTTTTTCCGCAGACTATAACATATTTTATTTGGAAGATTTAAGGGCTCCGGGTCAATTTTAGGGTTTTTCTGTATATTCTAGGCTTTTAGACTAATTTTAGGGTTTTCGATTTATTATAGGGTTTTAGGCCGGCTTTAGGGCTTTCTGATCAACTTTAGGGCTTTCGTCCGATTTTAGGGTTTCCGACCGATTTCAGGGTTTTTCCATAGACTATAGTATAGGGTATTTGGACTATTAAAGGGCTCCAGGTCAATTTTTTGGTTGTTGTGTAGACTCTAGGCTGTTATACTGATGTTAGGGTTTTCGGCTTATTATAGGGTTTTAGGCCGATTTTTGGTGCTTTTAGACCGAATTTAGGGTTTTCGGCTTATTGTAGGGTTTCAGGAATGCTTTAGGGTTTTCTAATCAACTTTTGAGTTATCGGCCAATTACAAGGTTTTTCCGCAGACGTTAATATTTAGGCTCCGGATAAATTTTATGGTTTTTCTGTAGACTCTAGGCTTTTAAACTGATTTTAGGGTTTTCGCCCTATTTTAGGGTTTTAGGCCGGATTTAGGGTTTTCGGCTTATTATAGGGTTTTCTAATCAACTTTAGGGCTTTTGGCCGATTTTTGGGTTTTCGACAGATTTTAGGGTTTTTACGCAGACTATATAGCATAGAGTATTTGACGATTTAAGGGCTCCGGGTCATTTTTATGGTTTATCTGTAAACTCTAGGCTTTTAGACTTATTTTAGGGCTTTTTGGCTTATTATAGGGTTTTGGGCCGGCTTTCGGGCTTTTAGACTAATTTTAAGGTTTTCGGCTTATTGAAGGTTTTTGGCCGACTATAGGGTTTTCTAATCAACTTTAGGGCTTTAGGCTGATTTCAGGGTTTTCGTCCGTTTTCAGGGTTTTTCGGCTGACTGTAGCATAGGGTATTTGGACGATTTAAGGGCTCCAAGTCATTTTTATGGTTTTTTTGTAGACTCTAAGCTATTAGACTGATTTTAGGGTTTTCGGCTTATTATAGGGTTTAAGGCCGGCTTTAGGGTTTTTGGATCAACTTTAGGGCTATTTGACAATTTCTGGGTTTTCGGACGATTTCTGGGTTTTTCTGCTAACTATATAGCATAGGGTATATGGATGATTTAAGGGCTTCGAGTCATTTTAGTGTTTTTCAGTAGATTCTAGGCATTTAGGCTGATTTTAGGGTTTTCGGCTTATTATAGGGTTTTAGGCTGATTTTTGGTGCTTTTAGACTGATTTTTGGCTTATTGTAGGGTTTTATGCCAGCTTTTGGGTTTTCTGATCAACTTCATGGCTTTTGGTCGATTTCAGGGTTTTCCGCAGACTATAGCATAGTGTATTTGGACGATTTAAGGGCTCCGGGTCAATTTTAGGTTTTTTTTGTAGACTCTAGGCTTTTAGACTAATTTTAGGGTTTTCGATTTATTATACGGTTTTAGGCCCGCTTTAAAGCTTTCTGATCAACTTTAGGGCATTCGTCCGATTTCAGGGTTTCCGACCGATTTCAGGGTTTTTCCGCAGACTTTAGGCTTTTAGACCGATATTAGGGTTTTCGGCTTATTATAGGGTTTTAGGCCAATTTTTGGTACTTTTAGACTGATTTTGGGTTTTTCGGATTATTGTAGGGTTTCAGGCATGCTTTAGAGTTTTGGGATCAACTTTAGGGCTTTTGGCCTATTTTAGGATTTTCGTTCGATTTCAGGGTTTTTTCCGCTCACAATAGCATAGGGTATTAGGACGATTTAAGGGTTCCTAGTCATTTTTATGGTTTTTTTGAAGACTCTAGGCTTTAAGACTGATTTTAGGGTTTTCGGCTTATTATAAGGTTTTAGGCCTGCTTTAGGGCTTTTGGCCGATTTCAGGGTTTTTCCGCTGCCTATAGTATTGGGTGTTTGGACGATTTAAGGGCTCCGGGTCATTTTTATGGTTTTTCTGTAGACTCTAGGCTTTTAGACTGATTTTAGGGTTTTCGCCTTATAATAGGGTTTTAACCCAGCTTTAGGGCTTTCTGATCAACTTTAGGGCTTTTAGCCGATTTCAGGGTTTTTCCGTAGACAGTATAGGGTATTTGGACAATTTAAGGGCTCCGGGTCAATTTTTTTGTTTTTTTGTAGACACTAGTTTTTTAGACCAATTTTAAGGCTTTCGGCTTATTATAGAGTTTTAGGTCGATTTTTTGTGCTTTTAGACTGATTTTAGGGTTTTTCGGCTTATTGTAGGGTTTCATGCCAGCTTTAGGGTTATATGATCAACTTTTGGGCTTTTGGCCGATTTCAGGGTTTTCTACCGATTTCAGGGTTTTTCTACTCACTATAGCATAGGGTATTTGGACGATTTAAGGGCTCCGAGTCATTTTTATGGTTTTACTGCAGACTCTAGGTTTTTAGACTGATTTTAGAGTTTTCGGCTTATTATATGGTTTTAGGCTGGATTTAGGGCATTTTGATCAACTTTAGGGCTTTTGGCCAATTTCAGGGTTTTCTGCCGATTTCAGGGTTTTTGCGCTGATTATAGTATAGGGCGTTTGGACGATTTGGGGGCTTCGGGTCCATTTTATGGTTTTTCTGTAGACTCTAGGCTCTTAGACTAATTTTAGGGTTTTCGGCTTATTATAGGGTTTTAGGTTGACTTTAGGGTTTGCTAATCAACTTTTGGGTTTTAGGCCGGATTAAGGGCTTTTAGACTGATTTTCAGGTTTTCGGCTTATTATAGGGTTTTAGGCCGGCTTTAGGGTTTTCTGATCAACTTTATTGCCTTTGGACGATTTCACGGTTTTTTCGCTGACTAGTATAGGGTATTTGGACTATTTATGTGCTCCGGGTAAATTTTTTGGTTTTTGTGTAGACGGTAGGCTTTTAGACTGATTTTACAGTATTCGGCTTATTATAGGGCTTAGGCCGGCTTTTGGTGATTTTAGACTGATTTTAGAGTTTTCGGCTTATTGCAGGGTTTTAAGCCGGCTTAAAGGTTTTTTGATCAACTTAGGGCTTTTAGCCGATATCAGGGTTTCCGGCCGATTTCAGGGTTTCCGGCTGATATCTAGGTTTTTCCGCTGACTAGATAGTATAGGATATTTGGACTATTAGGCTTCGGGTCAAATTTTTGGATTTTGTGTAAACTCTAGGCTTTTAGACCGATTTTTGGCGCTTTTAGGCTGATTTTAGGGTTTTCAGCCGATTTCTGGGTTTTTCTGCTGACTATAGCATAGGGTATTTGGACGATTTAAGGGCTCCGAGTCATGTTTATGATTTTTCGGTATACTCTAGGCTATTAGACTGATTTTAGGGTTTTCGGCTTATTATAGGGTTTTAGGCCGGCTTTAGGACTTTTTGATCAACTTTAGGGCTTATGGCCTATTTCAGGGTTTCCGGCCGATTTCAGGGTATTTCCGTTGATTACGGCATAGGGTATTTGGATGATTTAAGGGCTCTGGGTCATTTTTATGGTTTTTTTGTAGACTCTAGGCTTTTAGACTGATTTTAGGGTTTTCGGCTTATAATAGGGTTTTAGGCCGGCTTTAAGGCTTTCTGATCAACTTTAGGGCTTTTAGCCTATTTCAGGGTTTTTCCGCAGACTATAGTATAGGGTATTTGGACTATTTAAGGTCTCTGGGTCAATTTTTTTGTTTTGGTGTGGACACCAGCTTTTAAGACCGATTTTAGGGTTTTCGGCTTATTATAGGGTTTTAGGCCGATTTTTTGTGCTTTTAGACTGATTTTACGGTTTTCGGCTTATTGTAGGGTTTCATGCGAGCTTTAGGGTTTTCTGATCAACTTTTGGGCTTTTGGCCGATTTCAGGGTTTTCTACCGATTTCAGGGTTTTTCTACTCACTATAGCATAGGGTATTTGGACGATTTAAGTGCTCCGAGTCATTTTTATGGTTTTTCTGCAGACTCTAGGTTTTTAGACTAATTTTAGGGTTTTCGGCTTATTATATGGTTTTAGGCTGGATTTATGGCAATTTGATCAACTTTAGGGCTTTTGGCCAATTTCAGGGTTTTCTGCCGATTTCCGGGTTTTTGCGCTGATTATAGTATAGGGCGTTTGGACGATTTGGGGGCTTCGGGTCCATTTTATGGTTATTCTGTAGACTCTAGGCTCTTATACTAATTTTAGGGTTTTTGGCTTATTATAGGGTTTTAGGTTGGCTTTAGGGTTTGCAAATCAACTTTTGGGTTTTAGGCCGGATTAAGGGCTTTTAGACTGATTTTCAGGTTTTCGGCTTATTATAGGGTTTTAGGCCGGCTTTAGGGTTTTCTGATCAACTTTATTGCTTTTGGACGATTTCACGGTTTTTCCGCTGACGTATAGGGTATTTGGACTATTTAAGTGCTCCGGGGAAATTTTTTGGTTTTTGTGTAGACTGTAGGCTTTTAGACTGATTTTAGGGTATTCGGCTTATTATAGGGTTTTAGGCTGGCTTTTGGTGATTTTAGACTGATTTAAGGGTTTTCGGCTTATTGTAGGGTTTTAAGCCGGCTTAAAGGTTTTTTGATCAACTTAGGGCTTTTAGCCGATTTCAGGGTTTCCGGCCGATATCATGGTTTTTCCGGTTACTATAGTATAGGGTATTTGGACTATTTAAGGGCTCCGGGTCAATTTTTTGGATTTTGTGTAGACTGTAGGCTTTTAGACTGATTTTAGGGTATTCGGCTTATTATAGGGTTTTAGGCTGGCTTTTGGTGATTTTAGACTGATTTAAGGGTTTTCGGCTTATTGTAGGGTTTTAAGCCGGCTTAAAGGTTTTTTGATCAACTTAGGGCTTTTAGCCGATTTCAGGGTTTCCGGCCGATATCATGGTTTTTCCGCTTACTATAGTATAGGGTATTTGGACTATTTAAGGGCTCCGGGTCAATTTTTTGGATTTTGTGTAGACTGTAGGCTTTTAGACTGATTTTAGGGTATTCGGCTTATTATAGGGTTTTAGGCTGGCTTTTGGTGATTTTAGACTGATTTAAGGGTTTTCGGCTTATTGTAGGGTTTTAAGCCGGCTTAAAGGTTTTTTGATCAACTTAGGGCTTTTAGCCGATTTCAGGGTTTCCGGCCGATATCATGGTTTTTCCGCTTACTATAGTATAGGGTATTTGGACTATTTAAGGGCTCCGGGTCAATTTTTTGGATTTTGTGTAGGTTCCAGGCTTTTAGACCGATTTTAGGGTTTTCGGCTTATTATAGGGTTTTAAGCCGATTTTTGGCGCTTTTAGGCTGATTTTAGGGTTTTCGGCCGATTTCTGGGTTTTCCGCTGACTATAGCATAGTGTATTTGGACGATTTAAGGGCTCCGAGTCATGTTTATGATTTTTCGGTAGACTCTAGGCTACTAGACTGATTTTAGGGTTTTTGGCTTATTATAGGGTTTTAGGCCGGCTTTGGGATATTTTGATAAACTTTTGGGTTTTTTGCCAATTTCAGCATTTTCGGCCGATTTCAAGGTTTTTCCACTGACTATAGTATAGGGTGTTTGGCTGATACAATAGTCAGCGGAAAAACCCTGAAATTAGCCGAAAACCCTACACCTAGAGTCTACAGAAAAACCATAAAAATGTCTCGGAACCCTTAAATCGTCCAAATACCCTATGCTATAGTGAGTGGAAAAATCCTGAAATCGGCCGGAAACCCTGAAATCGGCCAAAAGCCCTAAAGTTGTTTAGAAAGCCCTAAAGCCGGCCTAAAACCCTATAATAAGCCGAAAACCCTAAAATCAGTCTAATAGCCTAGAGTCTACAAAAAAACCATAAAAATGACTCGGAGGCCTGAAATCGTCCAAATACCCTATGTTATAGTCATCGGAAAAACCTTGAAATCGGTCAAAAACCCAGTAATTCGAAAAAAGTCCTAAAGTTGATCAGAAAACCCTAAAGTCAGCCTAAAACCTTATAATAAGCCGAAAACACTAAAATTGGTCTAAAAGCCCTTCAACCGGCCTCAAACCCTAAAATAATCTGAAAACCCTAAAATTAGTTTAAAAGCCTAGAGTTTACCGAAAAATCATAAAATTGACTCGGAGCCCTTAAATAGTCCAAATACCCTAAATTATAGTCAGCGGAAAAACACTGAAATCGGACGGAAACCCTGAAATCGGTCAAAAGCCCTAAAGTTGATCAAAAAACCCTTAATCCGGCCTAAAACCCTATAATAAGCCAAAAACCCTAAAATCAGTCTAAAAGCCTAGAGTCTACTGAAAAACCATAAAAATAACCCGGAACCCTTAAATTGTCAAATACCCTATGCTATAGTCTGCGAAAAAACCTTGAAATCGGTCGAAAACTCTGAAATCGGCCAAAAGCCCTAAAGTTGATTAGAAAGCCCTAAAGTCGTGCTAAAACCCTACAATAAGCCAAAAATCCTAAAATCAGTCTAAACGCCCTTCAGCCAACCGAGAACCCTAAAAAAGCCCATAACACTAAAATTGACCACAGAAAAGCCATAAAATTGACTCGGAGCCTTTAAATCGTCCAAAAGCCCGAAAGTTGATTAGAAAACCCTAAAGTCCTGCTAAAACCCAAGAATATGCCGAAAACCCTAAAATCAGTCTACAAGGCCCAAAAGACGGCCTAAAACCCTGTAATAAGCCGAAAACCCTAAAATTATTCTAAATGCCTAGTGTCTTCAGAAAAACCATAAAATTGTCCCGGAGCCCTTAAATCGTCAAAATACTGTATACTGTAGTCAACGGAAAAACCCTGAAATTGGTCGAAAACCCTGAAATCGGCAAAAAGCCCTAAAGTTGATCAGAAAACACTAAAGTCGGCCTAAAACCCTATAATAAGCCGAAAACAATAAAATCAGTCTAAAAGCCCTTAAGCCGGCCTCAAACCCTAAAATAAGCCGAAAAAACTAAAATCAGTCTAAAAGCCTAGAGTTTACCGAAACACCATAAAAATGACCCGGAACCCTTAAATCGTCCAAATACCCTAAAGTCGGCCTTGAACCCTATTATGAGCCGAAAACCCAAAAATCTGTCTATAAGCACTAGCGCCGAACTAGAACCCTAAAAAAGCAAAAATCACTAAAATCAATCTAAAAGCCTAGAGTCTACAGAAAAACCATAAAATTGACCCGGAGCCCTTAAAACGTCCTAATACCATATACTATAGTCAGTGGAAAAACCTTGAAATCGGCTAAAAGCCCTAAAGTTGATCAGAAAGCCCGAAAGCCGGCCTAAAACCCTAAAATAAGTCTAAAAGCCTAGAGTCTTCAGATAAACCATAACAATGACCCGGAACCCTTAAATCTTCCAAATACCCTATGCTAAGTCTGCGGAAAAACCCTGAAATCGGCCGAAAACCCTGAAATCGGCTGAAAACCCTAAAATCAGTCTAAAAGCCCTAAAGCCGGCCTAAAACCCTATAATATGCCAAAAAACCCTAAAATTAGTCTAAAAGCCAAGAGTCTACCGAAAAACCATAAAATTTACCCAGAGCACTTAAATCGCCCAAAAAGACTATATTATAGTCTGCGGAAAAATCCTGCAATTAGCCGAAAACCCAAAAGTTAATTAGAAAACCCTAAAGCCGGCCAAAAATCCTATAATAAGCCAAAAATCCTAAAATTAGTCTAAGAGCCTAGAGTCTACAAAAAAACCATAAAATTGACCCGGAGCCCTTAAATCGTCCAAACACCCTATACTATAGGCAGCGCAAAAACCCTAAAATCAGCCAATAGCCATAAAGTTGATCTGAAAGCCCTAAAGCCGGCCTAAATCCCTATAATAAGACGAAAACCCTAAAATAAGTCTAAAAGCCTATAGAGACTACAGAAAAACCATAAAAATGACCCGGAGCCCTTAAATCGTCCAAATACCCTATGCTATAGTCTGCGGAAAAACCCTGAAATCGGCCTAAAATCCTAGAATCTACAGAAAAACTATAAAGTGACCCGAAGCCCTTAAGTCATCCAAATACCCAATGCTATAGTTAGCGGAAAAACCCAGCAGTCGTCCGAAAACCCAGAAATTGTCAAATAGCCCTACAGTTGATCCAAAAACCCTAAAGCCGACCTTAAACCCTATAATAAGCCGAAAACCCTAAAATCAGTCAAAAAGCCCTTAAGCCGGCCTAGAACCCTAAAAAACCCGAAAGCACTAAAATAAGTCTAAAAGCCTAAAGTCTACAGAAAAACCATAAAATTGACCCGGAGACATTAAATCGTTATTATACCCTATACAATAGTCAGCGAAAAACCCTTAAATCATCCAAAAGCCCTAAAGTTGTCAGAAAGCCCTAAAGTCGGCCTAAAACCCTTTAATAAGCAGAAAACCCTAAAATCAGTCTAAAAGCCTAGAGTCTACAAAAAAATCAAAAATTAACCCGGAGCCCTTAAATTATCAAAATACCCTATAATATAGTCAGCGGAAAACCCCCGAAATCGGCCGAAAACCCTAAAATTAGCCAAAAGCCCTAAAGTTGATCAGAAACCCTAAATTAAGCCTAAATCCCTACATAAGCCATAAATCGTAAAATCAGTCTAAAAGCCTAGAGTCTATAGAATAACCATAAACTTGACCCGGAGCCCTTAAATCTTCCAAATACCCTTTACTATAACTAGCGGAAAAACCCTGAAGTCGGCCGAAACCCTGAAATCGGCCAAACGCCCTAAAGTTGATCAGAAAACCCTAAAGCCGGCCTAAAATCCTATATTAAGTCGAAAACCCTAAAATCAGTCTAGTTGCCTATAGTCTACAGAAAAACCATATAATGACCCAAAGCCCTTAAATCGTCCAAATACCCTATGCTATAGTTAGTGGAAAAACCTGAAATATGCCAAAAACCCTAAAATCAGTCTAAAAGCACCAAAAGCCGTCCTAAAACTCTATAACAAGCCGAATACCCTAAAATCAGTCTAAAAGCCTAGAGCCTACACAAAATCCAAAAAATTGACCCGGAGCCCTTAAATAGTCCAAATACCCTATACTATAGTCAGCGGAAAACCCCTGAAATCGGCCGAAAACCCTAAAATTAGCCAAAAGCCCTAACGTTGATCAGAAATCCCTAAATTAAGCCTAAATCCCTACATAAGCCATAAACCGTAAAATGAGTCTAAAAGCCTAGAGTCTATAGAAAAACCATAAACTTGACCCGGAGCCTTTAAATCTTCCAAATACCCTTTACTATAACTAGCGGAAAAACCCTGAAGTCGGGCGAAACCCTGAAATCGGCCAAACGCCCTAAAGTTGATCAAAAAACCCTAAAGCCGGCCTCAAATCCTATATTAAGTCGAAAACCCTAAAATCAGTCTAGTTGCCTATAGTCTACAGAAAAACCATAAAATGACCCAAAGCCCTTAAATCGTCCAAATACCCTATGCTATAGTCAGTGGAAAAACCTGAAATATGCCAAAAACCCTAAAATCAGTATAAAAGCACCAAAAGCCGTCCTAAAACTCTATAACAAGCCGAATACCCTAAAATCAGTCTAAAAGCCTAGAATCTACAAAAAAAATCCACAAAATTGACCCGTAGCCCTTAAATAGTCCAAATACCCTATACTATAGTCAGCGGAAATACCTTAATATCGGCCGGAATTCTGAAATCGGTCAAAAGCCTTAAACTTGATTAAAAAACCCTTAAGCCGGCTTAAAACCCTACGAAAACCCTAAAATTAGTCTAAGAGCGTAGAGTCTACAGAAAAACCATAAAATTGACCTAGAGCCCCCAAATCTTCCAAACACCCTATACTTTAGTTAGCGCAAAAACCATGAAATCGGCAGAAAACCTTAAAATCGGCCAAAAGCCCTAAAGTTGATCAAAAAGCCCTAAATTCAGCCTAAAACCCTATAATAAGCCGAGAACCATAAAATAAGTCTAAAAGCCTAGAATCTACAGAAAAACCATAAAAATGAGTCGGAGACCTTAAATCATCAAAATACCCTAAAGTCGGCCTTGAACCCTATAATAAGCCGAAAACCCTAAAATCAGTCTCAAAGCCCTACAGCTGGCCTAGAACCCCAAAAAAGATGAAAACACTAAAATTAGTCTAAAAGCCTAGAGTCTACAGAAAAACCATAAAATTGACCCGGAGCCCTTAAATCGTCCTAATACCCTATACAATAGTCAGCGGAAAAACCCTGAAATTAGCCGAAAACCCTACAATCAGCCAAAACCCGTAAAGTTGATCAGATTTCCCTAATGTCGGCCTAAAACCCTTCAATAAGCTGAAAACCCTAAAATCAGTCTAAAAGATCCAAAAGCCGTCCTCTAACCCTAAAATAAGCCGAATACCCTAAAATTAGACTAAAAGTCTAGAGTCTACACAAAATCCAAAAAATTTACCTGGAGCCCTTAAAAAGTTCAAATACCCTAAACTATAGTCAGCGGAAAAACCTTGATATCGGCCGGAAACCCTGAAATCGGTCAAAAGCCCTAAAGTTGATCAAAAAACCCTTAATCCGGCCTAAAACCCTATAATAAGCCGAAAACCCTAAAATCTGTCTAATAGCCTAGAGTCTACTGAAAACCCAAAAAAATGACCCGGAACCCTTAAATCGTCAAATACCTTATGCTATAGTCTGCGGAAAAACCCTGAAATCGGTCCAAAAAACTCTGAAATCGGCCAAAAGCCCTAAAGTTGATTAGAAAACCCTAAAGTCGTGCTAAAACCCTACAATAAGCCGAAAACCCTAAAATCAGTCTAAACGTCCTACAGCCGACCTAAAACACTAAAAAAGCCCATAACACTAAAATCAGTCAAAAAGCCTAGAGTCTACAGAAAAACCATAAAATTGACCCGGAGCCCTTAAATCGTCCAAAAGCCCTAAAGTTGATTAGAAAACCCTAAAGTCGTGCTAAAACCCTATAATAAGCCGAAAACCCTAAAATCAGTCTACAAGCCCCAAAAGACGGCCTAAAACCCTATAATAAGCCGAAAACCCTAAAATTATTCTAAAAGCCTAGTGTCTTAAAAAAAACCATAAAATTGTCCCGGAGCCCTTAAATTGTTAAAATACTGTATACTATAGTCAGCAGAAAAACCCTGAAATCGGTCGAAAACCCTGAAATCAGCAAAAAGCCCTAAAGTTGATCAGAAAACACTAAAGTCGGCCTAAAACCCTATTATAAGTCGAAAACTCTAAAATCAGTCTAAAAGCCCTTAAGCCAGCCTCAAACCCTAAAATAAGCCGAAAAACCTAAAATCATTCTAAAAGCCTAGAGTTTACCGAAAAACCATAAAAATGACCCGGAGCCCTTAAATCATCCAAATACCCTAAAGCCGGCCTTGAACCCTATTATGAGCTGAAAACCATAAAATCAGTCTAAAAGCACTAGTGCCGACCTAGAACCCTAAAAAAGCCGAAATCACTAAAATCAGTCTAAAAGCCTAGAGTCCACAGAAAAAGCATAAAATTGACCCGGAGCCCTTAAATCGTCCTAATACCCTATACTATAATCAGCGGAAAAACCTTGATATCCGGCCTAAAACCCTAAAGTTGATTAGCAAACCCTAAAGCCAACCTAAAACCCTATAATAAACTGAAAACCCTTTAAACATTCTAAAAGCCAAGAGTCTGCAGAAAAACCATATTTTTTGGTTTTTGTGTAGACTCTAGGCTTTTAGACTGATTTTAGGGTTTTCGGCTTATTGTAGGGTTTTAGGCCAGCTTTAGGGTTTTCTGATCAACATTAGGGCTTTTGGCTGATTTCAGGGTTTTTCCGCTGACTATAGCATAGGGTATTTGTATGATTCAAGGGCTCCGAGTCATATTTATGGTTTTTCGGTAGACTCTAGGCTATTAGACTGATTTTAGGGTTTTGGGCTTATTATAGGGTTTTAAGCCGGCTTTAGGGCTTTTTGATCAACTTTAGGGCTTTTGGCCGATTTCAGGGTTTTTCCGCTGACTATATAGTGTAAGGTATTTGGACTATTTAAGGGCTACGAGTCAATTTTTTGGTTTTTGTGTAGACTCTAGGCTTTTAGACTGATTTTAGTGGTTTTGACTTATTATAGGGTTTTAGGCCGATTTTTTGTGCTTTTAGATTGATTTTAGGGTTTTCAGTTTATTGTAGGGTTTTATACCAGCTTTAGGGTTTTCTAATCAACTATAGGGCTTTTGACCGATTTCAGGGTTTTCGTCAAGTCCTAAACCCTAAACCCTAAACCCTAAACCCTAAACCCAAGGCAACAATATTCAAATTAAAAATGGAAGGAATAAATAAAATTTTCCTTCCTTGTTCTTTACCTTGCTCTTCTGAACCTATAACATAGGTTCTTTGAGGTTCTTCTTCCTCCATCTCCAATTTATCTTCAAAGACAAATTCCACAATGGCGGTTTCTTTTACCTCCTCTTTGTCAACCACGGGTTCACTTTCATGAACAGGTGGTTGTTGTTCATCCCCGGGCTGCCTCCTCAGAATGCCTTGTATCTTTTCCTGTAGAATCTCCCTGACCTTACATTCTTCCTCAGGACTTGACAAAAATCCGGTTTTTCGCTTGCAATCTAATTCGGAGTAAAACTCGTCAATTAGAGTGAAGACATCCTGCTTCTTCTTCTCATATTCCTTTTCAAGTTCAGCCTGGATTTTTGCCTCCCTTTGTTCGAATGTTTCAGCCATAATTCCTGACAATACTCAGCAAACAAATTAGTAGCACCAAATCATCACAAAAAAATTTTTTTATATTTTTTTTATATAAAAAACAGCACTAAACAAAATAATAACAAGAACTTAAAAAGAACCTATCCCCGACAAAGGTGCCAAAAACTTGATAATCAATCGTGCACTTGCGATTTGGCTATCATTGATCAGAAAGCCCTAAAGCCGGCCTAAAACCCTATTATAAGCAGAAAACCCTAAAATAAGTCTAAAAGCCTAGAGTCTACAGAAAAACTATAAAAATGACCCGGAGCCCTTAAATCGTCCAAATACCTTATGCTATAGTCTGCGGGAAAACCCTGAAATCGGCCGAAAACCCTGAAATCGGCCAACAGCCCTGAAGTTGATCAGAAAACCCTAAAGCTGGCATAAAACCCTACACTAAGCCGAAAACCCTAAAATCAGCCTAAAAGCGCCAAAAATCAGCCTAAAAGCCTATAATAAGCCGAAAACCCTAAAATCAGCCTAAAAGCCTAGAATCTACAGATAAACCATAAAATGACCCGAAGCCAAGAATCATCCAAATACCCTATGCTATAGTCAGCAGAAAAACCCAGAAGTCGTCTGAAAACCCCGAAATTGTCAAATAGCCCTACAGTTGATCCAAAAACCCTAAAGCCGGCCTTAAACCCTATAATAAGCCGAAAACCCTAAAATCAGTCAAAAAGCCCTAAAGCCGGCCTAGAACCCTAAAAAAGTCGAAAACACTAAAATCAGTCTAAAAGCCTAGAGTCTATAGAAAAACCATTAAATTGACTCGGAGACATTAAATCGTTATAATACCCTATACAATAGTCAGCGGAATAACCCTTAAATCATCCAAAAGCCCTAAAGTTGATTAGAAAGCCCTAAAGTCGGCCTAAAACCCTTTAATAAGCCGAAAACCATAAAATCAGTCAAAAATCCTAGAGTCTACAAAAAAACAAAAAAATTAACCCAGAGCCCTTAAATCATCTAAGTACATTATACTATAGTCAGCGGAAAACCCCTGAAATCGGCCGAAAACCCTATAATTAGCCAAAAGCCCTAAAGTTGATCAGAAAGCCCAAAATTAAGCCTAAAACCCTACATAAGTCGTAAACCGTAAAATTCGTCTAAAAGCCTAGAGTCTATAGAAAAACCATAAACTTGGCCCGAAGCCCTTAAATCTTCCAAATACCCTTTACTATAGTCGGCGGAAAAACCCTGAAATCGGCCAAAAACCCTGAAATCGGCCAAAAGCCCTAAAGTTTATCAGAAAAACCTAAAGCCGGCCTAAAACCCTATAATAAGTCGAAAACCTTAAAATCAGTCAAAAAGCCTTTAGGGCTCCGGGTCAATTTTTTGGTTTTTGTGTAGGCTCTAGGCTTTTAGACCGATTTTAGGGTTTTCGGCTTATTATAGGGTTTTAGGCCGATTTTTGGAGCTTTTAGACTGATTTTAGGATTTTCGGCTTATTGTAGGGTTTCAGGCATGCTTTAGGGTTTTCTGATCAACTTTAGGGCTTTTGGCCTATTCAGGGTTTTCGGCCGATTTCAGGGTTTTTCCGCTCACTATATAGCATAGCGTATTTGGACGATTTGATGGCTCCGGGTCATTTTTATGGTTTTGCTGTTGACTCTAGGCTTTTAGACTGATTTTACGGTTTTTGACTTATTATAGGGTTTTAGGCCAACTTTAGGGCTTCCTGATCAACTTTTGGGTTTTCGGCCAATTCCAGGGTTTTTCTGCAGACTATAATATAGTCTTTTTGGATGATTTAAGGGGTCCGGGTAAATTTTATGGTTTTTTGTAGACTCTAGGCTTTTAAACTGATTTTAGGGTTTTCTCCCTATTTTAGGGTTTTAGGCCGGATTTAGGGCTTTTAGACTGATTTTAGGGTTTTCGGTTTATTATAGGGATTTAGGCCGGCTTTAGGGTTTTCTAATCAACTTTAGTGTTTTTGCCGATTTCAGGGTTTTCGACCGATTTTAGGGTTTTTACGCAGACTATAACATACGGTATTTGACGATTTAACGGCTCCAGGTTATTTTTATGGTTTATCTGTAGACTCTAGGCTTTTAGACTGATTTTAGGGTTTTTTGGCTTATTATAGGGTTTTAGGCCGGCTTTTGGGCTTTTAGACTGATTTTAGGGTTTTCAGCTTATTGTAGGGTTTTAGGTCAACTTTAGGGTTTTCTAATCAACTTTAGGGCTTTTGGCCGATTTCAGGGTTTTCGTCCGATTTCAGGGTTTTACTGCTGACTGTAGCATAGGGTATTTGGCTGATTTAAGGGCTTCGGGTCATTTTATGGGTTTTCTATAGATTCTAGGCTTTTAGGCTGATTTTAGGGTTTTCGGCTGATTTTTGATGCTTTTATACTGATTTTAGGGATTTCGGCTTATTGTAGGGTTTTATGCATGCTTTAGGGTTTTCTGATCAACTTCAGGGCTGTGGGCCGATTTCAGCTTATTATAGGGTTTAAGGCCGGCTTTAGGGTTTTTGGATCAACTTTAGGGCTATTTGACAATTTCAGGGTTTTCGGACGATTTCTGGGTTTTTTCGCTAACTAAAGCATAGGGTATTTGGCTGATTTAATGGCTTCGGGTCATTTATGGTTTTTCTGTAGATTCTAGGCTTGTAGGCTGATTTTAGGGTTTTCAGCTGATTTTTGATGCTTTTATACTGATTTTAGGGTTTTCGGCTAATTGTAGGGTTTTATGCCAGCTTTAGGGTTTTCTGATCAACTTCAGGGCTTTTGGACGATTACAGGGTTTTTCCACTGCTTATAGTATAGGGTGTTTGGACGATTTAAGGGCTTCGGGCAATTTTATGGTTTTTCTGTATACTCTAGGCTCTTAGACTAATTTTAGGATTTTCGGCTTATTATAGGATTCTTGGCCGGAATCGGACGAAATCCCTAAAGTTGATCAGAAAGCCCTAAGGCCGGCCTAAAACCCTATAATAAATCGAAAACCCTAAAATTAGTCTAAATCCTAGAGTCTACACAAAAACCCTAAAATTGACCCGGAACCCTTAAATCGTCCAAATACACTATGCTATAGTCTGCGGAAAAACCCTGAAATCGGCCGAAATCCCTGAAATCGGCCAAAAGCCTTGAAGTTGATCATAAAACCCTAAGGCTGGCATAAAACCCTACAATAAGCCGAAAACCCTAAAATCAGTCTAAAAGCACCAAAAATCGGCCTAAAACCCTATAATAAGCCGAAAACCCTAAAACCAGCCTAAAAGCCTAGAATCTACAGAAAAACCATAAAATGACCGGAAGCCCTTAAATCATCCAAATAACCTATGCTATAGTCAGCGGAAAAACCAAGAAATCGTCTGAAAACCCTAAATTTGTCAAATAGCCCTAAAGTTGATCCAAAAACTCTAAAGTCGGCCTTAAACCCTATAATAAGCCGAAAACCCTAAAATCAGTCTAATAGCGTAGAGTCTACAAAAAAACCATAAAAATGACTTGGAGCCCTTAAATAGTCAAAATACGATATGCTAAAGTCTGCAGAAAAACCCTGAAATCGTACGAAAACCCTGAAATCGGCCAAAAGCCCTAAAGTTGATTAGAAAACACTAAAGTCGGCCTAATACCCTACAATAACCTGAAAATTCTAAAATAATCTAAAAGCCCAAATGCCGGCCTAAAACCCTATAATAAGCCAAAAAACCCTAAAACCAGTCTAAAAGCTTAGAGTCTACAGATAAACCATAAAAATGACCCGAAGCCCTTATATCGTCAAATACCCTGTGCTATAGTCTGCGTAAAAACCCTAATATCGTTCGAAAACCATAAAATCGACAAAAGCCCTAAAGTTGATTAGAAAACCCTAAAGCCAGCCTAAAACCCTATAATACGCCGAAAAACCTAAAATAAATCTAAAAGCCCTAAATCCGGCCTAAAACCCTAAAATAGGGTGAAAACCCTAAAATCGGTTTAAAAGCCTAGATTCTACAAAAAAAACCATAAATTTACACGGAGCCCTTAAATCGTCCAAAAAGACTATATTAACGTCTGCAGAAAAACGTTGCAATTGGCCGAAAACCCTAAAGTCGGCCAAAAATCCTATAATAAGCCAAAAATCCTAAAATTAGTCTAAGAACCTAATGTCTACAGAAAAACCATAAAATTGACCCAGAGCCCTTAAATCGTCCAAACACCCAATACTATAGGCAGCGGAAAAACCCTGAAATCGGCCAAAAGCCCTAAAGTTGATCAGAAAGCCCTAAAGCCGGCAAAAAACCCTATAATAAGCCGAAAACCCTAAAATAAGTCTAAAAGCCTAGAGTCTACAGAAAAACCATATAAATGACCCGGAGCCCTTAAATCTTCCAAATACCCTATGCTATAGTGAGCGAAAAAACCCTGAAATCGACCGAAAACCCTGAAATAGGCCAAAAGCCCTAAAGTTGATCAGAATACCCTAAAGCATGCCTGAAACCCTACAATAAGCCGAAAACCCTAAATCAGTGTAAAAGCACCAAAAATCGGTCTGAAACCCTATAATAAGCCGAAAACCTTAAAATCGGTCTAAAAGCCTAGAGCCTACACAAAAACAAAAAAATTGACCCGGAGCCCTTAAATTGTCCAAGTACCCTATATTATAGTCTGCGGAAAATTCCAAAAATCGGTCGGAAACCCTGAAATCGGACGAAATCCCTAAACTTGATCAGAAAGCTCTAAAGCCGGCCTAAAACCCTATAATAAATCGAAAACCCTAAAATTAGTCTAAAATCCTAGAGTCTACAGAAAAACCCTAAAATGGACCTAGAGCCCTTAAATTGTCCAAATACTCTATGCTATAGTCTGCGGAAAAACCCTGAAATCAGCCGAAAACCCTGAAATCAGCCAAAAGCCTTGAAGTTGATAAGAAAACCCTAAGGCTAGCATGAAACCCTACAATAAGCCGAAAACCCTAAAATCAGTCTATAAGCACCGAAAATCGGCCTAAAACCCTATAATAAACCGAAAACCCTAAAATCAGCCTAAAAGCCTAGAATCTACAGAAAAACCATAAAATGACCCGAAGCCCTTAAATCGTCCAAATACCCTATGCTATAGTCAGCGGAAAAACCCAGAAATCGTCCGAAAACCCTCAAATTGTCAAATAGCCCTAAAGTTGATCCAAAAATCCTTAAGCCGGCCTTAAACCCTATAATAAGCTGAAAACCCTAAAATCAGTCTAATAGCGTAGAGTCTACAAAAAAACCATAAAAAAGACTTCGAGCCCTTAAATACTCCAAATACGCTATGCTACAGTCAGCAGAAAAACCCTGAAATCGGACAAAAACCCTGAAATCGGCCAGTAGCCCTAAAGTTGATTAGAAAACCCTCAAGTCGGCCTAATACCCTACAATAAGCCGAAAACCCTAAAATCAGTCTAAAAGCCCAAAACCCGGCCTAAAACCCTATAATAAGCCAAAAAACCCTAAAATCAGTCTAAAAGCTTAGAGTCTACAGATAAACCATAAAAATGACCCGGAGCCCTTAAATCGTCAAATACCCTATGCAATATAGTCTGCGTAAAAACCCTAAAATCGGGCGAAAACCCTAAAATCGGGCGAAAACCCTAAAATCGGCCAAAAGCCCTAAAGTTGATTAGAAAAACCTAAAGCCGGCCTAATACCCTATAAAATGCCGAAAACCCTAAAATCAGTATAAAAGCTCTAAATCCGGCCTAAAACACTAAAATAGGACGAAAACCCTAAACTCAGTTTAAAGGCCTAGAGTCTACAGTACCCGGAGCCCTTAAATCGTCCAAAAAGACTATATTAACGTCTACGGAAAAACCCTGCAATTGGCCGAAAACCCTAAAGTTGATTAGAACACCCTAAAGTCGGCCAAAAATCCTATAATAAACCGAAAATCCTAAAATTAGTTTAAGAGCCTACAGTCTACAGAAAAACCATAAAATTGACCCGGAGCCCTTAAATCATCCAAACACCCAATACTATATGCAGTGGAAAAACCCTGAAATCGGCCAATAGGCCTAAAGTTGATCAGAAAGCCCTAAAGCCGACTTAAAACCCTATAATATGCCGAAAACCCTAAAATAATTCTAAAAGCCTAGAGTCTACAGAAAAACCATAAAAATGACCCGCAGCCCTTAAATTGTCCAAATACCCTATGCTATAGTGAGTGAAAAAACCCTGAAATCGACCGAAAACCCTAAAATCAGTCTAAAAGCACCAAAAATCGGTCTAAAACCCTATAATAAGCCGAAAACCCTAAAATCGGTCTAAAAGCCAAGAGCCAACACAAAACCAAAAAATTGACCCGGAGCCCTTAAATAGTCCATGTACCCTATATTATAGTCTGCGGAAAATCCCAAAAATCGGTAGGAAACCCTGAAATCGGACGAAATCCCTAAAGTTGATCAGAAAGCCCTAAGCCGGCCTAAAACCCTATAATAAATCGAAAACCCTAAACTTAGTCTAAAATCCTAGAGTCTACAGAAAAACCCTAAAATTGACCTAGAGCTCTTAAATCGTCCAAATACCCTAGCTATAGTCTGCGGAAAAACCCTGAAATCGGCCGAAAACCCTAAAATCAGTCTAAAAGCACCAAAAATCGGCCTAAAACCCTATAATAAGTCGAAAACCCTAAAATTAGCCTAAAAGCCTAGAATCTACAGAAAAACCATAAAATGACTCGAAGCCCTTAAATCATCCAAATACCCTATGCTATAGTCAGCGGAAAAACCCAGAAATCGTCCGAAAACCCTCAAATTGTCAAATAGCCCTAAAGTTGATCCAAAAACCCTAAAGCCGGCCTTAAACCCTATAATAAGCCGAAAACCCTAAAATCAGTCTAATAGCGTAGAGTCTACAAAAAAACCATAAAAATGACTTGGAGCCCTTAAATAGTCCAAATACGATATGCTACAGTCAGCAAAAAACCCTGAAATCGGACGAAAACCCTGAAATCGGCCAAAAGCCCTAAAGTTGATTAGAAAACCCTAAAGTCGGCCTAATACCCTACAATAAGCTGAAAACCCTAAAATCAGTCTAAAAGCCCAAATGCCGGCCTAAAACCCTATAATAAGCCAAAAAACCCTAAAACCAGTCTAAAATCCTGAAGTCTACAGATAGAAAACCCTAAAATTGACAAAAGCCCTTAAGTTGATTAGAAAACCCTAAAGCAGCCTAAAACCCTATAATAAGCCGAAAACCCTAAAATAAGTCTAAAAGCTTAGAGTCTACAGAAAAACCATATAAATGACCCGGAGCACTTAAATCGTCCAAATACCCTATGCTATAGTGAGCGAAAAAACTCTGAAATCGACCGAAAACCCTGAAATAGGCCAAAAGCCCTAAAGTTGAACAGAAAACCCTAAAGCATGCCTGAAACCCTACAACAAGCTGAAAACCCTAAAATCAGTCTAAAAGCACCAAAAATAGGTCTAAAACCCTATAATAAGCCGAAAACCCTAAAACCGGTCTAAAAGCCTAGAGCCTACACAAAAACCAAAAAATTGACCCGGAGCCCTTGAATAGTCCAAGTACCCTATATTATAGTCTGCGGAAAATCCCAAAAAACGGTCGGAAACCCTGAAATCGGACAAAATCCCTAAAGTTGATCAGAAAGCCCTAAAGCCGGCCTAAAACCCTATAATAAATCGAAAACCCTAAAATTAGTCTAAAATCCTAGACTCTACAGAAAAACCCTAAAATTGACCTAGAGCCCTTAAATCGTCCAAATACCCTATGCTATAGTCTGCGGAAAAACCCTGAAATCGGCCGAAAACCCTGAAGGCCAAAAGCCTTGACGTTGATCAGAAAACCCTAAGGCTGCCATAAAACCCTACAATAAGCCGGAAACCCTAAAATCAGTCTAAAATCACCAAAAATCGGCCTAAAACCCTATTATAAGCCGAAAACCCTAAAATCAGCCTAAAAGCCTAGAATCTACAGAAAAACCATAAAATGACCCGAAGCCCTTAAATCATCCAAATACCCTATACTATAGTCAGCGGAAAAACCTAGAAATCGTCCTAAAACCCTCAAATTGTCAAATAGCCCTAAAGTTGATCCAAAAACCCATAAGCCGGCCTTAAACCCTATAATAAGCCGAAAACCCTAAAATCAGTCTAATAGCGTAGAGTCTACAAAAAAAAAACCATAAAAATGACTTGGAGCCCTTAAATAGTCCAAATACTCTATGCTAAAGTCAGCAGAAAAACCCTGAAATCAGCCAAAAGCCCTAAAGTTGATTTGAAAACCCTAAAGTCGGCCTAATACCCTACAATAAGCCGAAAACCCTAAAATCAGTCTAAAAGCCCAAAAGCCGAAAACCCAAAAGTTGATTAGAAAACCCTAAAGTCGGCCAAAAATCCTATAATAAACCGAAAATCCTAAAATTAGTCTAAGAGACTAGAGTCTACAGAAAAACCATAAAATTGACCCGGAGCCCTTAAATCATCCAAACACCCAATACTATAGGAACTGGAAAAACCCTGAAATCGGCTAACAGGCCTAAAGTTGATAAGAAAGCCCTAAAGCCGACTTAAAACCCTAAAATAATTCTAAAAGCCTAGAGTCTACACAAAAACCATAAAAATGACCCGCAGCCCTTAAATCGTCCAAATACCCTATGCTATAGTGAGCGGAAAAACCCTGAAATCGACCGAAAACCCTAAATCAGTCTAAAAGCACCAAAAATAGGCCTAAAACCCTACAATAAGACGAGAACCCTAAAATCAGTCTAAAAGCCTAGAGTCTACACAAAAACAAAAAAATTGACCCGAGCCCTTAAATAGTCCAAATACTATATATTATAGTCTGCGGAAAAACCCAAAAATCGGTCGGAAACCCTGAAATCGGACAAAATCGCTAAAGTTGATCAGAAAGCCCTAAAGTCGGCCTAAAACCCTATAATAAATCAAAAATCCTAAAATTAGTCTAAAAGCCTAGAGTTTACAGAAAAACCCTAAAATTGACCTGGAGCCCTTTAATCGTCCAAAACCCTTAAGTTGATCAGAAAACCCCAAGGCTGGCATAAAACCCTACAATAAGCCGAAAACCCTAAAATCAGTCTAAAAGCACCAAAAATCGGCCTAAGACCCTATAATAAGCCGAAAACCCTAAAATCGGCCTAAAGGCCTAGAATCTACAAAAAAACCATAAAATGACCTGAAGCCCTTAAATCATCCAAATGCCCTAAAGCCCAGAAATTGTTCGAAAACCCTGAAATTGTCATATAGCCCTAAAGTTGATCCTAAAACCCTAAAGCCAGCCTTAAACCCTATAATAAACCGAAAACCCTAAAATCAGTCTAAAAGCCCTAAAGCCGGCCTAAGACCCTAAAAAACCCGAAAACACTTAAATCAATCTAAAAGCCTAGAGTCTACAGAAAAACCATAAAATTGACCCGGAGACATTAAATAGTTTGAATACCCGATACGATAGTCTTCGGAAAAACTCTTAAATCATTCAAAAGCCCTAAAGTTGATCAGAAAGCCCTAAAGTCGGCCTTAAACCCATTAAGAAGCCAAAAACCCTAAAATCTGACTAAAAGCCTAGAGTCTATAGAAAAACCATAAAACTAACCCGGAGCCCTTAAATCATCTAAATACCCTATACTATAATCAGCGGAAAAACCCCGAAATCAGCCGAAAACCCTAAAATTAGCCAAAAGCCCTAAAGTTGATCAGAAAGCCTTAAAGTAAGCCTAAAACCCTACATAAGCCGTACTACGTCAAATGAGTCTAAAAGCCATAAACTTGATCCGGAGCCCATAAATATTCCAAATACCCTATACTATAACTAGCGGAAAAACCCTGAAATCGGCCGAAACCTTGAAATTGGCCATAAGCCCTAAAGTTGTTCAGAAAACCCTAAAGCCGGCCTAAAACCCTATATTAAGTCGAAAACCCTAAAATTTGTCTAATTACCTTTAGTCTACAGAAAAACCATAAAATGACCCAAAGCACTTAAATCGTCCAAATACCCTATGCTATCGTCAGCGGAAAAACCTGAAATATGCCGAAAACCCTAAAATCAGTCTAAAAGCACCAAAAGCCGTCCTATAACCCTATAATAAGCCAAATACCCTAAAATCAGTCTAAAAGCCTTGAGTCTACACAAAATCTAAAAAATTGACCCGGAGCCCTTAAATAGTACAAATACCCTATAATATAGTGAGCGGAAAAACCTTGATATCGGTCGGAAACCCTGAAATCGGTCAAAAGCCTTAAAGTTGATCAAAAAACCCTTAAGCTGGCTTAAAACCCTACAATAAGCCGAAAACCCTAAAATCAGTTAAAAAGCACCAAAAGGCAGCCTAAAACCCTATATTAAGCCGAATACTTTAAAATCAATCTAAAAGCCTACAATCTACACAAAAACCTAAAAATTGACCCGGAGCACTTAAATAGTCCAAATATCCTATACTATAGTTAGCGGAAGACTCTGAAATCGGCCGGAAACACTGAAATCGCCCAAAAGCCCTAAAGTTGCTCAGAAAACCCTAAAGCCGCCCTCAAAACCCTATTATAAGCCGAAAACCTTAAAATCAGTCTAAAAGCCCTTAATCTGGCCTAAAACACTAAAATATGGCGAAAACGTTTAAATCAGTGTAAAAGCCTATAGTCTACAGAAAAACTATATAATTGATTCGGAGCCCTTAAATCGTCCAAGAAGACTATACTATATTCTGCGGAAAAACCTTGAAATCGGCCGAAAACCCAAAAGTTGATTAGCAAACCCTAAAGCCGCCCTAAAACCCTAAAATAAGCTGATAACCCTAAAATAAGTCTAAGAGCCTAGAGTCTACAGAAAAACCCTAAAATTGACCCGGAGCCCTTAAATCGTCCAAATACCCTATACTATAGTCTGTGGAAAAACCCTGAAATCGGTCGGAAACCCTGAAATCGGCCGAAAGCCCTAAAGTTGATCAGAAAGCCCTAAAGCCGGCCTAAAACCCTATAATAAATCGAAATCCTAAAATTAGTCTAAAATCCTAGAGTCTACAGAAAAACCCTAAAATTGACCTTGAGCCCTTAAATCGTCCAAACACCCTATACTATATAGTCAGCGGAAACACCCGGAAATCGGCCAAAAGCCCTAACGTTGATCAGAAAGCCCTAAATCCGGCCTAAAACCCTATTATAAAGCCGAAAACCCTGAAATCAGTCTAAAAGCCTAGAGTCTACAGAAAAAACCCTAAAATAGACCCGGAGACCTTAAATCGTCCAAACACCCAATACTATAGTCAGCGGAAACACCCTGAAATCTGCCAAAAGCCCTAAATTTGATTAGAAAGCCCTAAAGCTGGCCAAAAATCCTATAATAAGCCGAAAACCCTAAAATATGTCTAATAGCCTAGAGTCTACAAAAAAACCATAAAAATGATTCGGAGCCCTTAAATCCTCCAAATACCCTATGGTATAGTCAGCGGAAAAACCCTGAATTCGGTCGAAACCCTGAAATTGGAAGAAAGCCCTAAAGTTGATCAGAAAACCCTAAAGTCAGCCTAAAACCTTATAATAAGCCGAAAACACTAAAATCAGTCTAAAAGCCTTGAGTTTACCGAAAAATCAAAAAATTAACCCGGAGCCCTTAAATCTTCCAAAAACCCTGAAACCGGCCAAAAGCCCTAAAGTTGATCAAAAAGCCCTAAATCCGGCCTAAAACCGTATAATAAGCCGAAAACCCTAAAATCAGTCTAAAAGCCTAGAGTCTAGAGAAAAAACCCTAAAATTGACCCGGAGCCCTTAAATCGTCCAAACACCCTATACTATACTCAGCGAAAACACCCTGAAATCGGTCAAAAGTCCTAAAGTTGATCAAAAAGCCCTAAATCCGGCCTAAAACCCTATAATAAGCCGAAAACCCTAAAATCAGCCTCAAAGCCTAGAATATACAGAAAAACCATAAAAGTGACCCGGAGCCCTTAAATCGTCCAAATACCCTAAAGCCGGCCTTGAACCCTATATAATAAGCCGAAAACCCTAAAATCAGTCTAAAAGCCTTACAGCCATCCTAGAACCCTAATAAAGCCGAAAAACACCAAAATTAGTCTAAAAGCCTAGAGTCTACAGAAAAACCATATAATTGTCTCGGAGCCCTTAAATCAACCTAATATCCTATACAATAGTCTGCGGAAAAACCCTGAAATTAGCCGAAAACCCTAAAATCAGCCAAAATATGTAAAGTTGATAAGAAAGCCCTAAAGTCGGCTTAAAACCCTTTAATAATACGAAAACCCTAAAATCGGTCTAAAAGCCTAGAGTATGTAGAAAAACCATAAAATAATCTCAGAGCCCTGAAATCGTATAAATACCCTATACTATAAGTCAGCGGAAATACCCTGAAATCGGCAGAAAACCTTGAAATCGGCCAAAAGCCCTGAAGTTAATCAGAAAACCCTAAAGCCAGCCTAAAACCCTATAATAAGCCGAAAACCCTAAAATCAGCCTAAAAGCCTAGTGTCTACGGAAAAACCATAAAATTGACCCGGAGCCCATAAATCGTCCAAACACCCTATACTATAGTCAGCGGCAAAACCTTGAAATCGGCAGAAAACCATGAAATCGGCCAAAAGCCCTAAAGTTAATTAGAAAGCCATAAAGCCGACCTAAAACCCTATATTAAGCCGAAAACCCTAAAATCAGTCTAAAAGCACCAAAAATCAGCCTAAAACCCAATAATAAGCCGAAAACCCTAAAATCAGTCTAAAAGCCTAGAGTCTACACAAAAACCTAAAATTGACTCGTAGCCCTTAAATAGTCCAAATACCCTATACTATAAAATCAGCGGAAAAACCTTGAAATCGGTCGGAAACCCTGAAATCGGCCAAAAGCCCTAAAATTAATCAGAAAGCCCTAAAGTCGGCCTAAAACCCTATAATAAGCCAAAAACCCTAAAATCATTCTAATAGCCTAGAGTCGACCGAAAAACCATAAACATGACTCGGAGCCCTTAAATCTTCCAAATACCCTATGCTATAGTCAGCGAAAAAACCCTGTAATCGGCCGAAAACCTTGAAATCAGCCAAAAGCCCTAAAGTTGATTAGAAAACCCTAAAGTCGGCCTAAAACCCTACATTAAGCCGAAAACCCTAAAACCATTCTAAAAGCCCAAAAACCGGCCTAAAACACTATAATAAGCCATAAAAAAGCCTAAAATCAGTCTAAAAGCCTAGAGTCTACTAAAAAACCATAAAAATGACCTGGAGCCCTTAAATTGTCCAAATACCCTATACTATAGTCTGCGGAAAAACCCTAAAATCGGTCGAAAACCCTGAAATTTGACAAAAGCCCTAAAGTTGATTAGAAAACCCTAAAGTCGTCCTAAAACCCTATAATAAGTCGAAAACCCTAAAATCAGTCCAAATGCCCCAAAAGCCGGTCTAATGTAAATCAAGTCTCGTCCTTGGACTCGACTGAGGTTTTGATGAAGACAAACACATCACAAAAAGAAGAAAGACTTCAGAAGAGAAAAGGAAGACTTCAAGAAAGAAAGGAACAAAAAGAAGAAAGACTTCAAGAAGACTTCAAGAAGACTTAAGAGAAAGAAAGGAACAAAAAGAAGAA
This sequence comes from Acmispon strigosus, assembly GCA_030819835.1. NCBI lineage: Eukaryota > Viridiplantae > Streptophyta > Magnoliopsida > Fabales > Fabaceae > Acmispon > Acmispon strigosus. Next base: position 4,177,894 of record JAUAMA010000005.1, on the reverse strand, counting down.
AGACTTCAAGAAGACTTCAGAGAAGAAAGACTTCAAGAACCGGCTCAGAACGTCAAGATCAATCATTAAGGTTCTATCTTTAAGTAAGTCTTGTCAACTTAGTGTGCTATGCTTTATTAAGGTTTAATTACATTTGAAGGCTCATGAAAGATCAACTAATTGAGTACGATATGTTCTCACAAGTTAAACTTGGTAGGAACACTCAATTAGGGCTTGAGATGGTTAAAAAACTGAGTTTCAGACTTGCAGTAATAGATTACCAGGCAGTCTGTAATCTATTACGTGTCAGTCAGGCATAGCGTAATCGATTACCAGTTTCCAGTAATCGATTACCAGGCATAGCGTAATCCATTACCAGTTTTCAGTAATCGATTACCTGTCAGGAAATAGCCGTTAGAACATAACGGTTATAGCGTAATCGATTACCAGAATGCTGTAATCGATTACCAGGTCGACAGATGTGTTTTTTCATGAACCATTGTGTCTCAAACCGGTTGGGAAAGGTTGTGTTGGTTCATAGACGACCTCTAGTGCCTATATAAAGTCCTTAGACACTCAGAAACATCAATGACTTGGTCCATAACTTTCATATTCATTAAAGTCATCATTCTGAGTTTCGGTTCTCTCATTTTCACAAGAACACTCATGATGTTCAACATTTGAGAAACTCAGAATGGAAGAGCCTTCATTGTAATTGCCTGGAGCATACAAACTAAGATCAATCCTTCTTGTCAAAAGGATTGAATCATGCATAGAAAAGGCATCTTCTTCTTCTTCTATTTGAATCATGTTGATTCTTTCACCGTAGTTTTCGGTGGTTGTAAAAAGGCCCTTTGAATCAAGTTTGATTCAAAGTCCACCGTGGTAATGCGGTGTCATCAGAAAGTGGTTTGCTTTCTGAGGCATGATGGGTTCTCTTAGGGTCCTTGGCACAAGTATTTCTAAGAAGACTTGATCAATCAGAAGTGGGTTGCTTCAGGAAGATTGATAAGATATCTTAGGGTCCTTGGTGCAAGCATTCGTTAAGAATACTCGATCATGGGAAATCTTCACTGTGGAATTCAGTGGAGTGGTTCTTCAGAAAGTGGTAATCTTTCTGAGGGATCCTAACTTCACCGTGGTATTCGGTGAAGGGTTATTGATTGAAGGTGGTTTAGCCTTCAAGGTATGAGGGTGGTTTGCCTTCAGGAACTGAAAGCGGTTTGCTTTCAGGGGCTGTTGAAAGTGGTTTGCTTTCACAGGATATTGGTAGAAATTCTTGGGGTCCTTGGGTTAGGAACTTGTAAGTGATTTTTATCAATAGTGGAAAAATCCTCAAGGGGTTTCTTTGAGGGACTGGACGTAGCCTTCGGTGGATTGAAGGTGAACCAGGATAAAACTCTGTGTGTCATTTCCTTCATCCTTCATCTTTTACTTTCAAGCAATTACAATATTCCGCTGCAACAACGTTCTTACATTACAACTCTAATTGCGCTGAAAGTCGTTTGGTACTATTACGCGAAAATCGGGGCAACTCTGATTCACCCCCCTCTCAGGTTGCTATCTGAACTAACAAAAATCCTATAATAACCCAAAAACCCTAAAATCATTCTAAAAGCCTAGTGTCAATAGAAAAACCATATAGTTGTCCCGGAGCCCTTGAATCGCCCAAACACCCTATTCTATAGTCAGTGGAAAAACCCTGAAATCGGTCGAAAACCTTGAAATCGGCAAAAAGCCCAAAAGTTGATTAGAAACCCCTAAAGCCGGCCTATAACCCTATAATAAGCCGAAAACCCTAAAATCAGTCTAAAAGCATAGAGCCTACAGAAAAACCATAAAAATGACTTGGAGCCATTAAATCGTCCAAATACCCTATGCTATAACCTTCGGAAAAACCCTGAAGTCGGTCGAAAACCATGAAATTGGACAATAGCCCTAAAGTTGATTAGAAAACCCTAAAGTCGTCCTAAAACCCTACAATAAGCCGAAAACCCTAAAATCAGTCAAAATGCCCCAAAAGCCGGCCTAAAACCCAATATTAACCCGAAAACCCTAAAATCATTCTAAAAGCCTAGTGTCTACAGAAATACCCTAAAGTTGATCAGAAACCCCTAAATCGTCCAAATACACTATGCTATAGTCTGCGGAAAAACCTTGAAATTGGCCGAAAACCCTGAATTCGGCCAAAAGCCGTATAGTTGATTAGAAAACCCTGAAGTTGGCACAAAACCCTACAATAAGCCGAAAAACCTAAAATTAGTCTTAAAGCACCAAAAATCGGCCTAAAACCCTATAATAAGCCAAAAACCCTAAAATCAGTCTAAAAGCCTAGAGTCTACACAAAAACCAAAAAATTGACCCATAGCCCTTAAATAGTCCAAATACGCTATACTATAGTCTGCGTAAAAAAATCTAAAATCGGCTGGAAACCCTAAAATCGGAGAAAAGCCCTAAAGTCGTCCTAAAACTGTACAATAAACCGAAAACCCGAAAAGTCGTCTAAAAGAACCAAAAGTCGGCTAAAACCCTATAATAAGCCGAAAACCCTAAAAGCCTTGTGTCTACAGAAAAACCATAAAATTGTCTCGGAGCCCTTAAATTGTCAAAATACCCTATAGTCAGCGGAAAAATCCTTAAATCGTTTGAAAACCCTGAAATCGGAAAAAAGCCCTAAAGTTGATCAGAAAACCCTAAAATCAGTCTAAAAGCCCTTAAGTCGGTCTCAAACCCTAAAATAAGACGAAAACCCAAAAATCAGTCTAAAAGCCTAGACTTAACCGAAAAATCACAAAATTGACATAGAGCCCTTAAAACGTCCAAAAACCCTATACTATATAGTCAGCGAAAAAACCCTAAAATCGGCCAAAAAGTCCGAAATCGTCCAAAATCCCTAGACTAGATCAGAAAACCCTAAAGCCGGCCTAAAACCCTACAATAAGCCGAAAATCCTAAAATCAGCCTAAAAGCCTAGAATCTACAGAAAAACCATAAAAATGACCCGGAACCTTAAATTGTCTAAATACCCTAAAGCCATCCTTGAACCCTATAATGAGCTGTAAAACCCTAAAATCAGTATAAAAGCCCTAGCGCCGACCTAGAACGCTAAAAAAGCTGAAAACACTAAAATCAGTCTAAAAGCCTACAGTCTACAGAAAAACCATAAAATTGACCCGCAGCCCTTAAATCGTCCTAATACCCTAAACTATAATCAGCGGAAATAACTTGATATCGGCCGAAAACCTTGAAATCGGCCAAGCCCTAAAGTTGACCAGAAAACCCTAAAGTCGGCCTAAAATCCTACAATAAGCCGAAAACCCTAAGATCAGTCTAATAGCCTAGAGTCTACAAAAAAAACCATAAAAATGTTTCGGAGCCCTTACATCGTCCAAATACCCTATGCTATAGTCAGCAGAAAAACCCTAAACTCGGCCAAAAGCCCTACAACATGCTGAAAACCCTAAAATTAGTCTAAAAGCCCAAAAGCCGGCCTAAAACCCTATAATAAGCCAAAAAACCCTAAAATCAGTCTAAAAGCCTAGTTTCTACAGAAAAACCATAAAAATTACCCGGAACCCTTAAATCGTCAAATACCCTATGCTATAGTCTGCAGAAAAACCCTGAAATCGGTCGAAAACCCTGAAATCGGCAAAAGCCCTAAAGTTGATTAGAAAACCCTAAACAGGCCTAAAAACCTATAAAAAGCCGAAAATCCTAAAATCAGTTTAAAAGCCCGAAATTCGGCCTAAACCCCTAAAATAGGGCGAAAACCCTAAAATCAACCTAAAAGCCAAGAGTCTACAGAAAATCCATAAAATTGACCAGGAGCCCATAAATCGTCCAAAAAGACTATATTATAGTCTGCGGAAAAACCATGCAATCAGCCGAAAACCCAAAAATTGATTAGCAAACCCTAAAGCCGGCCTAAAACCTTATAATAAACCGAAATCCCTAAAATTAGTCTAAGAGCCTAGAGTCTACCGAAACACCCTGAAATCGGCCAAAATCCCTAAAGTTGATCAGAAACCCCTAAACCCGGCCTAAAAACCTATAATAAGCCAAAAACCCTAAAATCAGTCTAAAAGCCTTTAATCCGGCCTAAAACCCTAAAATTGGGTAAAAACCCTTAAATCAGTCTAAAAGCCTTTAGTATGCGAAAAAACGCTGAAATCGACCTGGAGCCCCCAAATCGTCCAAACACCCTATACTATAGTCAGCGCAAAAACCCTGATAAGGGAAGAAAACCCTGAAATCGGCCAAAAGCACTAAAGTTTATCAAAAAGCCCTAAATCCGGCCTAAAACCCTATAATAAGCCGAAAACCCTAAAATCAGTCTAAAAGCCTAGAGTCTACAGTAAAACCATAAAAATGACCCGGAGCCCTTAAATCGTCCAAATACCCTATGCAACAGTCAGCAGAAAAACCCTGAAATCGGCCAAAAGCCCTAAAGTTGATTAGAAAACCCTAAAGTCGGCCTAAAACCCTACAATAAGCCGAAAACCCTAAAATAACTCTAAAAGCCCAACAGCCGGCCTAAAACCCTATAATAAGCCAAAAAACCCTAAAATCAGTCTAAAAGCCTAGAGTCAACAAATAAACCATAAAAATGACCCGGAGCCCTTAAATCGTCAAGTACCCTATGCTATAGTCTCCGTAAAAACTCTAAAATCGGTCGTAAACCCTAAAATCGGCCAAAAGCCCTAAAGTTGATTAGAAAACCCTAAAGCCGGCCTAAAACCCTATAATAAGCTGAAAACCCTAAAATCAGTCTAAAAGCCCTAAATCTAGCCTAAAACCCTAAAATAGGGCGAAAACCCTAAAATCAGTTTAAAAAGCCTAGAGTCTACAAAAAAAACCATAAAATTTACCCGGAGCCCTTAAATCGTCCAAAAAGACTATATGAAAGTCTGCGAAAAAACCCTGCAATTGGCCGAAAACCCAAAAGTTGATTAGAGTCTACACAAAAACAAAAAAATTGACCCGGAGCCCTTAAATCATCCAAATACCCTATGTTTGACAAATAGCCCTAAGTCAGCGGAAAAACCCTGAAATTGTCCAAAAACCCTGAAATTGTCAAATAGCCCTAAGTTTGATCAAAAACCCTAAAGCCGGACCTAAACCCTATAATAAGCCGAAAACCCTAAAATCAGTCTAAAAGCCCTAAAGCCGGCCTAGAACCCTAAAAAAGCCGAAAATACTAAAATCAGTCAAAAAGCCTAGAGTCTACAGAAAAACCATAAAATTGACCCGGAGACATTAAATCGTTCTAATACCCTATACATTAGTCAGCGGAAAAACCCTTAAATCATCCTAAAGCCCAAAAGTCGGCCTAAAACCATTTAAGAAGCCGAAAACCCTAAAATCAAACTAAAAGCCTAGAGTCTACAAAAAAACCATAAAATTAACCTGGAGCCCTTAAATCATCTAAATACCCTATATTATAGTCAGCGGAAAAACCCCGAAATCGGCCGAAAACCCCAAAATTAGCCAAAAACCCTATAATAAGCCTAAAACCATACATAAGCCGTAAAGTGTCAAATCAGTCTAAAAGCCTAGAGTTCATGGAAAAACAATAAACTTGACCCGGAGACCTTAAATCTTCCAAATACCCTATACTATAACTAGCGGAAAAACCCTGAAATCGGCCAAAACCCTGAAATCGGCCAAAAGCCCTAAAGTTGTTCAGAAAACCCTAAAGCCGGCCTAAAACCCTATATTAAGTTGAAAACCCTAAAATCAGTCTAATTGCCTATAGTTTACAGAAAAACCATAAAATGACCCAAAGCCCTTAAATTGTCCAAAAACCCTATGCTATAGTCAGCGGAAAAACCTGAAATATGCCGAAAACCCTAAAATCAGTCTAAAAGCCTAGAGTCTACAAAAAATCCAAAAAATTGACCCGGAGCCCTTAAATAGTACAAATAACCTATACTATAGTCAGCGGAAAAACCTTGATATCGGCCAGAAACCTTGAAATCGGTCAAAAGCCTTAAAGTTGATCAAAAAACCCTGAAGCCGGCGTAAAACCCTACAATAAGCCGAAAACCCTAAAATCAGTTTAAAAGCATCAAAAGGCGGCCTAAAACCCTATAATAAGTCGAAAACCCTAAAATCGGTCTCAAAGCCATTAATACGGCCTAAAACTGTTAGAACAGATAGCAACCTGAGAGGGGGGGTGAATCAGTGTTGCCCCAATTTTCGCCTTATTGAAATTGTTACTTTCAAGTTTATGATGATCACGAAATGATCGTTGTGATTGCAGCGGATATGAACGATACTTGAAAGTAAATGTGAAGGATGAAGAGAATCACACACAAGATTTTATCCTGGTTCACCTTCAATCCACCGAAGGCTACGTCCAGTCCCTCAAGAAAACCCCTTGAGGATTTTTCCACTATTGATAAGAATTTCTTACAAGTTCCTAACCCAAGGACCCCAAGAATTTCTACCAATAACCTGTGAAAGCAAACCACTTTCAACAGCCCCTGAAAGCAAACCGCTTTCAGTTCCTGAAGGCAAACCACCCTCAGACCTTGAAGACAAACTTGTCTTCAATCGAAACCCTGAAAGTAAACCACTTTCAGTAACAACAACCTTTCACCGAATACCATGGTGAAGAACTCAATCTTACAGAAAGAGATGAAGAAGATATTACAATTGGCTGTTTCAATCCTTTAACACACAATTGGATTGAACATGAGAAGTTATGCTTTAAGGCTTTTAAGCATAATACAATTCTGAGTTCTTCAAGATATGAACAACTGAAGTGTTCTTATAAACATGAAGATCATGAACTCATAATTTAGGCTCCAAAAGATTTAAGTTCTAAAAGATGAACTAATTTTGACAAAGCTTTGGCCTAATGTGTTTTTCTCATGTGTAATGTGTATGATTCGTGTTTGTTGTGTGTTGTGTGTTTTCTGGACTCAAATGGTCTTTATATAGGCAAGGGAAACGTCCTTGAACCATCACAACCCTTTTCAAAAGGTTTGGGACACAATGGTTCATGAAAAGATGCACTTTTTCGTTCTGGTAATCGATTACCATACTTAGTGTAATCGATTACACAAGTGACCGTTTCAGTTTGAATTTGAATTTCAAACATGTAATCGATTACAAGACATGAGTAATCGATTACTTGCCTAGGTGTAATCGATTACCATAATGGTGTAATCGATTACACAGAAGCCCATTTTCCAGAAACTTGATCTTTGAGACTTGCTTAAGGTTTTCTACTTCTTTTAAGTTATGAAAACTCTTAGCTTGATTAGATTAGGTGTTTTAAGAGCCTTTACGCTTTAATAAACCTTTGGAAGCATAACTCACCTAATACTAAGACTTCTAGACTATTGATGGACTTGAGTGCTTGATTCTTTGAAGTCTTCTTTTCTTCTTTTTGTTGATGAGTTTGTCGTCATCAAAACCACAGCCAGGGTCAGGAGCAAGACCTTCTTCACAAAAACCCTAAAATAGGGCAAAAACGACTAAACTATAGTCTGCGGAAAAACGCTGAAATCGGCCGAAAACCCAAAAAATGATTTGCAAACCCTAAAGTCGGCCTAAAAGCCTATAATAAGCCGAAAACCCTAAAATTAGTCTAAGAGCCTCAAGTCTACAGAAAAACCATAAAATTTACCCGGAGCCTCCAAATCGTCCGAACACCCTATACTATAGTCAGCGCAAAAACACTGAAATCGGAAGAAAACCCTGAAATCGGCCAAAAGCCCTAAAGTTGATCAAAAAGCCCTAAATCCGGCCTAAAATGCTATAATAAGATGAAAACCCTATAATCAGTCTAAAAGCCTAGAGTCTACAGTAAAACCATAAAAAAGCCCCGGAGCCCTTAAAACGTTCAATTCTTCAGTGAGCAGAAAAACCCTGAAATAGGCCAAAAGACCTAAAGTTGATCAGAAAACCCTAAAGCATACCTGCAACTCTACAATAAGCCGAAAACCCAAAAATCAGTTTAAAAGAACCAAAAATCGGCCTAAAACCAAATAATAAGCCGAAAACCCTAAAATCGGTCTAAAAGCCTATAGTCTACACAAAAACCAAAATATTGACCTGGAGCCCTTAAATAGTCCAAATACCCTATACTATAGTCTTCGAAAAAACCCAGAAATCGGTCGGAAACCCTGAAATCGGCCGAAAGCCCTAAAGCCGGCCTAAAACCCTATAATAAATCGAAAACCCTAAAATTAGTCTAAAGTCCTAGAGTATGCAGAAAAACCCTAAAGTTGACCCGGAGCCCTTAAATCATCCAAACACCCTATACCATAGTCAGCGAAAACACACAAAAATCGGCCAAAAGCCCTAAAGTTGATCAGAAAGCCCTAAAGCCGGCCTAAAACCCTATAGTAAGTCGAAAACCCTAAAATCAGTCTAAAAGCCTAGAGTCTACAAAAAAAACCATAAAAAATACCCGGAGCCCTTAAATCGTCCAAACACCCTATATTATGGTCAGCGAAAACACCCTGAAATCGCCCAAAAGCCCTAAATTTGATCAGAAAGCCTAAAGCTGGCCTAAAACCCTATAATAAGCCGAAAACCCTAAAATATGTCTAATAGCCTAGAGTCTACAAAAAAACCATAAAAATGATTTGGAGCCCTTATCGTCCAAATACCCTATGCTATAGTAAGCGAAAAAACCCTGAATTCAGTCGAAAACCCTGAAATTGGAAAAAAGCCCTAAAGTTTATCAGAAAACCCTAAAGTCAGCCTAAAACCCTATAATAAGCCGAAAACACGAAGATCAGTCTAAAGCCCTTAAGCCGGCCTCAAACCCTAAAATAAGCCAAAAACCCTAAAATGAGTCTAAAAGCCTAGAGTTTACCGAAAAATCAAAAAATTGACCCGGAGATCTTAAATAGTCCAAATACCCTATACTATAGTCTGCGGAAAAACCCAGAAATCGGTCGGAAACCCTGAAATCGGTCGAAAGCCCTAAAGCCCATCTAAAACCCTATAACAAATCGAAAACCCTAAAATTAGTCTAAAGTCCTAGAATATACAGAAAAACCCTAAAATTGACCCGGTTCCCTTAAATCATTCAAACACCCTTATACTATAGTCAGCAGAAACACACAGAAATCGGCTAAAATCCCTAAAGTTGATCAAAAAGCCCTAAATCGGCCTAAAACCCTATAATAAGCCGAAAACCCTTAAATCAGTCTAAAAGCCTAGAGTCTACCGAAAAACCCTAAAATTGACCCAGAGCCATTAAATCGTCCAAACACCCAATACTATGGTCAGCGGAAACACCCTCAAATCGGCCAAAAGCCCTAAAGTTCATCAGAAATCCCTAAAGCCGGCCTAAAACCCTATAATAAGCCGAAAATTCGAAAATCAGTCTAAAAGCCTACAGTCTACAAAAAAAAACCATAAAAATGACCCGCAACCCGTAAATCGTCCAAACACCCTATACTATAGTCAGCGGAAACACCCTGAAATCGGCCAAAAGCCCTAAATTTGATTAGAAAGCCTTAAAGCTGGCCTAAAATCCTATAATAAGCCGAAATCCCTAAAATGAGCCTAAAAGCCTAGAATATACCAAAAAACAATAAAAATGACCCGGAGCCCTTAAATCGTCCAAATACCCTAAAGCCGGCCTTGAACCCAATATAATAAGCCGAAAACCCTAAAATCAGTTTAAAAGCCTTACAGCCGACCTAGAACCCAAAAAAAGCCTACAGAAAAACCATAAAAATGACCTGGAGCCCTTAAATAGTCCAAATACCCTATACAATAGTCTGCGGAAAAACCCTGATATTAGCCGGAAACCCTAAAATCAGCCAAAACCTGTAAAGTTGATCAGAAAGCCCTAAAGTTGGCCTAAAACCCTTTAATAATACGAAAACACTAAAATTAGTCTAAAAGCCTAGAGTATACAGAAAAACCATAAAATTATCTCGGAGCCCTTAAATCGTCTAAATACCCTATACTATAAGTCAGCGGAAAAAACCCTGAAATCGGCCGAAAACCCTGAAATCGGCCAAAAGCCCTAAAGTTGATCAGAAAGTACTAAAGCTGGCCTAAAACCCTATAATAAAAGGAAAACCCTAAAATTTGTCTAAAATCCTATAGTCTACAGAAAATCCCTAAAATTGACCCGGAGCCCTTATATCGTCCAAATACCCTATACTATAATCAGTCTAAAAGCCATAAATCCAGCCTAAAACCCTAAAATCAGTCTAAAACCCTAGTGTCTACAGAAAAACCATAAAATTGACCCGGAGCCCATAAATCGTCCAAACACCCTATACTATATAGTTAGCGGAAAAACCCTGAAATCGGCAAAAAACCATGAAATCGGCCAAAAGCCCCAAAGTTAATCAGAAAGCCATAAAGCCGGCATAAAACCCTATACTAAGCCGAAAACCCTAAAATGAGTCTCGAAGCACCAAAAATCAGCCTAAAACCCTATAATAAGTCGAAAACCCTAAAATCAGTCTAAAAGCCTAAAGTCTAGACAAAAATCAAAAAATTGGCTCGTAGCCCTAAAATTGATCAGAAAGCCCTAAAGTCGGCCTAAAACCCTATAATAAGCCAAAAACCCTAAAATCAGTCTAATAGCCTAGAGTCTACCGAAAAACCATAAACATGACTCGGAGCCCTTACATCTTCCAAATACCCTAAGCTAAAGTTAGCAGAAAAACCCTGAAATCGGCCTAAAGCCCTAAAGTTGATTAGAAAACCCTAAAGTCGTCCTAAAACCCTACAATAAGCCGAAAACCCTAAAACCAGTCAAAAAGCCCAAAAACCGGCCTAAAACACTTTAATAAGCCAAAAAAAAACCCTAAAATCAGTCTAAAAGCCTAGAGTCAACAGAAAAACCATAAAAATGACCTGGAGCCCCTAAATAGTCCAAATACCCTACGCTATAGTCTGCGGAAAAACTCTGAAATCGGTCAAAAATCCCGAAATCGGACAAATGCCCTAAAGTTGATTAGAAAACCCTAAAGTCGTCCTAAAACCCTATAATAAGTCGAAAACCCTAAAATCAGTCTAAATGCCCCAAAAGCCGGCCTAAAACCCTATAATAACCCCAAAACCCTAAAATCATTCTAAAAGCCTAGTGTCTACAGAAAAACCATAAAATTGTCCCGGAGCCCATAAATCGCCCAAACACCCTATACTATAGTCAGTGGAAAAACCCTGAAATCGGTCGAAAACCTTGAAATCGGCAAAAAGCCCTAAAGTTGATCAGAAACCCCAAAAGCCTGCCTAAAACACTATAATAAGCCGAAAACCCTAAAATCAGTCTAAAAGCCTAGAGCCTACAGAAAAACCTTAAAAATGACTAGGAGCCCTTAAATCGTCGGAATACCCTATGCTATAGTCTACGGAAAAACCCTGAAATCGATCGAAAACCTTGAAATCGGACAAAAGCCCTAAAGTTGATTAGAAAACCCTAAAGTCGTCTTAAAACCCTAAAATCAGTCTAAATGCCCCAAAAGCCAGCCTAAAACCCAATAATAACCCGAAAACCCTAAAATCATTCTAAAAGCCTAGTGTCTACAGAAATACCCTAAAGTTGATAAGAAACCCCTAAATCGTCCATATACACTATGCTATAGTCTACGGAAAAACCTTAAAATTGGCCGAAAACCCTGAAATCGGCCAAAAGCCTTATAGTTGATTAGAAAACCCTAGAGATGGCAGAAAACCCTACAATAAGCCGAAAAACCTAAAATCAGTCTAAAAGCACCAAAAATCGGACTAAACCCCTATAATAAGCCAAAAACTCTCAAATCAGTCTAAAAGCCTAGATTCTACACAAAAACCAAAAAATTGACCCGTAGCCCTTAAATAGTCCAAATACCCTTAACTATAGTCTGCGGAAAAACTCTAAAATCGGTCGGGAACCTCGAAATCGGCCAAAAGCCCTAAAGTTGATCAAAAAGCCCTAAAGTCGTCCTAAAACAGTACAGTAAGCCGAAAACACTAAAACCAGCCTAAAAGCCCTAAAAGCTGGCGTAAAACCCTATAATAAGCCGAATACCCTAAAATCATTCTAAAAGCCTAGTGTCTACAGAGAAACCATAAAATTGTCTCGGAGCCCTTTAATTGTCAATATACCCTATACTATAGTCAACGGAAAAACCCTGAAATCGGTCGAAAACCCTGAAATCGGAAAAAAGCCCTAAAGTTGATCAGAAAACCCGAAAATCAGTCTAAAAGCCCTTAAGCCGACCTCAAACCCTAAAATAAGATGAAAACCCTAAAATTAGTCTAAAAGCCGAGAGTTTACCGAAAAATCACAAAATTGACCTAGAGCCCTTAAAACGTCCAAAAACCCTATACCATAGTCAGCTAAAAAACCCTGAAATCGGCCTAAAAGTCTGAAATCCTCCAAAATACCTAGAGTAGATGAGAAAACCCTAAATTCGACCTAAAACCCTACAATAAGCCGAAAACCCTAAAATCAGCCTAAAAGCCTAGAATCTACAGAAAAACCATAAAAATGACCCGGAGACCTTAAATCGTCTAAATACCCTAAAGCCGGCCTTGAACCCTATAATGAGCCGAAAACCCTAAAATCAGTCTAAAAGCCCTAGCGCCGACCTAGAACCCTAAAAAAGACGAAAACACTAAAATCAGTATAAAAGCCTAGAGTCTACAGAAAAACCATAAAATTGACCAGGAGCCCTTAAATTGTCCTAATACCCTATACTATAATCAACGGAAATACACTGAAATCGGCCGAAAACCTTGAAATCGGCCAAAAGCCCTAAAGTTGATCAGAAAACCCTAAAGTCGGCCTAAAATCCTTCAATAAGCCGAAAACCCTAAAATCAGTCTAATAACCTAGAGTCTACAAAAAAACCATAAGAATGATTCGGAGCCCTTAAATCGTCCAAATACCCTATGCTATAGTCAGCGGAAAAACCCTGAAATCGGCCAAAAGCCCTATAGTTGATCAGAAAACCCTAAAGCTGGCAATAAACCCTACAATAAGCCGAAAACCCTAAAATCAGTCTAAAAGCACCAAAAATCGGCCTGAAACCCTATAATAAGCCGAAAACCCTAAAAGCCTAGAATCTATAGAAAAACCATAAAATGACCCGTATCCCTTAAATCATACAAATACCGTATGCTATAGTTAGCGGAAAAACCCAGAAATCGTCCAAAAACCCTGAAATTGTCAAATAGCCCTAAAGTTGATCAAAAACCCTAAAGCCGGCCTTAAACCCTATAATAAGCCGAAAACCCTAAAATCAATCTAAAAGCCCTAAAGCCGGCCTAGAACCCTAAAAAAGCCGAAAACACTAAAATCAGTCTAAAAGCCTAGAGTCTACAGAAAAACCATAAAATTGCCCCGGAGACATTAAATCGTTCTAATACCCTATACAATAGTCAGCGGAGAATCCCTTAAATCATCCAAAACCCTAAAGTCGGCCAAAAACCCTTTAAAAAGCCGAAAACCCTAAAATCAGACTAAAAGCCTAGAGTCTACAGTCTACACAAAAACCAAAAAATTGACCCTAAGCACTTAAATAGTCCAAATACCCTATACTATATAGTAAGCGGAAAAACCCTGAAATCGGCCAGAAACCCTGAAATCAGCCAAAAGCGCTAAAGTTGATCAGAAAGCCCTAAAGTAAGCCTAAAACCCTACATAAGCCGTCAACCGTAAAATCAGTCTAAAAGCCTAGAGTTTATAGAAAAACCATAAAATTGAAACGGAGCGCATAAATCTTCCAAATACCCTATACTATAACTAGCGGAAAAACCATGAAATCGGCCAAAAGCTCTAAAATTGTTCAGAAAACCCTAAAGCCGGCCAAAAACCCTATATTAAGTCGAAAACCCTAAAATCATTCTAATTTCCTATAGTCTACAAAAAAAACCATAAAATGACCCAAAGCCCTTAAATCGTCCAAATACCCTATGCTATAGTTAGTGGAAAAACCTGAAATATGCCGAAAACCCTAAAATCAGTCTGAAAGCACCAAAAGCCGTCCTAAAACCTTATAACAAGCCGAATACCCTAACATAAGTCTAAAAGCCTAGAGTCTACACAAAATCCAAACAATTGACCCGGAGCCCTTAAATAATACAAATACCCTATACTATATAGTCAGTGGAAAAACCTTCATATCGGCCGGAAACCCTGAAATCGGCCAAAAGCCCTAATGTAGATCAGAAAACCCTTAAGCCGGCATAAAACCCTACAATAAGCCGAAAACCCTAAAATCAGTCTAAAAGCACCAAAAGGCGGCCTGAAACCCTATAAGAAGCCGAATACCCTAAAATCAGTCTAAAAGCCTACAGTTTACACAAGAACAAAAATATTGACCCGGAGCACTTAAATAGTCCAAATACCCTATACTATAGTCAGCGGAAGAACCCTGAAATCGGCCAAAAGACCTAAAGTTGCCCTAAACCCTATAATAAGCCGAAAACCTTAAAATCAGTCTAAAAGCCCTTAATCTGGCCTAAAACCCAAAAATATGGCGAAAACCTTTAAGTCAGTCTAAAAGCCTAGAGTCTACAGAAAAACTATAAAATTGACCAGGAGCCCTTAAATCGTCCAAAAAGACTATACTATATACTGCGGAAAAACCCTGAAATCGGCCGAAAACCCTAAAGTTCATTAACAAACCCTAAAGCCGCCCTAAAACCCTATAATAAGCCTAAAACCCTATAATTAGTCTAAGAGCCTAGAGTCTACAGAAAAACCATAAAATTGACCCGGAGCCCCCAAATCGTCCAAACACCCTATACTATAGTCTGCGCAAAAACCCTGTGTCGCAACCGGGGTCGCGGCGGGGACGGCGCTAAAAACAAATTTGTTAATCAGCTAGAGTCGCCACTAACGTTTTTAAGAGGAAAACGCTAGAAAACCTAAAAGAAAATAAAATGGCCTACAAAACCCTAAATTCTAGGTTCGGGAGTCGGTTACGCGTGGGGAAGGTGTTAGCACCCCACAGCGCCCGTCAAAGACGGTACCCAAGATTGATTGTGCAAAAAGAAATTATTAATGGACTCATTATTTACAAAGAAAAAAAGATATTTATTATTTTTTTGAGATTTATCATTTAAAAAGAAAAGAAAATGAGATTATTTACAAAAGAAACAAAAATATTTATTTTATTTTATTTAGCCTGATAGGTGTGAACCTAGTCCTACGTACTTCCCTCAAATGGAAGATCAAGGCCACGTAGTTCTGAGAGTTTAAATTGATTTTTTAATGTTTTTTAATTTTGAAAAGGTTTTTTTATATTTTTTTTATTTTTTTGGAGTTTTTTATTGGGTTGCCTGACGAGAGTGTTCTCGCTCCTACGTACCTCTATTGAAGGGCTCAAGGCTTACGTAGTTCTAAAGGAGAAAAAGAAACAGAGAAACAGAAATAGAAAAAAAGAAAAAAAAACAGAAACAGGGAAAAAGAAAAAGGGAAACAGAAACAGGGAAACAGAGAAATAGAAATAGAATTTAAACAACAGAAACAGAACTTAAACCAGAAACAGAAAAATAAAACACTAATAAAAAAGAAACAGGATTTAAAACGGAAACAGAAACAGAATAGCAAAAACAGCAAACCAAAAACAGGAAACTAAGAACAATAATATGACGCTATGGACGAAGGGAAGCAGAGGGTGCAGGAGGCGGTGTGTGGTGCAGCGGCGGCCAGGAAGGAGAGGAAGAGGAACGGTGGTGCGGCGGCCTGGAGGTGGTGCGGCGTGGGTCGATGACGGTGGGAGAAGGGAGAAGAACGGCGGCGTGAGGGCAGTGAAGGGAGCGGCGGCGTGAGACGGCTTGAGGGAGGAGGGAAGCAGCACCGTGGAGCGAGATGGATGGAGGGAGAGGTCGAAGGTTTTGGTGGTTGTGGGTTTTGATGAAGGAGGAAAGGGTGGCGGCTTGAGAGAGAGGGAGATGGAGGCTGGTGGGTGTGTGAAAAAGAGAGCTGAATGGTGGCTGCGCAGGAGGGAAGGGGAAAGGGAGATTAGGGTTTTTGGAGTGGAAAAAGAAATGAAAAAAAAGGGTGCAGATTTTTTGTTGTTTTTTTTTGTTTTTTTTTTTTGTTTTTTTTTTTTGGAGTGTGGAGGCCAGTGAATGATGGGTGGTTAGGGTTAGTGAGGGTAGGCTTTATATAGGGGTGAATTAGGGTTTGAGTGAAGGAAAAATGACAGAAATGCCCTTGGGGTTTGTTTTGGGCCAGTTTGGCCCATTTTTATTATTATTATTATTTTTTTATTTTTTGAGAAACTAAAGTAAAAAAAAAAAAACTCAATTAATCTAAACGCCCTATATTTTCACTAACTACTTAGCTAACTATTTTTATTTTTATTTTTAATAAAATGAAACACAATAAAAGAAAGAAATAAAAGACCCGGACAAAATTGGGTGCTAACAGCAGCCCCCATTTGCTTGACTTTCGTTGAGAAAGTTAAAGCAAATTCAAAAGCAGCCAATTTTGGCCACACAAACAAACAGAAGAAGAATATCAAAGATGCCAGATCCGGAGCCCATCAATGGGTGGATCAAAAATCATGAAACAACTGAAAGAGAAAGAAACTAGGCATCACAATACCTAGCGGGCTTCACAATACCCTGAAAGAGAAAGAAACTAGGCGTCACAATACCTAGCGGGCGTCACAATACCCTTAAAGAGAAAGAAACTAGGCGTCACAATACCTAGCGGGCTTCACAATACCCTAAAAGAGAAAGAAACTAGGCGTCACAATACCTAGCGGGCGTCACAATACCCTGAAAAAGGAAAACTTAGCATCACAATACCAAGCGGGCGTCACAATACCCTGAGAGAGAAAGAAACTAGGCGTCACAATACCTAGCGGGCGTCACAATACCCTAAAAGAGAAAGAAACTAGGCGTCACAATACCTAGCGGGCTTCACAATACCCTGAAAGAGAAAGGAACTAGGCGTCACAATACCTAGCGGGCGTCACAATACCCTTAAAGAGAAAGAAACTAGGTGTCACAATACCTAGCGGGCGTCACAATACCCTTAAAGAGAAAGAAACTAGGCGTCACAATACCTAGCGGGCCTCGCAATACCCTAAAAAGAAAACTTGGCGTCACAATACCAAGCGGGCGTCACAATACCCTGAAAGAGAAAGAAACTAGGCGTCACAATACCTAGCGGGCGTCACAATACCCTGAAAAAAGAAAACTTGGCATCACAATACCAAGCGGGCGTCACAATACCCTGAAAGAGAAAGAAACTAGGTGTCACAATACCTAGCGGGCGTCACAATACCCTGAAAAAGAAAATATGAGAGTAGATAGCCGTGGGTCATGCCTTGAAAAAGAGAACTAGGCACAAATACCAATGCAAGAGTTTTTTTTTTTTTTTTGACCAAAGATCATGTGCAAAAAGAGAGTTAAAAGATTTTCAAACAAACAAATTGGTGATTTTCAAAAGATCTTATCTTCACCATTGCAACACAACACTGGTCAAAGCTAGTGAATAAATGGATGGGTTTTGGGTGGAAGAAATGGAATAAGATTTGTGGAGGGTAATGGAGATTAGGCTTGTAACAAGCCCCCAAGTCTGGCATCAATGTAAGGAACAAATGCTTATCATTTTTATTGTGCTGAGAGGAGAGAAAAGGCGGCAAGCCCTAAGTGTGACAAGCATCAATTTGAAGATCTGTCATGGAAGAGGGGCGAACCCGGAGTCTAATTTGCTTCAGGACAAGCATCAATTTGAAGATCTGTCATGGAAGAGGGGCGAACCCGGAGTCTAATTTGCTTCAGGCCCATCTTCAATCAAGGAAGAATATAAGTCTCATCACTCCAATTTTCTATTTTTTTTCTTTTTTTTTTGGACTCTTTTTTTGGACTTTTTTTTTTAAAAGGAGCAAGAAAAACACAAGTGTAAACTTATTGTCCCAAAATCAAAGTTTAAGGAAATGTGAGCAATCAACATTTGATCAGAATGGACTTTATTGGCTTGTAATGTGGCTAGGGGGTAATGGGTGATGAAAGAAAGGGTATAAAGGCTCAAAGAAAGTGTTTAAGGGTTAATTAGGACAAATGATCTCTAGTGCAATGTGATGGATGAAAGACATTTATTCAAACAATATTTTTTTTCATTCTCTGCATTTTTCCATTTCTTTTTTTGCTTTTCCATTTTTTGCTCTTTTTTTGTTTTTTCTATTTTTTTGATTTTTTTTTTAGCAGAAGAATGATTTGTCTTCAAACATCATAAAAAGCCCCCAGGTGTTGAGGAAATCCATGAGCACTTTTAGAGAAACACTCAAACTGGGCTGGCCCTCGATGTGGGGGTGACAAGTGAAACAGATGGGATGTATGCTCCAGTGAAATGAGTCAGATGGAGAACTATTGCACTAGCCCCCAGTGTAGGGGTGATCCTTGTCCAGGGTTAAATGAAGAAAAAAAAAATTTATTTTAAGGCTCAAAGTGGGTAGCAAGGGATAATATTTTTTGATTTTTTTGGATAGAGAAAGAATGGCCAAACTTCATTTCAAAAATTGATTGCTCCTTTTCAAAAGATTTAACTTTAGGACAAAAGTTCTAGACTTTGCAAATTTGCTCCCTTTTTTTTTTTACTTTTTTTTTCTTTTTTTCTTTTTTTCTTTTTTTCTCTTTTTTTTAGGATGATGAGACGCAAGATGGACTAATGATCTCAAATTTTTGTAATGCTCTCTTCAGAATCGGGCTCTCTTCAGCATCGGTCCATGACTTCCAAAATTGGGGGTTTGAAGATGGTTAATGAAGGAGGGATAAATGAATGGATGAGACAAATGTGGATTAGAAAGATATTGAGGTTCATTAAAGTGTGGGGGCAATTTGTACAGATGGAAAGGATGAAGAATTATGAGATGGTGAATGAAAGGATTATGAGAAGATGATGAATGAAAATGAACCTCAAATTAAATGTTATGATGCAATGGCGAAAATTAAAAAGAAAATAAAACCAAAGGAAGAAAACATTTTTTTTTAGATTTTTTTTTATAAAAAAGAGACAGAAATTGAAAATAAGAAAGAAAAAGAAGAAGGGATATGTACAAAAGATTTTTTTTGTAGATTTTTTGATAAGGATGAATAAAAAAGAATTTATTTACAGGAAAAATGGGGAACTCCGAAAGAGAAAGAGCCCCCGAATAAAGACTTATTTTCTTAACCATAAAGGTCAAATTATTATAGAGATGGAGAGACCTAATCCAATTGATTGACTAAGGTTTAGACAACTAGTATAGTGATGGGGATGGATCTAGATCTCACATAGCTAAAGGTTCCCAGATTACCCTCGTCATACAGACAAGGACCCGATGATTGAACTATTTGACGCGTAGACACTAGGCCTCTCACGACAAATAGCTAAATGACCGGCAATAATCTGAGTGGTGAATCAATAATTGACGCGTAGACACTGGGTCTCTCACGACAATTATCAAGACATCCCTACACTCCTTAGTTTGTGGGCCCGGGTATAGAGCCCAAAAAGTGTGTGAAATAGTGAAATAAATACAGTAACCAATAGAGATCATATATACAAGATAAGGAAATATATACAAAAGGCAAGAAATAAATAATAAGATAAAACAAAGCAAGGAAAACAAAAAACAAAAAATGCACAATAAATATAATAGAATCAAAAGAAAGGATATACAAGATAAAAATAAAGATATATACAAAAAAGACAAGAAATAAATAATAAGATGAAATAAACAAAGAAAAATAAGAAAATGCACAACCAATCATATAGGCCTGACTCTCAAAATTCCCCAGCAGAGTCGCCATCTGTCGCAACCGGGGTCGCGGCGGGGACGGCGCTAAAAACAAATTTGTTAATCAGCTAGAGTCGCCACTAACGTTTTTAAGAGGAAAACGCTAGAAAACCTAAAAGAAAATAAAATGGCCTACAAAACCCTAAATTCTAGGTTCGGGAGTCGGTTACGCGTGGGGAAGGTGTTAGCACCCCACAGCGCCCGTCAAAGACGGTACCCAAGATTGATTGTGCAAAAAGAAATTATTAATGGACTCATTATTTACAAAGAAAAAAAGATATTTATTATTTTTTTGAGATTTATCATTTAAAAAGAAAAGAAAATGAGATTATTTACAAAAGAAACAAAAATATTTATTTTATTTTATTTAGCCTGATAGGTGTGAACCTAGTCCTACGTACTTCCCTCAAATGGAAGATCAAGGCCACGTAGTTCTGAGAGTTTAAATTGATTTTTTAATGTTTTTTAATTTTGAAAAGGTTTTTTTATATTTTTTTTATTTTTTTGGAGTTTTTTATTGGGTTGCCTGACGAGAGTGTTCTCGCTCCTACGTACCTCTATTGAAGGGCTCAAGGCTTACGTAGTTCTAAAGGAGAAAAAGAAACAGAGAAACAGAAATAGAAAAAAAGAAAAAAAAACAGAAACAGGGAAAAAGAAAAAGGGAAACAGAAACAGGGAAACAGAGAAACAGAAATAGAATTTAAACAGCAGAAACAGAACTTAAACCAGAAACAGAAAAATAAAACACTAATAAAAAAGAAACAGGATTTAAAACGGAAACAGAAACAGAATAGCAAAAACAGCAAACCAAAAACAGGAAACTAAGAACAATAATATGACGCTATGGACGAAGGGAAGCAGAGGGTGCAGGAGGCGGTGTGTGGTGCAGCGGCGGCCAGGAAGGAGAGGAAGAGGAACGGTGGTGCGGCGGCCTGGAGGTGGTGCGGCGTGGGTCGATGACGGTGGGAGAAGGGAGAAGAACGGCGGCGTGAGGGCAGTGAAGGGAGCGGCGGCGTGAGGCGGCTTGAGGGAGGAGGGAAGCAGCACCGTGGAGCGAGATGGATGGAGGGAGAGGTCGAAGGTTTTGGTGGTTGTGGGTTTTGATGAAGGAGGAAAGGGTGGCGGCTTGAGAGAGAGGGAGATGGAGGCTGGTGGGTGTGTGAAAAAGAGAGCTGAATGGTGGCTGCGCAGGAGGGAAGGGGAAAGGGAGATTAGGGTTTTTGGAGTGGAAAAAGAAATGAAAAAAAAGGGTGCAGATTTTTTGTTGTTTTTTTTTGTTTTTTTTTTTTGTTTTTTTTTTTTTGGAGTGTGGAGGCCAGTGAATGATGGGTGGTTAGGGTTAGTGAGGGTAGGCTTTATATAGGGGTGAATTAGGGTTTGAGTGAAGGAAAAATGACAGAAATGCCCTTGGGGTTTGTTTTGGGCCAGTTTGGCCCATTTTTATTATTATTATTATTTTTTTATTTTTAGAGAAACTAAAGTAAAAAAAAACAAACTCAATTAATCTAAACGCCCTATATTTTCACTAACTACTTAGCTAACTATTTTTATTTTTATTTTTAATAAAATGAAACACAATAAAAGAAAGAAATAAAAGACCCGGACAAAATTGGGTGCTAACACCCTGAAATCGGCAGAAAATAGTAAAATCGGCCAAAAGCCCTAAAGTTGATCAAAAAGCCCTAAATTCAGCCTAAAACCCTATAATAAGCCGAAAACCCTAAAATCAGTCTAAAAGCCTAGAGTCTAGAGAAAAAACCCTAAAATTGACACGGAGCCCTTAAATCGTCCAAACACCCTATACTATACTCAGCGAAAACACCCTGAAATCGGCCAAAAGTCCTAAAGTTGATCAAAAATCCCTAAATCCGGCCTAAAACCCTATAATAAGCCGAAAACCCTAAAATCACCCTCAAAGCCTAGAATATACAGAAAAACCATAAAAGTGACCCGGAGCCCTTAAATCGTCCAAATACCCTAAAGCCGGCCTTGAACCCTATATAATAAGCCGAAAACCCTAAAATCAGTCTAAAAGCCTTACAGCGAACCTAGAACCCTAAAAAAGCCGAAAAACGCCAAAATTAGTCTAAGAGCCTAGAGTCTATAGAAAAACCATAAAAATGACTCAGAGCCCTTAAATCGTCCAAATACCCTATGCTATAGTGAGCGGAAAAACCCTGAAATAAGCCAAAAGCCCTAAAGTTGATTAGAAAGCCCTAAAGCCGGCCTAAAACCCTATAATAAGCCGAAAACCCTAAAATCAGTCTAATAGCCTACAGTCTACAGAAAAACCAAAAAATTGACCCGGAGCCCCCAAATCGTCCAAACACCCTATACTATAGTCTGCGCAAAAACCATGAAATCGGCAGAAAATCCTAAAATCGGCCAAAAGCCCTAAAGTTGATCAAAAGGCCCTAAATTCAGCCTAAAACCCTATAATAAGCCGAAAACCCTAAAATTAGTCTAAAAGCCTAGAGTCTACGGAAAAACCATAAAAATGACTCGGAGCCCTTAAATCGTCCAAATACCCTATGCTAGATAGAGCGGAAAAACCCTGAAATCGGCCGGAAACCCTGAAATCGGCCAAAAGCCCTAAAGATGATTAGAAAGCCCTAAAACCGGCCTAAAAACCTATAATAAGCCGAAAAACCCTAAAATCAGTCTAATTGCCTAGAGTCTAAAAAAAACTATAAAAATGGTTCGGAGGCCTTAAATCGTCCAAACACCCTATGCTATAGTTAATGGAAAAACCTTGAAATCGGTCAAAAACCCTGAAATTGCAAAAAATCCATAAAGTTGATTAGAAAACCCTAAAGTCAGCCTAAAGCCCTACAATAAGCTGAAAACACCAAAAATCAGTCTAAAAGCCAGTAAGCCGGCCTCAAACCCTAAAATAATTTGAAAACCCTAAAATTAGCCTAAAAGCCTAGAGTTTACCGAAAAATCATAAAATTGACCCGGAGTCAGCGAAAAAACGCTGAAATCGGCCAAAAACACTGAAATCGTCCAAAAACCCTAAAGTAGATCAGAAAATCCTAGATCCGGCCTAAAACCCTACAATAAGCTGAAAACCCTAAAATCAATCTATAAGGTCTAAAGTCGGCCTAAAACCCTATAAGAAGCTGAAAACAATCAGTCTAAAAGCCGAGAGTCTACAGAATAACCTTAAAATTGACCCGGAGCCCTTAAATCATCCTATTACCCTATATTATAGTTAGCGCAAAAACCCTGAAATATGCTGAAAACCCTAAAATAAGCCGAAACACTCTGAAATCGGCCAAAAGCCCTAAAGTTGATCAGAAAGCCCTAAAGCCGACCTAAAACCCTATAATAATCCAAAAACCCTAAAATCAGCCTAAAAGCCTAGAATCTACAGAAAAACCATAAAAATTACCCGGAGCCCCCAAATCGTCCAAACACCCTATAATATAGTCAGCGCAAAAACCCAGAAATCAGAAAAAAAAAACCCTGAAATCGGCCAAAAGCCCTAAAGTTGATCAAAAAGCCCTAAATCCGGCCTAAAATGCTATAATAAGCCGAAAACGCTAAAATCAGTCTAAAAGCCTAGGTTCTACAGTAAAACCATAAAAATGACCGGAGCCCATAAATCGTCCAAATACCCTATGCGATAGTGAGCGGAAAAACCCAGAAATCGGCTGAAAACCCAGAAATCGGCTGAAAACCCTAAAGCATGCCTAAAACCCTACAATAAGCCGAAAACCTTAAAATCAGTGTAATAACACCAAAAATCGGCCTAAAACCCTATAATAAGCCGAAAACCCTAAAATCGGTCTAAAAGCCTAGAGTCTACACAAAAACCAAAAAGTTGACCCGGAGCCCTTAAATAGTCCAAATACCCTATACTATAGTTTGCGGAAACACCCTGAAATCGGTCGAAAACCCTGAAATCGTACGAAAGCCTTAAATTTGATCAGAAAGCCCTAAAGTTGGCCTTAAACCCTATAATAAGCCGAAAACCCTAAAATCTATCCAATAGCCTAGAGTCTACAAAAAAACCATAAAAATGATTCGGAGCCCTTATATTGTCCAAATATACTATGCTATAGTCAGCAGAAAAACCCTGAAATCGGTCGAAAACCCTGAAATTGGAAAAAAGCCCTAAAGTTTATCAGAAAACCCTAAAGTCAGCCTAAAACCCTATAATAAGCTGAAAACAATAAAATCAGTCTAAAAGCCTAGAGTTTACCGAAAAATCATAAAATTGACCCGGAGCCCTTAAATCTTTCTAATACCCTATACTATAATCAGCGGAAATACCCAGAAATCGGCCAAAAACCCTGTAATCGGCCAAAAGCCCTAATGTGGATTAGCAAACCCTATACTACAGTTAGCTGAAAAACCCTGAAATATGTCGAAAACCCTAAAATAAGCCGAAAACCTTGAAATTGGACTAAAGCCCTAAATTTGATTAGAAAGCCCTAAAGCCAGCCTAAAACCCTATAATAAATTGAAAAGCCTAAAATTTGTCTAAAAGCCTATAGTCTACAGAAAAACCCTAAAATTGACCCAGAGTTGTTAAATCGTCCAAACACCCTGCACTATAGTCAGCGCAAAAACCCTGAAATTGGAAGAAAACCCTGAAATCGGCCAAAAACCCTAAAGTTGATCAAAAAGCCTGAAATCATGCTTATAAACCTATAATAAGCCGAAAACCCTAAAATCAGTCTCAAAGCGTAGAGTTTACAGTAAAACCATGAAAATGACCCAGACCCTTAAATCGTCCAAATACCCTATGCTATAATGAGGGGAAAAACCCTAAAGTCGGCCGAATACCCTGAAATAGGCCAAAAGACCTAAAGTTGATCAGAAAACCCTAAAGCATGCCTGCAACCCTACAATAAGCTGAAAACCCAAAAATCAGTCTAAAAGCACCAAATATCGGCCTAAAACCCCATAATAAGCAGAAAACCCTAAAATCGGTCAAAAAGCCTAGAGTCTACACAAAAACCAAACAATTGACCCGGATCCCTATACTATAGTCTGCGGAAAAACCCAGAAATTGGTCGGAAACCCTGAAATCGGACGAAAGCCCTAAAGTTGATCAGAAAGCCCTAAAGCCGGCCTAAAACCCTATAATAAATCACAAACCCTAAAATTATTCTAAAAGCCTAGAGTCTACAGAAAAACCCTAAAATTGACCCGGAGCCCTTAAATCGTCCAAATACACTATGCTATATAGTCTGTGGAAAAACCTGAAATCGGCCGAAAATCCTGAAATCGGCCAAAAGCCCTGAAGTTGATCAGAAAACCCTAAAGCTGGCATAAAACCCTACAATAAGCCGGAAACCCTAAAATCCGCCTAAAAGCCTAGAATCTACATACCTTATGCTATAGTCAGTAGAAAAACCCAGAAATCGGATGAAAACCCTGAAATCGGCCAAAAGCCCTAAAGTTGATCCAAAAACCCTAAAGCCGGCCTTAAACCCTATAATAAGCCGAAAACCCTAAAATCAGTCTAAAAGCCCGAAAGCCGACCTAAAACCCTATAATAAGCCAAAAAACCCTAAAATAAGTCTAAAAGCCTAGAGTCTATAGATAAACCATAAAAATGACCCGGAGCCCTTAAATCGTCAAATACCCTATTCTATAGTCTGCGTAAACCCCTATTCTATCGGTCGAAAACCCTAAAATCGTCCAAAAGCCCTAAAGTTGATTAGAAAACCCTAAAGCCGGCCTAAAACCCTATAATAAGCCGAAAACCCCAAAATTTGTCTAATAGCCTAGAGTCTACCGAAAAACCATAAACATGACATGGAGCCCTAAAATCTTCTAAATACCCTATACTATAGTCAGCGGAAAAACCCTGAAATCGGAGGAAACCCCTAAAATCAGCCTAAAAGCCTAGAACATACAGAAAAACCATAAAAATGACGCGGAGCCCTAAATCGTACAAATACCCTAAAGCCGACCTTGAACCCTATATAATAAGCCGAAAACCCTAAAATCAGTCTAAAAGCCTTACAGCCGACCTAGAACCCTAAAAAAGCCGAAAACACTAAAATCAGTCCAAAAGCCTAGATCTACAGAAAAACCATAAAATAGACACGGATCCCTTAAATCTTTCTAATAGTCTACGGAAAAACCCTGAAATTAGCCGAAAACCCTAAAATCAGCCAAAACCTCAAAAGTTGATTAAAAAACCCTATAAGAAGCAAGAACCCCTAAAATTAGTCTTAAAGCCTAGAGTCTACAGAAAAACCAGAAAATTGACCCACAGCCCTTAAATCGTCCTAATACCTTATTCAATAGTCAGCGGAAAAACCCTGAAACTAGCCGAAAACCCTACAATCAGCCAAAACTCGTAAAGTTGATCACAAAGCCCTAATGTCGGCCTAAAACCCTTCAATAAGCCGAAAACCCTAAAATCAGTCTAAAAGATCCAAAAGCCGTCCTAAAACCTAAAATAATCCGAATACCCTAAAATTAGTCTAAAAGCCTAGAGTCTACACAAAATCCAAAAAATTGACCCGAAGCCCTTAAATAGTCCAAATACCTTAAACTATAGTCAGCGGAAACACGTTGATATCCGCCGGAAACCCTGAA
Organism: Acmispon strigosus; assembly: GCA_030819835.1. NCBI lineage: Eukaryota > Viridiplantae > Streptophyta > Magnoliopsida > Fabales > Fabaceae > Acmispon > Acmispon strigosus. The sequence goes on along the minus strand of JAUAMA010000005.1, from coordinate 4,151,633 downwards.
ATCGGCCAAAAGCCCTAAAGTTGATCAGAAAACCCTTAAGCCGGCCTAAAACCCTAAAATCAGTCTAAAAGCACCAAAAGCCAGCCTAAAACCTTATAATAAGTTGAATACCCTAAAATTAGTCTAAAACCCTGCAGTCTACACATAAACCAAAAAATTGACTCGGAGCACTTAAATAATCCAAATACCCTAAACTATAGTCAGCGGAAAAACCCTGAAATTGGCCGGAAACCCTGAAATCGGTCAAAAGCCCTAAAGTTGATCAAAAAACCCTTAATCCGGCCTAAAACCCTATAATAAGCCGAAAACACTATAATCAGTCTAATAGCCTAGAGTCTACTGAAAAACCATAAAAATGACCCGAAACCCTTAAATCGTCAAATACCCTATGCTCTAGTCTGCGGAAAAATCATGAAATCGGTCGAAAACTCTGAAATCGGCCAATAGCCCTAAAGTTGATTAGAAAACCCTAAAGTCGTGCTAAAACCCTACAATAAGCCGAAAACCCTAAAATCAGTCTAAAACCCTACAGCCGACCTAGAACCCTAAAAAAGCCCAAAACACTAAAATCAGTCTAAAAGCCTAGAGTCTACATAAAAACCATAAAATTTACCCGGAGCCTTTAAATCGTACAAATACCTTACACTAAAATAAGCTGAAAACCCTAAGCCTAGAGTCTACAAAAAAACCATAAAAATGATTCGGAGCCCTTAAATCGTCCAAATACCCTATGCTATAGTCAGCGGAAAAACCCTGAAATCGGCCAAAAGCCCTAAAATTGATTAGACAACCCTAAAACCGGCCTAAAACCCTACAACAAGCCGAAAACCCTAAAATCAGTCTAAAAGCCCAAAAGCCGGCCTAAAATCCTATAATAAGCCAATAAACCCTAAAATCAGTCTAAAAGCCTAGAGTCTAATGAAAAACCATAAAAATTACCCGGAGCCCTTAAATCGTCAATTACCCTATGCTATAGTGTGCGAAAAAACGCTGAAATCGGTCGAAAACCCTGAAATTGGCCAAAAGCCGTAAAGTTGATTAGAAAACCCTTAAGCCGGCCTAAAAACCTATAATAACCCGAAAACCCTAAAATCAGTCTAAAAGCCCGAAATCCAGCCTAAAACCCAAAAATAGGGCGAAAACCCTAAAATCGGTCTAAAAGCCTAGAGTCTACAAAAAAAAACCATAAAATTGACCTAGAGCACATAAATCGTCCAAAAAGACTATAGTATGGTCTGCGGGAAAACCCTGCAATCGGCCGAAAACCCAAAAGTTGATTAGAAAACCCTAAACCGGCCTAAAAACCTATAATAAGCTGAAAACCCTAAAATCAGTCTAAAAGCCTTAAGTCTACAGAAAAACCATAAAAATGACCCGGAGCCCTTAAATCGTCCAAATACCCTATGCCATAGTCTGCGGAAAAACCTTGAAATTGGCCGAAAACCCTGAAATCGGCCAAAAGCCCTATAATTGATCAGAAAACCCTAAAGCTGGCATAAAACCCTACGATAAGCCGAAAACCCTAAAATCAGTCTAAAAGCACCAAAAATCGGCCTAAAACTCTAAAATTAGCCAAAAACCCTAAAATCAGTCTACACAAAAACGAAAAAGTTGACTCTTAGCCCTTAAATAGTCCAAATATCTTACACTATATAGTCAGCGGAAATACCCTGAAATCGGCCAAAAGCCATAAAGTTGGTCAAAAAGCCCTAAAGCCGGCCTAAAACCCTATAATAAGCTGAAAACCCTACAATCAGGGTAATAACCTAGAATCTACCGAAAGACAATAAACATAACTCAGAGCCCTTCAATAGTCCAAATACCCTATACTATAGTCAGCGCAAAAACCCTTAAATCTGACAAAAGCCCTAAAGTTGATCATAAAGCCTTAAATCCGGCCTAAAACCCTATAATAAGCCGCAAACCCTAAAATCGGTCTAAAAGCCTAGAGTCTACACAAAAACCAAAAAATTAACCCGCAGCCCTTAAATAGTCCAAATACCCTATACTATAGTCTGCGGAAAAACCCTGAAATCGGCCAGAAACCCTGAAATCGGCCAAAAGCCTTAAAGTTGATCAAAAAGCCCTAAAGTCGACCTAAACCTGTACAATAATCCGAAATCCCTAAAACCAGTCTAAAAGCCCCTAAAGCCGGCCTAAAACCCTATAACAAGCCGAAAACCCTAAAATCATTCTAAAAGCCTAGTGTCTACAGAAAAACCATAAATAGTCCTAGAGCGCTTAAATTGTCAAAATACCCTATACTATAGTCAGCGGAAAAACCCTGAAATCGGTCGAAAAACCTAAATCGGAAAAAAGCCCTAAAGTTGATCAGAAAACCCTAAAATCAGTCTAAGAGCTTTGAGTTTACCGAAAAATCATAAAATTGACCTAGAACCCTTAAATCGTTCAAATACCCAAAACTATAGTCAGTGCAAAAACCCTGAAATCGGCAGAAAACCCTGAAATTGGCCAAAAGCAATAAAGTTGATCAAAAAGCCCTAAATCCAGCCTAAAACCCTATAATAAGCCTAAAACCCTAAAATAAGTCTAAAAGCCTAGAGTCTACTGAAAAACCATAAAAATGACTTGGAGCCCTTAAATCGTCCAAATACACTATGCTATAGTGAGCGGAAAAACCCTAAAATCGGCCGAAAACCCTAAAATCGGCCAAAAGCCCCAAATTTGATCAGAAAATCCTAAAGCTGGCCTAAAAATGATTTGGAGCCCTTAAATCGTCCAAATACCCTATCTACAATCAACGGAAAAACCCTGAAATCAGACGAAAACCCAGAAATCGGCCAAAATGGCCCTAAAGTTGATCGAAAAACCCCTAAAGCCGGCCTTAAACCCTATAATAAGCCGAAAACCCTAAAATAAGTCTAATAGCGTAGAGTTTACAAAAAAACCATAAAAATGACTCAGAGCCCTTAAATCGTCCAAATACCCTATGTTACAGTCAGCGGAAAAACCATGAAATCGGCCAAAATCCCTAAAGTTGATTAGAAAACCCTAAAGTCGGCCTAAAACCCTACAATAAGGCAAAACCCTAAAATCAGTCTAGAAGCACAAAAGCCGGCCCAAAACCCTATATTAAGCTAAAAATCCCTAAAAGCAGTCTAAAAGCCTAAAGTCTACAGATAAACCATAAAAATGACCCGGAGCCCTTAAATCGTGAAATAATCTATGCAATAGTCTGCGTAAAAACCCTTACATCGGTCAAAAACCCTGAAATCGGCCAAAAGCCCTAAAGTTGATTAGAAAACCCTAAAGTCGGCCTAAAACCCTACAATTGGGCGAAAACCCTTAAATCAGTTTAAAAGCCTAGAGTGTACAGAAAAACCATAAAATTTACTCGGAGCCCTTAAATCGTCCAAAAAGACTATATTAAAGTCTGCGGAAAAACCCTGCAATTGGCCGAAAACCCAAAAGTTAATTAGAAAACCCTAAAGCCGGCTAAAAATCCTATAATAAGCCGAAAATCCTAAAATTAGTCTAAGAGCCTAAAGTCTACAGAAAAACCATAAAGTGACCCGGAGCCCTTAAATCGTCCAAATACCCTATGCTATAGTTTGCGGAAAAACCGTAAAATCGACCGAAAACCCTGAATCGGCCAAAAGCCCGGAAGTTGATCAGAAAATCCTAAAGCTGCCTTAAAACCCTACAATATGCCAAAAACCCTAAAATCATTCTAAAAGCACCAAAAACCGACCTAAAACCCTATAATAAACCAAAAACCCTAAAATCAGCCTAAAAGCCTAGAATCTACAGAAAAACCATAAAATAGACACGGAGCCCTTAAATCGTCCTAATACTCGATACTATAATTAGCGGAAACCTTGAAATCGGCCATAAGCCCTAAATGTGATTAGAAAACCATAAAGTCGGCCTAAAATCCTACAACAAGACAAAAACCCTAAAATCAGTCTAATAGCCTAGAGTCTACTAAAAAACCATAAAAATGATTCGGAGCCCTTAAATCGTCCATATACCCTATGTAATAGTCAACGGAAAAACCCTGAAAAAGGCCAAAAGCCCTAAAGTTGATTAGAAAACTCTAAAGCTGGCCTAAAACCCTACAACATGCCGAAAACCCTAAAATCACTCTAAAAGCCAAAAAGCCGGCCTAAAACCCTATAATAATAAAAAAAAACCCTAAAAATAGTCTAAAAGCCTAGAGTCTACAGAAAAACCATAAAAATTACACGGAGCCCTTAAATCGTCAAATACCCTATGCTGCGGAAAAACCCTGAAATCTGTCAAAAACCCTGAAATCAGCCAAAAGCCCTAAAGTTGATTAGAAAACCCTAAAGCCGGTCTAAAAACCTATAATAAGCCGAAAACCCTAAAATAAGTCTAAAAGCCCGAAATCCGGCCTAAAACCCTAAAATCGGGCGAAAACCCTAAAATCAGTCTAAAAGGTTAGACTCTACAGAAAAACCGTAAAATTGACCCGGAGCCCATAAATCGTCCAAAATGACTATATTATAGTCTGCGGAAAAACCCAGCAATCGGCCGAAAACCCAAAAGTTGATTAGAAAACCCTAAACCGGCCTAATATCCTAGAATAGGTAGAAATCGCTAAAACTAGTCTTAGAGCCTTGAGTCTACAGAAAAACAATAAAGTTGACCCGGCGCCCTTAAATCGTCCAAACACCCTATACTATAGTCAGCGAAAAAACCCTGAAATCGGCCAAAAGCCCTAAAGTTGATCAAAAAGCCCTAAAGTCGTCCTAAAACCGTACAATAAGACGAAAACCCTAAAACCAGTCTAAAAGCCTAAAGTCTACAGAAAAACCATAAAAATGACCCGGAGCCCTTAAATTGTCCAAATACCCTATGCTATAGTTTGCGGAAAAACCTTGAAATTGTCTGAAAACCACGAAATCGGCCAAAAGCCCTATAGTTGATCAGAAAACCCTAAAACTGGCATAAAATTCTACGATAAGCCGAAAACCCTAAAATCATTCTAAAAGCACCAAAAATCGGCCTAAAACCCTATAATAAGCCAAAAACCCTAAAATCAGTCTAAAAGCCTAGAGTTTACACAAAAACCAAAAAATTGACTCTTAGCCCTTAAATAGTCCAAATACCTTACACTATATAGTCAGCGAAAATACCCTAAAATCGGACAAAAGCCCTAAAGTTGGTCAAAAAGCCCTAAAGCCGGCCTAAAGCACTATAATAAGCCGAAAACCCTAAAATCAGTCTAATAGCCTAGAGTCTACCGAAAAACCATAAACATGACTCAGAGCCCTTAAATCGTCAAAATACCCAATGCTATAGTCAGCGGAAAAACCCTAAACTCGGCCGAAAACCCTGAAATCGGCCCAAAGCCCTAAACTTGATCAGAAAACCCTAAAGCTGGCATAAAACCCTACAATAAGCCTAAAACCCGAAAATCAGTCTAAAAGCACCAAAAGTCGGCCTAAAACCCAGAAATAAGCCGAAAACCCTAAAATCGGTCTAAAAGCCTAGAGTCTACACAAAAATCAAAAATTTGACCCGGAGCCCTTAAATCGTCCAAACACCCTATACTATAGTCAGCGGAAAAACCCTGAAATCGGCCAAAAGCCCTAAAGTTGATCAAAAAGCCCTAAAGCCGACCTAAAACCGTACAATAAGACGATAACCCTAAAACCAGTCTAAAAGCCCAAAAAGCCGGCCTAAAACCCTATACTAAGCCGAAAACCCTAAAATCATTCTAAAAGCCTAGTGTCTACAGAAAAACCATAAAATTGTCCCGGAGCCCTTAAATTGTCAAAATACCTTATACTATAGTCAGCGGAAAAACCCTGAAATCGGTCGAAAACCCTGAAATCGGAAAAAACCCCTAAAGTTGATCAGAAAACCCAAATCAGTCTAAAAGCCCTTAAACCAGCCTCAAATGCTAAAATAAGACGAAAACCCTAAAAAAGTCTAAAAGCCTAGAGTTTACTGAAAAATCATAAAATTGACATAGAGCCCTCAAATCGTCCAAAAACCGTATACTATAGTCAGCGAAAAAACCCTGAAATCGGCCAAAAAACTCTGATATCGTCCAAAATCCTTAAAGTAGATCAGAAAACCCTAAAGCCGGCCTAAAACCCTACAATAAGCCGAAAACCCTAAAATCAGTCTATAAGCCCTAAAGCCGGCCTAAAACCCTATAAGATACCGAAAACCCTAAAATCAATCTAAGAGCCTAGAGTCTACAAGAAAACCATAAAATTCACCCGGAGACCCCATATCGTCCAAACACCCTATACTATAGTTAGCGCAAAAACCTTGAAATCGGCAGAAAACCCTGTAATTGGCCAAAAGCCCTAAAGTTGATCAAAAAGCCCTAAATCCAGCCTAAAACCCTATAATACGCTGAAAACCCTAAAATAAGTCTAAAAGCCTAAAGTCTACCGAAAAACCATAAAAATGAATCGGACCCCTTAAATCCTCCAACTACCCTATCCTATAGTGAGCGGAAAAACCCTGAAATCGGACGACAACACTGAAATCGGCCAAAAGCCCTAAAGTTGATTAGAAAACCCTAAAGTCGGCCTAAAACCCTGTAATAAGCCGAAAACCCTAAAATCAGTTTAAAATCACTAAATCCAGCCTAAAACCCTAAAATAGGGCGAAAACCCTAAAATAAGTTTAAAAGCCTAAAGTCTACAGAAAACCACAAAATTTACTCGGAGCCCTTAAATCGTCGAAAAAGACTATATTAAAGTCTGCAGAAAAACCCTGCAATTGGCCGAAAACCCAAGAGTTGATTAGAAAACCCTAAAGCCGGCTAAAAATCCTATAATAAGCCGAAAATCCTAAAATTAATCTAAGAGCCTAGAGTCTACAGAAAAACCATAAAATGACCCGGACCACTTAATTCGTCCAAATACCGTATGCTATAGTCTGCAGAAAAACCCTAAAATCGACCGAAAACCCTGAATCGGCCAAAAGCCCTGAAGTTGATCAGAAAACCCTAAAGCTAGCATAAAACCCTACAATAAGCCGAAAACCCTAAAATCATTCTAAAAGCACCAAAAACCGGCCTAAAACTTATAATAAGCCGAAAACCCTAAAGTCAGCCTAATAGCCTAGAATCTACAGAAAAACCATAAAATTGACCCGGAGCCTTAAATCGGCCTAATACCCTATACTACAATTAGCGGAAACCTTGAAATCGGCCATAAGCCCTAAATGTGATCAAAAAACCCTAAACTTGGCCTAAAATCCTACAATAAGCCGAAAACCCTAACATCAGTCTAATAACCTAGAGTCTACAAAAAAACCATAAAATTGATTCGGAGCCCTTAAATCGTTTGTATACCCTATGCAATAGTCAGCGGAAAAACCCTGAAATCGGCCAAAAGCCTTAAATTTGATTAGAAAACCCTAAAGCTGGCCTAAAACCCTACAACAAGACGAAAACCCTAAAATCACTCGAAAAGCCCAAAAGCCGGCCTAAAACCCTATAATAAGCAAAAAAAAACCTAAAATCAGTCTAAAACCCTAGAGTCTACAGAAAAACCATAAAAATTACCCGGAGCCCTTAAATCGTCAAATACCCTATGTTGCAGAAAAACCCTCAAATCTGTCGAAAACCCTGAAATTGGCCAATAGCCCTAAAGTTGATTAGAAAACCCTAAAGCCGGCCTAAAAACCTATAATAAGCCGAAAACCCTAAAATCAGTCTAAAAGCCCGAAATCCGGCCTAAAACCCTAAAATTGGGCAAAAACCCTAAAATTAGTCTAAAAGCCTAGACTCTACAGAAAATCCATAAAAATGACTCGGAGCCCATAAATCGTTCAAAAAGACTATATTATAGTCTGCGGAAAAACCCTGCAATCGGCTGAAAACCCAAAAGTTGATTAGTAAACCCTAAACCGGCCTAAAATCCTATAATAAGTAGAGATCACTAAAATTAGTCTAAGAGCCTTGAGTCTAAAGAAAAACCATAAAGTTAACCCGGAGCCCTTAAATCGTCCAAACACCCTATACTATATAGTCAGTGGAAAAACCCTGAAATCGGCCAAAAGCCCTAAAGTTGATCAAAAAGCCCTTAAGTCGTCCTAAAACCGTACAATAAGATGAAAACCCTAAAACCAGTCTAAAAGCCGGCCTAAAACCCTATAATAAGACGAAAACCCTAAAATCATTCTAAAAGCTAGTGTCTACAGAAAAACCACAAAATTGTCCCGGAGCCCTTAAATTGTCAAAATACCCTATAGTCAGCAGAAAAACCCTGAAATCAGTTGAAAACCCTGAAATCGAAAAAAAAGCCCTAAAGTTGATCAGAAAACCCTAAAATCAGTCTAAAATCCCTTAAACCAGCCTCAAATGCTAAAATAAGACGAAAATCCTAAAACAGTCTAAAAGCCTTGAGTTTACCGAAAAATCATAAAATTGACCTAGAGCCCTTAAATCGTCCAAAAACCCTATACTATAGTCAGCGAAAAAAGCCTGAAATCGGCCAAAAACTCTGAAATCGTCCAAAATCCCTAAATAAGATCATAAAACCCTAAAGCTGGCCTAAAACCCTACATTAAGTCGAAAACCCTAAAATCAGTCTAAAAGCCCTAAAGCCGGCCTAAAACCCTATAAGATGCTGAAAACCCTAAAATACGTCTAAGAGCCTAGAGTCTACAAGAAAACCATAAAATTCACCCGGACACCCCAAATCGTCCAAACACCCTATACTATAGTCAGCGCAAAAACCTTGAAATTGGCCAAAAACCCTAAAGTTGATCAAAAAGCCCTAAATCCAGCCTAAAACCCTATAATAAGCCGAAAACCCTAAAATAAGCCTAAAGTCTACCGAAAAATCATAAAAATGACTCGGACCCCTTAAATCGTCCAAATAACCTATGCTATAGTGAGCGAAAAAACCCTAAAATAGGCCAAAAGCCCAAAAGTTGATCAGAAAACCCTTAAGCAGGCCTGAAACCCTACAATAAGCCGAAAATCCTAAAATCAGTCTAAAGCACCAAAAACCGGCCTAAAACAATATAATAAGCCGAAAACCCTAAAATAGGTCTAAAAAACTAGTGTCTACACAAAAACCAAAAAATTGACCCAGAGCCCTTAAATAGTCCAAATACCCTATACTATAGACTGCAGAAAAACTATGAAATCGGCCAGAAACCCTGAAATCGGCCAAAAGCCCTAGAGTTGATCAGAAAACCCTAAAGCTGGCCTAAAACCCTATAATATGCCGAAAACCCTAAAATCAGTCTAATAGCCTAGAGTCTACAAAAAAAACCATAAAAATGATTTGGAGCCCTTAAATCGTCCAAATACCCTATGCTACAGTCAGCGGAAAAACCATGAAATCGGATGAAAACCCAAAAATCGGCAAAATAGACATAAAGTTGATCTAAAAACCCTAAAGCCGGCCTTAAACCCTATAATAAGCCGAAAACCCTTAAATGAGTCTAATAGCCTATAGTTTACAAAACAACCATAAAAATGACTCGGAGCCCTTAAATCGTCCAAATACCCTATGTTACAGTCAGCGGAAGCACCCTGAAATCAGACGACAACCTTGAAATCGACCAATAGCCCTAAAGTTGATTAGAAAACCCTAAAGTTGGCCTAAAACCCTACAATAAGCCAAAACCCTAAAATCAGTCTAAAAGCCCAAAAGCCGGCCTTAAACCCTATAATAAGCCAAAAAACCAAAAATCAGTCTAAAAGCCTAGAGTCTACAGATAAACCATAAAAATGACCCGGAGCCCTTAAATCGTCAAATACCCTATGCTATAATCTGCATAAATACCCTAAAATCGGTCGATAACCCTGAATTGGCCAAAAGACCTAAAGTTGAATAGAAAACCCTAAAGCCGGCCTAAAACCCTATAATAAGCCGAAAACCCTAAAATCAGTCTAAAAGCCCTAAATCCGGCCTAAAACCCTAAAATCACTTTAAAAGCCTAGAGTCTACAGAAAAACCGTAAAATTTACCCGGAGCCCTAAAATCGTCCAAAAAGACTATATTAAAGTCTGCGGAAAAACCCTGCAATTGGCCGAAAACCCAAAAGTTGATTAGAAAACCCTAAAGCCGACTAAAAATCCTATAATAAGCCGAAAATCCTAAAATTAGTCTAAGAGCCTAGAGTCTACAGAAAAACCATAAAATTGACTTGGAGCCCCCAAAATCGTCCAAACACCCTATACTATAGTCAGCTCAAAAACCATGAAATCGGCACAAAACCTTAAAATCGGCCAAAATGCCTAAAATTGATCAAAAAGCCCTAAATTCATCCTAAAACCCTATAATAAGCCGAAAACCCTAAAATCAGTCTAAAAGCCTAGAGACTACAGAAAAACCATAAAAATGACTCGGAGCCCTTAAATCGTCCAAATACCCTATGCTATAGTGAGCGGAAAAACCCTGAAATCGGCCAGAAACCCTGAAATCGGCCAAAAGCCCTAAAGTTGATTAGAAAGCCCTAAAGTTGATTAGAAAGCCCTAAAGCCGACCTCAAACTCTATAATAAGCCCAAAACCCTAAAATTTGTCTAATACCTTAGAGTCTACAAAAAAAATCAATAAAAATGATTCGAAGGCCTTAAATCGTCCAATTACCCTATGCTATAGTCAGCGGAAAAACCATGAAATCGGTCGAAAACCCTGAAATTGCAAAAAAGCCTTAAAGTTGATCCGGAAACCCTAAAGTCAGACTAAAACCCTATAATAAGCCGAAAACACTAAAATCTGTCTAAAAGCCTTTAAGCCGGCCTCAAACCCTAAAATAATCCGAAAAGCCTAAAATTAGTCTAAAAGCCTAGAGTTTACCGAAATATTATAAAATTGACCCGAAGACCTTAAATAGTCCAAAAACCTTATACTATAGTCAGCGAAAAAACGCTGAAATCGGCCAAAAACGCTGAAATCGTCCAGAATCCCTAAAGTACATCAGAAAACCCTAGATCCACCTTAAAACCCTACAATAAGCAGAAAACCCTAAAATCAGTCTAAAAGCCCTAAAGCTGGAAATCGGCCAAAAGCCCTAAAGTTGATCAGAAAGCCCTAAAGCCGGCCTAAAACCCTATAATAATACGAAAACCCTAAAATTAGTCTAAAAGCCTAGACTCTACAGAAAAACCCTAAAATTGACCCGAAGCCCTTAAATCCTCCAAACACACTATACTATAGTCAGCGGAAACACCCAGAAATCGGCCAAAAGCCCTAAAGTTGATCAGAAAGCCCTAAAGTCGGCCCAGAACCCTATAATAAGCCGAAAACCCTAAAATCAGTCTAATAGCCTAGATTCTACAAAAAACCACAAAAATGACTCGGAGCCCTTAAATCGTCCAAATACCCTTTGCTACAGTAAGCGGAAAAACCCTGAATCGGACGAAAACCCTAAAATCGGCCAAAAGCCCTAAAGTTGATCAGAAAACCCTATAGTCAGCCTAAAACCCTATTATAAGCCGAAAACCCTAAAATCATTCTAAAAGCCTAGTGTCTACAGAAAAACCATAAAATTGTCCCAAAGCCCTTAAATCGTCCAAATACCCTATACTATAGTTAGCGGAAAAACCCTAAAATCGGTCGAAAACCCTGAAATTGGAAAAATCCCTAAAGTTGATCAAAAAAACCTAAAGTCAGCCTCAAACCGTATAATAAGCCGGAAATACTAAAATCAGTCTAAAAACCCTTCAGCCGGCCTCAAACCCTAAAATAAGCCGAAAACCCAAAATTTAGTCTAAAAGACTAGAGTCTACACAAAAACCAAAAAATTGACCCGCAACACTTTAATAGTCCAAATACCCTATACTATAGTTAGCGGAAATACCATGAAATCAGCCGGAATCCCTGAAATCGGACAAAAGCCCTAAAGTTGATCAGAAAACCTTAAAGCCAGCCTAAAACCCTATAATAAGCCGAAAGCCCTTAAATCGGTCTAAAAGCCTTTAATCCGGCCTAAAACCCTAAAATAGGGCAAAAACCCTTAAATCAGTCTAAAAGCCTCGAGTCTACAGAAAAACTATAAAATTGACTCGGAGCCCTTAAATCGACCAAAACGACTATCCTATAGTCTGCGGAAAAACGCTGAAATCGGCCATAATCCCTAAAAAGGATTAGTCAACCCTAAAGCCGGCCTAAAACCCTATAATAGGCTGAAAACCCTAAAATTAGACTAAGAGCCTCGAGTCTACAGAAAAACCATAAAATTAACCTGGAGCCCCAAAATCGTCCAAACACCCTATATACTATAGTCAGCGCAAAAACCCTGAAATCGGTAGAAAACCCTGAAATCGGCCAAAAGCCCTAAAGTTCATCAAAAAGCCCTAAATCCGGCCTAAAACCCTAAAATCAGTCTAAAATCCTAGAGTCTATAGTAAAACCTGTTAGAACAGATAGCAACCTGAGAGGGGGGGTGAATCAGTGTTGCCCCAATTTTCGCCTTATTGAAATCGTTACTTTCAAGTTTATGATGATCACGAGTTGATCTTTGTGATTGCAGCGGATATGAACAATACTTGAAAGTAAATGTGAAGGATAAACAGAATCACACACAAGATTTATCCTGGTTCGCCTTCAATCCACCGAAGACTACGTCCAGTCCCTCAAGAAAACCCCTTGAGGATTTTTCCACTATTGATAAGAATTTCTTACAAGTTCCTAACCCAAGGACCCCAAGAACTTCTACCAATATCCTGTGAAAGCAAACCGCTTTCAACAGCCCCTGAAAGCAAACCACTTTCAGTTCCTGAAGGCAAACCACCCTCAGACCTTGAAGACAAACTTGTCTTCAATCAAGACCCTGAAAGCAAACCACTTTCAGTGACAACAACCCTTCACCGAATACCACGGTGAAAAACTCAATCTTACAGAAAGAGATGAAGAAGATATTACACTTGGCTGTCTCAATCCTTTAACACACAATTGGATTGAAAATGAGAAATTATGCTTTAAGGCTTTTAAGCATAATACAATTCTGAGTTCTTCAAGATATGAACAACTAATGTGTTCTTGTAAACATGAAGATCATGAACTCAGAATTTAGGCTCCAAAAGATTTAGGTTCTAAAAGATGAACCAATTTTAAAAGAACTTTGGCCTAATGTGTTTTTCTCATGTGAAATGTGTTTATTTCGTGTGTGTTGTGTGTTCTATGTTGTTGTTATGTTTTCTGGACTCAAATGGTCTTTATATAGGCAAGGGAAACGGCCTTGAATCATCACAACCCTTTTCAAAAGGTTTGGGACACAATGGTTCATGAAAAAATGCACTTTTTCGTTCTGGTAATCGATTACCATACTTAGTGTAATCGATTACATAAGTGACCGTTTCAGTTTGAATTTGAATTTCAAACATGTAATCGATTACAAGACTGGAGTAATCGATTACTAGCCTTGGTGTAATCGATTACCATAATGGTGTAATCGATTACACAGAAGCCCATTTTCCAGAAACTTATTCTTTGAGACTTGCTTAAGGTTTTCTACTTCTTTTAAGTTATGAAAACACTTAGCTTGATTAGATTAGGTATTTTGAGAGCCTTTATGCTTTAATAAACCTTTAGAAGCATAACTCACCTAATTCTAAGACTTCTAGACTATTGATGGACTTGAGTGCTTGATTTCTTTGAAGTCTTCTTTTCTTCTTTTTGTTGATGAGTTTGTCGTCATCAAAACCACAGCCAGGGTCAGGAGCAAGACCTTCTTCACAATCTCCCCCTTTTTGATGATGGCAAACACATACTTGACTCTTTGAAGATCATTTATGCATTCGTGATGCTTATCTCCCCCTTTTTGATAGAATCTAGTATTTCTGATATTTCTCCCCCTTTCTAATGTACTCGTTGAATTCCTGCATATGATCTTTAAAGACACTGAACCTTTCTCCCCCTTTTGACTTCATCAAAAAGAAGAAAAGGCAAAAAATGTACAGGCATACATACAAGTATATATTGCAATATAAAGCATGGGGGATGGGGGTAAACATGTAAAACATGAACAACCAGCACTTATATATATATATATAAGAGAGCAAATACATAAAAGTACATATTAAGACATATCAAACATATGTAGTAGAGGGATTACAACAACTAGATAAAGCCATTTTGCGAAAATAGGGAAATCCTAATGGTAAATAGGTAATTATATAGAGACACAAGACTTCAGAATTTAGACTTGACTAGAATCCTCAGAGTTCTCAGAAGGGTCAAGTTCTTGAAGGCTCTCAATTTCCTTACGCAGGAAGGAGTGCATGGCCTCGATGCGATGTTCCACAAGTATAAAACGAGACCGAATGGTATCCTCCAGTTGGCCCAACTTCTGAGAAAGACGGAGTGACAAGATATCCATCCTTTCTAGTATAACCTTGGTTTCTTGTGAGAAGTTTGAAGGAATGGTATAAAAGGGAGATAGTCCAGCCGATGCAGCATTGGTTTGAACATCAATGCGATAGCGAGACAACACCAGAGGATCTGTGGAGGATTCCCTTCGAGAAACATTAATTGGAGAGGATACATTTGAGGGACGTGGAAGAGACCCCATGGCGAAATAAGACTTAGAAGAAGAAAGATTGTATATGAAGAAAGGTAGGCAAAAGGGCAGAGGACAAATGCTGATTTTATAGAGAAAATCGTGCGTGTAATCGATTATGGTAGTTAAGGTAATCGATTACAGCAGTTGTAGATTTGAAAATTTCAAACTTTTGAACATGTAATCGATTATGGCAGTTTGAATAATCGATTACTCAAGTATTTCCAGCGAGCACGAGGACTTAGGACATGAATAATCGATTACAGATCCTAGGGTAATCGATTACTAGGACATTTTTACATGTTCTAGGCTCTAGAATCCTATGTAGCACATTTTCATATATAAGCATTTAAACACATAATGCAAATGTACATATAAAGTTTATGCCAATAACATGTGTCATTTAAATATCATGCTCATCTAATATACCTAGTTCTCTTCTTATCTTGAAAAATGATTCTTTAGGAAGAGGCTTAGTAAAGATGTCTGCTAACTGATTATGTGTATCCACAAATGAAATCTCAATATCTTTCCTCATAACATGATCTCGAAGAAAATGATGTCGTATATCAATATGCTTAGTTCGAGAGTGCATGATAGGGTTTTTAGTGAGATTAATGGCACTTGTGTTGTCACATTTAATTGGAATGCATCCCAGCTCTAAGCCATAATCTTTGAGTTGTTGTTTGAGCCATAGAGTTTGTGCACAACAACTTCCTGCAGCAATATATTCTGCTTCTGCAGTACTTAGAGCAACACATGCTTGTTTCTTACAAGACCATGAAACAAGAGCATTTCCTAATAGGTGACAAGTACCACTTGTACTTTTTCTTTCAGTCTTGCAACCAGCATAATCAGAATCAGAATATCCAATCAAATCACAAACACTTCCCTTGGGATACCACAATCCAACATTTGTAGTTCCTTTCAAATATTTGAAAATCCGTTTAACAGAACTCAAATGTGATTCCCTAGGAGATGCTTGATATCTAGCACATAGACACACACTAAACATAATATCAGGTCTACTTGCAGATAAGTATAAAAGAGATCCGATCATACCTCTATATTTGGTAATATCTACTTGATTACCGGATTCATCTTGATCTAAATATGTATTAGACCCCATAGGTGTGGCTATGGCTTTGCAATCATCCAAATCATATTTCTTTAAAAGTTCCTTGCAAAACTTTGATTGATTGATGAATATTCCATCATTTGATTGCTTGATTTGCAAACCAAGAAAGAAATTTAATTGTCCCATCATGGACATTTCAAATTCTTCTTGCATCATGTTAGAGAAATCTTTGCAAAGAGATTCGTTAGTTGCACCAAAGATAATATCATCAACATAAATTTGAACAAGTAAGGTATTACCTTTGGTTCTTTTGATGAACAAGGTTGTATCAGCCTTACCTTTTTGAAAACCTTTATTACAAAGGAAAGTACTTAACCTATCATACCATGCACGAGGAGCTTGCTTAAGACCATATAGTGCTTTCTTTAGTCTGAAGACATGTGTAGGAAACTTTGGATCTTCAAATCCTGGAGGTTGCTTCACATACACTTCTTCTTGAATATATCCGTTTAGGAAGGCACTTTTGACGTCCATTTGATATAATGGGAAGTTTAAAGAGCAAGCATACGCTAATAACAATCTTATGGCTTCTAATCTTGCTACGGGTGCATATGTTTCATCAAAATCTATACCTTCTTCTTGATTATAGCCTTGAGCAACTAATCTTGCTTTGTTCCTAACTATAATACCATTTTCATCTAACTTATTCCTAAACACCCACTTTGTTCCAATAATGTGTTTATCACTAGGCTTAGGGACAAGTTCCCAAACTTGATTTCTTTCAAATTGGTTTAGTTCTTCCTGCATTGCTACAATCCAATACTCATCCTCTAGAGCATCATTTACTTTTGATGGTTCTATCTGAGAGACAAAGGCCATATTCAAAACTGAATCATTCAAGCGTAGCCTTGTAGAAACGCCTCTAGAAATATCACCGATAATATTATCAACTGGATGATCCCTATGGGTTCTCCATTCTTTTGGAAGTTGATAATTATTAATTTCAATGTGCTCTTCTTGTATTGGATTCTGATCTCCATCCTTTTGAGAATCTTCATTTATAATGATGTCATCTTCTTCATTTTCTGGAAGATTGACTTTATCTTCTATTGAAGATTTAGATTCATCAAAAGTAACATGTATGGATTCTTCCACGGATAGAGTTTTCTTGTTAAAGACTCTATATGCTTTGCTTGTTAGAGAATAACCAAGGAATATACCTTCATCAGATTTTTCATCAAACTTTCCAAGGTTTTCCTTTCCATTATTCAAGACAAAGCATTTTGATCCAAAAGCATGTAGATGAGAGATATTTGGTTTCCTTCCTTTGTAGAGTTCATAGGGTGTTTTCTTAAGGATAGGTCTAATAAGAACTCTATTGGAAACATAGCAAGCAGTACTTACAGCATCAGCCCAGAAATATTTAGGGAGACTAGATTCACTTAACATGGTTCTTGCTAATTCTTCAAGTAATCTATTCTTCCTTTCTACTACACCATTTTGTTGTGGTGTTCTCGGAGTAGAGAAGTTATGTGATATTCCATTTTCATCACATAGTTCTTGGAATTGTTGATTCTGAAATTCTCCACCATGATCACTTCTAATAGAAGAGATCTTCAAAGACTTCTCATTTTGAACTAGCCTTGCATATCTTTTGAATGCATTGAAGGCTTCATTCTTATGAGGTAGAAATAAAGTCCAAGTAAATCTAGAGAAATCATCAACAATAACAAGTGCATAGAAATTACCTCCGAGGCTTTTAGTTCTAGAAGGTCCGAACAAATCCATATGTAACAATTGAAGGGGTCTTGAGGTCGAAACTATGTTCTTTGGTTTGAAGGATGTTCTGGTTTGCTTCCCTTTTTGACATGCATCACAAAGCTTGTCTTTCTCGAATTTTATCTTTGGAAGCCCAACAACTAGATCATGCTTGACTAGTTTGTTTAAATGATCTATGTGAATATGTGCAAGTCTTCTATGCCATAGCCATGAATCACTATTGTTCTTGGCTAATAGGCATCTCACATTTTGTGGAATTTCTTCCAATGAGATCATGAAGACTTTGTTTACTTTATATCCAGAAAACTTAATTTCTTTAGTTTTCACATCTTTCACAACACATATATCATTAATAAAACCTACTTTCAAACCTTTATCACATAGTTGACTAATACTCAGAAGATTATGCATCAAACCATCAACGTAAAGAACTTTATCGATGACTGTTTGAGGGGGTGTGCCTATTCTTCCAATACCGAGTATTTTTCCCTTTTGATTGTTACCATATGTGACGAAACCTTTTTCCCTAGGTATAAGAAAAGAAAACTTGGTTTTGTCTCCTGTCATGTGTGATGAGCAGCCACTATCAAGATACCATAGATCCTTTGCTGCTTTCATACACACCTACATGACAAAGTTCAGACATGGGTATTAGGAACCCAACAAGTTTTGGGTCCTTCTAAGTTAACATCCTTTCTAACCCAAATATACTCCCTATTTGATACTCCTATATGTTTGTAGTAGCATCTACTAGGGGTATGTCCTATTTTGTTACAATAAGTACAAGAGTAATGATTGTAACTAGAGGTTTGTCTAGGGGAAGAATGAATCTTCCTAGGAGATCTATTTTGATTAATCTTCCTATTGTTTGTACTCTTAACAGGATTAATCTTACTGTTACTAGAAGATCCTAAAACATAGTTTGGTTTTACAAAAACAGTTTTCCTAACCTCTTTTGTCTTTGGGTGAGAAGTATATCCTAAACCTGACTTATTGTTTGAATGTCTTTGAACACTTAGGATATCATCTAACTTCTGTTTTCCTTTATTGAAGTTATTTACTCTTTGTTGAAGATTTTCTATCTTTTCTTCTAGAGATCTACATTTAGTGCATTTGTGAGTAATGTCTATCTTAGATTTTACTACATCTAGTTCTTCTTGTAAATTTCTACATTTACTTTCTAGGGAAGAAATTATCTCATTTTGCCTAGTGCTAACTTTAGAAAATTCTTGACATATTTTAAACATATTTTCCATGGTAAACTTTAAATCATGAAAAGACATAGAATTCTCACTAACCTGGGAATCTTCAACATCAGAATCATGTGAGGCCATCAACGCAACTTGTGCTTCTTCTTTATCAGAATCAGATGATGAACTTACTTCATTATCATCCCAAGCCAAATATGCTCTTCGAGTAGGTTGATCCCTTTTCTCGAATTTCTCTTTTAGACCATGTTTCTTCTTCTGAAGATTTGGACAATCTGACTTGAAATGTCCCGGTTTGCCACACTCAAAACATGTAGTCTTTTGAGATGAAGAAGACTCATTGTTTCTTTGGAAGACTTTATTGTTGTTAAATCTAACATTTTTCTTTTTAAGAAACTTTCCAAAGTTCTTCACTAGAAGATTTAGATTTCCATTGTCTTCTTCTTCAGAATCTGCATCATATTCTTCTTTGATGCTTTCTTTTGCTTTTAGGGAAATTGATCGATACTTCTTCTCATGTTGTTCATGCTCTTCTAAACGATTCAATTCTAACTCATGTTCTTGGAGTTTTCCAAAGAGAGTTGCAAGAGTCATATTTGATAAACTCTTCTTTTCTGAGATGGCTGTTACTTTTGGTTGCCATACTCTTGTAAGTGATCTTAGAACTTTCATGTTCAAGTCACTGTTTGAAAATTGTCTACCAAGAGCAATCAAATGATTAATTAAATGAGTGAATCGTTTTTGCATGTCTAATACCTTTTCTCCTGGAAGCATTCTGAACATTTCATATTCTTGAGATAGAGTATTGATCTTTGATCTCTTAACTTCATCTGTTCCTTCATGAGTCACCATCAAAGTATCCCATATTTCTTTTGATGAAGTGCATGTTGATACTCTGAAAAATTCATCCATGCCAAGAGCAGATGTAAGAATGTTCATTCCTTTGAGATCATGTTGAACTTTCTTCTTTTCTTCTTCACTCCAAGTACTTTCTGGTTTTGGTTGTGAAGTTCCTTCTTCAATTGTTACAGGCACAAAGGGTCCTTCTTCAATGACTTTCCATATTCCTGAGTCTAATGACTTTATGAATATCTTCATCTTGATTTTCCAGAAGTCATAGTGTTCTCCATTGAAGAATGGTGGCCTGTTTATGTTGTGTCCTTCACTTGTTCCATGATTGGAAGAGGATGCCATCTTTTCCCGGATCTTAGGAGTAACTTACCTAAACCTCCGCTCTGATACCAATTGTTAGAACAGATAGCAACCTGAGAGGGGGGGGGGTGAATCAGTGTTGCCCCAATTTTCGCCTTATTGAAATCGTTACTTTCAAGTTTATGATGATCACGAGTTGATCTTTGTGATTGCAGCGGATATGAACAATACTTGAAAGTAAATGTGAAGGATAAACAGAATCACACACAAGATTTATCCTGGTTCGCCTTCAATCCACCGAAGACTACGTCCAGTCCCTCAAGAAAACCCCTTGAGGATTTTTCCACTATTGATAAGAATTTCTTACAAGTTCCTAACCCAAGGACCCCAAGAACTTCTACCAATATCCTGTGAAAGCAAACCGCTTTCAACAGCCCCTGAAAGCAAACCACTTTCAGTTCCTGAAGGCAAACCACCCTCAGACCTTGAAGACAAACTTGTCTTCAATCAAGACCCTGAAAGCAAACCACTTTCAATGACAACAACCCTTCACCGAATACCACGGTGAAAAACTCAATCTTACAGAAAGAGATGAAGAAGATATTACACTTGGCTGTCTCAATCCTTTAACACACAATTGGATTGAAAATGAGAAATTATGCTTTAAGGCTTTTAAGCATAATACAATTCTGAGTTCTTCAAGATATGAACAACTAATGTGTTCTTGTAAACATGAAGATCATGAACTCAGAATTTAGGCTCCAAAAGATTTAGGTTCTAAAAGATGAACCAATTTTAAAAGAACTTTGGCCTAATGTGTTTTTCTCATGTGAAATGTGTTTATTTTGTGTGTGTTGTGTGTTCTATGTTGTTGTTATGTTTTCTGGACTCAAATGGTCTTTATATAGGCAAGGGAAACGTCCTTGAATCATCACAACCCTTTTCAAAAGGTTTGGGACACAATGGTTCATGAAAAAATGCACTTTTTCGTTCTGGTAATCGATTACCATACTTAGTGTAATCGATTACATAAGTGACCGTTTCAGTTTGAATTTGAATTTCAAACATGTAATCGATTACAAGACTGGAGTAATGATTACTAGCCTTGGTGTAATCGATTACCATAATGGTGTAATCGATTACACAGAAGCCCATTTTCCAGAAACTTATTCTTTGAGACTTGCTTAAGGTTTTCTACTTCTTTTAAGTTATGAAAACACTTAGCTTGATTAGATTAGGTATTTTGAGAGCCTTTATGCTTTAATAAACCTTTAGAAGCATAACTCACCTAATTCTAAGACTTCTAGACTATTGATGGACTTGAGTGCTTGATTTCTTTGAAGTCTTCTTTTCTTCTTTTTGTTGATGAGTTTGTCGTCATCAAAACCACAGCCAGGGTCAGGAGCAAGACCTTCTTCACAAAACCATCAAAATGACCCGGAGCCCTTAAACAGTCCAAATACCCTATGTTATAGTGAGCGGAAACACCCTGAAATCGGCCGAAAACCCTGAAATAGGCCAAAAGCCCCAAAGTTGATCAGAAAAGCCTAAAGCATGCCTGAAACCCTACAATAAGCCGAACACCCTAAAATTAGTCTAAAAGCACCAAAAATCGGCCTAAAACCCAATAATAAACCGAAAATCCTAAAATCGGTCTAAAAGCCTAGAGTCTACACAAATACCAAAAAATTGACTTGGAGCCCTTAAATAGACCAAATACCCTATACTACAGTGTGCAGAAAAACCCAGAAATCGGTTGAAAGCCCTAAAATTGATCAAAAAGCCATAAAGCCGGCCTAAAACCCTATAATAAATCGAAAACCCTAAAATTAGTCTAAAAGCCTAGAGTCTACAGAAAAACCCTAAAATTTACCCGGAGTTCTTAAATCGTCCAAACTGTGAAGAAGGTCTTGCTCCTGACCCTGGCTGTGGTTTTGATGACGACAAACTCATCAACAAAAAGAAGAAAAGAAGACTTCAAAGAAACAAGCACTACAAGTTCATCAATAGTCTAGAAGTCTTAGTATTAGGTGAGTTATGCTTCCAAAGGTCTATTAAAGCATAAAGGCTCTTAAAACACCTAATCTAATCAAGCTAAGTGTTTTCATAACTTAAAAGAAGTAGAAAACCTTAAGCCAGTCTCAAAGAATCAAGTTTCTGGAAAATGGGCTTCTGTGTAATCGATTGCAGCTTTCTGGTAATCGATTACACCTAGGCGAGTAATCAATTACCACTTGTCTGTAATCGATTACATGTTTGAAATTCAAATTCAAACTGAAACGGTCATTTGTGTAATCGATTACACTAAATGTGGTAATCGATTACCAGAACGAAAAAGTGCATCTTTTCATGAACCATTGTGTCCCAAACCTATTGAAAAGGGTTGTGATGGTTCAAGGACGTTTCCCTTGCCTATATAAAGTCCATTTGAGTCCAAAATTCATAACATACACAAGACACAACAAGAGACAACACTTTACACATGAGAAAACACCATTAGGCCAAAACCTTGTCAAAATAGTTCATCTTTTAGAACTTAAACCTTTTGGAGCGTAAATTCTGAGTTCATGATCTTCATGTCTATAAGAACACTGTAGTTGTTCATATCTTGAAGAACTCAGAATTGTATTATGCTTAAAAGCCTTAAAGCATAATTTCTCATGATCAATCCAATTGTATGTTAAAGGATTGGTACAGCCAATTGTAAAATCTTCTTCATCTCTTTTTGTAAGATTGAGTTTTCACCGTGGTATTCGGTGAAGGGTTGTTGTCACTGAAAGTGGTTTACTTTCAGGGTTTCGATTGAAGGCAGGTTAGTCTTCAAGGTCTGAGGGTGGTTTGCCTTCAGGAACTGAAAGCGGTTTGCTTTCAGGGGCTGTTGAAAGTGGTTTGCTTTCACTGGATATTGGTAGAAATTCTTGGGGTCCTTGGGTTAGGAACTTGTAAGAGATTTTTATCAATAGTGGAAAAATCCTCAAGAGGTTTTCTTGAGGGACTGGACGTAGCCTTCGGTGGATTGAAGGTGAACCAGGATAAACTCTTGTGTGTGATCTTCTTTATCCTTCATATTTACTTTCAAGCATCGTCCAATTCCGCTGCAATCATAACGATCATCTCGTGATCATCGTAAACTTGAAAGTAACAATTTCAATAAGGTGAAAATTGGGGCAACACTGATTCACCCCCCTCTCAGGTTGCTATCTGTACTAACAATTGGTATCAGAGCGGAAGTTTAGGTAAGTTATTCCTAAGATCCGGGAAAAGATGGCATCCTCTTCCAATCATGGAACAAATGAAGGATTCAACATAAACAGGCCCCCATTCTTCAATGGAGAACATTATGACTTCTGGAAAATCAAGATGAAGAAATTCATAAAGTCATTAGACGCAGGAATATGGAAAGCCATTGAAGAAGGTCGCTTTGTGTCTGTAACAACAGATGAAGAAGGAACTTCACAACCAAAATCAGAAAGTACTTGGAGTGAAGAAGAAAAGAAGAAGGTTCAATATGATCTCAAAGGAATGAACATCCTTACATTTGCTCTTGGCATGGACAAATTTTTCAAAGTATCAACGTGCACTTCATCAAAAGAAATATGGGATACGTTGATGGTGACTCATGAAGGAACAGATGAAGTCAAGAGATCAAAGATCAATACTTTATCTCAGGAATATGAAATGTTCAGAATGCTTCCAGGAGAAAAGGTATTAGATATGCAAAAACGATTCACTCATTTGATTAATCATTTGATTGCTCTTGGAAAACAATTTTCAAATAGTGACTTGAACATGAAAGCTCTAAGATCACTTACAAGAGTATGGCAACCAAAAGTTACAGCCATCTCTGAAAAGAAGAGTTTATCAAATATGACTCTTGCAACTCTCTTTGGAAAACTCCAAGAACATGAGTTGGAATTGAATCGTTTAGAAGAGCATGAACAACATGAGAAGAAGTATCGATCAATTTCCCTAAAGGCAAAAGAAAGCATCAAAGAAGATTATGATGCAGACTCTGAAGAAGAAGACAATGGAAATTTGAATCTTCTAGTAAAGAACTTTGGAAAGTTTCTTAAAAGGAAAGGTGTTAAATTCAACAACAATAAATCCTTCCAAAGGAACAATGAGTCTTCTTCGTCTCAAAAGATTACATGTTTCAAGTGTGGCAAACCGGGACATTTCAAGTCAGATTGTCCAAATCTTCAGAAGAAGAAACATGGTCTAAGAGAAAAATTCGAGAGAAAGGATCAACCTACTCGAAGAGCATATTTGGCTTGGGATGATAATGAAGTAAGTTCATCATCAGATTCTGACAGAGAAGAAGCACAAGTTGCTTTAATGGCTTCACATGACTCAGATATTGAAGATTCCCAGGTTAGTGATAATTCTATGTCTTCTCATGATTTAAAGTTTGCTATGGAAAATATGTTCAAATTGTGTCAAGAATTTTCCAAGATTAGTACTAAGCAAAAGGATTTGATTTCATCCTTAGAAAGTAAGTGTAGAACTTTACAAGAGGAATTAGACATAGTGAAATCTAAACTAGATATTACACAAAAATGCACTAAGTGTAGTTCTTTAGAAGAAAAGATAGATAATCTTCAAAAAAAAGTAAATAACTTCAATAAAGGAAAACAGAAGTTAGATGATATTCTAAGTGTTCAAAGACATTCAAACAATAAATCAGGTTTAGGATATACTTCTCACCCAAAGACAAAAGAAATTACGAAAACTGTGTTTGTAAAACCAAACCATATGGTAGGATCTTCTAGTAACAAAAGGATTAATCCTGTTAGAAGTACATACAATAGGAAGAATACTCAAAATAGACATCCTAACAAGATCCATTCCTCTCCTAGACAAACCTTTAGTTACAATCATTACTCTTGTACGTATTGTAACAAAGTAGGACATACCCCTAGTAGATGTTACTACAAACACGTAGGAGTACCAAATAGGGAATACATTTGGATTAGAAAGGATGTTAACTTAGAAGGACCCAAAACTTGTTGGGTTCCTAATACCCATGTCTGAACTTTGTCATGTAGGTGTGTATGAAAGCAGCAAAGGATTTATGGTATCTTGATAGTGGCTGCTCATCACACATGACAGGAGACAAAACCAAGTTTTCATTTCTTATACCTAGAGAAAAAGGTTTTGTCACATATGGTAACAATCAAAAGGGAAAGATACTCGGTATTGGAAGAATAGGTTTATCAATGATATATGTGTAGTGAAAGATGTGAAAACTAAAGAAATTAAGTTTTCAGGGTATAAAGTAAATAAAGTCTTCATGATCTCCTTGGAAGAAATTCCTCAAAATGTGAGATGCCTTTTGGCCAAGAATAATAGTGATTTATGGCTATGGCATAGAAGACTTGCTCATATTCACATAGATCATTTAAACAAACTAGTCAAGCATGATCTAGTTGTTGGGCTTCCAAAGATAAAATTCGAGAAAGACAAGCTTTGTGATGCATGTCAAAAAGGGAAGCAAACCAGAACATCCTTCAAACCAAAGAACATAGTTTTGACTTCAAGACCTCTTCAATTGCTACATATGGATTTGTTCGGACCATCTAGAACTAAAAGCCTCGGAGGTAATTTCTATGCACTTGTTATTGTTGATGATTTCTCTAGATTTACATGGACATTATTTCTGCCTCATAAGAATGAAGCCTTCAATGCATTCAAGAGATATGCAAGGCTAGTTCAAAATGAGAAGTCTTTAAAGATCTCTTCTATTAGAAGTGATCATGGTGGAGAATTTCAGAATCAACAATTCCAAGAACTATGTGATGAAAATGGAATATCACATAATTTCTCTACTCCGAGAACACCACAACAAAATGGTGTTGTAGAAAGGAAGAACAGATTACTTGAAGAATTAGCAAGAACCATGCTAAGTGAATCTAGTCTCCCTAAATATTTCTGGGCTGATGCTGTAAGTACCGCTTGCTATGTTTCCAATAGAGTTCTTATTAGACCTATTCTTAAGAAAACTCCCTATGAACTCTACAAAGGAAGGAAACCAAACATCTCTCATCTACATGCTTTTGGATCAAAATGCTTTGTCTTGAATAATGGAAAGGAAAACCTTGGAAAGTTGGATGAAAAATCTGATGAAGGTATATTCCTTGGTTATTCTCTAACAAGCAAAGCATATAGAGTATTTAACAAGAAAAATCTATCTGTGGAAGAATCCATACATGTTTCTTTTGACGAATCTAAATCTTCAATAGAAGATAGAGTTAATACTCCAGATATTGAAGAAGATGATATCATTGTAAATGAAGATTCTCAAAAGGATGAAGATCGTAATCCAATACAAGAAGAGCACATTGAAGATAATACTTATCAACTTCCAAAGGAATGGAGAACCCATAGGGATCATCCAGTTGATAATATTATTGGTGATATTTCTAGAGGCGTTTCTACAAGGCTACGCTTAAATGATTCAGTTTTGAATATGGCCTTTGTCTCTCAAATAGAACCATCAAAAGTAAATGATGCTCTAGAGGATGGTATTGGATTGTAGCAATGCAGGAAGAACTAAACCAATTTGAAAGGAATCAAGTTTGGGAACTTGTCCCTAAGCCTAGTGATAAACATGTTATTGGAACAAAGTGGGTATTTAGGAATAAGTTAGATGAAAATGGTATCATAGTTAGGAACAAAGCAAGATTAGTTGCTCAAGGTTATAATCAAGAAGAAGGTATAGATTTTGATGAAACCTATGCACCAGTAGCAAGGTTGGAAGCCATAAGACTATTATTGGCGTATGCGTGTTCTTTAAATTTCCCATTATATCAAATGGACGTCAAAAGTGCCTTTTGAACGGATACATTCAAGAAGAAGTCTATGTGAAGCAACCTCCAGGATTTGAAGATCCAAAGTTTCCTTCGCATGTCTTCAGATTAAAGAAGGCACTCTATGGTCTTAAGCAAGCCCCTCGTGCATGGTATGATAGATTAAGTACTTTCCTTTGTGATAAAGGATTTCAAAAGGGTAAGGCGGATACAACCTTGTTCATCAAAAGAACCAAAGGTAATACCTTATTAGTTCAAATTTATGTTGATGATATCATCTTTGGTGCAACTAACGAATCTCTTTGTAAGGAATTCTCTAACATAATGCAAGAAGAATTTGAGATGTCCATGATGGGACAATTAAATTTCTTTCTTGGCTTGCAAATCAAGCAATCACATGATGGAATATTCATCAATCAATCAAAGTTTTGCAAGGAATTATTAAAGAAATATGATTTGGATGATTACAAAGCCATAGCCACACCAATGGGGTCTAACACATATTTAGATCAAGATGAATCCGATAATCAAGTTGATATTACCAAATATAGAGGTATGATCGGATCTCTTCTATACTTAACTGCAAGTAGACCTGATATTATGTTTAGTGTGTGTCTATGTGCTAGATATCAAGCATCTCCTAGGGAATCACATTTGAGTTCTGTTAAACGAATCTTTAAATATTTGAAAGGAACTACAAATGTTGGTTTGTGGTATCCCAAAGGAAGTGTTTGTGATTTGATTGGGTATTCTGATTCTGATTATGCTGGTTGTAAAACTGAAAGAAAAAGTACAAGTGGTACTTGTCACTTGTTACGAAATGCCCTTGTTTCTTGGTCTTGTAAGAAACAAGCATGTGTTGCTCTAAGTACTACAGAAGCAGAATACATTGCTGCAGGGAGTTGTTGTGCACAAACTCTATGGCTCAAACAACAACTAAAAGATTATGGCTTAGAGCTGGGCTGCATTTCAATCAAATGTGACAACACAAGTGCCATTAATCTCACTAAAAACCCTATCATGCATTCTCGAACTAAGCATATTGATATAAGACATCATTTTCTTCGAGATCATGTTATGAGGAAAGACATTGAGATTTCATTTGTGGATACACATAATCAATTAGCAGATATCTTTACTAAGCCTCTTCCTAAGGAATCATTTTTCAAGATAAAAAGAGAATTAGGCATATTAGATGAGCATGACATTTAAGGTAACATGTTATTTGCATAATCTTTATGATGATTATATGTTTATATGCATTTAGATAGATTATGTGCTTAGGTGTTTATATGAAAATGTGTTACATAAGATTCTAGAGCCTAGAATTTATAAAATTGTCATAGTAATCGATTACCATAGGTCCTGTAATCGATTATCCATGATCCAAATCCGTCCTCGTGCCTGTTCGAACTATCTGAGTAATCGATTATCATAACTGCTATAATAGATTACATTTTCAAAATTTGAAATTTTTCAAATTTGCAACTGATGTAATCGATTACCATAACTGCAGTAATCGATTACATACTCGAAAAACTGCCAGAATTTCAGTTTTCCCTCTTCTTTTTGAAATTTAAACTCAGAATAACTGTTGTAATCGATTACATCCTCGAGTCTATTTAAACAACAGCTTTAGTTGATCCAATTCCGTTCCTATCATTCTACATTTTGTCCTCAAAACCTTTCTAAGGTGCTGCTAATCATTCTCACTAATCTCATCCTAAAACTACTACGGATCCCTATCATTCTCGTTCTTCTCGGCCCATAAACCTTACAAGACTTCTCACATCCACCCACCAAAGAACTAGGTTTGTTTCACGATTCATAAATCAACTCATCCGTAAGCCTTTGTTTGGAGATCTGGATTCCTTCGTTGAAAATGGTCACACATTTCCCACATATCTCCGTTATCAAAACCTTGAAGAGTTTCTCTCTATGGACAATCCCTACTACCCAGAACTAGTAAAAGTCTTCTATTGCAACCTAGAACCTCTGCAAGATGGATTTCAAAGTTCTGTTAAGGGAATTCTTATTCGACATTCGCTTTCCTCTTTTGGTCGTTGCCTTGGACTTCCTTCATCAGGTGCTCTCTTAGGTCCTAACCTCCCCTGCCCCTGGTCTGACTACAGCCATGATTCCTTTTATAAATCACTTTGTAGATTTGAGTCAGTAGACCTCCAACGAATTCACCCACCTCATACTACCTCTTTCCCCTACAACACTGATGTCCTCACAACGAACAATCATCTACTCCACTACTTCATCAATCAAGTGATTCTGCCTGAAGAAACTCTTCTCGCTCACATTAGCGAATTTGAGTTACAAATTCTATATGGCATTCTTCATTGCCACAAAATTAATTGGGCGTTCTTAGTCATGAATCACATGCTGAGATGTCGTGACACGGCGGAATCTTTTCCTTATGCATCGATCATCTCCCGCCTCCTTATCTACTCCGGAGTGCCTATCGCCAAGCTCTACG
This sequence comes from Acmispon strigosus, assembly GCA_030819835.1. Taxonomy (NCBI): domain Eukaryota; kingdom Viridiplantae; phylum Streptophyta; class Magnoliopsida; order Fabales; family Fabaceae; genus Acmispon; species Acmispon strigosus. The sequence continues at coordinate 4,122,651 of JAUAMA010000005.1, read as the reverse complement.
ACACGAGGTCTTCTCATCTTAAACGTGTGGACACATCCATCCTTCCCTCACTCAATATCACCAATGACTTTGGCATCTTTCTTCTTCCTTGTCAAATTCATGATAATGGTTGGGATTTTTTACCCATGGGTACCATTGATGATGATGCCTCTCCTACTAGTGCTTAGTCTTCTAGGAGTTTTTCATGTTTATTTATTTCTTTTTGTAATTTTCTCACATTCTATGTGACTTTTTCAGTTGAATGCTATGTTTGGATGGTTATGGTCTGTTCACGTTTTCCTTATTTACCCCTGCCCCCATGCTTTATGTTACACTATACTTGTATGGATATATGTATGCCTGTACATTTTTGGCCTTTTCTTCTTTTTGATGACGTCAAAAGGGGGAGAAAGGCTCTGTGCTCTTAAAGATCATATGCAGGAGTTCAACAAGTACATTAGAAAGGGGGAGAAATGATAGATATACTAGATTCCATCAAACAGGGGGAGTTAAGCATCAAAAATGCATACATGATCTTCAAGTATCAAGAATGTGTTTGCCATCATATAAAAGGGGGAGATTGTGAAGAAGGTCTTGCTCCTGACCCTGGCTGTGGTTTTGATGACGACAAACTCATCAACAAAAAGAAGAAAAGAAGACTTCAAAGAAACAAGCACTACAAGTTCATCAATAGTCTAGAAGTCTTAGTATTAGGTGAGTTATTCTTCCAAAGGTCTATTAAAGCATAAAGGCTCTTAAAACACCTAATCTAATCAAGCTAAGTGTTTTCATAACTTAAAAGAAGTAGAAAACCTTAAGCCAGTCTCAAAGAATCAAGTTTCTGGAAAATGGGCTTCTGTGTAATCGATTGCTGCTTTCTGGTAATCGATTACACCTAGGCAAGTAATCGATTACCACTTGTCTGTAATCGATTACATGTTTGAAATTCAAATTCAAACTGAAACGGTCATTAGTGTAATCGATTACACTAAGTGTGGTAATCGATTACCAGAACGAAAAAGTGCATCTTTTCATGAACCATTGTGTCCCAAACCTTTTGAAAAGGGTTGTGATGGTTCAAGGACGTTTCCCTTGCCTATATAAAGTCCATTTGAGTCCAGAATTCATAACATACACAAGACACAACAAGAGACAACACTTTACACATGAGAAAACACCATTAGGCCAAAACCTTGTCAAAATAGTTCATCTTTTAGAACTTAAACCTTTTGGAGCGTAAATTCTGAGTTCATGATCTTCATGTCTATAAGAACACTGTAGTTGTTCATATCTTGAAGAACTCATAATTGTATTATGCTTAAAAGCCTTAAAGCATAATTTCTCATGATCAATCCAATTGTATGTTAAAGGATTGATACAGCCAATTGTAAAATCTTCTTCATCTCTTTCTTTAAGATTGAGTTTTCACCGTGGTATTCGGTGAAGGGTTGTTGTCACTGAAAGTGGTTTACTTTCAGGGTTTCGATTGAAGGCAGGTTAGTCTTCAAGGTCTGATGGTGGTTTTCCTTCAGGAACTGAAAGCGGTTTGCTTTCAGGGGCTGTTGAAAGTGGTTTGCTTTCACAGGATATTGGTAGAAATTCTTGGGGTCCTTGGGTTAGGAACTTGTAAGAGATTTTTATCAATAGTGGAAAAATCCTCAAGAGGTTTTCTTGAGGGACTGGACGTAGCCTTCGGTGGATTGAAGGTGAACCAGGATAAACTCTTGTGTGTGATCTTCTTTATCCTTCATATTTACTTTCAAGCATCGTCCAATTCAGCTGCAATCATAACGATCATCTCGTGATCATCGTAAACTTGAAAGTAACAATTTCAATGAGGCGAAAATTGGGGCAACACTGATTCACCCCCCCTCTCAGGTTGCTATCTGTACTAACACAAACACCCTATATTATAGTCTGCGAAAACACCCTGAAACCGGCCAAAAGCCCTAAAGTTGATCAGAAAGCCCTAAAGCCGGCCTAAAACCCTATAATAAGCCGAAAACCCTATAATCAGTCTAAAAGCCTAGAGTCTACAAAAAAAACCATAAAAACGACCCGGAGCCCTTAACTCGTTCAAACACGCTATACTATAATCAGCGGAAACACCCTGAATCAGCCAAAAGCCCTAAATTTGAACAGAAAGCCCTAAAGCTGGCCTAAAACCCCATTATAAGCCGAAAACCCTAAAATCAGTCTAATAGCCTAGAGTCTACAAAAAAACCATAAAAATGATTTGGAGCCCTTAAATCATACAAATACCCTATGCTATAGTCAGCGGAAAAACCCTGAAATCGGTCGAAAACCCAGAAATTGGAAAAAAGCCCTAAAGTTGATCAGAAAACCCTAACGTCAGCCTAAAACCCTATAATAAGCAGAAAACACTAAAATCAATCTAAAAGCCCTTTAGCCGGCCTCAAACCCTAAAATAAGCCGAAAACCCTAAAATCAGTCTAAAAGCCTAGAGTTTACCGAAAAATCATAAAATTGACCCGGAGCCCTTAAATCATCCAAAAACCCTATTCCATGTCAGCGAAAAAACCCTGAAAAAGGCCAAAAACCATGAATTCGTCAAAAATCCCTAAAGTAGATCAGAAAACCCTAGATCCGGCCTAAAACCCTACAATAAGCCGAAAACCCTAAAATCAGTCTAAAAGCCCTAAAGCCTGCCTAAAACCCTATAAGAAGCCGAAAACCCTAAAATCAGTCTAAAAGCCTAGAGTCTACAAAATAACCATAAAATTGACCCGGACCCCTTAAATCGTCCAAATACCCTACTATAGTTAGCGGAAAAACCCTCTAATATGCCGAAAATCCTAAAATAAGTCGAAAACCTTGACATTGGACTAAAGCCCTAAATTTGATCTAAAAGCCCAAAAGCTGGTCTAAAACCCTATAATAAGCCGAAAACCCTAAAATTAGCCTAAAAACCTAGAATCTACAGGAAACCATAAAATTAACTCGGAGCCCTTAAATCGTCTAAATATCCTATATTATAGTCACCAGAAAAACCCAGAAATCGCCCGAAAACCCTGAAATCGGCCAAAAGCCCTAATGTTGATCAAAAAGCCGGGCAAAAACCGTATAATAAACCGAAAACCCTAAAATTAGTCTAAAAGCCTAGAGTCTACAGAAAAACCCTAAAATTGACCCGGAGCCCTTAAATCGTCCAAACACCCTATACTATAGTAAGCGGAAACACCCTGAAATCGGCCAAAAGCCCTAAATTTGATCAGAAAGCCCTAAAGCCGGCCTAAAACCCTATAATAAGCCGAAAATTCTAAAATCTGTCTAAAAGCATAGTCTCTACAAAAAAAAAAACCACGAAAATGACCCGGAACCCTTAAATCGTCCACAAACCCTATACTATAGTCAGCGGAAACACCCTGAAATCGACCAAAAGCCCAAAATAAGCCTATGATAAGCCGAAAACGCTAAAATCAGTCTAAAAGCCTAATATACAGAAAATCCATAAAAATGGCCCGGAGCCCTTAAATCGTCCAAATACCCTAAAGTCGGCCTTGAACCTTATATAATAAGCCGGAAACCCGAAATTCAGTCTAAAAGCCTTACAACCGACCTAGAACCCTAAATAAGCCGAAAACACTAAAATCAGTCTAAAAGCCTAGAGTCTACAGACAAACCATAAAATTGACCCGGAGCCCATAAATCGTCCAAACACCCTATACTATAGTCAGTAGAAAAACCATGAAATCGGCAGAAAACCATGAAATCGGCCAAAAGCCCTAAAGTTGATCAGAAAGCCATAAAGCCGGCCTAAAACCCTATAATAAGCCGAAAACCCTAAAATCAGTCTAATAGCTTAAAGTCTACCGAAAAACCATAAACATGACTCGGAGCCCTTAAATCTTCCAGATACCCTATGCTATGGTCAGCGGAAAAACCCTGAAATCGGCCGAAAACCTTGAAATCGGTCAAAATCCCTCAAGTTGAGTAGAAAACCCTAATGTCGGCCTAAAACCCAACAATAAGTTGAAAACCCTGAAACCAGTCTAAAAGCCCAAAAGCCGGCCTAACACACTATAACAAGCCAAAAAACCCTAAAATCAGTCTAAAAGCCTAGAGTCTACAGAAAAACCATAAAAATGAACTGGAGCCCGTAAATCGTCCAAATACCCTATGCTATAGTCTGCGGAAAAACCCTAAAATCGGTCGAAAACCCAGAAATCAGACAAAAGCCCTAAAGTTGATTGGAAAACCCTAAAGTCGTCCTAAAACCCTACAATAAGCCGAAAACCCTAAAATCAGTCTAAATGCCCCAAAAGCTGGGTTTAAACCCTATAATAACCCGAAAACCCTAAAGTCATTCTAAAAGCCTAATGTCTACACAAAAAGCATAAAATTGTCCCAGAGCCCTTAAATCGCCCAAATACCCTATACTATAGTCAGTGGAAAACTCTGAAATCGGTGGAAAACCTTGAAATCGGCAAAAAGCCCTAAAGTTGATCAGAAACCCCTAAAGCCGGCCTAAAACCCTATAATAAGCCGAAAACCCTAAAATCAGTCTAAAAGCCTAAAGACTACAAAAAAAAACCATAAAATGACCCGGAGCCCTTAAATCGTCCAAATACACTATGCTATAGTCTGCGGAAAAACCTTGAAATTGGCCGAAAACCCTGAAATCGACCAAAACCCCTACAGTTGATTAGAAAACCCTAAAGCTGGCACAAAACCCTACAATAAGCCGAAAACCCTAAAATCAATCTAAAAGCACCAAAAATTGGCCTAAACCACTATAATAAGCCAAAATATTAAAATCAGCCTAAAACCCTAGAGTCTACACAAACCAAAAAATTGACCTGTAGGCTTAAATAGTCCAAATACCTTATACTATAGTCTGCGAAAAATCTCTGAAATCGGGCGGAAACCCTGAAATTGGCCAAAAGCCCTAAAGTTGATCAAAAAGCCCTAAAGTCGTCATAAAATCGTACAATAAGCCGAAAACCCTAAAATCAGTCTAAAAGCCCCAAAAGCTGGCCTAAAACCATATAATAAGCCGAAAACCCTAAAATCATTCTAAAGTTGTCCCGGAGCCCTTAAATTGTCAAAATACCCTATACTACAGTCAGCGGAAAAACCCTGAAATCGGAAAAAAGCCTTAAAGTTGATCAGAAAACCCTAAAATCAGTCTAAAAGCCCTTAAGCCGACCTCAAACCCTAAAATCAGTCTAAATGCATAGAGTTTACCGAAAAATCATAAAATTGACCTAGAGCCCTTAAATCGTCCAAAAATCCTATACTATAGTCAGCGAAAAAACCCTGAAATCGGCCAAAAACTCTAAAATCGTCCAAAATCCCTAAAGTAGAACAGAAAACCCTAAAGCCGGCCTAAAACCCTACAATAAGCCGAAAACCCTAAAATCAGTCTAAAAGCCCTAAAGCCGGCCTAAAACCCTATAAGAAGCCGAAAACCCAAGAATAAGTCTAAAAGCCTAGAGTCTACAGAAAAACCATAAAATTGACCCGGGGCCCTATAACCGTCCAAATACCCTATACTATAGTTAGCGGAAAAACCCTGAAATATGCCCAAAACCCTGAAATCGGCCAAAAACCTTGAAATTGGACTAAAGCCCTAATTTTGATCCGAAAGCCCTAAAGCTGGCCTAAAACCCTATATTAAGCCGAAAACCCTAACATCATCCTAAAAGCCTAGAATCTACAGAAAAACAAAAAAAAATGACCGGGAGCCCTTAAATTGTCCAAATACCATACTTGAACCCTATAATAAGCCGAAAACCCTAAAATCAGTCTAAAAGCCCTACAACCGGCCTAGAACCCTAAAAAAGCTGAAAACACTAAAATTAGTCTAAAAGCCTAGAGTCTACTGAAAAACCATAAAATTGACCCGGAGCCCTTAAATCGTCCTAATATTCAGCGAAAAAACCCTGAAATTAGCCGAAAACCCTAAAATCAGCCAAAACCCGTAAAGTTGATCAGAAAGCCCTTAAATCGTCCAAATACCCTACGCTATAGTCAGCGGAAAAACCCTGAAATCGGCCAAAAGCCCTAAAGTTGATTAGAAAACCCTAGAGCCAGCCTTAAACCCTACAACAAGCCGAAATACCCTAAAATCAATCTAAAAGCCCAAAAGCCGGCCTAAAACCCTATAATAAGCCAAAAAACACTAAAATCAGTCTAAAAGCCTAGAGTCTACAGAAAAACCCTAAAAATCACCGGGAGCCCTTAAATTGTCAAATACCCTATGCTATATAGTCAGCGGAAAAACCCTGAAACCGGCCAAAAGCCCTAAAGTTGATTAGAAAACCCTAGAGCCAGCCTAAAACCCCACAACAAGCCGAAAAACCCTAAAATCAGTCCAAAAGACCAAAACCCGGCCTAAAAACCTATAATAAGCCAAAAAACACTAAAATCACTCTAAAAGCCTAGAGTCTACAGAAAAACCATAAAAATCACCGGGAGCCCTTAAATTGTCAAATACCCTATGCTATAGTCTCCGAAAAAACCCTGAAACCGGCCAAAAGCCCTAAAGTTGAACAGAAAACCCTAGAGCCAGCCTAAAACCCCACAACAAGCCAAAAAACCCTAAAATCAGTCTAAAAGCCCAAAAGCCGGCCTAAAAACCTATAATAAGCCAAAAAACACTAAAATCAGTCTAAAAGCCTAGAGTCTACAGAAAAACCATAAAAATCACCGGGAGCCCTAAAATCGGTCGAAAACCCATAAATTGGCCAAAGCCCTAAAGTTGATTAGAAAACCCTAAAGCCGACCTAAAAACCTATAATAAGCCGAAAACCCTAAAATCAGTTTAAAAGCCCGAAATCTGGCCTAAACCCCTAAAATAGGGCGAAAACCCTAAAATCAGTCTAAAAGCTTAGAGTCTACAGAAAAACTGTAAAATTGACCGGCAACCCATAAATCGTCCAAAAAGACTATATTATGGTTTGCGGAAAAACCCTACAATCGGCCGAAAACCCAAAAGTTGATTAGAAAACCCTAAAGCCGGCCTAAAACCCTATAATAAGCCGAAATTTCTAATATTAGTCTAAGAGCCTTGAGTCTACAGAAAAACCATAAAGTTGACCCGGAGCCCTTAAATCCTCCAAACACCCTATACTATAGTCAGCGGAAAAACCCTGAAATCGGCCAAAAGCCCTAAAGTTGATCAGAAACCCCTAAAGTCAGTCTAAAAACCTATAATAAGCCGAAAACCATAAAATCAGTTTAAAAGCCCGAAATCCGGCCTAAAACCCTTAAATAGGGCGAAAACTCTAAAATCAGTCTAAAAGCCTAAAGTCAACAGAAAAACCATAAAAATGACCCAGATCCCTTAAATCGTCCAAATACCCTATGCTATAGTGTGCGGAATAACCTTGAAATTGAGCGAAAACCCTGAAATCGGCCAAAAGCCCTATAGTTGATCAGACAACCCTAAAGCTGGCATAAAACCCTATAATAAGCCGAAAACCATAAATTAAGTCTAATAGCCTAGATTCAACAAAAGACCATAAAAATGACTCGGAGCCCTTAAATCGTCCAAATACCCTATGCTACAGTCAGCGGAAAAACCCTGAAATCGGCCAAAAGCCCTAAAGTTGATCAAAAAGCCCTAAAGCCGGCCTAAACATGACTGGGAGCCCTTAAATCGTCCAAATACCCTATGCTATAATCAGCGTACAAACCCTGGAATCGACCTAAAACCCTGAAATCGGTCTAAAACCCTGAAATCGGCCCAAAGCCCTAAAGTTGATTACAAAACCCTAAAGTCGGCCTAACACCTTACAGTAAGCCGAAAACCCTAAAATCAGTCTAAAAGCCCAAACGCCGGCCTAAACCCTATAAAAAATCGAAAACCCTAAAATAAGTCTAAAAGCCTTGAGTCTACAGAAAAACCATACAATTGACACAGAGCCCTTAAATTGTCCAAATACCCTATACTATAGTCAGTGGAAAAACCCAGAAATAAACTGAAAACCCTGAAATCGGCCAAAAGCCTGAATGTTGATCAGAAATGCCTAAAGCCGGCCTAAATTTCTATAATCAGCCGAAAAAAACTAAAATAAGTCTAAAAGCCCTTAAGTCGGCCTAAAACCCTAAAATAAGTCGAAAACCCTAAAATCAGTCAAAAAGCCTAGAGTCTACAGAAAAATCATAAAATTCACCCGGAGCCCTTAAATCGTCCAAAAATCTTATACAGTCAGTGGAAAAACCTTGAAATCGGCCGAAAACCCTGAAATCGTCCGAAATCCCTAAAGTTGATCAGAAAACCCTAAAGCCGGCGGAAAACCCTACAATAAACCGAAAACCCAAAATCAGTCTAAAAGCCCTAAAGCCGGCCTAAAACCCTATAAGAAGCCGAAAACCCTAAAATCAGTCTAAAAGCCTAGAGTCTACAGAAAAACCATAAATTTGACCCGAAGCCCTTAAATTGTCCAAATACCCTATACTATAGTTAGCGGGAAAACCCTGAAATATGCCGAAAACCCTGAAATAGGCTGAAAACCTTGAAATCGAACTAAAGCCCTAAATTTGATCAGAAATCCCTAAAGCTGGCATAAAACCCTATAATAAGCCGAAAACCCTAAAATCAGCCTAAAAGCCTACAATCTACAGAAAAACCATAAAAATGACCCGGAGCCCTTAAATTGTCCAAATACCCTAATGCCGGCCTTGAACCCTATAATAAGCCAAAAACCCTAACATTAGTCTAAAAGCCTAGAGTCTACACAAAACCATAATATTGACCCGGAGCCCTTAAATCGTCCTAATACCCTAGACAATAGTCAGCGGAAAAACACTGAAATTAGACGAAAACGCTAAAATCAGCCAAAACCCGTAAAGTATATCAGAAAGCCCTAAAGTCGGCCTAAAACCCTTCAATAAGCCGAAAACCCTAAAATCAGTCTAAAAGCACCAAAAGCTGTACTAAAACCTGTGAAGAAGGTCTCGTCCTTGGACTCGGTTGAGGTTTGATGAAGACAAACACATCACAAAAAGAAGAAAGACTTCAGAAAAGAAAAGGAAGACTTCAAGAAGACTTCAAGAAAGAAAGGAACAAAAAGAAGAAAGACTTCAAGAAGACTTCAGAAAAGAAAGACTTCAAAGAACCAGGCTCAGAACGTCAAAGATCAAACATGAAGGTTCTAGTTTTAAGTAAGTCTTGTCAACTTAGTGTGCTATGCTTTATTAAGGTTTAATTGCATTTGAAGGCTCATAAAAGATCAACTAATTGAGTACGATATGTTCTCACAAGTAAAACTTGGTAGGGATACTCAATTAGGATTTGAGATGGTTAAAACTGAGTTTCGGACTATCTGTAATCGATTACAGGTTGAATGTAATCGATTACAGGAAGGCAGTAATCGATTACCATCTTAGTGTAATCGATTACACAGTTTGAATTTTGAATTCAAACTGCAACGGCTAGTGTAATCGATTACACTAACTGCTGTAATCGATTACCAGGTCGACAGATGTGTCTTTTCATGAACCATTGTGTCTCAAAACGGTTGGGAAAGGTTGTGTTGGTTCATGGACGACCTCTAGTGCCTATATAAAGTCTATAGACACTCAGAAACAGTAATGACTTGGTCCATAACTTTCATATTCATTAAAGTCATCATTCTGAGTTTCCGTTCTCTCATTTTCATAAGAACACACATGTTGTTCAACTTTTGAGAAACTCAAAATAGAAGAGCCTTCATTGTAATTGCCTGGAGCATACAAACTAAGATCAATCCATCTTGTCTAAAGGATTGAATCAGCCATTATAAAGGCATCTTCTTCTTCATCTCTTGAATCGGTTTGATTCATTCACCGTGGTTTTCGGTGGTTGTAAAAAGGTCCTTTGAATCGGGTTTGATTCAAAGTCCGCCTTAGGTTTAGGCGTCATCAGTTGCTGGTTTGCCATCTGAGGTTTGCTAGGTCCTCTTAGGGTCCTTGGCACAAGTATTTCTAAGAAGACTTGATTAATCATAAGTGGGTTGCTTCGGTAAGTTTGATAAGAGATCTTAGAGTCCTTGGTGCAAGTATCCGTAAGAGTACTTGATCAAGTGTAAATCTTCACTGTGGGATTCAGTGGAGTGGTTCTACGGAAAGTGGTAATCTTTCTGAGGGGTTCTAAATTTACTGTGGTATTCAGTAAAGGGTTTGACTCAGATAGTGTGATCTGTTCTGAGGGTTGTAATCAGTTTACTGTGTGATTCTGTGAGCGGTGATTTTCAGAAAGAGGTTTTCTTTCTGGTATAGTGGAAAATCTCTGTGTGATCAGAGGACTGGACGTAGCCTTCTGGGATTGAAGGTGATGCGAAGAAGGTCTTGCTCCTGACCTTGGCTGTGGTTTTGATGATGACAAACTCATCAACAAAAGAAGAAAAGAAGACTTCGAAGAAACAGCGCTATAAAGTTCATCAATAGTATAGAAGTCTTAGTTTAGGTGATTTATGCTTCTAAAGGTCTATTAAAGCATAAAGGCTCTTTAAAAAATCTAAACTAATCAACTTAATGTTTTCATAACTTAAAAGAAGTAGAAAACCTTAAGCCAATCTCAAAGGATCAAGTTTCTGGAAGATGGACTTCAGTGTAATCGATTTCAGGATACTGGTAATCGATTACACCTAGGCAAGTAATCGATTACTTGTTGTTTGTAATCGATTACATGTTTGAATTTGAAATTCAAACTGAAACGGATATTAGTGTAATCGATTACACTAAGTGATGTAATCGATTACCAGAACGAAAAATTGCATCTTTTCATGAACCATTGTGTCTCAAACCTTTTGGGAAAGGTTGCATTGGTTCAAGGACGTTTCCCTTGCCTATATAAAGTCCATTTGAGTCCAGAACACAAGAGACAAGACACAACACCTGAGAATACAACATTAGGCCAAAGCTTAGCCAAAATACTTCATTTTCATTAAGTCTTCAAGACTTAAACTTTCAAAGGGCCAGAATTCTAAGTTCATGATCTTCATGTTTATAAGAACACTCTTGTTGTTCACATCTTGAGGAACTCAGAATCCTATTATGCTTAAGAGCCTTAAAGCATAAACTCTCATGATCAATCCATTAGCATATTATAAGGATTGATACAGCCATTGTAAATTGTTCTTCATCTCTTTCGGGTTGATTGAGTATTCACCGTGGGTCTCGGTGAAGGGTTGTTGTGACTGAAAGTGGTTCTACTTTCAGGGTTTGGATTGAAGGTGGTTTTTACTTCAAGCACTGAAGGTGGTGTTGCCTTCAGGGGTCATTGAAAGTGGTGTGCTTTCAAGGGGAATTGGTAGAAATTCTTAGGGTCCTTGGTGTAAGAACTTGTAAGAGATTTTTATCAATAGTGGAAAAATCCTCAAGTGGTTTTCTTGAGGGACTGGACGTAGCCTTCGGTGGATTGAAGGTGAACCTGGATAAAATCCTATGTGTGAATTCTTCTATCCTTCATCTTTACTTTCAAGCAATTCTTTATTCCGCAGCAAATTGTTTGCCTTTATCTTTATCTTGAAAGTAAGAAGGAATCAAGACGAAAATCGGGTACAACCTGATTCACCCCCCCTCTCAGGTTGCCATCTGGACTAACAATTGGTATCAGAGCGTAAGTTTATGTAAGTTATTCCTAAGATCCGGGAAAAGATGGCATCCTCCTCCAATCATGGAACTAGTGAAGGATTCAACATAAACAGGCCACCATTCTTCAATGGAGAACACTATGACTTTTGGAAAATAAAGATGAAGATCTTTATAAGATCAGTCGATGTGGAAATATGGAAAGCTATTGAAGAAGGTCCATTTATACCCATGGAAGAAGTAGAAGGCACTAGTCAACCAAAACCAGAAAGCAAATGGAGTGAAGCAGAAAAGAGGAAAGTTCAATGTGATCTCAAAGGAATGAATATTCTTACATCTGCTCTAGGCATGGATGAATTTTTCAGAGTCTCAACATGCACAACATCAAAAGAAATATGGGATACATTGATGGTGACTCATGAAGGAACAGATGAAGTGAAGAGATAAAAAATCAATACTCTTTCTCAAGAATATGACATGTTCAGAATGCTTCCAGGAGAAAAGGTATTAGATATGCAAAAACGATTCTCACATTTGACTAACCACTTGATTGCTCTTGGTAAACAGTTTTCAACAAGTGATTTAAACATGAAAGTTTTAAGATCACTTACAAGAGCATGGCAACCAAAGGTTACTACAATTTCAGAGAAGAAGAGTTTGTCAAATATGACTCTTGCAACTCTTTTTGGAAAACTCCAAGAACATGAGTTGGAATTGAATCGTTTGGAAGAACATGAACAACATGGGAAGAAATACAGATCCATTTCCCTAAAGGCAAAGGAAAGCATCAAAGATGATTATGATGCAGATTCTGAAGAAGAAGAAGATGAAAATATGAATCTTCTAGTAAAGAACTTTGGAAAGTTCCTCAAGAGAAAAGGTACGCAATTTAACAATAACAGATCTTTCCAAAGGAATAATGAATCCTCCTCTTCTCAAAAGATCACATGCTTTGAATGTGGAAAACCTGGACACATCAAAATGGAATGTCCAAATCTTCAAAAGAAGAAACATGGTCTAAAGGACAAATTTGAAAAGAATGATCATTCTACACGAAGAGCATACTTGGCTTGGGATGATAATGAAGTAAGTTCATCATCAGACTCTGACAAAGAAGAAGCACAAGTTGCATTGATGGCTTCCCATAATTCAGATGTTGAAGATACCCAGGTTAGTGATCATTCTATTTCTTTTCATGATTTAAAATATTCTATGGAAAATATGTTTAAGTTATGTCAAGAATTTTCTAATGTTAGTACTAAGCAAAATGATTTGATATCATCCTTAGAAAGTAAGTGTAGGATTTTACAAGAAGAATTAGATGTAGTAAAATCTAAGTTAGATATTGCACATAAATGCACTAACTGTAGTTCTCTAGAAGAAAAGATAGATAATCTTCAACAAAGAGTTCATAACTTCAACACTGGAAAACAAAAGTTAGATGATATACTAAGTGTGCAAAGGCACTCAAATAATAAGTCTGGACTAGGATATACTTCTCATTCAAAGTCAAAAGAAGTTAAGAAAACGGTGTTTGTAAAATCAAACAAAGTAGAAGGATCTTCTAAAAATATTAAGACTAATTCTTTTAGAAGTATGAACAATAGGAAGAGTAATTCTCATAGACCTCCTAAGAAGATTAATCCCCATATCCTAGGAAAATATCTAGTTACAATCATTATTCATGTACTTATTGTAACAAAATAGGACATACCCCTAGTAGATGTTATTACAAGAATGTTGGAGTACCAAACGGGGAATATGTATGGGTTAGGAAGAATGCTAACTTAGAAGGACCCAAAGGATATTGGGCTCCTAATTCCCATGTCTGAACTTTGTCATGTAGGTGTGCATGAAAGCAGCAAAGGATTTATGGTATCTTGATAGTGGCTGCTCATCACACATGACAGGAGACAAATCAAAGTTCTCATTTCTTATTCCTAGAGAAAAAGGTTTTGTCACATATGGGAACAATCAAAGAGGAAAGATACTTGGTATTGGAAGAATAGGTAAACCCCCTCAAAAAATTATAGATAAGGTTGTATATGTTGATGGTTTAATGCATAATCTTCTAAGTATCAGTCAACTTTGTGACAAAGGTTTGAAAGTTGGGTTCATAAATGATGTCTGTGTAGTAAAGGATGTGAAAACTAAAGAAATTAAGTTTTCCGGATATAAAGTCAATAAAGTCTTCATGATATCTTTGGATGAAATTCCACAAAATGTAAGATGTATTTTGGCCAAGAACAATAGTGATTCATGGCTATGGCATAGAAGACTTGCTCATATACACATAGATCATTTAAATAAACTAGTCAAGCATGATCTAGTTATTGGGCTTCCAAAGATAAGATTCGAGAAAGACAAGCTTTGTGATGCATGTCAAAAAGGGAAGCAAACCAGAACATCTTTCAAGCCAAAGAACATAGTCTCAACTACAAGACCTCTCCAATTACTACATATGGACTTGTTCGGACCATCAAGAACAAAAAGCTTCGGAGGTAATCTTTATGCTCTTGTTATTGTTGATGATTTCTCTAGATTTACTTGGACATTATTCTTGCCTCATAAGAATGAAGCCTTCAACGCATTCAAAAGATATGCAAGGCTAGTTCAAAATGAAAAGGGCTTAAGAATCTCTTCTATTAGAAGTGATCATGGTGGAGAATTTTAGAATCATCAATTTCAAGAATTGTGTGATGAAAATGGAATATCACATAACTTCTCTACTCCAAGAACACCACAACAAAATGGTGTTGTAGAAAGGAAGAACAGACTACTTGAAGAATTAGCAAGAACCATGCTAAGTGAATCAAATCTTCCTAAATATTTCTGGGCTGATGCTGTAAGTACTGCTTGTTATGTTTCCAATAGAGTTCTTATTAGACCTATTCTGAAGAAAACCCCTTATGAACTCTACAAAGGAAGGAAACCAAATATCTCTCATCTACATGCTTTTGGATCCAAATGCTTTGTTTTAAATAATGGAAAGGAAAACCTTGGAAAATTTGATGAAAAGTCTGATGAAAGCATATTCCTTGGTTATTCTCTAACAAGCAAAGCATATAGAGTCTTTAATAAGAAAACTCTATCTATGGAAGAATCCATTCATGTTTTCTTTGATGAATCTAACTCTTCAAAAGAAGATGTAGTCAACCTTAAAGATAATGATGAAGAAGATATCATTATTTGTGAAGAATCTCAAAAGGAAAAAGATCAAGATCCAATACAAGAAGAGCATATTGAAGATAACACTTATCAACTACCAAAGGAATGGAGAATCCACAAGGATCATCCAGTTGACAATATCATTGGTGATATGTCTAGAGGTGTTTCTACAAGGCTACGCTTAAATGATTCAGTTTTGAATATGGCCTTTGTTTCTCAAATAGAACCCTCAAAAGTGAATGATGCTCTTGAAGATGAATACTGGATTGTAGCAATGCAGGAAGAACTGAATCAGTTTGAAAGAAATCAAGTTTGGGAACTTGTTCCTAAGCCCACTGACAAACATGTCATTGGAACAAAGTGTGTGTTCAGAAATAAATTAGATGAAAACGGTATCATTGTTAGGAACAAAGCAAGGTTAGTTGCACAAGGTTATAATCAAGAAGAAGGTATTGACTTTGATGAAACCTATGCACCAGTAGCAAGGTTGGAAGCCATAAGACTCTTGTTAGCATATGCTTGCTCTTTGAACTTCCCATTATATCAAATGGATGTTAAAAGCGCCTTCCTGAACGGATTTATTCAAGAAGTCTATGTGAAACAACCTCCAGGATTCGAAGATCCCAAGTTTCCTTCACATGTCTTCAAGTTAAAGAAGGCACTCTATGGTCTCAAGCAAGCCCCTCGTGCATGGTATGATAGGTTAAGCACATTTCTCTGTGAGAAAGGTTTTCAAAAGGGTAAGGCTGACACAACCTTGTTCATCAAGAAAATCAAAGGTAACACTTTATTAGTTCAAATATATGTAGATGATATTATCTTTGGTTCAACTAATGAATCTCTTTGCAAGGACTTCTCTAACATGATGCAAGAAGAATTTGAGATGTCCATGATGGGACAATTAAATTTCTTTCTAGGATTGCAAATTAAGCAATCACATGATGGGATATTCATCAACCAATCAAAGTTTTGCAAGGAACTTTTAAAGAAATATGACTTAGATGATTGCAAAGCCATGGCCACACCAATGGGGTCTAATACATATCTTGATCAAGATGAATCTGGTGTTCAAGTAGACATTACCAAATACAGAGGTATGGTCGGATCTCTTCTATATTTAACTGCAAGTAGACCTGATATCATGTTTAGTGTGTGTCTATGTGCTAGATATCAAGCATCTCCAAGGGAATCACATTTAAGTTCAGTCAAACGGATTTTCAAATATCTGAGAGGAACTACAAATGTTGGTCTGTGGTATCCCAAAGGAAGTGTTTGTGATTTGATTGGATATTCTGATTCAGACTATGCTGGATGTAAAACTGAAAGAAAAAGTACAAGTGGTACTTGTCACTTATTGGGGAATGCTCTTGTTTCTTGGTCATGTAAGAAACAAGCATGTGTTGCTTTAAGTACTGCTGAAGCAGAATATATTGCTGCAGGAAGTTGTTGTGCACAAACTTTATGGCTCAAACAACAACTTAAAGATTATGGCTTAAAGCTGGGCTGCATTCCAATCAAATGTGACAACACGAGTGCCATAAATCTCTTTAAAAATCCCATCATGCACTCTCGAACTAAGCATATTGATATAAGACATCATTTTCTTCGAGATCATGTTATTAGAAAAGATATTGAGATTTCATTTGTTGATACACATAACCAATTGGCAGATATATTTACTAAACCTCTTTCTAAAGACTCATTCTTTAAGATTAGAAGAGAATTAGGAATATTAGATGAACATGATGTTTGAAAAACAGTATGATATTTGCATAATTTATGTGAATTTGTATGATTACATTGATTACATGATTAAAATGTTCATCTAGAAAAGTTTTACATAGGAATTTCTAGTTAGAACCTATAAAACTGTCCTTGTAATCGATTACCATAGGTCCTGTAATCGATTATTCCTGTTCTAAGTCCTCGTGCCTATTAGAATTCTCTCAGTAATCGATTACCACAACTGCTGTAATCGATTACATATTCAAAATTTGAATTCTGATTCAAAATTAAAACTGCTGTAATCGATTATCATAACTGCTGTAATCGATTACCTACTCGAAAACTGCCAGAATTTCAAATATTCCCTCCATCTTTTGAAATTCAAATTTAGGAAAACCGCTCTGTAATCGATTACCCGACTGCTGTAATCGATTACATGATCAAGCTATATATATCACAGCATTCTATGATGATCCCAATCAATTTCCTATCCTCCTTAAAACCTAGTCTCTACTCTAAAATCGTCTTACTAATCAACCATGTCTTCTTCTCCTTTCCTCTCATCTTCCTTCTGTCCTCCTCATCCCTTGAACCTCTCACGCCTTCCTCCAACCTCAGATGAAAGAACCCGGTTCATCTCTCATATTTTGAACCAAACCATTCGAACACCTACATATGCAAACTTAAACTCTTTCATTGAAGCAGGTCTAACTTTCCCTGCTCTTCTAGGAAACCAATACCTCGAGGATTTCATCACATCAAATACTCCTTACTATCCTGACTTAGTCAAGATCTTTTACTGCAATTTAGAAGTTCAGGGCACCGACATTAAATCATCTGTTAAAGGGACTACGCTTCAGTATTCTCTTATCTCTCTTGGTAAATATCTGGGTCTTCCATCCACTGGTGCACAGTTAGGAAAACATCTGCCATGCCCCTGGCCAGATTATAACTCCGAGTCTTTTTATCAAACACTATGTCGTTTTACTCCATCAGAGATCAAGAAACTTCATCCACCTCGCACCAAATCTTGTCCCTTTCATGTTGATGTCCTTACCACCACAAACCGCTTGCTTCATTATTTCGTTCATCAGATTCTTCTGCCACAGGAAGATCTTTTTGCTCACATCAGTGAGTTAGAACTACAAATTCTGTATGGCATCATCAATTGTCACGCCATCAACTGGACTTTTCTGGTAATGCATCATATGCTCACATGCAGAGATGAAGCACAGTCCTTTCCATACGCACCCCTTGTCACTCGTCTTCTCCTTCACTCTGGTGTACCCATCATCAAATTGTAATATTTATGTTTTGGATATTTTTATGTTTGCACTCTCTATGTTTGTATATATAAATGGTTTGTTGGTTAGCACTCTTTTACAAATTTTACCCCCACCCCTATGCATTATATTCGAAACATATACACTTGCTTGGATGTATGCCTGTTTTTGGCCTTTTCTTCTTTTTGATGAAGTCAAAAGGGCGAGAAAGGTTTTGTGTTCTTTAAAGACTATATGCAGGAATTCAACAAGTGAATCAGAAAGGGGGAGATATCCTGGATTACATCAAACAGGGGGAGATTTCAACAGAAATGCATATATGATCTTCAAGTATCAAGAATGTGTTTTCCATCATCAAAAAGAGGGAGATTGTGAAGAAGGTCTTGCTCCTGACCCTGGCTGTGGTTTTGATGACGACAAACTCATCAACAAAAGAAGAAAAGAAGACTTCGAAGAAATAGCGCTATAAAGTTCATCAATAGTATAGAAGTCTTAGTTTAGGTGAGTTATGCTTATAAAGGTCTATTAAAGCATAAAGGCTCTTTAAAACATCTAAACTAATCAACTTAATGTTTTCATAACTTAAAAGATGTAGAAAACCTTAAGCCGATCTCAAAGGATCAAGTTTCTGGAAGATGGACTTCAGTGTAATCGATTTCAGGATACTGGTAATCGATTACACCTAGGCAAGTAATCGATTACTTGTTGTTTGTAATCGATTACATGTTTGAATTTGAAATTCAAACTGAAACGGATATAAGTGTAATCGATTACACTAAGTGATGTAATCGATTACCAGAACGAAAAATTGCATCTTTTCATGAACCATTGTGTCTCAAACCTTTTGGGAAAGGTTGCATTGGTTCAAGGACGTTTCCCTTGCCTATATAAAGTCCATTTGAGTCCAGAACACAAGAGACAAGACACAACACATGAGAATACAACATTAGGCCAAAGCTTTGCCAAAATACTTCATTTTCATTAAGTCTTCAAGACTTAAACTTTCAAAGGGCCAGAATTCTGAGTTCATGATCTTCATGTTTATAAGAACACTCTTGTTGTTCACATCTTGAGGAACTCATAATCCTATTATGCTTAAGAGCCTTAAAGCATAAACTCTCATGTTCAATCCATTAGCATATTATAAGGATTGATACAGCCATTGTAAATTGTTCTTCATCTCTTTCGGGTTGATTGAGTATTCACTGTGGGTCTCGATGAAGGGTTGTTGTGACTGAAAGTGGTGCTACTTTCAGGGTTTGGATTGAAGGTGGTTTTTACTTCAAGCATTGAAGGTGGTGTTGCCTTCAGGGGTCATTGAAAGTGGTGTGCTTTCAAGGGGAATTGGTAGAAATTCTTAGGGTCCTTGGTGTAAGAACTTGTAAGAGATTTTTATCAATAGTGGAAAAATCCTCAAGTGGTTTTCTTGAGGGACTGGACGTAGCCTTCGGTGGATTGAAGGTGAACCAGGATAAAATCCTGTGTGTGAATTCTTCTATCTTTCATCTTTACTTTCAAGCAATTCTTTATTCCGCAGCAAATTGTTTGCCTTTATCTTTATCTTGAAAGTAAGAAGGAATCAAGACGAAAATCGGGTACAACCTGATTCACCCCCCCCCCCCCCCTCTCAGGTTGCCATCTGGACTAACAGGTGAACCAGGATAAAATCCATGTGTGTTCTTCCCATCCTTCATCTTTTACTTTCAAGCAATTACAATATTCCGCTGTAATAACGTTCTTACGTTTCAACTCTAATTGCGCTGAAAGTCATTTGGTACTATTACGCGAAAATCGGGGCAACTCTGATTCACCCCCCCTCTCAGGTTGCTATCTAGATTAACAAAACCCTATAATAAGGCGAACACCCTAAAATCAGTCTTAAAGCCTAGAGTCTACACGAAATCCAAAAAATTGAGTTGGAGCCCTTAAATAGTCCAAATACCCTATACTATAGTCAGCGGAAAAACCTTGATATCGGCCGGAAACCTTGAAATCGGCCAAAAGCCGTAAAGTTGATCAGAAAACCCTTAAGCCGGCCTATGACCCTACAAGATGCCGAAAACCCTAAAATCAGTCTAAAAGCACCAAAAGCCGGCCTAAAACCCTATAATAAGCCGAAAACCCTAAAATCAGTCTTAAAGCCTAGAGTCTACACGAAATCCAAAAAATTGAGTTGGAGCCCTTAAATAGTCCAAATACCCTATACTATAGTCAGCGGAGAAACCTTGATATCGGCCGGAAACCTTGAAATTGGCCAAAAGCCGTAAAGTTGATCAGAAAACCCTTAAGCCAGCCTATGACCCTACAAGATGCCGAAAACCCTAAAATCAGTCTTAAAGCACCAAAAGCCGGCCTAAAACCCTATGATAAGCCGAAAACCCTAAAATCAGTCTTAAAGCCTAGAGTCTACATGAAATTCAAAAAATTGACCCGGAGAACTTAAATAGTCCAAATACCCTATACTATAGTCAGCGGAAAAATACTGATATCGGCCGGAAACCTTGAAATCGTCCAAAAGCCCTAAAGTTGATCAGAAAACCCTTAAGCCGGCCTAAAACCCAATAATAAGGCGAAAACCCTAAACTCATTCTAATAGCCTAGAGTCTACAGAAAAACCATAAAAATTACCCGAAGCCCATAAATCGTCCAAATACCCTACGTTATAGTCAGCGGAAAAACCCTGAAATCGGCCCAAAGCCCTAAATTCGATGAGAAAACCCTAAAGTCAGCCTAAAACCCTACAATAAGCCCAAAAACCCTAAAATCAGTCTAAAATCCCCAAAAGTCGGCCCAAAACCCTATAAGCCGAAAACCCTAAAATCAGTCTAAAAAACTAGTGTCTACAGAAAAACCATAAAATTGAACCGGAGCCCTTAAATCATCCAAATACCCTATGTTATACTCAGTGGAAAAATCCTGAAATCGGTCAAAAACCCTGAAATGGGAAAAAAGCCCTAAAGTTGATGAGAAAATCCTAAAGTCGGCCTAAAACCCTACAATAAGCCGAAAACACTAAAAATAGTCTAAAAGCTCTTAAGCCGGCCTAAAACCCTAAAATAAGCCAAAAACCCTAAAATCAATCTAAAAGCCTAGAGTCTACAGAAAAATCATAAAATTGACCCGGAGCCCTTAAATCGTCCAAAAACCCCAATCAGCGGAAAAACCCTGAAATCGGGCGAAAACCCTGAAATCGTCCAAAATCCCTTAAGTTGATCAGAAATTGCTAAAGCCAGCCTAAAACACTACAATATGCCGAAAACCCTAAAATCCATACAATGAAACACAATAAAATTGACCCGGAGCCCTTACATCGTCCAAATACCCTATACTATACCTAGCGGAAAAACTCTGAAATATGCCGAAAACCCTGAAATCAGACAAAAGCCCTAAATTTGATCAGAAAGCCCTAAAGCTGGCCTAAAACCCTATAATAAGCCGAAAACCCTAAAATCAGTCTAAAAGCCTAGAATCTACAGAAAAACCATAAAAATGACCCGAAGCCCTTAAATCGTCCAAATACCCTATGTTATAGTCGGCGGAAAAACCTTGAAATCGTC
The DNA here is from genome assembly GCA_030819835.1 of Acmispon strigosus. Lineage (NCBI taxonomy): Eukaryota > Viridiplantae > Streptophyta > Magnoliopsida > Fabales > Fabaceae > Acmispon > Acmispon strigosus. The sequence goes on along the minus strand of JAUAMA010000005.1, from coordinate 4,101,398 downwards.
CGAAAACCCTGAAATTGTTAAATCCTATAATAAGCTGAAAACCCTAAAATCGGTCTAAAAGCCCTAAAGCCGGCCTAGAACCCTAAAAAAGCCGAAAACACTAAAATCAGTCTAAAAGCCTAGGGTCTACAGAAAGACCATAAAAATGACCCGGAGCCCTTAAATCGTCCTAATACCCTATACTATAGTCAGCGGAAAAATTCTGAAATCGGGTAAAAGCCCTAAAGTTGATCAGAAAGCCCTAAATCCGGCCTAAAACCTTATAATAAATTGAAAACCCTAAAATCAGTCTAAAAGCCTATAGTCTACAGAAAAACCCTAAAATCAATCTAAAATCCTAGAGTCTAGAGAAAAACCATAAAATTAACTCGGAGCCCTTAAATCGTCCAAATACCCTACGCTTTAATCAGCGGAAATAACTTGAAATCGGGCGAAAACGTTGAAATCGGAAAAAAGCCCTAAAGTTGACCAAAAAACCCTAAAGCTGGCCTAAAACCCTACAATAAGCCGAGAACCCTAAAATCAGTCTAATAGCCTAGAGTCTACAAAAAAAAACCATAAAAATGATTCGGAGCCCTTAAATCGTCCAAATACCTGATGATTGGATTTTATATGATAATTTTAGGGTCTTTTTAGTCTTTTTATTTTATTATTTTGAGTCTCATATAGGATTTTTTTTATTTTTATGTAGATTTTATATTTATTTTGCATTTTGCATATAGATTAGCTTTTATTTGTTTTTCTAACTTTATTTTATATTTTTAGGAATTTTTATAGTTATTTTTATATTTTCAGGAAAGCTGGTATAGTTATCATTTTTGTCCAGGGACCGAATTGTAAAGTTTCAGGAAATGAAGGATTAAAAGGCAAAAGTTCAAGAGCGGAGGATGGAAAGTGAAGTTTGAGAGAGTCAAAGGACCAGAATTGAAGTGCTAACAAAGGGAGGACTTAAAGTGGAAATCAAGAATATGAAGCAACACCCTTTGATTTAAGCACATGGAAAATAAGGTTGAAAGATTAATGGTGGTAAAGGAGAGGTTTCAGAACTTAATAGGGGCTGAATGGAGCCTAATTAAGCCAATCAATTCCACCATTGAAGAAGAAAAAGCATCCAAGAAGAATTGCAAGCAGACGAGCCAGCGCTCAAGCGTTGGAAGGCCCCATGCTCATGCGCTGGAACTCTAACTAAGAGTTGAGTCAGAAGTTGCACCCAGCGCTCCAGCGTTGGAACCCAGCGCTCAAGCGCTGGGCCTATATCTGAACGTGGGATTTTATTGCACCCCAACGCCCAAGCGTTGGGGATCCCAGCGCTCAAGCGCTGGAGGGTGAATTTTTGCTATAAATAGGGAGCTTTTCTTCACTTGTAAGACACACCTATTCAGAATACAACAAGTATTCTTCTTTCCTCCTTAAGGGCATTGTCCCTAGGAATTGTGGGAAGCCATACTTGAGCTCCTATCCAGGGTAATTCGATCCTTCTTTTAGCCATGCTTGGCTAACTTCTTCTTTAAGTTACTTGGGTTGTTTTAGTTTATATCTTATGTCTTAGTTTTCTTCTACTTTATTTCTGAATAATATTGCTATAAGTTCATGTTTTACTTCCTTGTTCTTCATTTCATCTTGATGTACACAAGAGTTTTTGCTTATTGCTTATAACAATGGAAATTGGTAAGTAGTAAGGGACTTAGGAAGTAAAAGAAGTTGTATGACATGTCACTAAGGTATTAGGATAGACTTAGCTTTATGTTGGCCTGAAAATTCTTTCTACATCTTCTTCTTGGTTTTTTCTAAATTGCAAGGAAATGAATTTAGTAATTAGGAAGAAAGTTCTACAATGTGTAAGGAATTAACTTGTAGAAACATTAGGCTATAGCATCATGAACTTGGTATTAAAATTCAGAAATTAAGTAAGAGGTGCTAGCATATTTTATAAACTATATAATTCAACCCAAGTGCTTAAGTCTTATCATCATCTCTTCTTTATTTGTTTATGTTATTTCTTATTCTTGTCCTAATCAAACCAACATAAAAAATATATCTTTTTATTTTCTTGCACAAAGGCTCTAAGTAAATTAATAATAAGACACCTATCCCTTGGGTTCGATCTTTTTATATTACGCAATAATCAACCGTGCACTTGCGGTTTAGCTATCAATACCCTATGCTATAGTTAGAGGAAAAACCCTGAAATCGGCCGAAAACCCTGAAATCGGCCAAAAGCCCTAAAGCTGATTAGAAAACCCTAAAGCCAAAAACCCTATAATAAGCCGAAAACCCTAAAATCAGTCTAAAAGCCCTAAATCCGGCCTAAAACCCTAAAATAGGGCGAAAAACCTAAAATCAGTTTAAAAGCCTAGAGTCTACGGAAAAACCATAAAATTTACACAGAGCCCTTAAATCGTCCAAAAAGACTATATTATAGTCCGCGGAAAAACCCTGCAATCGGCCGAAAACCCAAAAGTTGATTAGAAAATCCTAAAGCCGGCCAAAAACCCTATAATAAGCCGAAAATCCTAAAATTAGTCTAAGATCCTAGAGTCTACTGAAAAACAGTGAAATTTACCCGGAGCCCTTAAATCGTCCAAACACCCTATACTATAGGGAGCGGAAAAACCCTGAAATCAGCCAAAATCCCTAAAGTTAATCAGAAAGCCCTATAATAAGCCGAAAACCCTAAAATCAGTATAAAAACTTAGAGTCTACAGAAAAACCGTAAAAATGATCCGGAGCCCTTAAATCGTCCAAATACCCTATGCTATAGTCTGCGGAAAAACCCTGAAATCGGCATAAAACCCTACAATAAGCCGAAAACCCTAAAATCAGTCTAAAAGCACAAAAAATAGGACTAAAACCCTATAATAAGCTAAAAACACTAAAATCAGCCTAAAAGCCTAGAATATAAAGAAAAACCATAAAATGACCCGGAGGCTTTAAATCATCCAAATACCCTATATTATAGTCAGCGGAAAAACCCAGAAATCATACGAAAACCCTGAAATTGTCAAATAGCCCTAAAGTTGATCCAAAAACCCTAAAGCCCGTCTAAAACCCTATAATAAGCCAAAAACCCAAAAATCAGTCTAAAAGCCCTAAAGCCGGCCTAGAACCCTAAAAAAGCCGAAAACACTAAAATCAGTCTAAAAGCATAGAGTCTACAGAAAAACCATAAAATTGACCCGGAGCTATTAAATCGTTCTAATACCCTATACAATAGTTAGCGGAAAAACCCTTAAATCAGCCAAAAGCCCTAAAGTTCACCAGAAAGCCCTAAAGTCGGCCTAAAACCTTTCAATAAGTCGAAAACCCTAAAATCATTCTAAAGCCTAGAGTCTACAGAAAAATCAATAAATTGACCCGGAGCTATTAAATCGTTCTAATACCCTATACAATAGTTAGCGGAAAAACCCTTAAATCAGACAAAAGCCCTAAAGTTGATCAGAAAGCCCTAATGTCGGCCAAAAACCTTTCAATAAGTCGAAAACCCTAAAATCATTCTAAAGCCTAGAGTCTATAGAAAAACCATAAAATTAACCCGGAGCCCTTAAATCGTCTAAATACCCTATACTGTAGTCAGCGGAAAAACCCAGAAATTGGCCTGAAACCCTGAAATCGGCCAAAAGCCCTAAAGTCGATCAAAAAGCCCTAAAGCCGCCATAAAACATTATGATAAGCCAAAAACCCTAAAATCAGTCTAATAGCCTAGAGTCTACCGAAAAACCATAAACATGACTCGGAGCCCTTAAATCGTCTAAATACCCTATGCTATAGTCAGCGCAAAAACCCTGGAATCGGCCTAAAACCCTGAAATCGGCCAAAAGCCCTAAAGTTGATTACAAAACCCTACAGTCGGCCTAAAACCTTACAATAAGCCGAAAACCCTAAAATCAGTCTAAAAGCCCAAAAGCCGGCCTAAAACCTTATAAGAAACCGAAAACCCTAAAATAAGTCTAAAAGCCTTGAGTCTACAGAAAAACCATAAAATTGACCCGGAGCCATTAAATCATCCAAATACCCTATACTATAGTCAGCAGAAAAACCCAGAAATCAACCGAAAACCCTAAAATCAACCAAAAGCCCGAAAGTTGATCAGAAAGGCCTAAAGCTGGCCTAAATTTCTAAAATAAGCTGAAAACACTAAAATCAGTCTAAAAGCCCTTAAGTCGGCCTAAAACCTTTAAATAAGCCGAAATCCCTAAAATCAGTCTAAAAGCCTAGAGTCTACAGAAAAATCATAAAATTCACCCTGAGCCCTTAAATCGTCCAAAAATCATATACTATAGTCAGCGGAAAAACCCTGAAATCGGTCGAAAACCCTGAAATTGTCCAAAATCCCTAAAGTTGATCAGAAAAACCTAAAGCCGGCCGAAAACCCTACAATAAGCCGTAAACCCTAAAATCAGTCTAAAAGCCTAGAGTCTACAGAAAAACCATAAAATTGACCCGAAGCCCTTAAATTGTCAAATTATCCTATACTATTGTTAGCGGAAAAACCCTAAAATATGCCGAAGAATCTGAAATCAGCCGAAAACCTTGAAATCGAATTAAATCCCTAAATTTGATCAGAAAGCCGTAAAGCTGGCATAAAACCCTATAATAAGCCGAAAACCCTAAAATAAGCCTAAAAGCCAAGAATATACAGAAAAACCATAAAAATGATTCGGAGCCCTTAAATCGTCCAAATACCCTATGCATAGTCAGCTGAAAAACCCTGAATCAGACGAAAACCCAGAAATTGGCCAAAAGCCCTTCAGTTGATTAGAAAACCCTAAAAATGACACGGAGCCCTTAAATCGTCCAAATACCCTATGCTATAGTGAGTGGAAAAACCCTGAAATCGGCCGAAAACCCTAAAATCGGCCAAAAGCCCAAAAGTTGATCAGAAAACCCTAAAGCTGGCCTAAAACCCTACGATAATCCGACAACCCTAAAATCAGTATAAAAGAACCAAAAATTGGCCTAAAACCCTATAATAGACCGAGAACCCTAAAATCGGAAAAAACTAGTGTCTACACAGACCAAAAAATTGACCCGGAGCCCTTAAATAGTCCAAATACCTATACTATAGTCTGCCGAAAAACTCTGAAATCGGCCGGAAACCCTGAAATCGGCCAAAAGCCCTGAAGTTGATCAGAAAACCCTAAAGCTGGCCTAAAAGCCTATAATAAGCCGAAAACACTAAAACCAGTCTAATAGCCTAGAATCTACAAAAAAACCATAAAATTGACCCGGAGCATTAAACCGTCCAAATACCCTATACAATAGTCAGCGGAAAAACCCTGAAATTAGACGAAAACCCTAAAATCAGCCAAAACCCGTAAAGTTTATCAGAAAGCCCTAAAGTCGGCCTAGAACCCTTCAATAATCCGAAAACCCTAAAATCAGTCTAAAAGCACCAAAAGCTGTCCTAAAACCCTATAATAAGCCGAATACCCTAAAATCAGTCTTAAAGCCTAGAGTCTACACGAAATCAAAAAAATTGAGTCAGAGCCCTTAAATAGTCCAAATACCCTATACTATAGTCAGCGGAAAAACCTTGATATCGGCCGAAAACCGTGAAATCGTTCAAAAGCCCTAAAGTTGATCAGAAAACCATTAAGCCGGCCTATAACCCTACAAGAATCCGAAAAACCTAAATTCGGTCTAAAATCACCAAAAATTGGCCTAAAACCCTATAATAAGCCGAATACCCTAAAATCAATCAAAAAGCCTACAGTCTACATAAATACCAAAAATTTGACCCGGAGCACTTAAATTGTCCAAATACCCTATACCATAGTCAGCGGAAAAACCCTGAAATCGGCCGGAAACCCTGAAATCGTCCAAAAGCCCTCAAGTTGATCAGAAAACCCTTAAGCCGGCCTAAAACCCTATAATAAGCCGAAAATCCTAAACTCAGTCTAATAGCCTAGAGTCTACAGAAAAACCATAAAAATTACCCTAAGCCCTTAAATCGTCCAAATACCCTATATTATGGTCAACGAAAAAACCTTGAAATCGGCCGAAAACCCTGAAATCGGCCCAAAGCCCTTAAGTTGATGAGGAAACCCTAAAGTCGGCCTAAAACCCTACAATAAGCCGAAAACCCTAAAATCAGTCTAAAAAACTAGTGTCTACATTAAAACCATAAAATTGAACCGAAGCCCTTAAAACATCCAAATACCCTATACTATTGTCAGTGGAAAAACCCTGAAATGGTTCGAAAACCTTGAAATCAGAAAAAACCCTAAAGTTTATCAGAAAACTCTAAAGTCAGCCTAAAACCCTATAATAAGCCTAAAACCCTATAATAAGCCGAAAACACTAAAATCAGTCGAAAAGCCCTTAAGCCGGCCTAAAACCCTAAAATTGATCTAAAAGCATAGAGTCTACATGAAAATCATAAAATTGACCCGAAGCCCTTAAATCGTCCAAAAACCCTAGTCAACGGAAAAAACCCTGAAATCGGGCGAAAACCCTGAAATCGTCCAAAATCCCTTAAGTTGATCAGAAAACCCTAAAGCCGTCCTAAAACACTACAATAAGCCCAAAACCCTAAAATCCATAAATGAAAAACCATAAAATTGACCCGGAGCCCTTACATCGACAAATACCCTATGCTATAGCTAGCGGAAAAAACCTGAAATATGCAGAAAACCCTGAAATCGGACAAAAGCCCTAAATTTGATCAGAAATCCCTAAAGCTGGCCTAAAACCCTATAATAAGCAGAAAACCCTAAAATCAGCCTAAAAGCCTAGAATCTACAGAAAAACCATAAAAATGACCCGAAGCCCTTAAATCGTCCAAATACCCTTTGCTATAGTCAGCGAAAAAACCTTGAAATCGTCCAAAAACCAAGATATTGTCAAATAGCCCTAAAGTTGATCCAAAAACCCTAAAGCCGCCCTTAAACCCTATAATAAGCTGAAAACCCTAAAATCGGTCTAGAAGCCCTAAAGCCGGCCTAGAACCCTAAAAAACCCGAAAACACTAAAATCAGTCTAAAAGCCTAGAGTCTATAGAAAGACCATAAAATTGACCCGGAGCCCTTAAATGGTCATAATACCCTATACTATAGTCAGCGCAAAAACCCTGGAATCAAACTAAAACCCTGAAATCGGCCAAAAGCCCTAAAGTTGATTACAAAACCCTAAAGTCGGCCTAAAACCTTACAATAAGCCGAAAACCCTAAAATCAGTCTAAAAGCCCAAAAGCCGGCCTAAAACCTTATAAGAAACCGAAAACCCTAAAATAAGTCTAAAAGCCTTGAGTCTACAGAAAAACCGTAAAATTGACCCGGAGCCATTCAATCATCCAAATACCCTATACTATAGTCAGCAGAAAAACCCAGAAATCAACCGAAAACCCTAAAATCGGCCAAAAGCCCGAAAGTTGATCAGAAAGGCCTAAAGCCGGCCTAAATTTATAAAATAAGCCGAAAACACTAAAATCAGTCTAAAAGCCCTTAAGTCGGCCTGAAACCCTTAAATAAGCCGAAATCCCTAAAATCAGTCTAAAAGCCTAGAGTCTACAGAAAAATCATAAAATTCACCTGGAGCCCTTAAATTGTCCAAAAATCATATACAGTCAGCGAAAAAACCCTGAAATCGGCCGAAAACCCTGAAATTGTCCAAAATCCCTAAAGTTGATCAGAAAACCCTAAAGCCGGCCGAAAACCCTAAAATCAGTCTAAAAGCCCTAAATTCGGCCTAAAACCCTATAAGAAGAAGAAAACCCTAAAATCAGTCTAAAAGCCTAGAGTCTACAGAAAAGCCATAAAATTGACCCGAAGCCCTTAAATTGTCAAATTATCCTATACTATTGTTAGCGGAAAAACCCTAAAATATGCCGAAGAATCTGAAATCGGCCGAAAACCTTGAAATCGAATTAAATCCCTAAATTTGATCAGAAAGCCGTAAAGCTGGCATAAAACCCTATAATAAGCCGAAAACCCTAAAATAAGCCTAAAAGCCTAGAATATACAGAAAAATCATAAAAATGATTCGGAGCCCTTAAATCGTCCAAAAACCCTATGCTATAGTCAGCGGAAAAACCCTGAATCAGACGAAAACCCAGAAATCGGCCAAAAGCCCTTCAGTTGATTAGAAAACCCTAAAAATGACACGGAGCCCTTAAATCGTCCAAATACCCTATGATATAGTGAGTGGAAAAACCCTGAAATCGGCCGAAAACCCTAAAATCGGCCAAAAGCCCAAAAGTTGATCAGAAAACCCTAAAGCTGGCCTAAAACCCTACGATAATCCGACAACCCTAAAATCAGTATAAAAGAACCAAAAATTGGCCTAAAACCCTATAATAGGCCGAAAACCCTAAAATCTGTCTAAAAAACTAGTGTCTACACAAACCAAAAAATTGACCCGGAGCCCTTAAATAGTCCAAATACCTATACTATTGCCTGCTTAAAAACTCTGAAATCGGCCGGAAACCCAGAAATCAGCCGAAAGCCCTGAAGTTGATCAAAAAACCCTAAAGCTGGCCTAAAAGCCTATAATAAGCCGAAAACCCTAAAATCAGTCTAATAGCCTAGAATCTACAGAAAAACCATAAAATTGACCTGGAGCATTAAACCGTCCTAATACCCTATACAATAGTCAGCGGAAAAACCCTGAAATTAGACGAAAACCCTAAAATCACCCAAAACCCGTAAAGTTTATCAGAAAGCCCTAAAGTCAGCCTAAAACCCTTCAATAATCCGAAAACCCTAAAATCAGTCTAAAAGCACCAAAAGCTGTCCTAAAACCCTATAATAAGCCGAATACCCTAAAATCAGTCTTAAAGCCTAGAGTCTACACGAAATCAAAAAAATTGAGTCAGAGCCCTTAAATAGTCCAAATACCCTATACTATAGTCAGCGGAAAAACCCTGAAATCGACCGGAAACCCTGAAGTCGTCATAAAGCCCTCAAGTTGATCAGAAAACCCTTAAGCCGGCCTAAAACCCTATAATAAGCCGAAAATCCTAAGCTCAGTCTAATAGCCTAGAGTCTACAGAAAAACCCTAAAAATTACCCTAAGCCCTTAAATCGTCCAAATACCCTATATTATTGTCAACGGAAAAACCTTGAAATCGACCCAAAGCCCTTAAGTTGAGGAGGAAACCCTAAAATCAGTCTAAAATCCCCAAAAGCCGACCCAAAACCCTATAATAAGCCCAAAACCCTAAAATCAGTCTAAAAAACTAGTGTCTACATTAAAACCATAAAATTGAACCGGAGCCCTTAAATCATCCAAATACCCTATACTATTGTCAGTGGGAAAACCCTGAAATGGTTCGAAAACCCTGAAATCGGAAAAAACCCTAAAGTTTATCAGAAAACTCTAAAGTTGGCCTAAAACCCTATAATAAGCCGAAAACATTAAAATCAGTCGAAAAGCCCTTAAGCCGGCCTAAAACCCTAAAATTGATCTAAAAGCCTAGAGTCTACAGAAAAATCATAAAATTGACCCGGAGCCCTTAAATCGTCCAAAAACCCTAATCAACGGAAAAAACCTTGAAATCGGGCGAAAACCCTGAAATCGTCCAAAATCCCTTAAGTTGATCAGAAAACCCTAAAGCCGTCCTAAAACTCTACAATAAGCCCAAAACCCTAAAATCCATAAATGAAAAACCATAAAATTGACCCGGAGCCCTTACATCGACAAATACCCTATGCTATAGCTAGCGGAAAAAACCTGAAATATGCAGAAAACCCTGAAATCGGACAAAAGCCCTAAATTTGATCAGAAATCCCTAAAGCTGGCCTAAAACCCTATAATAAGCAGAAAACCCTAAAATCAGCCTAAAAGCCTACAATCTACAGAAAAACCATAAAAATGACCCGGAGCCCTTAAATCGTCCAAATACCCTTTGCTATAGTCAGCGGAAAAACCTTGAAATCGTCCAAAAACCCAGATATTGTCAAATAGCCCTAAAGTTGATCCAAAAACCCTAAAGCCGCCCTTAAATCCTATAATAAGCTGAAAACCCTAAAATCGGTCTAGAAGCCCTAAAGCCGGCCTCGAACCCTAAAAAACCCGAAAACACTAAAATCAGTCTAAAAGCCAAGAGTCTATAGAAAGACCATAAAATTGACCCGGAGCCCTTAAATGGTCATAATACCCTATACTATAGTCAGCGCAAAAACCCTGGAATCAGCCTAAAACCCTGAAATCGGCCAAAAGCCCTGAAATCGGCCAAAAGCCCTAAAGTTGGCCTAAAACCTTACAATAAGCCGAAAACCCTAAAATCAGTCTAAAAGCCCAAAAGCCGGCCTAAAACCTTATAAGAAACCGAAAACCCTAAAATAAGTCTAAAAGCCTTGAGTCTACAGAAAAACCGTAAAATTGACCCGGAGCCATTCAATCATCCATATACCCTATATTATAGTCAGCAGAAAAACCCAGAAATCAACCGAAAACCCTAAAATCGGCCAAAAGCCCGAAAGATGATCAGAAAGGCCTAAAGCCGGCCTAAATTTCTATAATAAGCCGAAAACACGGCCTGAAACCCTTAAATAAGCTGAAATCCCTAAAATCAGTCTAAAAGCCTAGAGTCAGCGGAAAAACCTTGAAATCGGCCGAAAACCCTGAAATTGTCAAAAATCCCTAAAGTTGATCAGAAAACCCTAAAGTCAGCCGAAAAACCTACAATAAGCCGAAAACCCTAAAATCAGTCTAAAAGCCCTAAAGTCGGCCTAAAACCCTATAAGAAGAAGAAAACCCTAAATTCAGTCTAAAAGCCTAGAGTCTACAGAAAAACCATAAAATTGACCCGAAGCCCTTAAATTGTCCAAATATCCTTTACTATTGTTAGCGGAAAAACCCTAAAATATGCCGAAGAATCTTAAATCGGCCGAAAACCTCGAAATCGAATTAAATCCCAAAATTTGATCAGAAAGCCGTAAAGCTGTCATAAAACCCTATAATAAGCCGAAAACCCTAAAATAAGCCTAAAAGCCTAGAATATACAGAAAAACCATAAAAATGATTCGGAGCCCTTAAATCGTCCAAATACCAAATGCTATAGTCAGCGGAAAAACCCTGAATCAGACGAAAACCCAGAAATCGGCCAAAAGCCCTTCAGTTGATTAGAAAACCCTAAAAATGACCCGGAGCCCTTAAATCGTCCAAATACCCTATGCTATAGTGAGTGGAAAAACCCTGAAATCGGCCGAAAACCCTAAAATCGGCCAAAAGCCCAAAAGTTGATCAGAAAACCCTAAAATCAGTATAAAAGAACCAAAAATCGGCCTAAAACCCTATAATAGGCCGAAAACCCTAAAGTTGGTCTAAATTACTAGTGTCTACACAAACCGAAAAATTGACCCGCAGCCCTTAAATAGTCCAAATACTTATACTATAGTCTGCCGAGAAACTCTGAAACCGGCCGGAAACCCTGAAATCGGCCAAAAGCCCTGAAGTTGATCAGAAAACCCTAAAGCTGGCCTAAAAGCCTATAATAAGCCGAAAACCCTAAAATCAGTCCAATAGCCTAGAATCTACAGAAAAACCATAAAATTGACCCAGAGCATTAAACCGTCCTAATACCCTATACAATCGTCAGAGGAAAAACCCTGAAATTAGACGAAAACCCTGAAATTAGCCAAAACCCGTAAAGTTTATCAGAAAGCCCTAAAGTCGGCCTAAAACCCTTCAATAATCCGAAAACCCTAAAATCAGTCTAAAAGCACCAAAGGCTGTCCTAAAACCCTATAATAAGCTGAATACCCTAAAATCAGTCTTAAAGCCTAGAGTCTACACGAAATCAAAAAAATTGAGTCAGAGCCCTTAAATAGTCCAAATACCATATACAATAGTCAGCGGAAAAACCTTGATATCGGCCGGAAACCCTGAAATCGTTCAAAATCCCTAAAGTTGATCAGAAAACCCTTAAGCCGGCCTATAACCCTACAAGAATTCGAAAACCCTAAAATCGGTCTAAAATCACCAAAAATTGGCCTACCCTATAATAAGCCGAATACCCTAAAGTCAATCAAAAAGCCTACAGTCTACACAAAAACCAAAAATTTGACCCGGAGCACTTAAATTGTCCAAATACCCTATACTATAGTCTGCGGAAAAACCCTGAAATCGTCCAAAAGCCCTCAAGTTGATCAGAAAACCCTTAAGCCGACCTAAAATCCTATAATAAGCCGAAAATCCGAAACTCAGTCTAATAGCCTAGAGTCTACAGAAAAACCATAAAAATTACCCTAAGCCCGTAAATCGTCCAAATACCCTATATTATTATCAACGGAAAAACCTTGAAATCGGCCCAAAGCCCTTAAGTTGATGAGGAAACCCTAAAGTCGGCCTAAAACCCTACAATAAGCCGAAAACCCTAAAATCAGTCTAAAGTCCCCAAAAGCCGGCCCAAAACCCTATAATAAGCCGAAAACCCTAAAATCAGTCTAAAAAACTAGTGTCTACATTAAAACCATAAAATTGAACCGGAGCCCTTAAATCATCCAAATACCCTATACTATAGTCAGTGGAAAAACCCTGAAATGGTTCGAAAACCCTGAAATCGGAAAAAAGCCCTAAAGATTATCAGAAAACTCTAAAGTCGGCCTAAAACCCTATAATAAGCCTAAAACCCTATAATAAGCCGAAAACACTAAAATCAGTCGAAAAGCCCTTAAGCCGGCCTAAAACCCTAAAATAAGCCTAAAACCCTAAAATTGATCTAAAAGCCTAGAGTCTACAGAAAAATCATAAAATTGACCCGGAGCCCTTAAATCGTCCAAAAACCCTACTCAACGGAAAAAAACCTGAAATCGGGCGAAAACCCTGAAATCGTCCAAAATCCCTTAAGTTGATCAGAAAACCCAAAAGCCATCCTAAAACACTACAATAAGCCAAAAACCCTAAAATCCATAAATGAAAAACCATAAAATTGACCCGGAGCCCTTACATCGACAAATAAAAAGATGTATAATTGTTGTTGGTTTGAGAACTTGAAAGAAACAATAGCATAAAATAATAGAATAAAGAGATGATAAACAATAAGCTCTTGGGTTGGTTTACATAGTCTATAAAAACATGCTAGAAATTTCCTACTAAATTCCTGAATTATAAAACCATTTTCATGATGCTATAGCCTAGTGTAACTACAAGTTAATTCCTTAAGCATTGTAGATCTTTCTTTTTAATTACTAAACCCAATTCCTTGGTACCTAGTTAACTAAAGAAGAAGATGAAGAAGATGTCCAGGCCAACATAAAGTTACGTCCTTCCTAATTCCTTAGTGAAGTATACTTATAACCTTTTTTATTACCTAGTTCCCTTACTACTCACCAAATGGCCTTATGTAATAAGTAATAAGCAAAACCTCTTGGGATCCACAAGATAGAAATAAAGCATAAGGTAATAAAACATGAATGGAAATAAAAATTCAGAAATGTAGAAAAAGACTAGAACATGTATTATAAACTAAAACAACCCAAAAACTTAAAGAAGAATTAGCCAAGCATGGCTAAAAGATTCATTGAATTACCCTGGATAGGAGCTCAAGTATGGCTTCCCACAAGTCCTAGGAACAATGATCTTTGAGGGAGAAAGAGAGAATACTTGTTGTATTCTATGAAGGTGTGTCTTACAAGTGAAGAAAAGGGTCCTATTTATAGTAAAAATCCAGCCTCCAACGCTTGAGCGCTGGCTTTCCCAACGCCTGGGCGCTAGGATGCATTAAAAACCCACTTTCTGTCCGAGGCCCAGCGCTTGAGCGCTGGCTTTCCAACGCTTGGGCGCTGGGTCACCATCTGACTCACCATCTAGTCAGAACCCCAGCGCTGGAGCGCTGGGATCCCAACGCATGAGCGCTGGGACGCTGCTTCTTCATCTTCAAGCTTTTCCTTCCTTCTTCATTCATGGTAGTGGGTTTTGATGGCCATAAAAAGCCACTAACCAGCCTTGATCAATTCTGAAACCCTTCCTCCACTAACATCAATTCCTTTAAGCATTTTTTCCATGTGCTAAATTGGAGAGTGATTCTTCATATTCTTCTTTTTCACTTTGGTCCTCCCTTTGTTAGCACTTCAATTCAAGCCCTCATATTCTCTCAATCTTCACTTCAAGTCCTCCACCCTTGAACTTTTACAATTTGGTCCCTGACTTCCTGAAACTTTACACATTGGTCCCTGGACAAAAATGATAACTAAACCAGCTTTTCCTAAAAATATAAAATAACTAGAAAAATTCCTAAAAATATAAAATAAAGATAGAAAAACACAAAAAACCTAATCTACATGCAAAATGCAAAATAAATATAAAATCTACATAAAAACAATAAAAAACCTACATGAGACTCAAAAATAATAAAATAAAAAGACTAAAAATAGCCTAAAAACATCATATAAAATCCACTCATCATGCTCCGGGTCAAATTGTTGGTTTTTATGTAGACTGTAGGCTTTTAGACTGATTTTAGGGTATTCGGTTTATTATAGGGTTTAAGGTCGGCTTTAGGGTTTGCTAAGAATTTTTTAGGTTTTCGGTCGATTTCAGCGTTTTTCCACAGACTATAGTTTAGTCTTTTTGGATGATTTAAGGGCTCCGAGTCAATTTTATAGTTTTTCTGTTAACTCGAGGCTTTTAGACTGATTTAAGGGTTTTCGCCCTATTTTAGGGTTTTTGGCCGGATTAAAGGCTTTTAGACTGATTTTAGGGTTTTCGGCTTATTATAGCGTTTAAGGCCGGCTATAAGGTTTTCTAGTCAACTTTAGGCCTTTTGTCCGATTTCAGGGTTTCCGGCCGATTTCAGGGTTCTTTCGCTGACTATAGTATTGGGTATTTGGACTATTAAAGTGCTCTGGGTCAAATTTTTGGTTTTTGTGTAGACTCTAGGCTTTTAGAAATATTTAAGGGTTTTCGGCTTAATTTAGGGTTTGTGGCCGGCTTAAGGGCTTTTTGACTGATTTTAGTGTTTTCGGCTTATTATAGGGTTTTAGGCTGATTTTAGGGTTTTCTAATCAACTTTAGGTTTTTTTTTTCCAATTCCAGGGTATTTGGCCGATTTCAGGGTTTTTCCGCTGACTATAGTATAGGGTATTTGATGATTTTAGGGCTCCGGGACAATTTTATGGTTTTTCTATAGACTCTAGGCTTTTAGAATGATTTTAGGGTTTTCGGCTTATTATAGGGTTTTAGGCCGAGTTTAGGGTTTTCTAATTAACTGAAGGGCTTTTGGTCGATTTCTGGGTTTTCGTCCGATTTCTGGGTATTTCCGCTGACTGTAGCATCGGGTATTCGGACGATTTAAGGGCTCCGAATCATTTTTATGGTTTTTTTGGTACACTCTAGGTTATTAGACTGATTTTAGGGTTTTCGGCTTATAATAGGGTTTTAGGCCAGCCTTATGGTTTTCTGATCAACTTTAGGGCTTTTGGCCGATTTCAGGGTTTCCGGCCAATTTCAGAGTTTTTCCTGAGACTATATAATATAGGGCTCCGGGTCGATTTGGGGGCTCCGGGTCAATTTTATGGATTTTGTGTAGATTGTAGGCTTTTAGACTGATTTTAGGGTATTCGGCTTATTATAGGGTTTTAGGCCGGCTTTTGGTGCTTTTAGACTGATTTTAGGGTTTTCAGCTTATTGTAGGGTTTAAGTCGGCTTAATGGTTTTATGATCAACTTTAGGGCTTTTGGCCGAGTTCAAGGTTTCCGGCCGATATCTATGTTTTTCCGCGA
Source organism: Acmispon strigosus (assembly GCA_030819835.1). Lineage (NCBI taxonomy): Eukaryota > Viridiplantae > Streptophyta > Magnoliopsida > Fabales > Fabaceae > Acmispon > Acmispon strigosus. The sequence continues at coordinate 4,085,736 of JAUAMA010000005.1, read as the reverse complement.
ACTATATATTATAGGGTATTTGGACTATTTGAGGGCTCCGGGTCAATTTTTTGGATTTTATGTAGACTCTAGGCCTTTAGACTGATTTTAGGGTATTCGGTTATTATAGGGTTTTAGGACGTCTTTTGGTGCTTTTAGACTGATTTTAGGGTTTTCGGCTTATTGAAGGGTTTAAGGCCGGCTTCAGGGTTTTCTGATCAACTTTAGGGCTTTTGGCTGATTTTCAGGGTATTCGATATACTTTGGGTTTTTCCGCTGACTATTGCATAGGGTATTTGGACGATTTAAGGGCTTTGGGTCATTTTATGGTTTTTCTATAGACTCTAGGCTTTAGACTGATTTTAGGGTTTTCGACTTATTATAAGGTTTTGGGCCGGCTTTAGGGCTTTCTGATCAACTTTAGGGCTTTTGGCCGATTTCAGGGTTTTTCCGCTAGTTATTGTATAGGGTATTTGGAAGATTTAAGGGCTCCAGGTCAAGTTTATGGTTTTTCTATAGACTCTAGGATTTAAGACTGATTTTACGGTTTACGGCTTATGAAAGGATTTTAGGCTTACTTTAGGGCTTCCTAATCAACTTTAGGGCTTTTGGCTGATTTTAGGGTTTTCGACCGATTTCGGGGTTTTTCCGCTGACTATATAGTTTAGGGTATTTAGACGATTTAAGGGCTCTAGGTTAATTTTATGGTTTTTCTGTAGACTCTAGGATTTTAGACTGATTTTAGAGTTTTCGGCTTATTAAAGGGTTTTAGCTGACTTTAAGGCTTTCTGATCAACTTTAGGGCTTTTGGCTGATTTAAGGGTTTTTCCGCTGACTATTGTATATGGTATTAGAACGATTTAATGGCTCCGGGTCAATTTTATGGTTTTTTTTTGTAGACTCTTGACTTTTAGACTGATTTTATGGTTTTCGGTTTATTATAGGGTTTAAGGCCGGCTTTAGGGCTTTTAGACTGATTTTACGGTTTTCAGCTTATTATAGGGTTTAAGGCCGGCTTTAGGGTTTTGGGATCAACTTTAGGGCAATTTGACAATTTCAGGGTTTTCGGACGATTTTGGTGCTTTTAGACTGATTTTAGGGTTTCCGGCATATTGTAGGGTTTTATGCCAGCTATAGGGTTTTCTAATCATCTTCAAGGCTATTGGCCGATTTCAGGGTTTTCGGCCGTTTTCAAGGTATTTCCTCTGACTATGGCATAGGGTATTTGGACGATTTAAGGGTTTTAGGGTTTTATGGTTTTTTTGTAGGCTCTAGGCTATTAGACTGATTTTAGGGTTTTCAGCTTATTGTAGGGTTTTAGGCCGGCTTTAGGGTTTTCTGATCAACTTTAGGGCTTTTGGCCGATTTCAACGTTTTCGGCTGATTTCAGGGTATTTCCGCTGATTATAGTATAGGGTATTTGGACGATTTAAGGGCTCTGAGTTAATTTTAGGGTTTTTCTCTAGACTCTAGGCTTTTAGACTATATTTAGTGTTTTTCTGTAGACTCTAGGCTTTTAGATTGATTTTAGGGTTTTCGATTTAATATAGCGTTTTAGGCCGGATTTAGGGCTTTCTAATCAACTTTAGGGCTTTTAGCCGATTTCAGGGGTTTTCGGCCGATTTCAGGGTTTTTCCGCTGACTATAGTTTTTTTTTGGTTTTTCTATAGACTCTTGGCTTTTAGACTGATTTTAGTGTTTTCGGGTTTTTTAGGGTTCGAGGCCGGCTTTAGGGCTTCTAGACCGATTTTAGGGTTTTCAACTTATTATAGGGTTTAAGGGCGGCTTTAGGGTTTTTGGATCAACTTTAAGGCTATTTGACAATATCTGGGTTTTTGGACGATTTCAAGGTTTTTCCGCTGACTAAAGCAAAGGGTATTTAGGCGATTTAAGGGCTCCAGGTCATTTTTATGGTTTTTCTGTAGATTGTAGGCTTTTAAGCTGATTTTAGGGTTTTCTGCTTATTATAGGGTTTTAGGCCAGCTTTAGGGATTTCTGATCAAATTTAGGGCTTTTGTCTGATTTCAGGGTTATCTGCAAATTCCAGGGTTTTTCCGCTAGCTATAGTATAGGGTATTTGTCGATGTAAGGGCTCCGGGTCAATTTTATGGTTTTTCATTTATGGATTTTAGGGTTTTTGGCTTATTGTAGTGTTTTAGGATGGCTTTTGGGTTTTCTGATCAACTTAAGGGATTTTGGACGATTTCAGGGTTTTCGCCCGATTTCAGGTTTTTTTCCGTTGAGTAGGGTTTTTGGACGATTTAAGGGCTCCGGGTCAATTTTATGATTTTTCTGTAGACTCTAGGCTTTTAGATCAATTTTAGGGTTTTAGGCTTATTTTAGGGTTTTAGGCCGGCTTAAGGGCTTTTCGACTGATTTTAGTGTTTTCGGCTTATTATAGGGTTTTAGGCTTATTATAGGGTTTTAGGCCGACTTTAGAGTTTTCTGATAATCTTTAGGGCTTTTTTCCGATTTCAGGGTTTTCGAACCATTTCAGGGTTTTTCCACTGACTATAGTATAGGGTATTTGGATGATTTAAGGGCTCCGGTTCAATTTTATGGTTTTAATGTAGACACTAGTTTTTTAGACTGATTTTAGGGTTTTCGGCTTATTATAGGGTTTTGGGCCGGCTTTTGGGGACTTTAGACTGATTTTAGGGTTTTCGGCTTATTGTAGGGTTTTAGGCCGACTTTAGGGTTTCCTCATCAACTTAAGGGCTTTGGGCCGATTTCAAGGTTTTTCCGTTGATAATAATATAGGGTATTTGGACGATGTACGGGCTTAGGGTAATTTTTATGGTTTTTCTGTAGACTCTAGGCTATTAGACTGAGTTTCGGATTTTCGGCTTATTATAGGATTTTAGGTCGGCTTAAGGGTTTTCTGATCAACTTGAGGGCTTTTGGACGATTTCAGGGTTTTTCCGCAGACTATAGTATAGGGTATTTGGACAATTTAAGTGCTCCGGGTCAAATTTTTGGTTTTTGTGTAGACTGTAGGCTTTTTGATTGATTTTAGGGTATTCGGCTTATTATAGGGTAGGCCAATTTTTGGTGATTTTAGACCGATTTTAGGGTTTTCGGATTCTTGTAGGGTTATAGGCCGGCTTAAGGGTTTTCTGATCAACTTTAGGGATTTTGAACGATTTCAGGGTTTCCGGCCGATATGAAGGTTTTTCCGCTGACTATTGTATAGGGTATTTGGACTATTTAAGGACTCTGACTCAATTTTTTTGATTTCGTGTAGACTCTAGGCTTTAAGACTGATTTTAGGGTATTCGGCTTATTATAGGGTTTTAGGACAGCCTTTGGTGCTTTTAGACTGATTTTAGGGTTTTCGGATTATTGAAGGGTTTTAGGCCGACTTTAGGGCTTTTTGATAAACTTTACGGGTTTTGGCTAATTTTAGGGTTTTCGTCTAATTTCAGGGTTTTTCCTCTGACGATTGTATAGGGTATTAGGACGGTTTAATGCTCTGGGTCAATTTTATGGTTTTTCTGTAGATTCTAGGCTATTGGACTGATTTTAGGGTTTTCGGCTTATTATAGGCTTTTAGGCCAGCTTTAGGGTTTTCTGATCAACTTCAGGGCTTTTGGCCGATTTCAGGGTTTCCGGCCGGTTTCAGAGTTTCTCGGCAGACTATAGTATAAGTATTTGGACTATTTAAGGGCTGCGGGTCAATTTTTCGGTTTGTGTAGACACTAGTAATTTAGACCAACTTTAGGGTTTTCGGCCTATTATAGGGTTTTAGGCCGATTTTTGGTTCTTTTATACTGATTTTAGGGTTTTCTGATCAACTTTTGGGCTTTTGGCCGATTTTAGGGTTTTCGGCCGATTTCAGGGTTTTTCCACTCACTATAGCATAGGGTATTTGGACGATTTAAGGGCTCCGGGTCATTTTTAGGGTTTTCTAATCAACTGAAGGGCTTTTGGCCGATTTCTGGGTTTTCGTCTGATTCAGGGTTTTTCCGCTGACTATAGCATTTGGTATTTGGACGATTTAAGGGCTCCGAATCATTTTTATGGTTTTTCTGTATATTCTAGGCTTTTAGGCTTATTTTAGGGTTTTCGGCTTATTATAGGGTTTTATGCCAGCTTTACGGCTTTCTGATCAAATTTAGGGATTTAATTCGATTTCGAGGTTTTCGGCCGATTTAAGATTCTTCGGCATATTTTAGGGTTTTTCCGCTAACAATAGTAAAGGATATTTGGACAATTTAAGGGCTTCGGGTCAATTTTATGGTTTTTCTGTAGACTCTAGGCTTTTAGACTGAATTTAGGGTTTTCTTCTTCTTATAGGGTTTTAGGCCGACTTTAGGGCTTTTAGACTGATTTTAGGGTTTTCGGCTTATTGTAGGTTTTTCGACTGACTTTAGGGTTTTCTGATCAACTTTAGGGATTTTTGACAATTTCAGGGTTTTCGGCCGATTTCAAGGTTTTTCCGCTGACTCTAGGCTTTTAGACTGATTTTAGGGATTTCAGCTTATTTAAGGGTTTCAGGCCGTGTTTTCGGCTTATTATAGAAATTTAGGCCGGCTTTAGGCCTTTCTGATCATCTTTCGGGCTTTTGGCCGATTTTAGGGTTTTCGGTTGATTTCTGGGTTTTTCTGCTGACTATAGTATAGGGTATATGGATGATTGAATGGCTCCGGGTCAATTTTACGGTTTTTCTGTAGACTCAAGGCTTTTAGACTTATTTTAGGGTTTTCGGTTTCTTATAAGGTTTTAGGCCGGCTTTTGGGCTTTTAGACTGATTTTAGGGTTTTCGGCTTATTGTAAGGTTTTAGGCCAACTTTAGGGCTTTTGGCCGATTTCAGGGCTTATGGCCGATTTCAGGGTTTTAGGCTGATTCCAGGGTTTTTGCGCTGACTATAGTATAGGGTATTATGACCATTTAAGGGCTCCGGGTCAATTTTATGGTCTTTCTATAGACTCTTGGCTTTTAGACTGATTTTAGTGTTTTCGGGTTTTTTAGGGTTCGAGGCCGGCTTTAGGGCTTCTAGACCGATTTTAGGGTTTTCAGCTTATTATAGGGTTTAAGGGAGGCTTTAGGGTTTTTGGATCAACTTTAGGGCTATTTGACAATATCTGGGTTTTTGGACGATTTCAAGGTTTTTCCGCTGACTATAGCAAAGGGTATTTGGACGATTTAAGGGCTCCGGGTCATTTTTATGGTTTTTCTGTAGATTCTAGGCTTTTAGGCTGATTTTAGGGTTTTCTGCTTATTATAGGGTTTTAGGCCAGCATTAGGGATTTCTGATCAAATTTAGGGCTTTTGTCCGATTTCAGGGTTTTCTGCATATTTCAGGTTTTTTCCGCTAGCTATAGCATAGGGTATTTGTCGATGTAAGGGCTCCGGGTCAATTTTATGGTTTTTCATTTATGGATTTTAGGGTTTTGGGCTTATTGTAGAGTTTTAGGACGGCTTTAGGGTTTTCTGATCAACTTAAGGGATTTTGGACGATTTCAGGGTTTTCGCCCGATTTCAAGGTTTTTTCCGTTGATTAGGGTTTTTGGACGATTTAAGGGCTCCGGGTCAATTTTATGATTTTTCTGTAGACTCTAGGCTTTTAGATCAATTTTAGGGTTTTAGGCCGGCTTAAGGGCTTTTCGACTGATTTTAATGTTTTCGGCTTATTATAGGGTTTTAGGCCAACTTTAGAGTTTTCTGATAAACTTTAGGGTTTTTTCCGATTTCAGGGTTTTCGAACCATTTCAGGGTTTTCCCACTGACAATAGTATAGGGTATTTGGATGATTTAAGGGCTCCGGTTCAATTTTATGGTTTTAATGTAGACACTAGTTTTTTAGACTGATTTTAGGGTTTTCGGCTTATTATAGGGTTTTGGGTCGGCTTTTGGGGATTTTAGACTGATTTTAGGGTTTCCTCCTCAACTTAAGGGCTTTGGGCCGATTTCAAGGTTTTTCCGTTGACAATAATATAGGGTATTTGGACGATTTAAGGGCTTAGGGTAATTTTTATGGTTTTTCTGTAGACTCTAGGCTATTAGACTGAGTTTAGGATTTTCGGCTTATTATAGGGTTTTAGGCCGGCTTAAGGGTTTTCTGATCAACTTGAGGGCTTTTGGACGACTTCAGGGTTTCCGGTCGATTTCAGGGTTTTTCCGATGACTATAGTATAGGGTATTTGGACTATTTAAGGGCTCTGACTCAATTTTTTTGATTTCGTGTGGACTCTAGGCTTTAAGACTGATTTTAGGGTATTCGGCTTATTATAGGGTTTTAGGACAGCTTTTGGTGCTTTTAGACTGATTTTAGGGTTTTCGGATTATTGAAGGGTTTTAGGCCGACTTTAGGGCTTTCTGATAAACTTTACGGGTTTTGGGTGATTTTAGGGTTTTCGTCTAATTTCAGGGTTTTTCCGCTGACTATTGTATAGGGTATTAGGACGGTTTAATGCTCCAGGTCAATTTTATGGTTTTTCTGTAGATTCTAGGCTATTAGACTGATTTTAGGGTTTTCGGCTTATTATAGGCTTTTAGGCCAGCTTTAGGGTTTTTTGATCAACTTCAGGGCTTTTGGCTGATTTCTGGGTTTCCGGCCGATTTCAGAGTTTTTAAGCAGGCAATAGTATAGGTATTTGGACTATTTAAGGGCTCCGGGTCAATTTTTTGGTTTGTGTAGACACTAGTTTTTTAGACAGATTTTAGGGTTTTCGGCCTATTATAGGGTTTTAGGCCAATTTTTGGTTCTTTTTTACTGATTTTAGGGTTGTCGGATTATCGTAGGGTTTTAGGCCAGCTTTAGGGTTTTCTGATCAACTTTTGGGCTTTTGGCCGATTTTAGGGTTTTCGGCCGATTTCAGGGTTTTTCCACTCACTATATCATAGGGTATTTGGACGATTTAAGGGCTCCGTGTCATTTTTAGGGTTTTCTAATCAACTGAAGGGCTTTTGGCCGATTTCTGGGTTTTCGTCTGATTCAGGGTTTTTCCGCTGACTATAGCATAGGGTTTTTGGACGATTTAAGGGCTCCGAATCATTTTTATGATTTTTCTGTATATTCTAGGCTTTTAGGCTTATTTTAGGGTTTTCGGCTTATTATAGGGTTTTATGCCAGCTTTACGGCTTTCTGATCAAATTTAGGGATTTAATTCGATTTCAAGGTTTTCGGCCGATTTCAGATTCTTCGGCATATTTTAGGGTTTTTCCGCTAACAATAGTATAGGATAATTTGACAATTTAAGGGCTTCGGGTCAATTTTATGGCTTTTCTGTAGACTCTAGGCTTTTAGACTGATTTTAGGGTTTTCTTCTTCTTATAGGGTTTTAGGCCGAATTTAGGGCTTTTAGACTGATTTTAGGGTTTTCGGCCGGCTTTAGGGTTTTCTGATCAACTTTAGGGATTTTGGACAATTTCAGGGTTTTCGGCCGATTTCAGGGTTTTTCCGCTGACTGTATATGATTTTTGGACAATTTAAGGGCTCCAGGTGAATTTTATGATTTTTCTGTAGACTCTAGGCTTTTAGACTGATTTTAGGGATTTCGGCTTATTTAAGGGTTTCAGGCCGACTTAAGGGCTTTTAGACTGATTTTAGTGTTTTCGGCTTATTTTATAAATTTAGGCCGGCTTTAGGCCTTTCTGATCAACTTTCGGGCTTTTGGCCGATTTTAGGGTTTTCGGTTGATTTCTGGGTTTTTCTGCTGACTATAGTATAGGGTATTTGGATGATTGAATGGCTCCGGGTCAATTTTACGGTTTTTCTGTAGACTCAAGGCTTTTAGACTTATTTTAGGGTTTTCGGTTTCTTATAAGGTTTTAGGCCGGCTTTTGGGCTTTTAGACTGATTTTAGGGTTTTCGGCTTATTGTAAGGTTTTAGGCCGACTTTAGGGTTTTGTAATCAACTTTAGGGCTTTTGGCCGATTTCAGGGTTTTAGTTTGATTCCAGGGTTTTTGCGCTGACTATAGTATAGGGTATTATGACCATTTAAGGGCTCCGGGTCAATTTTATGGTCTTTCTATAGACTCTAGGCTTTTAGACTGATTTTAGTGTTTTCGGGTTTTTTAGGGTTCTAGGCCGGCTTTAGGGCTTCTAGACCGATTTTAGGGTTTTCAGCTTATTATAGGGTTTAAGGGCGGCTTTAGGGTTTTTGGATCAACTTTAGGGCTATTTGACAATATCTTGGTTTTTGGTGGATTTCAAGGTTTTTTCGCTGACTATAGCAAAGGGTATTTGGACGATTTAAGGGCTCCGGGTCATTTTTATGGTTTTTCTGTAGATTCTAGGCTTTTAGGCTGATTTTAGGGTTTTCTGCTTATTATAGGGTTTTAGGCCAGCTTTAGGGATTTCTGATCAAATTTAGGGCTTTTGTTCGATTTCAGGGTTTTCTGCATATTTCAGGTTTTTTCCGCTAGCTATAGCATAGGGTATTTGTCGATGTAAGGGCTCCGGGTCAATTTTATGGTTTTTCATTTATGGATTTTAGGGTTTTGGGCTTATTGTAGTGTTTTAGGACGGCTTTAGGGTTTTCTGATCAACTTAAGGGATTTTGGACGATTTCAGGGTTTTCGCCCGATTTCAGGGTTTTTTCCGTTGACTAGGGTTTTTGGACGATTTAAGGGCTTCGGGTCAATTTTATGATTTTCATGTAGACTCTATGCTTTTAGATCAATTTTAGGGTTTTAGGCCGGCTTAAGGGCTTTTCGACTGATTTTAGTGTTTTCGGCTTATTATAGGGTTTTAGGCTTATTATAGGGTTTTAGGCTGACTTTAGAGTTTTCTGATAAACTTTAGGGTTTTTTTTGATTTCAAGGTTTTCGAACCATTTCAGGGTTTTTCCACTGACAATAGTATAGGGTATTTGGATGTTTTAAGGGCTTCGGTTCAATTTTATGGTTTTAATGTAGACACTAGTTTTTTAGACTGATTTTAGGGTTTTCGGCTTATTGTAGGGTTTTAGGCCGACTTTAGGGTTTCCTCATCAACTTAAGGGCTTTGGGCCGATTTCAGGGTTTTCGGCCGATTTCAAGGTTTTTCCGTTGACCATAATATAGGGTATTTGGACGATTTAAGGGCTTAGGGTAATTTTTATGGTTTTTCTATAGACTCTTGGCTATTAGACTGAGTTTAGGATTTTCGGCTTATTATAGGGTTTTAGGCCGGCTTAAGGGTTTTCTGATCAACTTGAGGGCTTTTGGACGATTTCAGGGTTTCCGGCCGATTTCAGGGTTTTTCCGCTGACTATGGTATAGGGTATTTGGACAATTTAAGTGCTCCGGGTCAAATTTTTGGTATTTATGTAGACTGTAGGCTTTTTGATTGATTTTAGGGTATTCGGCTTATTATAGGGTTTTAGGCCAATTTTTGGTGATTTTAGACCGAATTTAGGTTTTTCAGATTCTTGTAGGGTTATAGGCCGGCTTAAGGGTTTTCTGATCAACTTTAGGGCTTTTGAACGATTTCAGGGTTTTCGGCCGATATCAAGGTTTTTCCGCTGACTATAGTATAGGGTATTTGGACTATTTAAGGGCTCTGACTCAATTTTTTTGATTTCGTGTAGACTCTAGGCTTTAAGACTGATTTTAGGGTATTCGGCTTATTATAGGGTTTTAGGACAGCTTTTGGTGCTTTTAGACTGATTTTAGGGTTTTCGGATTATTGAAGGGTTCTAGGCCGACTTTAGGGCTTTCTGATAAACTTTACGGGTTTTGGCTGATTTTAGGGTTTTCGTCTAATTTCAGGGTTTTTCCGCTGACTATTGTATAGGGTATTTGGACGGTTTAATGCTCCGGGTCAATTTTATGGTTTTTCTGTAGATTCTAGGCTATTAGACTGGTTTTAGTGTTTTCGGCTTATTATAGGCTTTTAGGCCAGCTTTAGGGTTTTCTGATCAACTTCAGGGCTTTTGGCCGATTTCAGGGTTTCCGGCCGATTTCAGAGTTTTTCGGCAGACTATAGTATAGGTATTTGGACTATTTAAGGGCTCCGGGTCAATTTTTTGGTCTGTGTAGACACTAGTTTTTTAGACCGATTTTAGGGTTCTCGGTCTATTATAGGGTTTTAGGCCAATTTTTGGTTCTTTTATACTGATTTTAGGGTTGTCGGATTATCGTAGGGTTTTAGGCCAGCTTTAGGGTTTTCTGATCAACTTTTGGGCTTTTGGCCGATTTTAGGGTTTTCGGCCGATTTCAGGGTTTTTCCACTCACTATAGCATAGGGTATTTGGACGATTTAAGGGCTCCGTGTCATTTTTAGGGTTTTCTAATCAACTGAAGGGCTTTTGGCCAATTTCTGGGTTTTCGTCTGATTCAGGGTTTTTCAGCTGACTATGCATAGGGTATTTGGACGATTTAAGGGCTCCGAATCATTTTTATGGTTTTTCTGTATATTCTTGGCTTTTAGGCTTATTTTAGGGTTTTCGGCTTATTATAGGGTTTTATGCCAGCTTTACGGCTTTCTGATCAAATTTAGGGATTTAATTCGATTTCAAGGTTTTCGGCTGATTTCAGATTCTTCGGCATATTTTAGGGTTTTTCCGCTAACAATAGTATAGGATAATTTGACAATTTAAGGGCTTCAGGTCAATTTTATGGTTTTTCTGTAGACTCTAGGCTTTTAGACTGATTTTAGGGTTTACGGCTTATTGTAGGGTTTTCGGCCGGCTTTAGGTTTTTCTGATCAACTTTAGGGATTTTGGACAATTTCAGGGTTTTCGACCGATTTCAGGGTTTTTCCGCTGACTATAGTATATGATTTTTGGACGATTTAAGGGCTCAGGGTGAATTTTATGATTTTTCTGTAGACTCTAGGCTTTTAGACTGATTTTAGGGATTTCGGCTTATTTAAAGGTTTTAGGCCGACTTAAGGGCTTTTAGACTGATTTTAGTGTTTTCAGCTTATTTTAGAAATTTAGGCCAGCTTTAGGCCTTTCTGATCAACTTTCGGGCTTTTGGTTGATTTTAGGGTTTTCGGTTGATTTCTGGGTTTTTCTGCTGACTATAGTATAGGGTATTTGGATGATTTAATGGCTCCGGGTCAATTTTATGGTTTTTCTGTAGACTCAAGGATTTTAGACTTATTTTAGGGTTTTCGGTTTCTTATAAGGTTTTAGGCCGGCTTTTGGGCTTTTAGAATGATTTTAGGGTTTTCGGCTTATTGTAAGGTTTTAGGCCGACTGTAGGGTTTTGTAATCAACTTTAGGGCTTTTGGCCGATTTCAGGGTTTTAGGCCGATTCCAGGGTTTTTGCGCTGACTATAGCATAGGGTATTTAGACGATTTAAGGGCTCCGAGTCATGTTTATTGTTTTTCGGTAGACTCTAGGCTATTAGACTGATTTTAGGGTTTTTGGCTTATCATAATGTTTTATGGCGGCTTTAGGGCTTTTTGATCGACTTTAGGGCTTTTGGCCGATTTCAGGGTTTCAGGCCAATTTCTGGGTTTTTCCGCTGACTACAAGGGTATTTAGACGATTTAAGGGCTCCGGGTTAATTTTATGGTTTTTCTGTAGACTCTAGGCTTTAGAATGATTTTAGGGTTTTCGACTTATTGAAAGGTTTTTGGCCGACATTAGGGCTTTCTGATCAACTTTAGGGCTTTTGTCTGATTTAAGGGTTTTTCCGCTAACTATTGTATAGGGTATTAGAACGATTTAATAGCTCCGGGTCAATTTATTGATTTTTCTGTAGACTCTAGGCTTTAGAATGATTTTAGGGTTTTCGACTTATTGAAAGGTTTTAGGCCGACTTTAGGGCTTTCTGGTGAACTTTAGGGCTTTTGGCTGATTTAAGGGTTTTTCCGCTAACTATTGTATAGGGTATTAGAACGATTTAATAGCTCCGGGTCAATTTTATGGTTTTTCTGTAGACTCTATGCTTTTAGACTGATTTTAGTGTTTTCGGCTTTTTTAGGGTTCTAGGCCGGCTTTAGGGCTTTTAGACTGATTTTTGGGTTTTTGGCTTATTATAGGGTTTTAGACGGGCTTTAGGGTTTTTGGATCAACTTTAGGGCTATTTGACAATTTCAGGGTTTTCGTATGATTTCTGGGTTTTCCGCTGACTATAATATAGGGTATTTGGATGATTTAAAGCCTCCGGGTCATTTTATGGTTTTTCTTTATATTCTAGGCTTTTAGGCTGATTTTAGTGTTTTTAGCTTATTATAGGGTTTTAGTCCTATTTTTTGTGCTTTTAGACTGATTTTAGGGTTTTCGGCTTATTGTAGGGTTTTATGCCGATTTCAGGGTTTTTCCGCAGACTATAGCATAGGGTATTTGGACGATTTAAGGGCTCCGGATCATTTTTACGGTTTTTCTGTAGACTCTAAGTTTTTATACTGATTTTAGGGTTTTCGGCTTATTATAGGGCTTTCTGATTAACTTTAGGGCTTTTGGCTGATTTCAGGGTTTTTCCGCTCCCTATAGTATAGGGTGTTTGGACGATTTAAGGGCTCCGGGTAAATTTCACTGTTTTTCTGTAGACTCTAGGATCTTAGACTAATTTTAGGATTTTCGGCTTATTATAGGGTTTTTGGCCGGCTTTAGGATTTTCTAATCAACTTTCGGGTTTTCGGCCGATTGCAGGGTTTTTCCGCGGACTATAATATAGTCTTTTTGGACGATTTAAGGGCTCTGTGTAAATTTTATGGTTTTTCCGTAGACTCTAGGCTTTTAAACTGATTTTAGGTTTTTCGCCCTATTTTAGGGTTTTAGGCCGGATTTAGGGCTTTTAGACTGATTTTAGGGTTTTCGGCTTATTATAGGGTTTTTGGCTTTAGGGTTTTCTAATCAGCTTTAGGGCTTTTGGCCGATTTCAGGGTTTTCGGCCGATTTCAGGGTTTTTCCTCTAACTATAGCATAGGGTATTGATAGCTAAACCGCAAGTGCACGGTTGATTATCGCGTAATATAAAAAGATCGAACCCAAGGGATAGGTGTCTTATTATTAATTTACTTAGAGCCTTTGTGCAAGAAAATAAAAAGATATATTTTTTATGTTGGTTTGATTAGGACAAGAATAAGAAATAACATAAACAAATAAAGAAGAGATGATGATAAGACTTAAGCACTTGGGTTGAATTATATAGTTTATAAAATATGCTACCAACTCTTACTTAATTTCTGAATTTTAATACCAAGTTCATGATGCTATAGCCTAATGTTTCTACAAGTTAATTCCTTACACATTGTAGAACTTTCTTCCTAATTACTAAATTCATTTCCTTGCAATTTAGAAAAAACCAAGAAGAAGATGTAGAAAGAATTTTCAGGCCAACATAAAGCTAAGTCTATCCTAATACCTTAGTGACATGTCATACAACTTCTTTTACTTCCTAAGTCCCTTACTACTTACCAATTTCCATTGTTATAAGCAATAAGCAAAAACTCTTGTGTACATCAAGATGAAATGAAGAACAAGGAAGTAAAACATGAACTTATAGCAATATTATTCAGAAATAAAGTAGAAGAAAACTAAGACATAAGATATAAACTAAAACAACCCAAGTAACTTAAAGAAGAAGTTAGCCAAGCATGGCTAAAAGAAGGATCGAATTACCCTGGATAGGAGCTCAAGTATGGCTTCCCACAATTCCTAGGGACAATGCCCTTAAGGAGGAAAGAAGAATACTTGTTGTATTCTGAATAGGTGTGTCTTACAAGTGAAGAAAAGCTCCCTATTTATAGCAAAAATTCACCCTCCAGCGCTTGAGCGCTGGGATCCCCAACGCTTGGGCGTTGGGGTGCAATAAAATCCCACGTTCAGATATAGGCCCAGCGCTTGAGCGCTGGGTTCCAACGCTGGAGCGCTGGGTGCAACTTTTGACTCAACTCTTAGTTAGAGTTCCAGCGCATGAGCATGGGGCCTTCCAACGCTTGAGCGCTGGCTCGTCTGCTTGCAATTCTTCTTGGATGCTTTTTCTTCTTCAATGGTGGAATTGATTGGCTTAATTAGGCTCCATTCAGCCCCTATTAAGTTCTGAAACCTCTCCTTTACCACCATTAATCTTTCAACCTTATTTTCCATGTGCTTAAATCAAAGGGTGTTGCTTCATATTCTTGATTTCCACTTTAAGTCCTCCCTTTGTTAGCACTTCAATTCTGGTCCTTTGACTCTCTCAAACTTCACTTTCCATCCTCCGCTCTTGAACTTTTGCCTTTTAATCCTTCATTTCCTGAAACTTTACAATTCGGTCCCTGGACAAAAATGATAACTATACCAGCTTTCCTGAAAATATAAAAATAACTATAAAAATTCCTAAAAATATAAAATAAAGTTAGAAAAACAAATAAAAGCTAATCTATATGCAAAATGCAAAATAAATATAAAATCTACATAAAAATAAAAAAAAAATCCTATATGAGACTCAAAATAATAAAATAAAAAGACTAAAAAGACCCTAAAATTATCATATAAAATCCAATCATCAGGTATTTGGACGATTTAAGGGCTCCGAATCATTTTTATGGTTTTTTTTGTAGACTCTAGGCTATTAGACTGATTTTAGGGTTCTCGGCTTATTGTAGGGTTTTAGGCCAGCTTTAGGGTTTTTTGGTCAACTTTAGGGCTTTTTTCCGATTTCAACGTTTTCGCCCGATTTCAAGTTATTTCCGCTGATTAAAGCGTAGGGTATTTGGACGATTTAAGGGCTCCGAGTTAATTTTATGGTTTTTCTCTAGACTCTAGGATTTTAGATTGATTTTAGGGTTTTTCTGTAGACTATAGGCTTTTAGACTGATTTTAGGGTTTTCAATTTATTATAAGGTTTTAGGCCGGATTTAGGGCTTTCTGATCAACTTTAGGGCTTTTACCCGATTTCAGGATTTTTCCGCTGACTATAGTATAGGGTATTAGGACGATTTAAGGGCTCCGGGTCATTTTTATGGTCTTTCTGTAGACCCTAGGCTTTTAGACTGATTTTAGTGTTTTCGGCTTTTTTAGGGTTCTAGGTCGGCTTTAGGGCTTTTAGACCGATTTTAGGGTTTTCAGCTTATTATAGGATTTAAGTCCGGCTTTAGGGTTTTTGGATCAACTTTAGGCCTATTTGACAATTTCAGGGTTTTCGGACGATTTCAGGGTTTTTCCGCCGACTATAACATAGGGTATTTGGACGATTTAAGGGCTTCGGGTCATTTTTATGGTTTTTCTGTAGATTCTAGGCTTTTAGACTGATTTTAGGGTTTTCGGCTTATTATAGGGTTTTAGGCCAGCTTTAGGGCTTTCTGATCAAATTTAGGGCTTTTGTCTGATTTCAGGGTTTTCGGCATATTTCAGAGTTTTTCCGCTAGGTATAGTATAGGGTATTTGGACGATGTAAGGGCTCCGGGTCAATTTTATTGTGTTTCATTGTATGGATTTTAGGGTTTTCGGCATATTGTAGTGTTTTAGGCTGGCTTTAGCAATTTCTGATCAACTTAAGGGATTTTGGACGATTTCAGGGTTTTCGCCCGATTTCAGGGTTTTTCCGCTGATTGGGGTTTTTGGACGATTTAAGGGCTCCGGGTCAATTTAATGATTTTTCTGTAGACTCTAGGCTTTTAGATTGATTTTAGGGTTTTTGGCTTATTTTAGGGTTTTAGGCCGGCTTAAGAGCTTTTAGACTAATTTTAGTGTTTTCGGCTTATTGTAGGGTTTTAGGCCGACTTTAGGATTTTCTCATCAACTTTAGGGCTTTTTTCCCATTTCAGGGTTTTTGACCGATTTCAGGATTTTTCCACTGAGTATAACATAGGGTATTTGGATGATTTAAGGGCTCCGGTTCAATTTTATGGTTTTTCTGTAGACACTAGTTTTTTAGACTGATTTTAGGGTTTTCGGCTTATAGGGTTTTGGGCCGACTTTTGGGGATTTTAGACTGATTTTAGGGTTTTTGGGCTTATTGTAGGGTTTTAGGCTGACTTTAGGGTTTTCTCATCGAATTTAGGGCTTTGGGCCGATTTCAGGGTTTTTCCGCTGACTATAACGTAGGGTATTTGGACGATTTATGGGCTTCGGGTAATTTTTATGGTTTTTCTGTAGACTCTAGGCTATTAGACTGAGTTTAGGGTTTTCGCCTTATTATTGGGTTTTAGGCCGGCTTAAGGGTTTTCTGATCAACTTTAGGGCTTTTGGACGATTTCAGGGTTTCCGGCCGATATCAGTATTTTTCCGCTGACTATACTATAGGGTATTTGGACTATTTAAGTTCTCCAGGTCAATTTTTTGAATTTCATGTAGACTCTAGGCTTTAAGACTGATTTTAGGGTTTTCGGCTTATCATAGGGTTTTAGGCCGGCTTTTGGTGCTTTAAGACTGATTTTAGGGTTTTCGGCATCTTGTAGGGTCATAGGCTGGCTTAAGGGTTTTCTGATCAACTTTACGGCTTTTGGCCAATTTCAAGGTTTCCGGCCGATATCAAGGTTTTTCCGCTGACTATAGTATAGGGTATTTGGACTATTTAAGGGCTCCAACTCAATTTTTTGGATTTCGTGTAGACTCTAGGCTTTAAGACTGATTTTAGGGTTTTCGGCTTATTATAGGGTTTTAGGCCGGCTTTTGGTGCTTTTAGACTGATTTTAGGGTTTTCGGCATCTTGTAGGGTCATAGGCCGGCTTAAGGGTTTTCTGATCAACTTTACGGCTTTTGGCCGATTTCAAGGTTTCCGGCCGATATCAAGGTTTTTCCGCTGACTATAGTATAGGGTATTTGGACTATTTAAGGGCTCCAACTCAATTTTTTGGATTTCGTGTAGACTCTAGGCTTTAAGACTGATTTTAGGGTGTTCGCCTTATTATAGGGTTTTGTTAATCTAGATAGCAACCTGAGAGGGGGGGTGAATCAGAGTTGCCCCGATTTTCGCGTAATAGTACCAAATGACTTTCAGCGCAATTAGAGTTGAAACGTAAGAACGTTATTACAGCGGAATATTGTAATTGCTTGAAAGTAAAAGATGAAGGATGAGAAGAACACACATGGATTTTATCCTGGTTCACCTGTTAGTCCAGATGGCAACCTGAGAGGGGGGGGGGTGAATCAGGTTGTACCCGATTTTCGTCTTGATTCCTTCTTACTTTCAAGATAAAGATAAAGGCAAACAATTTGCTGCGGAATAAAGAATTGCTTGAAAGTAAAGATGAAAGATAGAAGAATTCACACACAGGATTTTATCCTGGTTCACCTTCAATCCACCGAAGGCTACGTCCAGTCCCTCAAGAAAACCACTTGAGGATTTTTCCACTATTGATAAAAATCTCTTACAAGTTCTTACACCAAGGACCCTAAGAATTTCTACCAATTCCCCTTGAAAGCACACCACTTTCAATGACCCCTGAAGGCAACACCACCTTCAGTGCTTGAAGTAAAAACCACCTTCAATCCAAACCCTGAAAGTAGCACCACTTTCAGTCACAACAACCCTTCATCGAGACCCACGGTGAATACTCAATCAACCCGAAAGAGATGAAGAACAATTTACAATGGCTGTATCAATCCTTATAATATGCTAATGGATTGATCATGAGAGTTTATGCTTTAAGGCTCTTAAGCATAATAGGATTCTGAGTTCCTCAAGATGTGAACAACAAGAGTGTTCTTATAAACATGAAGATCATGAACTCAGAATTCTGGCCCTTTGAAAGTTTAAGTCTTGAAGACTTAATGAAAATGAAGTATTTTGGCAAAGCTTTGGCCTAATGTTGTATTCTCATGTGTTGTGTCTTGTCTCTTGTGTTCTGGACTGAAATGGACTTTATATAGGCAAGCGAAACGTCCTTGAACCAATGCAACCTTTCCCAAAAGGTTTGAGACACAATGGTTCATGAAAAGATGCAATTTTTCGTTCTGGTAATCGATTACATCACTTAGTGTAATCGATTACACTAATATCCGTTTCAGTTTGAATTTCAAATTCAAACATGTAATCGATTACAAACAACAAGTAATCGATTACTTGCCTAGGTGTAATCGATTACCAGTATCCTGAAATCGATTACACTGAAGTCCATCTTCCAGAAACTTGATCCTTTGAGATCGGCTTAAGGTTTTCTACATCTTTTAAGTTATGAAAACATTAAGTTGATTAGTTTAGATGTTTTAAAGAGCCTTTATGCTTTAATAGACCTTTAGAAGCATAACTCACCTAAACTAAGACTTCTATACTATTGATGAACTTTATAGCGCTATTTCTTCGAAGTATTCTTTTCTTCTTTTGTTGATGAGTTTGTCGTCATCAAAACCACAGCCAGGGTCAGGAGCAAGACCTTCTTCACAATCTCCCTCTTTTTGATGATGGAAAACACATTCTTGATACTTGAAGATCATATATGCATTTCTGTTGAAATCTCCCCCTGTTTGATGTAATCCAGGATATCTCCCCCTTTCTGATTCACTTGTTGAATTCCTGCATATAGTCTTTAAAGAACACAAAACCTTTCTCGCCCTTTTGACTTCATCAAAAAGAAGAAAAGGCCAAAAACAGGCATACATCCAAGCAAGTGTATATGTTTCGAATATAATGCATAGGGGTGGGGGTAAAATTTGTAAAAGAGTGCTAACCAACAAACCACTTATATATACAAACATAGAGAGTGCAAACATAAAAATATCCAAAACATAAATATTACAATTTGATGATGGGTACACCAGAGTGAAGGAGAAGACGAGTGACAAGGGGTGCGTATGGAAAGGACTGTGCTTCATCTCTGCATGTGAGCATATGATGCATTACCAGAAAAGTCCAGTTGATGGCGTGACAATTGATGATGCCATACAGAATTTGTAGTTCTAACTCACTGATGTGAGCAAAAAGATCTTCCTGTGGCAGAAGAATCTGATGAACGAAATAATGAAGCAAGCGGTTTGTGGTGGTAAGGACATCAACATGAAAGGGACAAGATTTGGTGCGAGGTGGATGAAGTTTCTTGATCTCTGATGGAGTAAAACGACATTGTGTTTGATAAAAAGACTCGGAGTTATAATCTGGCCAGGGGCATGGCAGATGTTTTCCTAACTGTGCACCAGTGGATGGAAGACCCAGATATTTACCAAGAGAGATAAGAGAATACTGAAGCGTAGTCCCTTTAACAGATGATTTAATGTCGGTGCCCTGAACTTCTAAATTGCAGTAAAAGATCTTGACTAAGTCAGGATAGTAAGGAGTATTTGATGTGATGAAATCCTCGAGGTATTGGTTTCCTAGAAGAGCAGGGAAAGTTAGACCTGCTTCAATGAAAGAGTTTAAGTTTGCATATGTAGGTGTTCGAATGGTTTGGTTCAAAAAATGAGAGATGAACCGGGTTCTTTCATCTGAGGTTGGAGGAAGGCGTGAGAGGTTCAAGGGATGAGGAGGACAGAAGGAAGATGAGAGGAAAGGAGAAGAAGACATGGTTGATTAGTAAGACGATTTTAGAGTAGAGACTAGGTTTTAAGGAGGATAGGAAATTGATTGGGATCATCATAGAATGCTGTGATATATATAGCTTGATCATGTATTCGATTACAGCAGTCGGGTAATCGATTACAGAGCGGTTTTCCTAAATTTGAATTTCAAAAGATGGAGGGAATATTTGAAATTCTGGCAGTTTTCGAGTAGGTAATCGATTACAGCAGTTATGATAATCGATTACAGCAGTTTTAATTTTGAATCAGAATTCAAATTTTGAATATGTAATCGATTACAGCAGTTGTGGTAATCGATTACTGAGAGAATTCTAATAGGCACGAGGACTTAGAACAGGAATAATCGATTACAGGACCTATGGTAATCGATTACAAGGACAGTTTTATAGGTTCTAACTAGAAATTCCTATGTAAAACTTTTCTAGATGAACATTTTAATCATGTAATCAATGTAATCATACAAATTCACATAAATTATGCAAATATCATACTGTTTTTCAAACATCATGTTCATCTAATATTCCTAATTCTCTTCTAATCTTAAAGAATGAGTCTTTAGAAAGAGGTTTAGTAAATATATCTGCCAATTGGTTATGTGTATCAACAAATGAAATCTCAATATCTTTTCTAATAACATGATCTCGAAGAAAATGATGTCTTATATCAATATGCTTAGTTCGAGAGTGCATGATGGGATTTTTAAAGAAATTTATGGCACTCGTGTTGTCACATTTGATTGGAATGCAGCCCAGCTTTAAGCCATAATCTTTAAGTTGTTGTTTGAGCCATAAAGTTTGTGCACAACAACTTCCTGCAGCAATATATTCTGCTTCAGCAGTACTTAAAGCAACACATGCTTGTTTCTTACATGACCAAGAAACAAGAGCATTCCCCAATAAGTGACAAGTACCACTTGTACTTTTTCTTTCAGTTTTACATCCAGCATAGTCTGAATCAGAATATCCAATCAAATCACAAACACTTCCTTTGGGATACCACAGACCAACATTTGTAGTTCCTCTCAGATATTTGAAAATCCGTTTGACTGAACTTAAATGTGATTCCCTTGGAGATGCTTGATATCTAGCACATAGACACCCACTAAACATGATATCAGGTCTACTTGCAGTTAAATATAGAAGAGATCCGACCATACCTCTGTATTTGGTAATGTCTACTTGAACACCAGATTCATCTTGATCAAGATATGTATTAGACCCCATTGGTGTGGCCATGGCTTTGCAATCATCTAAGTCATATTTCTTTAAAAGTTCCTTGCAAAACTTTGATTGGTTGATGAATATCCCATCATGTGATTGCTTAATTTGCAATCCTAGAAAGAAATTTAATTGTCCCATCATGGACATCTCAAATTCTTCTTGCATCATGTTAGAGAAGTCCTTGCAAAGAGATTCATTAGTTGAACCAAAGATAATATCATCTACATATATTTGAACTAATAAAGTGTTACCTTTGATTTTCTTGATGAACAAGGTTGTGTCAGCCTTACCCTTTTGAAAACCTTTCTCACAGAGAAATGTGCTTAACCTATCATACCATGCACGAGGGGCTTGCTTGAGACCATAGAGTGCCTTCTTTAACTTGAAGACATGTGAAGGAAACTTGGGATCTTCGAATCCTGGAGGTTGTTTCACATAGACTTCTTGAATAAATCCGTTCAGGAAGGCGCTTTTAACATCCATTTGATATAATGGGAAGTTCAAAGAGCAAGCATATGCTAACAAGAGTCTTATGGCTTCCAACCTTGCTACTGGTGCATAGGTTTCATCAAAGTCAATACCTTCTTCTTGATTATAACCTTGTGCAACTAACCTTGCTTTGTTCCTAACAATGATACCGTTTTCATCTAATTTATTTCTGAACACCCACTTTGTTCCAATGACATGTTTGTCAGTGGGCTTAGGAACAAGTTCCCAAACTTGATTTCTTTCAAACTGATTCAGTTCTTCCTGCATTGCTACAATCCAGTATTCATCTTCAAGAGCATCATTCACTTTTGAGGGTTCTATTTGAGAAACAAAGGCCATATTCAAAACTGAATCATTTAAGCGTAGCCTTGTAGAAACACCTCTAGACATGTAGATGAGAGATATTTGGTTTCCTTCCTTTGTAGAGTTCATAAGGGGTTTTCTTCAGAATAGGTCTAATAAGAACTCTATTGGAAACATAACAAGCAGTACTTACAGCATCAGCCCAGAAATATTTAGGAAGATTTGATTCACTTAGCATGGTTCTTGCTAATTCTTCAAGTAGTCTGTTCTTCCTTTCTACAACACCATTTTGTTGTGGTGTTCTTGGAGTAGAGAAGTTATGTGATATTCCATTTTCATCACACAATTCTTGAAATTGATGATTCTAAAATTCTCCACCATGATCACTTCTAATAGAAGAGATTCTTAAGCCCTTTTCATTTTGAACTAGCCTTGCATATCTTTTGAATGCGTTGAAGGCTTCATTCTTATGAGGCAAGAATAATGTCCAAGTAAATCTAGAGAAATCATCAACAATAACAAGAGCATAAAGATTACCTCCGAAGCTTTTTGTTCTTGATGGTCCGAACAAGTCCATATGTAGTAATTGGAGAGGTCTTGTAGTTGAGACTATGTTCTTTGGCTTGAAAGATGTTCTGGTTTGCTTCCCTTTTTGACATGCATCACAAAGCTTGTCTTTCTCGAATCTTATCTTTGGAAGCCCAATAACTAGATCATGCTTGACTAGTTTATTTAAATGATCTATGTGTATATGAGCAAGTCTTCTATGCCATAGCCATGAATCACTATTGTTCTTGGCCAAAATACATCTTACATTTTGTGGAATTTCATCCAAAGATATCATGAAGACTTTATTGACTTTATATCCGGAAAACTTAATTTCTTTAGTTTTCACATCCTTTACTACACAGACATCATTTATGAACCCAACTTTCAAACCTTTGTCACAAAGTTGACTGATACTTAGAAGATTATGCATTAAACCATCAACATATACAACCTTATCTATAATTTTTTGAGGGGGTTTACCTATTCTTCCAATACCAAGTATCTTTCCTCTTTGATTGTTCCCATATGTGACAAAACCTTTTTCTCTAGGAATAAGAAATGAGAACTTTGATTTGTCTCCTGTCATGTGTGATGAGCAGCCACTATCAAGATACCATAAATCCTTTGCTGCTTTCATGCACACCTACATGACAAAGTTCAGACATGGGAATTAGGAGCCCAATATCCTTTGGGTCCTTCTAAGTTAGCATTCTTCCTAACCCATACATATTCCCCGTTTGGTACTCCAACATTCTTGTAATAACATCTACTAGGGGTATGTCCTATTTTGTTACAATAAGTACATGAATAATGATTGTAACTAGATATTTTCCTAGGATATGGGGATTAATCTTCTTAGGAGGTCTATGAGAATTACTCTTCCTATTGTTCATACTTCTAAAAGAATTAGTCTTAATATTTTTAGAAGATCCTTCTACTTTGTTTGATTTTACAAACACCATTTTCTTAACTTCTTTTGACTTTGAATGAGAAGTATATCCTAGTCCAGACTTATTATTTGAGTGCCTTTGCACACTTAGTATATCATCTAACTTTTGTTTTCCAGTGTTGAAGTTATGAACTCTTTGTTGAAGATTATCTATCTTTTCTTCTAGAGAACTACAGTTAGTGCATTTATGTGCAATATCTAACTTAGATTTTACTACATCTAATTCTTCTTGTAAAATCCTACACTTACTTTCTAAGGATGATATCAAATCATTTTGCTTAGTACTAACATTAGAAAATTCTTGACATAACTTAAACATATTTTCCATAGAATATTTTAAATCATGAAAAGAAATAGAATGATCACTAACCTGGGTATCTTCAACATCTGAATTATGGGAAGCCATCAATGCAACTTGTGCTTCTTCTTTGTCAGAGTCTGATGATGAACTTACTTCATTATCATCCCAAGCCAAGTATGCTCTTCGTGTAGAATGATCATTCTTTTCAAATTTGTCCTTTAGACCATGTTTCTTCTTTTGAAGATTTGGACATTCCATTTTGATGTGTCCAGGTTTTCCACATTCAAAGCATGTGATCTTTTGAGAAGAGGAGGATTCATTATTCCTTTGGAAAGATCTGTTATTGTTAAATTGCGTACCTTTTCTCTTGAGGAACTTTCCAAAGTTCTTTACTAGAAGATTCATATTTTCATCTTCTTCTTCTTCAGAATCTGCATCATAATCATCTTTGATGCTTTCCTTTGCCTTTAGGGAAATGGATCTGTATTTCTTCCCATGTTGTTCATGTTCTTCCAAACGATTCAATTCCAACTCATGTTCTTGGAGTTTTCCAAAAAGAGTTGCAAGAGTCATATTTGACAAACTCTTCTTCTCTGAAATTGTAGTAACCTTTGGTTGCCATGCTCTTGTAAGTGATCTTAAAACTTTCATGTTTAAATCACTTGTTGAAAACTGTTTACCAAGAGCAATCAAGTGGTTAGTCAAATGTGAGAATCGTTTTTGCATATCTAATACCTTTTCTCCTGGAAGCATTCTGAACATGTCATATTCTTGAGAAAGAGTATTGATTTTTTATCTCTTCACTTCATCTGTTCCTTCATGAGTCACCATCAATGTATCCCATATTTCTTTTGATGTTGTGCATGTTGAGACTCTGAAAAATTCATCCATGCCTAGAGCAGATGTAAGAATATTCATTCCTTTGAGATCACATTGAACTTTCCTCTTTTCTGCTTCACTCCATTTGCTTTCTGGTTTTGGTTGACTAGTGCCTTCTACTTCTTCCATGGGTATAAATGGACCTTCTTCAATAGCTTTCCATATTTCCACATCGACTGATCTTATAAAGATCTTCATCTTTATTTTCCAAAAGTCATAGTGTTCTCCATTGAAGAATGGTGGCCTGTTTATGTTGAATCCTTCACTAGTTCCATGATTGGAGGAGGATGCCATCTTTTCCCGGATCTTAGGAATAACTTACATAAACTTACGCTCTGATACCAATTGTTAGTCCAGATGGCAACCTGAGAGGGGGGGTGAATCAGGTTGTACCCGATTTTCGTCTTGATTCCTTCTTACTTTCAAGATAAAGATAAAGGCAAACAATTTGCTGCGGAATAAAGAATTGCTTGAAAGTAAAGATGAAGGATAGAAGAATTCACACATAGGATTTTATCCAGGTTCACCTTCAATCCACCGAAGGCTACGTCCAGTCCCTCAAGAAAACCACTTGAGGATTTTTCCACTATTGATAAAAATCTCTTACAAGTTCTTACACCAAGGACCCTAAGAATTTCTACCAATTCCCCTTGAAAGCACACCACTTTCAATGACCCCTGAAGGCAACACCACCTTCAGTGCTTGAAGTAAAAACCACCTTCAATCCAAACCCTGAAAGTAGAACCACTTTCAGTCACAACAACCCTTCACCGAGACCCACGGTGAATACTCAATCAACCCGAAAGAGATGAAGAACAATTTACAATGGCTGTATCAATCCTTATAATATGCTAATGGATTGATCATGAGAGTTTATGCTTTAAGGCTCTTAAGCATAATAGGATTCTGAGTTCCTCAAGATGTGAACAACAAGAGTGTTCTTATAAACATGAAGATCATGAACTTAGAATTCTGGCCCTTTGAAAGTTTAAGTCTTGAAGACTTAATGAAAATGAAGTATTTTGGCTAAGCTTTGGCCTAATGTTGTATTCTCAGGTGTTGTGTCTTGTCTCTTGTGTTCTGGACTCAAATGGACTTTATATAGGCAAGGGAAACGTCCTTGAACCAATGCAACCTTTCCCAAAAGGTTTGAGACACAATGGTTCATGAAAAGATGCAATTTTTCGTTCTGGTAATCGATTACATCACTTAGTGTAATCGATTACACTAATATCCGTTTCAGTTTGAATTTCAAATTCAAACATGTAATCGATTACAAACAACAAGTAATCGATTACTTGCCTAGGTGTAATCGATTACCAGTATCCTGAAATCGATTACACTGAAGTCCATCTTCCAGAAACTTGATCCTTTGAGATTGGCTTAAGGTTTTCTACTTCTTTTAAGTTATGAAAACATTAAGTTGATTAGTTTAGATTTTTTAAAGAGCCTTTATGCTTTAATAGACCTTTAGAAGCATAAATCACCTAAACTAAGACTTCTATACTATTGATGAACTTTATAGCGTTGTTTCTTCGAAGTCTTCTTTTCTTCTTTTGTTGATGAGTTTGTCGTCATCAAAACCACAGCCAAGGTCAGGAGCAAGACCTTCTTCGCATCACCTTCAATCCCAGAAGGCTACGTCCAGTCCTCTGATCACACAGAGATTTTCCACTATACCAGAAAGAAAACCTCTTTCTGAAAATCACCGCTCACAGAATCACACAGTAAACTGATTACAACCCTCAGAACAGATCACACTATCTGAGTCAAACCCTTTACTGAATACCACAGTAAATTTAGAACCCCTCAGAAAGATTACCACTTTCCGTAGAACCACTCCACTGAATCCCACAGTGAAGATTTACACTTGATCAAGTACTCTTACGGATACTTGCACCAAGGACTCTAAGATCTCTTATCAAACTTACCGAAGCAACCCACTTATGATTAATCAAGTCTTCTTAGAAATACTTGTGCCAAGGACCCTAAGAGGACCTAGCAAACCTCAGATGGCAAACCAGCAACTGATGACGCCTAAACCTAAGGCGGACTTTGAATCAAACCCGATTCAAAGGACCTTTTTACAACCACCGAAAACCACGGTGAATGAATCAAACCGATTCAAGAGATGAAGAAGAAGATGCCTTTATAATGGCTGATTCAATCCTTTAGACAAGATGGATTGATCTTAGTTTGTATGCTCCAGGCAATTACAATGAAGGCTCTTCTATTTTGAGTTTCTCAAAAGTTGAACAACATGTGTGTTCTTATGAAAATGAGAGAACGGAAACTCAGAATGATGACTTTAATGAATATGAAAGTTATGGACCAAGTCATTACTGTTTCTGAGTGTCTATGGACTTTATATAGGCACTAGAGGTCGTCCATGAACCAACACAACCTTTCCCAACCGTTTTGAGACACAATGGTTCATGAAAAGACACATCTGTCGACCTGGTAATCGATTACAGCAGTTAGTGTAATCGATTACACTAGCCGTTGCAGTTTGAATTCAAAATTCAAACTGTGTAATCGATTACACTAAGATGGTAATCGATTACTGCCTTCCTGTAATCGATTACATTCAACCTGTAATCGATTACAGATAGTCCGAAACTCAGTTTTAACCATCTCAAATCCTAATTGAGTATCCCTACCAAGTTTTACTTGTGAGAACATATCGTACTCAATTAGTTGATCTTTTATGAGCCTTCAAATGCAATTAAACCTTAATAAAGCATAGCACACTAAGTTGACAAGACTTACTTAAAACTAGAACCTTCATGTTTGATCTTTGACGTTCTGAGCCTGGTTCTTTGAAGTCTTTCTTTTCTGAAGTCTTCTTGAAGTCTTTCTTCTTTTTGTTCCTTTCTTTCTTGAAGTCTTCTTGAAGTCTTCCTTTTCTTTTCTGAAGTCTTTCTTCTTTTTGTGATGTGTTTGTCTTCATCAAACCTCAACCGAGTCCAAGGACGAGACCTTCTTCACAGGTTTTAGTACAGTTTTTGGTGCTTTTAGACTGATTTTAGGGTTTTCGGCTTATTGAAGGGTTTTAGGCCGACTTTAGGGCTTTCTGATATACTTTACGGGTTTTGGCTGATTTTAGCGTTTTCGTCTAATTTCAGTGTTTTTCCGCTGACTATTGTCTAGGGTATTAGGACGATTTAAGGGCTCCGGGTCAATATTATGGTTTTGTGTAGACTCTAGGCTTTTAGACTAATGTTAGGGTTTTTGGCTTATTATAGGGTTCAAGGCCGGCATTAGGGTATTTGGACAATTTAAGGGCTCCGGGTCATTTTTATGGTTTTTCTGTAGATTGTAGGCTTTTAGGCTGATTTTAGGGTTTTCGGCTTATTATAGGGTTTTATGCCAGCTTTAGGGATTTCTGATCAAATTTAGGGCTTTAGTTCGATTTCAAGGTTTTCAGCCTATTTCAGGGTTTTCGGCATATTTCAGGGTTTTCCCGCTAACTATAGTATAGGGTATTTGGACAATTTAAGGGCTTCGGGTCAAATTTATGGTTTTTCTGTAGACTCTAGGCTTTTAGACTGATTTTAGGGTTTTCGGCTTCTTATAGGGTTTTAGGCCGGCTTTAGGGCTTTTAGACTGATTTTGGGTTTTCGGTTTATTGTAGGGTTTTCCGCCGGCTTTAGGGTTTTCTGATCAACTTTAGGGATTTCGGACGATTTCAGGGTTTTCGGCCGATTTCAAGGTTTTTCCACTGACTGTATAAGATTTTTGGACGATTTAAGGGCTCCGGGTGAATTTTATGATTTTTCTGTAGACTCTAGGCTTTTTGACTGATTTTAGGGTTTTCGACTTATTTTAGGGTTTTAGGCCGACTTAAGGGCTTTTAGACTTATTTTAGTTTTTTTCGGCTGATTATAGAAATTTAGGCCGGCTTTAGGCATTTCTGATCAACATTCAGGCTTTTGGCCGATTTCAGGGTTTTCAGTTTATTTCTGGGTTTTTCCACTGACTATAGTATAGGGTATTTGGACAATTTAAGGGCTCTGTGTCAATTGTATGGTTTTTCTGTAGACTCAAGGCTTTTAGACTTATTTTAGGGTTTTCGATTTTTTTATAGGGTTTAGGCCGGCGTTTGGGCTTTTAGACTGATTTTAGGGTTTTCGGCTTACTGTAAGGTGTTAGGCCGACTTTAGGGTTTTGTAATCAACTTTAGGGCTTTGGGCCGATTTCAGGGTTTTAGACCGATTTCAGGGTTTTAGGTCGATTCCAGGGTTTGTACGCTGATTATAGCATAGGGTATTTGGACGATTTAAGGGCTCCCAGTCATGTTTAGGCCGGCTTTAGGGCTTTTTGATCAACTTTAGGGCTTTTGGCCGATTTCAGGGTTTTTCCGCTGACTGTAGCATAGGGTATTTGGACGATTTAAGGGCTCCGAGTCATTTTTATGGTCTTTTGTTGAATCTAGGCTATTAGACTTAATTTATGGTTTTCGGCTTATTATAGGGTTTTATGCCAGCTTTAGGGTTGTCTGATCAACTATAGGGCTTTTGGCCGATTTCAGGGTTTTCGCTCAATTTCAAGGTTATTCCGCACACTATAGCATAGGGTATTTGGACGATTTAAGGGATCTGGGTCATTTTTATGGTTTTTCTGTTGACTTTAGGCTTTTAGACTGATTTTAGAGTTTTCGCCCTATTTAAGGGTTTTAGGCCGGATTTCGGGCTTTTAAACTGATTTTATGGTTTTCGGCTTATTATAGGTTTTTAGACTGACTTTAGGGGTTTCTGATCAACTTTAGGGCTTTTGGCCGATTTCAGGGTTTTTCCGCTGACTATAGTATAGGGTGTTTGGAGGATTTAAGGGCTCCGGGTCAACTTTATGGTTTTTCTGTAGACTCAAGGCTCTTAGACTAATATTAGAAATTTCGGCTTATTATAGGGTTTTAGGCCGGCTTTAGGGTTTTCTAATCAACTTTTGGGTTTTCGGCCGATTGCAGGGTTTTTCCGCAAACCATAATATAGTCTTTTTGGACGATTTATGGGTTGCCGGTCAATTTTACAGTTTTTCTGTAGACTCTAAGCTTTTAGACTGATTTTAGGGTTTTCGCCCTATTTTAGGGTTTTAGGCCAGATTTCGGGCTTTGAAACTGATTTTAGGGTTTTCGGCTTATTATAGGTTTTTAGGTCGGCTTTAGGGTTTTCTAATCAACTTTAGGGCTTTGGCCAATTTATGGGTTTTCGACCGATTTTAGGGCTCCCGGTGATTTTTATGGTTTTTCTGTAGACTCTAGGCTTTTAGACTGATTTTAGTGTTTTTTGGCTTATTATAGGTTTTTAGGCCGGCTTTTGGGCTTTTAGACTGATTTTAGGGTTTTTTGGCTTGTTGTGGGGTTTTAGGCTGGCTCTAGGGTTTTCTGTTCAACTTTAGGGCTTTTTGCCGGTTTCAGGGTTTTTTCGGAGACTATAGCATAGGGTATTTGACAATTTAAGGGCTCCCGGTGATTTTTATGGTTTTTCTGTAGACTCTAGGCTTTTAGACTGATTTTAGTGTTTTTTGGCTTATTATAGGTTTTTAGGCCGGGTTTTGGGCTTTTAGACTAATTTTAGGGTTTTTCGGCTTGTTGTGGGGTTTTAGGCTGGCTCTAGGGTTTTCTAATCAACTTTAGGGCTTTTGGCCGGTTTCAGGGTTTTTCCGCTGACTATATAGCATAGGGTATTTGACAATTTAAGGGCTCCCGGTGATTTTTAGGGTTTTTCTGTAGACTCTAGGCTTTTAGACTGATTTTAGTGTTTTTTGGCTTATTATAGGGTTTTAGGCCGGCTTTTGGGCTTTTAGATTGATTTTAGGGTATTTCGGCTTGTTGTAGGGTTTAAGGCTGGCTCTAGGGTTTTCTAATCAACTTTAGGGCTTTTGGCCGATTTCAGGGTTTTTCCGCTGACTATAGCGTAGGGTATTTGGACGATTTAAGGGCTTTCTGATCAACTTTACCGGTTTTGGCTGATTTTAGGGTTTTCGGCTAATTTCAGGGTTTTTTCGCTGAATATTAGGACGATTTAAGGGCTCCGGGTCAATTTTATGGTTTTTCAGTAGACTCTAGGCTTTTAGACTAATTTTAGTGTTTTCAGCTTTTTTAGGGTTCTAGGCCGGTTGTAGGGCTTTTAGACTGATTTTAGGGTTTTCGGCTTATTATAGGGTTCAAGTATGGTATTTGGACAATTTAAGGGCTCCCGGTCATTTTTTTTGTTTTTCTGTAGATTCTAGGCTTTTAGGATGATGTTAGGGTTTTCGGCTTAATATAGGGTTTTAGGCCAGCTTTAGGGCTTTCGGATCAAAATTAGGGCTTTAGTCCAATTTCAAGGTTTTTGGCCGATTTCAGGGTTTTGGGCATATTTCAGGGTTTTTCCGCTAACTATAGTATAGGGTATTTGGACGATTATAGGGCCCCGGGTCAATTTTATGGTTTTTCTGTAGACTCTAGGCTTTTAGACTTATTCTTGGGTTTTCGGCTTCTTATAGGGTTTTAGGCCGGCTTTAGGGCTTTTAGACTGATTTTAGGGTTTTCGGCTTATTGTAGGGTTTTAGGCCGGCTTTAGGGTTTTCTGTTCTACTTTAGGGATTTTGGACGATTTTAGAGTTTTTGGCCGATTTCAGGGTTTTTTCGCTGACTATAGTATAGGATTTTTGGACGATTTAAGGGCTCTAGGTCAATTTTATGATTTTTCGGTAAACTCTATGCATTTAGACTGATTTTAGGGTTTGAGGTCGGCTTAAGGGCTTTTAGACTGATTTTAGGGTTTTCTGATCAACTTTAAGGCTTTTTTCCGATTTCAGGGTTTTTCCGCTGACTGTAGTATAGGGTATTTTGACAATTTAAGGGCTCCGGGACAACTTTAGAATGATTTTAGGGTTTTCGGCTTATTATATGGTTTTAGGCCAGCTTTTGGGGCTTTTAGACTGATTTTAGGGTTTTCGGCTTATTGTACGATTTTATGACGACTTTAGGGCTTTTTGATCAACTTTAGGGCTTTTGGCCAATTTCAGGGTTTCCGCCCGATTTCAGAGTTTTTTCGCAGACTATAGTATAAGGTATTTGGACTATTTAAGCCTACAGGTCAATTTTTTGGTTTGTGTAGACTCTAGGGTTTTAGGCTGATTTTAATATTTTGGCTTATTATAGTGGTTTAGGCCAATTTTTGGTGCTTTTAGATTGATTTTAGGGTTTTCGGCTTATTGTAGGGTTTTGTGCCAGCTTTAGGGTTTTCTAATCAACTGTAGGGGTTTTGGCCGATTTCAGGGTTTTCGGCCAATTTCAAGGTTTTTCCGCAGACTATAGCATAGTGTATTTGGACGATTTAAGGGCTCCGGGTCATTTTATGGTTTTTTTTGTAGTCTTTAGGCTTTTAGACTGATTTTAGGGTTTTCGGCTTATTATAGGGTTTTAGGCCGGCTTTAGGGGTTTCTGATCAACTTTAGGGCTTTTTGCCGATTTCAAGGTTTTCCACCGATTTCAGAGTTTTCCACTGACTATAGTATAGGGTATTTGGGCGATTTAAGGGCTCTGGGACAATTTTATGCTTTTTGTGTAGACATTAGGCTTTTAGAATGACTTTAGGGTTTTCAGGTTATTATAGGGTTTAAACCCAGCTTTTGGGGCATTTAGACTGATTTTAGGGTTTTCGGCTTATTGTAGGGTTTTAGGACGACTTTAGGGTTTTCCAATCAACTTTAGGGCTTTTGTCTGATTTCTGGGTTTTCGACCGATTTTAGGGTTTTTCCGCAGACTATATAGCATAGGGTATTTGGACGATTTACGGGCTCCAGTTCATTTTTATGGTTTTTCTGTAGACTCTAGGCTTTTAGACTGATTTTAGGGTTTTTTGGCTTGTTATAGTGTGTTAGGCCGGCTTTTGGGCTTTTAGACTGGTTTCAGGGTTTTCAACTTATTGTTGGGTTTTAGGCCGACATTAGGGTTTTCTACTCAACTTGAGGGATTTTGACCGATTTCAAGGTTTTCGGCCGATTTCAGGGTTTTTCCGCTGACTATAGCATAGGGTATCTGGAAGATTTAAGGGCTCCGAGTCATGTTTATGGTTTTTCGGTAGACTTTAAGCTATTAGACTGATTTTAGGGTTTTCGGCTTATTATAGGGTTTTAGGCCGGCTTTATGGCTTTCTGATCAACTTTAGGGCTTTTGGCCGATTTCATGGTTTTCTGCCGATTTCATGGTTTTTCTACTGACTATAGTATAGGGTGTTTGGACGATTTATGGGCTCCGGGTCAATTTTATGGTTTGTCTGTAGACTCTAGGCTTTTAGACTGATTTTAGTGTTTTCGGCTTATTTAGGGTTCTAGGTCGGTTGTAAGGCTTTTAGACTGAATTTCGGGTTTCCGGCTTATTATATAAGGTTCAAGGCCGACTTTAGGGTATTTGGACGATTTAAGGGCTCCGGGCCATTTTTATGGATTTTCTGTATATTAGGCTTTTAGACTGATTTTAGCGTTTTCGGCTTATCATAGGCTTATTTTTGGCTTTTGGTCGATTTCAGGGTGTTTCCGCTGACTATAGTATAGGGTTTGTGGACGATTTAAGGGTTCCGGGTCATTTTCGTGGTTTTTTTTTTGTAGAGACTATGCTTTTAGACAGATTTTAGAATTTTCGGCTTATTATAGGGTTTTAGGCCGGCTTTAGGGCTTTCTGATCAAATTTAGGGCTTTTGGCCGATTTCAGGGTGTTTCCGCTTACTATAGTATAGGGTGTTTGGACGATTTAAGGGCTCCGGGTCAATTTTAGGGTTTTTCTGTAGACTCTAGGCTTTTAGACTCATTTTAGGGTTTTCGGTTTATTATACGGTTTTTGCCCGGCTTTTTGATCAACATTAGGGCTTTTGGCCAATTTCAGGGTTTTCGGGCGATTTCTGGGTTTTTCTGGTGACTATAATATAGGATATTTAGACGATTTAAGGGCTCCGAGTTAATTTTATGGTTTCCTGTAGATTCTAGGTTTTTAGGCTAATTTTAGGGTTTTCGGCTTATTATAGGGTTTTAGACCAGCTTTTGGGCTTTCAGATCAAATTTAGGGCTTTAGTCCAATGTCAAGGTTTTCGACTTATTTTAGGATTTTCGGCATATTAGAGGGTTTTTCCGCTAACTATAGTAGGGTATTTGGACGATTTAAGGGGTCCGGGTCAATTTTATGGTTATTTTGTAGACTCTAGGATTTTAGACTGATTTTAGGGTTTTCGGCTTCTTATAGGGTTTTAGGCAGGCTTTAGGGCTTTTAGACTGATTTTAGGGTTTTCGGCTTATTGTAGGGTTTTAGGCCGGATCTAGGGTTTTCTGATCTACTTTAGGGATTTTTGACGAATTCATGGTTTTTGGCCTTTTTCAGGGTTTTTTCGCTGACATGGAATAGGGTTTTTGGATGATTTAAGGGCTCCGGGTCAATTTTATGATTTTTCGGTAAACTCTAGGCTTTTAGACTGATTTTAGGGTTTTCGGCTTATTTTAGGGTTTGAGGCCGGCTAAAGGGCTTTTAGATTGATTTTAGTGTTTTCTGCTTATTATAGGGTTTTAGGCTGACGTTAGGGTTTTCTGATCAACTTTAGGGCTTTTTTCCAATTTCTGGGTTTTCGACCGATTTCAGGGTTTTTCCGCTGACTATAGCATAGGGTATTTGTATGATTTAAGGGCTCCAAATCATTTTTATGGTTTTTTTGTAGACTCTAGGCTATTAGACTGATTTTAGGGTTTTCGGCTTATAATGGGGTTTTAGGCCAGCTTTAGGGCTTTCTGTTCAAATTTAGGGCTTTTGGCTGATTCAGGGTGTTTCCGCTGATTATAGTATAGCGTGTTTGAACGATTTAAGGGCTCCGGGTCGTTTTTATGGTTTTTTTTTGTAGACTCTAGGCTTTTAGACTGATTATAGGGTTTTCGGCTTATTATAGGGTTTTAGGCCGGCTTTAGGGCTTTCTGATCAACTTTAGGGCTTTTGGCCGGTTTCAGGGTGTTTCCGCAGACTATAATATAGGGTGTTTGTGTTATTACAGATAGCAACCTGAGAGGGGGGGTGAATCAGTGTTGCCCCAATTTTCGCCTTATTGAAATTGTTACTTTCAAGTTTACGATGATCACGAGATGATCGTTATGATTGCAGCTGAATTGGACGATGCTTGAAAGTAAATATGAAGGATAAAGAAGATCACACACAAGAGTTTATCCTGGTTCACCTTCAATCCACCGAAGGCTACGTCCAGTCCCTCAAGAAAACCTCTTGAGGATTTTTCCACTATTGATAAAAATCTCTTACAAGTTCCTAACCCAAGGACCCCAAGAATTTCTACCAATATCCTGTGAAAGCAAACCACTTTCAACAGCCCCTGAAAGCAAACCGCTTTCAGTTCCTGAAGGAAAACCACCCTCAGACCTTGAAGACTAACCTGCCTTCAATCGAAACCCTGAAAGTAAACCACTTTCAGTGACAACAACCCTTCACCGAATACCACGGTGAAAACTCAATCTTACAGAAAGAGATGAAGAAGATTTTACAATTGGCTGTATCAATCCTTTAACATACAATTGGATTGATCATGAGAAATTATGCTTTAAGGATTTTAAGCATAATACAATTATGAGTTCTTCAAGATATGAACAACTACAGTGTTCTTATAGACATGAAGATCATGAACTCAGAATTTACGCTCCAAAAGGTTTAAGTTCTAAAAGATGAACTATTTTGACAAGGTTTTGGCCTAATGGTGTTTTCTCATGTGTAAAGTGTTGTCTCTTGTTGTGTCTTGTGTATGTTATGAATTCTGGACTCAAATGGACTTTATATAGGCAAGGGAAACGTCCTTGAACCATCACAACCCTTTTCAAAAGGTTTGAGACACAATGGTTCATGAAAAGATGCACTTTTTCGTTCTGGTAATCGATTACCACACTTAGTGTAATCGATTACACTAATGACCGTTTCAGTTTGAATTTGAATTTCAAACATGTAATCGATTACAGACAAGTGGTAATCGATTACTTGCCTAGGTGTAATCGATTACCAGAAAGCAGCAATCGATTACACAGAAGCCCATTTTCCAGAAACTTGATTCTTTGAGACTGGCTTAAGGTTTTCTACTTCTTTTAAGTTATGAAAACACTTAGCTTGATTAGATTAGGTGTTTTAAGAGCCTTTATGCTTTAATAGACCTTTGGAAGAATAACTCACCTAATACTAAGACTTCTAGACTATTGATGAACTTGTAGTGCTTGTTTCTTTGAAGTCTTCTTTTCTTCTTTTTGTTGATGAGTTTGTCGTCATCAAAACCACAGCCAGGGTCAGGAGCAAGACCTTCTTCACAATCTCCCCCTTTTATATGATGGCAAACACATTCTTGATACTTGAAGATCATGTATGCATTTTTGATGCTTAACTCCCCCTGTTTGATGGAATCTAGTATATCTAGCATTTCTCCCCCTTTCTAATGTACTTGTTGAACTCCTGCATATGATCTTTAAGAGCACAGAGCCTTTCTCCCCCTTTTGACGTCATCAAAAAGAAGAAAAGGCCAAAAATGTACAGGCATACATATATCCATACAAGTATCGTGTAACATAAAGCATGGGGGCAGGGGTAAATAAGGAAAACGTGAACAGACCATAACCATCCAAACATAGCATTCAACTGAAAAAGTCACATAGAATGTGAGAAAATTACAAAAAGAAATAAATAAACATGAAAAACTCCTAGAAGACTAAGCACTAGTAGGAGAGGCATCATCATCAATGGTACCCATGGGTAAAAAATCCCAACCATTATCATGAATTTGACAAGGAAGAAGAAAGATGCCAAAGTCATTGGTGATATTGAGTGAGGGAAGGATGGATGTGTCCACACGTTTAAGATGAGAAGACCTCGTGTCGTAGAGCTTGGCGATAGGCACTCCGGAGTAGATAAGGAGACGGGAGATGATCGATGCATAAGGAAAAGATTCCGCCGTGTCACGACATCTCAGCATGTGATTCATGACTAAGAACGCCCAATTAATTTTGTGGCAATGAAGAATGCCATATAGAATTTGTAACTCAAATTCGCTAATGTGAGCGAGAAGAGTTTCTTCAGGCAGAATCACTTGATTGATGAAGTAGTGGAGTAGATGATTGTTCGTTGTGAGGACATCAGTGTTGTAGGGGAAAGAGGTAGTATGAGGTGGGTGAATTCGTTGGAGGTCTACTGACTCAAATCTACAAAGTGATTTATAAAAGGAATCATGGCTGTAGTCAGACCAGGGGCAGGGGAGGTTAGGACCTAAGAGAGCACCTGATGAAGGAAGTCCAAGGCAACGACCAAAAGAGGAAAGCGAATGTCGAATAAGAATTCCCTTAACAGAACTTTGAAATCCATCTTGCAGAGGTTCTAGGTTGCAATAGAAGACTTTTACTAGTTCTGGGTAGTAGGGATTGTCCATAGAGAGAAACTCTTCAAGGTTTTGATAACGGAGATATGTGGGAAATGTGTGACCATTTTCAACGAAGGAATCCAGATCTCCAAACAAAGGCTTACGGATGAGTTGATTTATGAATCGTGAAACAAACCTAGTTCTTTGGTGGGTGGATGTGAGAAGTCTTGTAAGGTTTATGGGCCGAGAAGAACGAGAATGATAGGGATCCATAGTAGTTTTAGGATGAGATTAGTGAGAATGATTAGCAGCACCTTAGAAAGGTTTTGAGGACAAAATGTAGAATGATAGGAACGGAATTGGATCAACTAAAGCTGTTGTTTAAATAGACTCGAGGATGTAATCGATTACAACAGTTATTCTGAGTTTAAATTTCAAAAAGAAGAGGGAAAACTGAAATTCTGGCAGTTTTTCGAGTATGTAATCGATTACTGCAGTTATGGTAATCGATTACATCAGTTGCAAATTTGAAAAATTTCAAATTTTGAAAATGTAATCTATTATAGCAGTTATGATAATCGATTACTCAGATAGTTCGAACAGGCACGAGGACGGATTTGGATCATGGATAATCGATTACAGGACCTATGGTAATCGATTACTATGACAATTTTATAAATTCTAGGCTCTAGAATCTTATGTAACACATTTTCATATAAACACCTAAGCACATAATCTATCTAAATGCATATAAACATATAATCATCATAAAGATTATGCAAATAACATGTTACCTTAAATGTCATGCTCATCTAATATGCCTAATTCTCTTTTTATCTTGAAAAATGATTCCTTAGGAAGAGGCTTAGTAAAGATATCTGCTAATTGATTATGTGTATCCACAAATGAAATCTCAATGTCTTTCCTCATAACATGATCTCGAAGAAAATGATGTCTTATATCAATATGCTTAGTTCGAGAATGCATGATAGGGTTTTTAGTGAGATTAATGGCACTTGTGTTGTCACATTTGATTGAAATGCAACCCAGCTCTAAGCCATAATCTTTTAGTTGTTGTTTGAGCCATAGAGTTTGTGCACAACAACTCCCTGCAGCAATGTATTCTGCTTCTGTAGTACTTAGAGCAACACATGCTTGTTTCTTACAAGACCAAGAAACAAGGGCATTTCGTAACAAGTGACAAGTACCACTTGTACTTTTTCTTTCAGTTTTACAACCAGCATAATCAGAATCAGAATACCCAATCAAATCACAAACACTTCCTTTGGGATACCACAAACCAACATTTGTAGTTCCTTTCAAATATTTAAAGATTCGTTTAACAGAACTCAAATGTGATTCCCTAGGAGATGCTTGATATCTAGCACATAGACACACACTAAACATAATATTAGGTCTACTTGCAGTTAAGTATAGAAGAGATCCGATCATACCTCTATATTTGGTAATATCAACTTGATTATCGGATTCATCTTGATCTAAATATGTGTTAGACCCCATTGGTGTGGCTATGGCTTTGTAATCATCCAAATCATATTTCTTTAATAATTCCTTGCAAAACTTTGATTGATTGATGAATATTCCATCATGTGATTGCTTGATTTGCAAGCCAAGAAAGAAATTTAATTGTCCCATCATGGACATCTCAAATTCTTCTTGCATTATGTTAGAGAATTCCTTACAAAGAGATTCGTTAGTTGCACCAAAGATGATATCATCAACATAAATTTGAACTAATAAGGTATTACCTTTGGTTCTTTTGATGAACAAGGTTGTATCTGCCTTACCCTTTTGAAATCCTTTATCACAAAGGAAAGTACTTAATCTATCATACCATGCACGAGGGGCTTGCTTAAGACCATAGAGTGCCTTCTTTAATCTGAAGACATGCGAAGGAAACTTTGGATCTTCAAATCCTGGAGGTTGCTTCACATAGACTTCTTCTTGAATGTATCCGTTCAAAAGGCACTTTTGACGTCCATTTGATATAATGGGAAATTTAAAGAACACGCATACGCCAATAATAGTCTTATGGCTTCCAACCTTGCTACTGGTGCATAGGTTTCATCAAAATCTATACCTTCTTCTTGATTATAACCTTGAGCAACTAATCTTGCTTTGTTCCTAACTATGATACCATTTTCATCTAACTTATTCCTAAATACCCACTTTGTTCCAATAACATGTTTATCACTAGGCTTAGGGACAAGTTCCCAAACTTGATTCCTTTCAAATTGGTTTAGTTCTTCCTGCATTGCTACAATCCAATACCATCCTCTAGAGCATCATTTACTTTTGATGGTTCTATTTGAGAGACAAAGGCCATATTCAAAACTGAATCATTTAAGCGTAGCCTTGTAGAAACGCCTCTAGAAATATCACCAATAATATTATCAACTGGATGATCCCTATGGGTTCTCCATTCCTTTGGAAGTTGATAAGTATTATCTTCAATGTGCTCTTCTTGTATTGGATTACGATCTTCATCCTTTTGAGAATCTTCATTTACAATGATATCATCTTCTTCAATATCTGGAGTATTAACTCTATCTTCTATTGAAGATTTAGATTCGTCAAAAGAAACATGTATGGATTCTTCCACAGATAGATTTTTCTTGTTAAATACTCTATATGCTTTGCTTGTTAGAGAATAACCAAGGAATATACCTTCATCAGATTTTTCATCCAACTTTCCAAGGTTTTCCTTTCCATTATTCAAGACAAAGCATTTTGATCCAAAAGCATGTAGATGAGAGATGTTTGGTTTCCTTCCTTTGTAGAGTTCATAGGGAGTTTTCTTAAGAATAGGTCTAATAAGAACTCTATTGGAAACATAGCAAGCGGTACTTACAGCATCAGCCCAGAAATATTTAGGGAGACTAGATTCACTTAGCATGGTTCTTGCTAATTCTTCAAGTAATCTGTTCTTCCTTTCTACAACACCATTTTGTTGTGGTGTTCTCGGAGTAGAGAAATTATGTGATATTCCATTTTCATCACATAGTTCTTGGAATTGTTGATTCTGAAATTCTCCACCATGATCACTTCTAATAGAAGAGATCTTTAAAGACTTCTCATTTTGAACTAGCCTTGCATATCTCTTGAATGCATTGAAGGCTTCATTCTTATGAGGCAGAAATAATGTCCATGTAAATCTAGAGAAATCATCAACAATAACAAGTGCATAGAAATTACCTCCGAGGCTTTTAGTTCTAGATGGTCCGAACAAATCCATATGTAGCAATTGAAGAGGTCTTGAAGTCAAAACTATGTTCTTTGGTTTGAAGGATGTTCTGGTTTGCTTCCCTTTTTGACATGCATCACAAAGCTTGTCTTTCTCGAATTTTATCTTTGGAAGCCCAACAACTAGATCATGCTTGACTAGTTTGTTTAAATGATCTATGTGAATATGAGCAAGTCTTCTATGCCATAGCCATAAATCACTATTATTCTTGGCCAAAAGGCATCTCACATTTTGAGGAATTTCTTCCAAGGAGATCATGAAGACTTTATTTACTTTATACCCTGAAAACTTAATTTCTTTAGTTTTCACATCTTTCACTACACATATATCATTGATAAACCTATTCTTCCAATACCGAGTATCTTTCCCTTTTGATTGTTACCATATGTGACAAAACCTTTTTCTCTAGGTATAAGAAATGAAAACTTGGTTTTGTCTCCTGTCATGTGTGATGAGCAGCCACTATCAAGATACCATAAATCCTTTGCTGCTTTCATACACACCTACATGACAAAGTTCAGACATGGGTATTAGGAACCCAACAAGTTTTGGGTCCTTCTAAGTTAACATCCTTTCTAATCCAAATGTATTCCCTATTTGGTACTCCTACGTGTTTGTAGTAACATCTACTAGGGGTATGTCCTACTTTGTTACAATACGTACAAGAATAATGATTGTAACTAGAGGTTTGTCTAGGAGAGGAATGGATCTTGTTAGGATGTCTATTTTGAGTATTCTTCCTATTGTATGTACTTCTAACAGGATTAATCCTTTTGTTACTAGAAGATCCTACCATATGG
Organism: Acmispon strigosus; assembly: GCA_030819835.1. Taxonomy (NCBI): domain Eukaryota; kingdom Viridiplantae; phylum Streptophyta; class Magnoliopsida; order Fabales; family Fabaceae; genus Acmispon; species Acmispon strigosus. The sequence goes on along the minus strand of JAUAMA010000005.1, from coordinate 4,045,318 downwards.
TTTGGTTTTACAAACACAGTTTTCGTAATTTCTTTTGTCTTTGGGTGAGAAGTATATCCTAAACCTGATTTATTGTTTGAATGTCTTTGAACACTTAGAATATCATCTAACTTCTGTTTTCCTTTATTGAAGTTATTTACTTTTTTTTGAAGATTATCTATCTTTTCTTCTAAAGAACTACACTTAGTGCATTTTTGTGTAATATCTAGTTTAGATTTCACTATGTCTAATTCCTCTTGTAAAGTTCTACACTTACTTTCTAAGGATGAAATCAAATCCTTTTGCTTAGTACTAATCTTGGAAAATTCTTGACACAATTTGAACATATTTTCCATAGCAAACTTTAAATCATGAGAAGACATAGAATTATCACTAACCTGGGAATCTTCAATATCTGAGTCATGTGAAGCCATTAAAGCAACTTGTGCTTCTTCTCTGTCAGAATCTGATGATGAACTTACTTCATTATCATCCCAAGCCAAATATGCTCTTCGAGTAGGTTGATCCTTTCTCTCGAATTTTTCTCTTAGACCATGTTTCTTCTTCTGAAGATTTGGACAATCTGACTTGAAATGTCCCGGTTTGCCACACTTGAAACATGTAATCTTTTGAGACGAAGAAGACTCATTGTTCCTTTGGAAGGATTTATTGTTGTTGAATTTAACACCTTTCCTTTTAAGAAACTTTCCAAAGTTCTTTACTAGAAGATTCAAATTTCCATTGTCTTCTTCTTCAGAGTCTGCATCATAATCTTCTTTGATGCTTTCTTTTGCCTTTAGGGAAATTGATCGATACTTCTTCTCATGTTGTTCATGCTCTTCTAAACGATTCAATTCCAACTCATGTTCTTGGAGTTTTCCAAAGAGAGTTGCAAGAGTCATATTTGATAAACTCTTCTTTTCAGAGATGGCTGTAACTTTTGGTTGCCATACTCTTGTAAGTGATCTTAGAGCTTTCATGTTCAAGTCACTATTTGAAAATTGTTTTCCAAGAGCAATCAAATGATTAATCAAATGAGTGAATCGTTTTTGCATATCTAATACCTTTTCTCCTGGAAGCATTCTGAACATTTCATATTCCTGAGATAAAGTATTGATCTTTGATCTCTTGACTTCATCTGTTCCTTCATGAGTCACCATCAACGTATCCCATATTTCTTTTGATGAAGTGCACGTTGATACTTTGAAAAATTCGTCCATGCCAAGAGCAGATGTAAGGATGTTCATTCCTTTGAGATCATATTGAACCTTCTTCTTTTCTTCTTCACTCCAAGTACTTTCTGATTTTGGTTGTGAAGTTCCTTCTTCATCTGTTGTTACAGACACAAAGCGACCTTCTTCAATGGCTTTCCATATTCCTGCGTCTAATGACTTTATGAATTTCTTCATCTTGATTTTCCAGAAGTCATAATGTTCTCCATTGAAGAATGGGGGCCTGTTTATGTTGAATCCTTCATTTGTTCCATGATTGGAAGAGGATGCCATATTTTCCCGGATCTTAGGAATAACTTACCTAAACTTCCGCTCTGATACCAATTGTTAGTACAGATAGCAACCTGAGAGGGGGGTGAATCAGTGTTGCCCCAATTTTCACCTTATTGAAATTGTTACTTTCAAGTTTACGATGATCACGAGATGATCGTTATGATTGCAGCGGAATTGGACGATGCTTGAAAGTAAATATGAAGGATAAAGAAGATCAAACACAAGAGTTTATCCTGGTTCACCTTCAATCCACCGAAGGCTACGTCCAGTCCCTCAAGAAAACCTCTTGAGGATTTTTCCACTATTGATAAAAATCTCTTACAAGTTCCTAACCCAAGGACCCCAAGAATTTCTACCAATATCCAGTGAAAGCAAACCACTTTCAACAGCCCCTGAAAGCAAACCGCTTTCAGTTCCTGAAGGCAAACCACCCTCAGACCTTGAAGACTAACCTGCCTTCAATCGAAACCCTGAAAGTAAACCACTTTCAGTGACAACAACCCTTCACCGAATACCACGGTGAAAACTCAATCTTACAAAAAGAGATGAAGAAGATTTTACAATTGGCTGTACCAATCCTTTAACATACAATTGGCTTGATCATGAGAAATTATGCTTTAAGGCTTTTAAGCATAATACAATTCTGAGTTCTTCAAGATATGAACAACTACAGTGTTCTTATAGACATGAAGATCATGAACTCAGAATTTACGCTCCAAAAGGTTTAAGTTCTAAAAGATGAACTATTTTGACAAGGTTTTGGCCTAATGGTGTTTTCTCATGTGTAAAGTGTTGTCTCTTGTTGTGTCTTGTGTATGTTATGAATTCTGGACTCAAATGGACTTTATATAGGCAAGGGAAACGTCCTTGAACCATCACAACCCTTTTCAAAAGGTTTGGGACACAATGGTTCATGAAAAGATGCACTTTTTCGTTCTGGTAATCGATTACCACATTTAGTGTAATCGATTACACAAATGACCGTTTCAGTTTGAATTTGAATTTCAAACATGTAATCGATTACAGACAAGTGGTAATTGATTACTCGCCTAGGTGTAATCGATTACCAGAAAGCTGCAATCGATTACACAGAAGCCCATTTTCCAGAAACTTGATTCTTTGAGACTGGCTTAAGGTTTTCTACTTCTTTTAAGTTATGAAAACACTTAGATTGATTAGATTAGGTGTTTTAAGAGCCTTTATGCTTTAATAGACCTTTGGAAGCATAACTCACCTAATACTAAGACTTCTAGACTATTGATGAACTTGTAGTGCTTGTTTCTTTGAAGTCTTCTTTTCTTCTTTTTGTTGATGAGTTTGTCGTCATCAAAACCACAGCCAGGGTCAGGAGCAAGACCTTCTTCACAGTTTGGACGATTTAAGAACTCCGGGTAAATTTTAGGGTTTTTCTGTAGACTCTAGGCTTTTAGACTAATTTTAGGGTTTTCGATTTATTATAGGGTTTTAGGCCGGCTTTATGGCTTTTTGATCAATTTTAGGGCTTTCGACCGATTTCTGGGTTTTTCTGCACACTGTAGTATAGGGTATTTGGTCTATTTAAGGGCTCCAGGTCAATTTTTTGGTATTTGTGTAGACTCTAGGCTTTTAGACCGATTTTAGGATTTTCGGTTTATTATTGGGTTTTAGGCCGATTTTTGGTGCTTTTAGACTAATTTTAGGGTGTTCGGCTTATTGTAGGGTTTCAGGCATGCTTTAGGCTTTTCTGATCAACTTTGGGGCTTTTGGCCTATTTCAGGGTTTTCGGCCGATTTCAGGGTGTTTCCGCTCACTATAACATAGGGTATTTGGACTGTTTAAGGGCTCCAGGTCATTTTGATGGTTTTGTGAAGAAGGTCTTGCTCCTGACCCTGGCTGTGGTTTTGATGACGACAAACTCATCAACAAAAAGAAGAAAAGAAGACTTCAAAGAAATCAAGCACTCAAGTCCATCAATAGTCTAGAAGTCTTAGAATTAGGTGAGTTATGCTTCTAAAGGTTTATTAAAGCATAAAGGCTCTCAAAATACCTAATCTAATCAAGCTAAGTGTTTTCATAACTTAAAAGAAGTAGAAAACCTTAAGCAAGTCTCAAAGAATAAGTTTCTGGAAAATGGGCTTCTGTGTAATCGATTACACCATTATGGTAATCGATTACACCAAGGCTAGTAATCGATTACTCCAGTCTTGTAATCGATTACATGTTTGAAATTCAAATTCAAACTGAAACGGTCACTTATGTAATCGATTACACTAAGTATGGTAATCGATTACCAGAACGAAAAAGTGCATTTTTTCATGAACCATTGTGTCCCAAACCTTTTGAAAAGGGTTGTGATGATTCAAGGACGTTTCCCTTGCCTATATAAAGACCATTTGAGTCCAGAAAACATAACAACAACATAGAACACACAACACACACGAAATAAACACATTTCACATGAGAAAAACACATTAGGCCAAAGTTCTTTTAAAATTGGTTCATCTTTTAGAACCTAAATCTTTTGGAGCCTAAATTCTGAGTTCATGATCTTCATGTTTACAAGAACACATTAGTTGTTCATATCTTGAAGAACTCAGAATTGTATTATGCTTAAAAGCCTTAAAGCATAATTTCTCATTTTCAATCCAATTGTGTGTTAAAGGATTGAGACAGCCAAGTGTAATATCTTCTTCATCTCTTTCTGTAAGATTGAGTTTTTCACCGTGGTATTCGGTGAAGGGTTGTTGTCATTGAAAGTGGTTTGCTTTCAGGGTCTTGATTGAAGACAAGTTTGTCTTCAAGGTCTGAGGGTGGTTTGCCTTCAGGAACTGAAAGTGGTTTGCTTTCAGGGGCTGTTGAAAGCGGTTTGCTTTCACAGGATATTGGTAGAAGTTCTTGGGGTCCTTGGGTTAGGAACTTGTAAGAAATTCTTATCAATAGTGGAAAAATCCTCAAGGGGTTTTCTTGAGGGACTGGACGTAGTCTTCGGTGGATTGAAGGCGAACCAGGATAAATCTTGTGTGTGATTCTGTTTATCCTTCACATTTACTTTCAAGTATTGTTCATATCCGCTGCAATCACAAAGATCAACTCGTGATCATCATAAACTTGAAAGTAACGATTTCAATAAGGCGAAAATTGGGGCAACACTGATTCACCCCCCCCCCTCTCAGGTTGCTATCTGTTCTAACAATTGGTATCAGAGCGGAGGTTTAGGTAAGTTACTCCTAAGATCCGGGAAAAGATGGCATCCTCTTCCAATCATGGAACAAGTGAAGGACACAACATAAACAGGCCACCATTCTTCAATGGAGAACACTATGACTTCTGGAAAATCAAGATGAAGATATTCATAAAGTCATTAGACTCAGGAATATGGAAAGTCATTGAAGAAGGACCCTTTGTGCCTGTAACAATTGAAGAAGGAACTTCACAACCAAAACCAGAAAGTACTTGGAGTGAAGAAGAAAAGAAGAAAGTTCAACATGATCTCAAAGGAATGAACATTCTTACATCTGCTCTTGGCATGGATGAATTTTTCAGAGTATCAACATGCACTTCATCAAAAGAAATATGGGATACTTTGATGGTGACTCATGAAGGAACAGATGAAGTTAAGAGATCAAAGATCAATACTCTATCTCAAGAATATGAAATGTTCAGAATGCTTCCAGGAGAAAAGGTATTAGACATGCAAAAACGATTCACTCATTTAATTAATCATTTGATTGCTCTTAGTAGACAATTTTCAAACAGTGACTTGAACATGAAAGTTCTAAGATCACTTACAAGAGTATGGCAACCAAAAGTAACAGCCATCTCAGAAAAGAAGAGTTTATCAAATATGACTCTTGCAACTCTCTTTGGAAAACTCCAAGAACATGAGTTAGAATTGAATCGTTTAGAAGAGCATGAACAACATGAGAAGAAGTATCGATCAATTTCCCTAAAAGCAAAAGAAAGCATCAAAGAAGAATATGATGCAGATTCTGAAGAAGAAGACAATGGAAATCTAAATCTTCTAGTGAAGAACTTTGGAAAGTTTCTTAAAAAGAAAAATGTTAGATTTAACAACAATAAAGTCTTCCAAAGAAACAATGAGTCTTCTTCATCTCAAAAGACTACATGTTTTGAGTGTGGCAAACCGGGACATTTCAAGTCAGATTGTCCAAATCTTCAGAAAAAGAAACATGGTCTAAAAGAGAAATTCGAGAAAAGGGATCAACCTACTCGAAGAGCATATTTGGCTTGGGATGATAATGAAGTAAGTTCATCATCTGATTCTGATAAAGAAGAAGCACAAGTTGCGTTGATGGCCTCACATGATTCTGATGTTGAAGATTCCCAGGTTAGTGAGAATTCTATGTCTTTTCATGATTTAAAGTTTACCATGGAAAATATGTTTAAAATATGTCAAGAATTTTCTAAAGTTAGCACTAGGCAAAATGAGATAATTTCTTCCCTAGAAAGTAAATGTAGAAATTTACAAGAAGAACTAGATGTAGTAAAATCTAAGATAGACATTACTCACAAATGCACTAAATGTAGATCTCTAGAAGAAAAGATAGAAAATCTTCAACAAAGAGTAAATAACTTCAATAAAGGAAAACAGAAGTTAGATGATATCCTAAGTGTTCAAAGACATTCAAACAATAAGTCAGGTTTAGGATATACTTCTCACCCAAAGACAAAAGAGGTTAGGAAAACTGTTTTTGTAAAACCAAACTATGTTTTAGGATCTTCTAGTAACAGTAAGATTAATCCTGTTAAGAGTACAAACAATAGGAAGATTAATCAAAATAGATCTCCTAGGAAGATTCATTCTTCCCCTAGACAAACCTCTAGTTACAATCATTACTCTTGTACTTATTGTAACAAAATAGGACATACCCCTAGTAGATGCTACTACAAACATATAGGAGTATCAAATAGGGAGTATATTTGGGTTAGAAAGGATGTTAACTTAGAAGGACCCAAAACTTGTTGGGTTCCTAATACCCATGTCTGAACTTTGTCATGTAGGTGTGTATGAAAGCAGCAAAGGATCTATGGTATCTTGATAGTGGCTGCTCATCACACATGACAGGAGACAAAACCAAGTTTTCTTTTCTTATACCTAGGGAAAAAGGTTTCGTCACATATGGTAACAATCAAAAGGGAAAAATACTCGGTATTGGAAGAATAGGCACACCCCCTCAAACAGTCATCGATAAAGTTCTTTACGTTGATGGTTTGATGCATAATCTTCTGAGTATTAGTCAACTATGTGATAAAGGTTTGAAAGTAGGTTTTATTAATGATATATGTGTTGTGAAAGATGTGAAAACTAAAGAAATTAAGTTTTCTGGATATAAAGTAAACAAAGTCTTCATGATCTCATTGGAAGAAATTCCACAAAATGTGAGATTCCTATTAGCCAAGAACAATAGTGATTCATGGCTATGGCATAGAAGACTTGCACATATTCACATAGATCATTTAAACAAACTAGTCAAGCATGATCTAGTTGTTGGGCTTCCAAAGATAAAATTCGAGAAAGACAAGCTTTGTGATGCATGTCAAAAAGGGAAGCAAACCAGAACATCCTTCAAACCAAAGAACATAGTTTCGACCTCAAGACCCCTTCAATTGTTACATATGGATTTGTTCGGACCTTCTAGAACTAAAAGCCTCGGAGGTAATTTCTATGCACTTGTTATTGTTGATGATTTCTCTAGATTTACTTGGACTTTATTTCTACCACATAAGAATGAAGCCTTCAATGCATTCAAAAGATATGCAAGGCTAGTTCAAAATGAGAAGTCTTTGAAGATCTCTTCTATTAGAAGTGATCATGGTGGAGAATTTCAGAATCAACAATTCCAAGAACTATGTGATGAAAATGGAATATCACATAACTTCTCTACTCCGAGAACACCACAACAAAATGGTGTAGTAGAAAGGAAGAATAGATTACTTGAAGAATTAGCAAGAACCATGTTAAGTGAATCTAGTCTCCCTAAATATTTCTGGGCTGATGCTGTAAGTACTGCTTGCTATGTTTCCAATAGAGTTCTTATTAGACCTATCCTTAAGAAAACACCCTATGAACTCTACAAAGGAAGGAAACCAAATATCTCTCATCTACATGCTTTTGGATCAAAATGCTTTGTCTTGAATAATGGAAAGGAAAACCTTGGAAAGTTTGATGAAAAATCTGATGAAGGTATATTCCTTGGTTATTCTCTAACAAGCAAAGCATATAGAGTCTTTAACAAGAAAACTCTATCCGTGGAAGAATCCATACATGTTACTTTTGATGAATCTAAATCTTCAATAGAAGATAAAGTCAATCTTCCAGAAAATGAAGAAGATGACATCATTATAAATGAAGATTCTCAAAAGGATGGAGATCAGAATCCAATACAAGAAGAGCACATTGAAATTAATAATTATCAACTTCCAAAAGAATGGAGAACCCATAGGGATCATCCAGTTGATAATATTATCGGTGATATTTCTAGAGGCGTTTCTACAAGGCTACGCTTGAATGATTCAGTTTTGAATATGGCCTTTGTCTCTCAGATAGAACCATCAAAAGTAAATGATGCTCTAGAGGATGAGTATTGGATTGTAGCAATGCAGGAAGAACTAAACCAATTTGAAAGAAATCAAGTTTGGGAACTTGTCCCTAAGCCTAGTGATAAACACATTATTGGAACAAAGTGGGTGTTTAGGAATAAGTTAGATGAAAATGGTATTATAGTTAGGAACAAAGCAAGATTAGTTGCTCAAGGCTATAATCAAGAAGAAGGTATAGATTTTGATGAAACATATGCACCCGTAGCAAGATTAGAAGCCATAAGATTGTTATTAGCGTATGCTTGCTCTTTAAACTTCCCATTATATCAAATGGACGTCAAAAGTGCCTTCCTAAACGGATATATTCAAGAAGAAGTGTATGTGAAGCAACCTCCAGGATTTGAAGATCCAAAGTTTCCTACACATGTCTTCAGACTAAAGAAAGCACTCTATGGTCTTAAGCAAGCTCCTCGTGCATGGTATGATAGGTTAAGTACTTTCCTTTGTAATAAAGGTTTTCAAAAAGGTAAGGCTGATACAACCTTGTTCATCAAAAGAACCAAAGGTAATACCTTACTTGTTCAAATTTATGTTGATGATATTATCTTTGGTGCAACTAACGAATCTCTTTGCAAAGATTTCTCTAACATGATGCAAGAAGAATTTGAAATGTCCATGATGGGACAATTAAATTTCTTTCTTGGTTTGCAAATCAAGCAATCAAATGATGGAATATTCATCAATCAATCAAAGTTTTGCAAGGAACTTTTAAAGAAATATGATTTGGATGATTGCAAAGCCATAGCCACACCTATGGGGTCTAATACATATTTAGATCAAGATGAATCCGGTAATCAAGTAGATATTACCAAATATAGAGGTATGATCGGATCTCTTTTATACTTATCTGCAAGTAGACCTGATATTATGTTTAGTGTGTGTCTATGTGCTAGATATCAAGCATCTCCTAGGGAATCACATTTGAGTTCTGTTAAACGGATTTTCAAATATTTGAAAGGAACTACAAATGTTGGATTGTGGTATCCCAAGGGAAGTGTTTGTGATTTGATTGGATATTCTGATTCTGATTATGCTGGTTGCAAGACTGAAAGAAAAAGTACAAGTGGTACTTGTCACCTATTAGGAAATGCTCTTGTTTCATGGTCTTGTAAGAAACAAGCATGTGTTGCTCTAAGTACTGCAGAAGCAGAATATATTGCTGCAGGAAGTTGTTGTGCACAAACTCTATGGCTCAAACAACAACTCAAAGATTATGGCTTAGAGCTGGGATGCATTCCAATTAAATGTGACAACACAAGTGCCATTAATCTCACTAAAAACCCTATCATGCACTCTCGAACTAAGCATATTGATATACGACATCATTTTCTTCGAGATCATGTTATGAGGAAAGATATTGAGATTTCATTTGTGGATACACATAATCAGTTAGCAGACATCTTTACTAAGCCTCTTCCTAAAGAATCATTTTTCAAGATAAGAAGAGAACTAGGTATATTAGATGAGCATGATATTTAAATGACACATGTTATTGGCATAAACTTTATATGTACATTTGCATTATGTGTTTAAATGCTTATATATGAAAATGTGTTACATAGGATTCTAGAGCCTAGAACATGTAAAAATGTCCTAGTAATCGATTACCCTAGGATCTGTAATCGATTATTCATGTCCTAAGTCCTCGTGCTCGCTGGAAATACTTGAGTAATCGATTATTCAAACTGCCATAATCGATTACATGTTCAAAAGTTTGAAATTTTCAAATCTACAACTGCTGTAATCGATTACCTTAACTACCGTAATCGATTACACGCACGATTTTCTCTATAAAATCAGCATTTGTCCTCTGCCCTTTTGCCTACCTTTCTTCATATACAATCTTTCTTCTTCTAAGTCTTATTTCGCCATGGGGTCTCTTCCACGTCCCTCAAATGTATCCTCTCCAATTAATGTTTCTCGAAGGGAATCCTCCACAGATCCTCTGGTGTTGTCTCGCTATCGCATTGATGTTCAAACCAATGCTGCATCGGCTGGACTATCTCCCTTTTATACCATTCCTTCAAACTTCTCACAAGAAACCAAGGTTATACTAGAAAGGATGGATATCTTGTCACTCCGTCTTTCTCAGAAGTTGGGCCAACTGGAGGATACCATTCGGTCTCGTTTTATACTTGTGGAACATCGCATCGAGGCCATGCACTCCTTCCTGCGTAAGGAAATTGAGAGCCTTCAAGAACTTGACCCTTCTGAGAACTCTGAGGATTCTAGTCAAGTCTAAATTCTGAAGTCTTGTATCTCTATATAATTACCTATTTACCATTAGGATTTCCCTATTTTCGCAAAATGGCTTTATCTAGTTGTTGTAATCCCTCTACTACATATGTTTGATATGTCTTAATATGTACTTTTATGTATTTGCTCTCTTATATATATATATAAGTGCTGGTTGTTCATGTTTTACATGTTTACCCCCATCCCCCATGCTTTATATTGCAATATATACTTGTATGTATGCCTGTACATTTTTTGCCTTTTCTTCTTTTTGATGAAGTCAAAAGGGGGAGAAAGGTTCAGTGTCTTTAAAGATCATATGCAGGAATTCAACGAGTACATTAGAAAGGGGGAGAAATATCAGAAATACTAGATTTTATCAAAAAGGGGGAGATAAGCATCACGAATGCATAAATGATCTTCAAAGAGTCAAGTATGTGTTTGCCATCATCAAAAAGGGGGAGATTGTGAAGAAGGTCTTGCTCCTGACCCTGGCTGTGGTTTTGATGACGACAAACTCATCAACAAAAAGAAGAAAAGAAGACTTCAAAGAAATCAAGCACTCAAGTCCATCAATAGTCTAGAAGTCTTAGAATTAGGTGAGTTATGCTTCTAAAGGTTTATTAAAGCATAAAGGCTCTCAAAATACCTAATCTAATCAAGCTAAGTGTTTTCATAACTTAAAAGAAGTAGAAAACCTTAAGCAAGTCTCAAAGAATAAGTTTCTGGAAAATGGGCTTCTGTGTAATCGATTACACCATTATGGTAATCGATTACACCAAGGCTAGTAATCGATTACTCCAGTCTTGTAATCGATTACATGTTTGAAATTCAAATTCAAACTGAAACGGTCACTTATGTAATCGATTACACTAAGTATGGTAATCGATTACCAGAACGAAAAAGTGCATTTTTTCATGAACCATTGTGTCCCAAACCTTTTGAAAAGGGTTGTGATGATTCAAGGCCGTTTCCCTTGCCTATATAAAGACCATTTGAGTCCAGAAAACATAACAACAACATAGAACACACAACACACACGAAATAAACACATTTCACATGAGAAAAACACATTAGGCCAAAGTTCTTTTAAAATTGGTTCATCTTTTAGAACCTAAATCTTTTGGAGCCTAAATTCTGAGTTCATGATCTTCATGTTTACAAGAACACATTAGTTGTTCATATCTTGAAGAACTCAGAATTGTATTATGCTTAAAAGCCTTAAAGCATAATTTCTCATTTTCAATCCAATTGTGTGTTAAAGGATTGAGACAGCCAAGTGTAATATCTTCTTCATCTCTTTCTGTAAGATTGAGTTTTTCACCGTGGTATTCGGTGAAGGGTTGTTGTCACTGAAAGTGGTTTGCTTTCAGGGTCTTGATTGAAGACAAGTTTGTCTTCAAGGTCTGAGGGTGGTTTGCCTTCAGGAACTGAAAGTGGTTTGCTTTCAGGGGCTGTTGAAAGCGGTTTGCTTTCACAGGATATTGGTAGAAGTTCTTGGGGTCCTTGGGTTAGGAACTTGTAAGAAATTCATATCAATAGTGGAAAAATCCTCAAGGGGTTTTCTTGAGGGACTGGACGTAGTCTTCGGTGGATTGAAGGCGAACCAGGATAAATCTTGTGTGTGATTCTGTTTATCCTTCACATTTACTTTCAAGTATTGTTCATATCCGCTGCAATCACAAAGATCAACTCGTGATCATCATAAACTTGAAAGTAACGATTTCAATAAGGCGAAAATTGGGGCAACACTGATTCACCCCCCCCCCCTCTCAGGTTGCTATCTGTTCTAACAGGTTTTACTATAGACTCTAGGATTTTAGACTGATTTTAGGGTTTTAGGCCGGATTTAGGGCTTTTTGATGAACTTTAGGGCTTTTGGCCGATTTCAGGGTTTTCTACCGATTTCAGGGTTTTTGCGCTGACTATAGTATATAGGGTGTTTGGACGATTTTGGGGCTCCAGGTTAATTTTATGGTTTTTCTGTAGACTCGAGGCTCTTAGTCTAATTTTAGGGTTTTCAGCCTATTATAGGGTTTTAGGCCGGCTTTAGGGTTGACTAATCCTTTTTAGGGATTATGGCCGATTTCAGCGTTTTTCCGCAGACTATAGGATAGTCGTTTTGGTCGATTTAAGGGCTCCGAGTCAATTTTATAGTTTTTCTGTAGACTCGAGGCTTTTAGACTGATTTAAGGGCTTTTGCCCTATTTTAGGGTTTTAGGCCGGATTAAAGGCTTTTAGACCGATTTAAGGGCTTTCGGCTTATTATAGGGTTTTAGGCTGGCTTTAAGGTTTTCTGATCAACTTTAGGGCTTTTGTCCGATTTCAGGGATTCCGGCTGATTTCATGGTATTTCCGCTAACTATAGTATAGGGTATTTGGACTATTAAAGTGTTGCGGGTCAATTTTTTGGTTTTTGTGTAGACTCTAGTCTTTTAGACTAAATTTTGGGTTTTCGGCTTATTTTAGGGTTTGAGGCCGGCTGAAGGGTTTTTAGACTGATTTTAGTATTTCCGGCTTATTATACGGTTTGAGGCTGACTTTAGGTTTTTTTGATCAACTTTAGGGATTTTTCCAATTTCAGGGTTTTCGACCGATTTTAGGGTTTTTCCGCTAACTATAGTATAGGGTATTTGGACGATTTAAGGGCTTTGGGACAATTTTATGGTTTTTCTGTAGACACTAGGCTTTTAGAATGATTTTAGGGTTTTCGGCTTATAATAGGGTTTTAGGCTGACTATAGGGTTTTCTGATCAACTTTAGGGCTTTTGGCCGATTTTAGGGTTTTCGTCCGATTCAGGGTTTTTCCGCTTACTGTAGCAAAGGGTATTTGGACGATTTAAGGGCTCCGAGTCATTTTTGTGGTTTTTTGTAGAATCTAGGCTATTAGACTGATTTTAGGGTTTTCGGCTTATTATAGGGTTCTGGGCCGACTTTAGGGCTTTCTGATCAACTTTAGGGCTTTTGGCCGATTTCTGGGTGTTTCCGCTGACTATAGTATAGTGTGTTTGGAGGATTTAAGGGCTTCGGGTCAATTTTAGGGTTTTTCTGTAGAGTCTAGGCTTTTAGACTAATTTTAGGGTTTTCGTATTATTATAGGGTTTTAGGCCGGCTTTAGGGCTTTCTGATCAACTTTAGGGCTTTTGGCCGATTTCCAGCTTTAGGGCTTTTAGACTGATTTTAGGGTTTTCTGCTTATTGTAGGGTTTTAAGGTGGATCTAGGGTTTTCTGATGTACTTTAGGGATTCTGGACGATTTCAGCGTTTTTGGCCGATTTCAGCGTTTTTTCGCTGACTATAGTATAAGGTTTTTGGACTATTTAAGGTCTTCGGGTCAATTTTATAATATTTCGGTAAACTCTAGGCTTTTAGACTAATTTTAGGCTTTTCGGATTATTTTAGGGTTTGAGGCCGGCTTAAAGGCTTTTAGACAGATTTTAGTGTTTTCGTCTTATTATAGGGTTTTAGTCTGACTTTAGGGTTTCCGGATCAACTTTAAGGCTTTTTTGCAATTTCAGGGTTTTCGACCGATTTCATGGTTTTTCCGCTGACTATAGCATAGGGTAATTGGACGATTTAAGGCCTTCGAATCATTTTTATTGATTTTTTTTGTAGACTCTAAGGTATTAGACAAATTTTAGGGTTTTGGGCTTATTATAGAGTTTGAGGTCGGCTTTAGGGCTTTCTAATCAACTTTAGGGCTTTCTAATCAACTTTAGGGCTTTTGGCCGATTTCAGGGTTTCTGGCCGATTTCAGGGTTTTTCCGCTCACTATAGCATAGGGTATTTGGACGATTTAAGGGCTCCGAGTCATTTTTATGGTTTTTCTGTAGTCTCTAGGCTTTTAGACTGATTTTAGGGTTTTCGGCTTATTATAGGGTTTTAGGATGAATTTAGGGCTTTTTGATCAATTTTAGGCATTTTGGCCGATTTTAAGGTTTTGTGCCGATTTCATGGTTTTTGAGCTGACTATAGTATAGGGTGTTTGGACGATTTTGGGGGCTCCAAGTCAATTTTATGGTTTTTCTGTAGACTCTAGGCTCTTAGACTAATTTTAGGATTTTCGGCTTATTATAGGATTTTTAGTCGGCTTTAGGGTTTTCTAATAAACTTTTGGGTTTTCGGCCAATTGCAGGGTTTTTCCGCAGACTTTAATATAGTCTTTTTGGACGATTTTAGGGCTCCGGGTAAATTTTACGGTTTTTCTGTAGACTCTAGGCTTTTAAAGTGATTTTAGGGTTTTAGGCCGGATTTAGGGCTTTTAGACTGATTTTAGGGTTTTCGGCTTATTATAGGGTTTTAGGCCGGCTTTAGGGTTTTCTATTCAACTTTAGGTCTTTTGGCCAATTCAGGGTTATCGACCGATTTTAGGGTATTTATGCAGATTATAGCATAGGGTATTTGACGATTTAAGGGCTCCGGGTCATTTTTATGGTTTATCTGTAGACTCTAGGCTTTTAGACTGATTTTTGGTTTTTTGGCTTATTATAGGGTTTAAGGCCGGCTTTTGGGCTTTTAGACTGATTTTAGGGTTTTGGCTTATTGTAGGGTTTTAGGCCAACTTTAGGGTTTTCTAATCAACTTTAGGGCTATTGGTTGATTTCAAGGTTGTCGTCTGATTTCAGGGTGCTTCCACTGACTGTAACATAGGGTATTTGGACGATTTAAGGGCTCCGAGTCATTTTTATGGTTGTTTTGTAAACTATAGGCTATTAGACTCATTTCAGGGTTTTCGGCTTATTATAGGGTTTAAGGCCGGCTTTAGGGTTTTTAGATCAACTTTATGTCTATTTTGCCGATTTTTGGGTTTTCATCCGATTTCATGGTTTTTCCGCTGACTGTAGCATAGGGTATTTGGACGATTTAAGGGCTCCAAATCATTTTTATGGTTTTTTTTGTAGACTCTAGGCTATTAGACTGATTTTAGGGTTTTCGGCATATTATAGGGTTTTAGGCCAGCTTTAGGGTTTTCTGATCAACTCTAGGGCTTTTGGCCGATTTCAGGGTTTCTGGCCGATTTCATAGTTTTTCTGCAGTCTATAGTATAGGGTATTTGGACTATTTAAGGGCTCTGGGTCAATTTTTTGGTTTTTGTGTAGACACTAGTTTTTTAGACCTATTTTAGGGTTTTCTGCTTATTATATTGTTTTAGGCCAGTTTTTGGTGCTTTAGACTGATTTTAGGATTTTCGGCTTATTGTAGGGTTTCAGGCCTGCTTAAGGGTTTTCTGATCAACTTTTGGGCTTTTGGCCTATTTTAGGGTTTTTTCGCTCACTATAGCATAGGTTATTTGGACGATTTAAGGGGTCCGAGTCATTTTTATGATTTTTCGGTAGACTTTAGGCTTATTTTAGGGTTTTCGGCTTATTATAGGGTTTTAGGCTGGATTTAGGGCTTTTTGATCAACTTTAGGGCTTTTGGCCAATTTCAAGGTTTTTGCGCTGACTATAGTATAGGGTGTTTGGACGATTTGGGGTGTCCGGGTGAATTTTATGGTTTTCTTGTAGACTCTAGGCTCTTAGACGTATTTTAGGGTTTTCAGCATCTTATAGGGTTTTAGGCCGGCTTTAGGGCTTTTAGACTGATTTTAGGGTTTTCGACTTAATGTAGGGTTTTAGGCCAGCTTTAGGGTTTTATGATCTTATTTAGGGATTTTGGACGATTTCAGAGTTTTTGGCCGATTTCAGGCTTTTTTCGCTGACTATAGTATAGGGTTTTTGGACGATTTAAGGGCTCTAGGTCAATTTTATGATTTTTCGGTAAACTCAAGGCTTTTAGACTGTTTTAGGATTTTCGTCTTATTTTAGCATTTGAGGCTGGTTTAAGGGATTTTAGACTGATTTTAGGGTTTTCTGATAAACTTTAGGGCTTTTTTTTCGATTTCAGGGTTTTCAACTGATTTCAGGGTTTTTCTGCTGACTATAGGGTATTTTGACAATTTAAGGGCTCCGGGACAATTTTGTGGTTTTTCTGTAGACACTAGCTTTTAGAATGATTTTAGGGTTTTCGTCTTATTATAGGGTTTTAGGCCGGCTTTTAGACTGGTTTTAGGGTTTTCATCTTATTGTACGGTTTTAGGACGACTTAAGGGCTTTTTGATCAACTTTAGGGCTTTTGGCCGATTTCAGGGTTTTTCCACTGACTATATAGTATAGGGTGTTTGGACGATTTAAGGGCTCCGGGTTAACTTTATGGTTTTTCTTTAGACTCAAGGCTCTTAGACTAATTTTAGTGATCTCTACTTATTATAGGATTTTAGGCTGGTTTAGGGTTTACTAATCAACTTTTGGGTTTTCAGCCGATTGCAGGGTTTTTCCGCAGACTATAATATAGTCTTTTTGAACGATTTATGGGCTCCGGGTCATTTTTATGGATTTTCTGTAGAGTCTAGGCTTTTAGACTAATTTTAGGGTTTTTGCCCAATTTTAGGGTTTTAGGCCGGATTTCGGGCTTTTACACTGATTTTAGGGTTTTCGGCTTATTATAGGTTTTTAGGCCGGCTTTAGGGTTTTCTAATCAACTTTAGGGCTATTGGCCAATTTCAGGGTTTTCGACAGATTTGAGGGTTTTTCTGCAACATAGGGTATTTGACGATTTAAGGGCTCCGGGTAATTTTTATGGTTTTTCTGTAGACTCTAGGGTTTTAGACTGATTTTAGGTTTTTTTTTGCTTATTATAGGGTTTTAGGCCGGCTTTTGGGCTTTTCGAGTGATTTTAGGGTTTTCGTCTTGTTGTAGGGTTTTAGGCCAGCTTTAGGGTTTTCTAATCAAATTTAGGGCTTTTGGCCGATTTCAGGGTTTTTCCGCTGACTATTGCATAGGGTATACAAACGATTTAAGGGCTCCGAATCAATTTTATGGTTTTTTTGTAGACTCTAGGTTATTAGACTGATGTCAGGGTTTTCGGCTTATTGTAGGATTTTAGGCCAAGTTTAGGGTTTTTTGATCACATTTAGGGCTTATGGCCGATTTCAAGGTTTCCGCTAATTGTAGTATAGGGTATTAGGCCGATTTAAGGCTCCGGGTCAATTTTATGGTTTTTCTGTAGATTCTAGGCTATTAGGCTGACTTTAGGGTTTTCGGCTTATTATAAGTTTTAGGCCGGTTTTTGGTGCTTTTAGAATGATTTTAGGGTTTTCGGCTTATTGTAGGGTTTTATGCTAGCTTTAGGGTTTTCTGATCAACTTCAGGGCTTTTGGCCGATTCAGGGTTTTCGGCCGATTTTAGGGTTTTTCTGCAGACTATAGCATACGGTATTTGGACGAATTAAGTGGTCCGGGTCATTTTATGGTTTTTCTGTAGACTCTAGGCTCTTAGATTAATTTTAGGATTTTCGGCTTATTATAGGATTTTTAGCCGGCTTTAGGGTTTTCTAATCAACTCTTGGGTTTTCGGCCAATTGCAGGGTTTTTCTGCAGACTTTAATATAGTCTTTTTCGACGATTTAAGGGCTCCGAGTAAATTTTGTGGTTTTCTGTATACTTTAGGCTTTTAAACTTATTTTAGGGTTTTCGCCCTATTTTAGGGTTTTAGGCTGGATTTAGTGATTTTAAACTGATTTTAGGGTTTTCGGCTTATTACAGGGTTTTAGGCCGACTTTAGGGTTTTCTAATCAACTTTAGGGCTTTTGGCCGATTTTAGTGTTGTCGTCCGATTTCAGGGTTTTTCCGCTCACTATAGGATAGGGTAGTTGGAGGATTTAAGGGGTCCGATTCATTTTTATGGTTTTTCGGTAGACTCTAGGCTTTTAGACTTATTTTAGGGTTTTCAGCGTATTATAGGGTTTTAGGCTGGATTTAGGGCTTTTTGATCAACTTTAGGGCTTTTGGCCAATTACAGGGTTTTTTGCCGATTTCAAGGTTTTTGCGCTAACTATAGTATAGGGTGTTTGGACGATATGGGGTCTCCGGGTGAATTTTATGGTTTTCTTGTAGACTCTAGGCTCTTAGATTGATTTTAGGGTTTTCGGTATCTTATAGGGTTTTAGGCCGGCTTTAGGGCTTATAGACTGATTTTAGGGTTTTCGGCTTATTGTAGGGTTTTAGGCCGGCTTTAGGGTTTTCTGATCTACTTTAAGGATTTTGGACGATATCAGAGTTTTTTGGCCGATTTCAGGGTTTTTTCGCTGACTATAGTATACGGTTTTTGGACGATTTGAGGGCTCTATGTCAATTTTATGATTTTTCAGTAAACTCTAGGCTTTTAGACTTTTTTAGGGTTTTCGTCTTATTTTAGCATTTGAGGCTGGTTTAAGGGCTTTTAGACTGATTTGGGTTTTCTGATCAACTTTAGGGGTTTTTTCCGATTTCAGGGTTTTCGACCGATTTCAGGGTTTTTCCGCTGACTATAGTATAAGGTATTTTGACAATTTAAGGGCTCCGGGACAATTTTATGGTTTTTCTGTAGACACTAGGCTTTTAGAATGATTTTAGGGTTTTCGGCTTAGTATAGGGTTTTAGGCCGGCTTTTTGGGCTTTTAGACTGGTTTTAGGGTTATCGTCTTATTGTACGGTTTTAGGTCGGCTTTAGGGCTTTTTGATCAACTTTAGGGCTTTTGGCCGATTTCAGGGTTTTTCCGCTGACTATAGTATAGGGTGTTTGGACGATTTAAGGGCTCCGGGTCAAATTTTTGATTTTTGTGTAGACTCTAGGCTTTTAGACTGATTTTAGGGTTTTCGGCTTATTTCTGGGTTTTAGGCCGACTTTTGGTGCTTTTAGACTGATTTTCGGGTTTTAGGCTTATTGTAGGGTTTTATGCCAGCTTTAGGGTTTTCTGATCAAGTTTAGGGCTTTGGGCCGATTTCAGGGTTTTCGGCCGAGTTTAGGGTTTTTCCGCTGACTATAGCATTGGGTATTTGGACGATTTAAGGGCTCTGAGTCATGTTTATGGTTTTTCGGTAGACTCTAGGCTATTAGACTGATTTTAGGGTTTTCGGCTTATTATAGTGCTTTAGGCCGGCTTTAGGGCTTTTTGACCAACTTTAGGGCTTTTGTCCGATTTTAGGGTATTTTCGCTGACTATATAGTGTAAGGTATTTGGACTATTTAAGGGCTAAGAGTCAATTTTTTGGTTTTTGTGTAAACTCTAGGCTTTTAGACTGATTTTAGGGTTTTTGGCTTATTATAGGGTTTTAGGCCGATTTTTGGTGCTTTTAGAATGATTTTAGGGTTTTCGGCTTATCGTAGGATTTTATGCCAGTTTTAGGGTTTTCTGATCAACTATAGGGCTTTTGGCCGATTTCGTGGTTTTCAGACAATTTCAAGGTTTTTCCGCAAACTATAGCATAGGGTATTTGGACAATTTAAGGGCTCCGGGTCATTTTTATGGTTTTTCTGTAGAATTTAGGCTTTTAGACTGGTTTTAGGGTTTTCGTCTTATTGTACGGTTTTAGGACGACTTTAGGGCTTTTTGATCAACTTTAGGGCTTTTGGCCGATTTCAGGGTTTTTTCGCTGACTATAGTATAGGGTGTTTGGACGATTTAAGGGCGCCGGGTCAACTTTATTGTTTTTCTGTAGACTCAAGGCTCTAAGACTAGTTTTAGCGATTTCTACCTATTATAGGATATTAGGCCGGTTTAGGGTTTTCTAATCAACTTTTGGGTTTTCGGCCGATTGCTGGGTTTTTCCGCAGACTATAATATAGTCATTTTGGACGATTTATGGGCTCCTGGTCAATTTTACGGTTTTTCTGTAAAGTCTAACCTTTTAGACTGATTTTAGGGTTTTCGCCCGATTTTAGGGTTTTAGGCCGGATTTCGGGCTTTTAGACTTATTTTAGGGTTTTCGGCTTATTATAGGTTTTTAGACCGGCTTTAGGGTTTTCTAATCAACTTTAGGGCTTTTGGCTGATTTCAGGGTTTTTGACAGATTTCAGGGTTTTTCCGCAGCATAGGGTATTTGACGATTTAAGGGCTCCGTGTAATTTTTATGGTTTTTCTGTAGACTCTAGGCTTTTAGACTATTTTTAGGGTTTTTTTGATTATTATAGGGTTTTAGGCCGGCTTTTTGGCTTTTAGAGTGATTTTAGGGTTTTCGGCATGTTGTAGGGTTTTAGGCCAGCTTTAGAGTTTTCTAATCAACTTTAGGGCTTTTGGCCTTTTTCAGGGTTTTTCCGTTGACTATTGCATAGGGTATATGGACGATTTAAGGGCTCCGAATCATTTTTATGGTTTTTTAGTAGACTCTAGGCTATTAGACTGATTTTAGGGTTTTTGTCTTATTGTAGGATTTTAGGCCGACTTTATGGTTTTCTGATCACATTTAGGGCTTATGGCCGATTTCAAGGTTTCCGCTAATTATAGTATCGGGTATTAGGACGATTTAAGGGCTCCGTGCCTATTTTATGGTTTTTCTGTAGATTCTAGGCTTTTAGGCTGATTTTAGGGTTTTTGGTTTATTATAGGGTTTTAGGTCGGTTTTTGGTGCTTTTAGAATGATTTTAGGGTTTTTGGCATATTGTAGGGTTTTAAGGCAGCTTTAGGATTTTCTGATCAACTTCCGGGCTTTTGGCCGATTCAAGGTTTTCGGTCGATTTTACGGTTTTTCCGCAAACTATAGCATAGGGTATTTGGACGATTTAAGGGCTCCGGGTCACTTTATGGTTTTTCTGTAGACTTTAGGCTCTTAGACTAATTTTAGGATTTTCGGCTTATTATAGGATTTTTAGCCGGCTTTAGGGTTTTCTAATTAACTTTTGGGTTTTCGGCCAATTGCAGGGTTTTTCCGCAGACTTTAATATAGTCTTTTTGGACGATTTAAGGGCTCCGAGTAAATTTTATGGTTTTTCTGTACACTCTAGGCTTTTAAACTGATTTAAGGGTTTTCACCCAATTGTAGGGTTTTAGGCCGACTTTAGGGTTTTCTAATCAACTTTAGGGCTTTTGGCCGATTTCAGGGTTTTTGACCGATGTAAGGGTTTTTACGCAGACTATTGCATAGATTATTTCACGATTTAAGGGCTCCGGGTCATTTTTATGGTTTATCTGTAGACTCTAGGCTTTTAGACTGCTTTTAGGGATTTTTAGCTTAATATAGGGTTTTGGGCCGGCTTTTGTGCTTCTAGACTGATTTTAGGGTTTTGCCTTATTGTAGGGTTTTAGGCCGACTTTAGGGTTTTCTAATCAACTTTAGGGATTTTGGCCGATTTCATGGTTTTTCCGCTGACTGTAACATAGGGTATTTGGACGATTTAAGGGCTCTGAGTCATTTTTATGGTTTTTTTGTAAACTCTACGCTATTAGACTTATTTTAGGGTTTTCGGCTTATTATAGGGTTTAAGGCCGGCTTTAGGGGTTTTTGGATCAACTTTAGGGCCATTTTGGCCGATTTCTGGGTTTTCGTCTGATTTCAGGGTTTTTCCGTTGATTGTAGATAGGGTATTTGGACGATTTAAGGGCTCCAAATCATTTTTAGGCCAGCTTTAGGATTTTCTGATCAAATTTGGGGCTTTTGGCCGATTTTAGGGTTTTCGGCCGATTTTAGGGTTTTTCCGCTCACTATAGCATAGTGTATTTGGACGATTTAAGGGCTCCAAGTCATTTTTATGGTTTTTCAGTAGACTCTAGGCTTTTAGACTTATTTTAGGGTTTTAGGCTTATTATAGGGTTTTAGGCTGGATTTAGGGCTTTTTGATCAACTTTATTGCTTTTGGCCAATTTCAGGGTTTTCTGCCGATTTCAGGGTTTTTGCACTGACTATAGTTTAGGGTGTTTGAACGATTTAAGGGTTCTAGGTCAATTTTATGATTTTTCGGTAAACTCAAAGCTCTTAGACTGATTTTAGGGTTTTCTGATCAACTTTAGGGCTTTTTTCCGATTTAGGTTTTTCGACCGATTTCAGGGTTTTTCCGCTGACTATAGTATAGGGTATTTTGACAATTTAAGCGCTCTAGGACTATTTATGGTTTTTCTGTAGACACTAGGCTTTTAGAATGATTTTAGGGTTTTCGGCTTGTTATAGGGTTTTAGGCCGGCTTTAGGGGCTTTTAGACTGGTTTTAGGGATTTCGGATTATTGTACAGGTTTAGGTCGACTTTAGGGCTTTTTGATCAACTTTAAGGCTTTTGGCCGATTTCAGGGTTTCTGGCCGATTTCAGGGTTTTTCCGCAGACTATAGTATAGGGTATTTGGACTATTTAAGGGCTGCGGGTTAATTTTTTGGTTTTTGTGTAGACTCTAGGCTTTTAGACCGATTTTAGGGTTTGCGGCTTATTATAGGGTTTTAGGCCGGATTTAAGGCTTTATGATCAACTTTAGGGCTTTTGTCAGATTTAAGGGTTTTTGCGCTGACTATAGTATAGGGTATTTGGACTATTGAAGGGCTCTGAGTCATGTTTATTGTCTTTCGGTAGATTCTAGGTTATTACCCTGATTGTAGGGTTTTCAGCTTATTATAGGGTTTTAGGCCGGCTTTAGGGCTTTTTGACCAACTTTATGGCTTTTGGCCGATTTCAGGGTATTTCCGCTGACTATATAGTGTAAGATATTTGGACTATTTAAGGGCTAAGAGTCAACTTTTTCGTTTTTGTGTAGACTGATTTTAGGGTTTTTGGCTAATTTTAGAGTTTTAGGCCGATTTTTGGTGCTTTTAGACTGATTTTAGGGTTTTCGGCTTATCGTAGGGTTTTATGCCAGCTTTAGGGTTTTCTGATCAATTATAGGGCTTTTGGCCGATTTCAGGGTTTTCGGCCAATTTCAAGGTTTTTCCGCAGACTATGGCATAGGGTATTTGGACGATTTAAGGGCTCCGGGTCATTTTTATGGTTTTTCTGTAGACTTAAGGCTTTTAGACTGATTTTAGGGTTTTCAGCTTATTATAGGTTTTTAGGCCGGTTTAGGGTTTTCTAATCAACTTTTGGGTTTTCGGCCGATTGCAGGGTTTTCCCGCAGACCATACTATAGTCTTTTTGGACGATTTATGTGCTCTAGGTCAATTTATGGTTTTTTTTGTAGACTCTAGGCTTTTAGACCGATTTTAGGGTTTTCGCCCTATTTTTGGGTTTTAGGCTGGATTTCGGGCTTTTAGACTGATTTTAGGGTTTTCGGGTTATTATAGGTTTTTAGGTCGGCTTAAGGGTTTTCTAATCAACTTTACGGCTTTTGGCCAATTTCAGGGTTTTCGACCGATTTCAGCGTTTTTTCGCACACTATAGCATAGGGTAATTGACGATTTAAGGGCTCCGGGTAATTTTTATGGTTTTTCATTAGACTCTAGGCTTTTAGACTGATTTTAGGGTTTATTGGCTTATTATAGGATTTTAGGCCGGCTTTTGGGCTTTTAGACTGATTTTAGGGTTTTCGGCTTGTTGTAGGGTTTTAGGCCGGTTTTAGGGTTGTCTAATTAATTTTAGGGCTTTTGGCCGATTTCAGGGTTTTTCCGCTGACTATAGCATAGGGTATTTGGACGATTTAAGGGCTCCGAATCATTTTTATGGTTTTTTTGTAGACTCTAGGCTTAGGGTTTTCAGCTTATTTTAGTGTAAGGTATTTGTACGATTTAAAGGCTCCGGGTAAATTTTATGGTTTTTATGTAGACTCTAGGCTTTTAGACTGATTTTAGTGTTTTGGGCTTTTTTAGGGTTCTAGGTCGGCTGTAGGGTTTTAGACTGATTTTAGGGTTTTCGGCTTATTGTAGGGTTTTAGCACGACTTTAGGGTTTTCTAATCAACTTTAGGGCTATTGGCCGATTTCAGAGTTTTCGACCGATTTCATGATTTTTCCGCAGACTAGAGCATAGGGTATTTGACGATTTAAGGGTTTCGGGTCATTTTTATGGTTTTTCAGTAGACTCTAGGCTATTAGACTGATTATAGGGTTTTCGGCTTATTATAGGGTTTTAGGCCGGATTAAGGGTTTTTTGATCAACTTTAGGGCTTTTGACCGATTTCAGGGTTTCCGGCCAATTTCAGGGTTTTTCCGCTGACTATAGTTTAGGGTATTTGGATTATTTAAGTGCTCCGAGTCAATTTTTTGGTTTATGTGTAGACTGCAGGGTTTTAGACTAATTTTAGGGTATTCAACTTATTATAAGGTTTTAGGCTGGCTTTTGGTGCTTTTAGACTGATTTTAGGGTTTTAGGCCGGCTTAAGGGTTTTCTGATCAACTTTAGGGCTTTTGGCCGATTTCAGGGTTTCCGGCGGATATCAACGTGTTTCCGCTGACTATAGTTTAAGGTATTTGGACTATTTAAGGGCTTCGGGTCAATTTTTTGGATTTTGTGTAGACTCTAGGCTTTTAAACTAATTTTAGGGTATTCGGATTATTTTAGGTTTTAGGACGGCTTTTGGATCTTTTAGACTGATTTTAGGGTTTTCGGCTTATTGAAGGGTTTTAGGCCGACATTAGGGCTTTGTGATCAACTTTACGAGTTTTGGCTGATTGTAGGGTTTTCGGCTAGTTTCAGGGTTTTTCCGCTGACTATTGAATAAGGTATTAGGACGATTTAAGGGCTGTGGGTCAATTTTCTGGTTTTTCTGTAGACTCTAGGCTTTAAGACTAATTTTAGGGGTTCCTGCTTCTTATAGGGTTTTTTAATCAACTTTTGAGGTTTTGGCTGATTTTAGGGTTTTCGGCTAATTTCAGGGTTTTTCCGTAGACTATTAGAAAGATTTAAGGGATCCGTGTCTATTTTATGGTTTTTCTGTAGATCTAGGCTTTTGGACTGATTTTAGTGTTTTCGGCTTTTTTAGGGTTCTAGGTCGGCTGTAAGGCTTTTAGACTGATTTTAGGGTTTTCGGCTTATTATATAGGGTTCAAGGTCGGCTTTAGGGTATTTGTACGATTTAGGGCTCCGCGTCATTTTTATGGTTTTTCTGTATGTTCTAGGCTTTTAGGCTGATTTTAGGGGTTTCCTCCGATTTCAGGGTTTTTCCGCTGACTATAGTATAGGGTATTTAGAAGATTTTAGGGCTCCATGTCATGTTTATGGTTTTTCGGTAGACTCTAGGCTATTAGACAAATTTTGGGGTTTTCGGCTTATTATAGGGTTTTAGGCCGGCTTTAGGGTTTTCTAATCAACTTTAGGGCTTTTGGACGATTTTAGGGTTTTCGACCGATAGAATAGGGGTTTACGCAGACTATAGAATAGGGTATTTGACGATTTAAGGGCTCCGGGTCATTTTTATGGTTTATCTGTAGACTCTAGGCTTTTAGACTTATTTTAGGGTTTTTTGGCTTATTATAGGGTTTTAGGTCGGCTTTCGGGCTTTTAGACTGATTTTAGGGTTTTCGGCTTATTATAGGGTTTAAGGCCGGCTTTAGGGTTTTTGGATCAACTTTAGGGCTTTTGGCCGATTTCAGGGTTTTCATCCGATTTCTGGGTTTTTCTACTGACTATAGCATAAGGTATGTAGATTCTAGGCTTTTAGGCGGATTTTAGGGTTTCCGGCTTATTGTAGGGTTTTATGCCAGCTTCAGGGCTTTTGGCCGATTTCAGGATTTTCGGCCGATTTCAGGTTTTTCCACAGACTATATAGCATAGTGTATTTGGACGATTTAAGGGCTCCGGGTCAATTTTAGGGTTTTTCTGTAGACTCTAGGCTTTTAGAATAATTTTAGGGTTTGTGATTTATTATAGGGTTTTAGGCCGGCTTTAGGGCTTTCTGATCAACTTTAGGGCTTTCGTCCGATTTCAGGGTTTCCGACCAATTTCTGGGTTTTTCCGCAGACTATAGTATAGGGATCCGGGTCAATTGTTTGGTTTTTGTGTAGACTCTAGGCTTTTTGACCGATTTTAGGGTTTTCTGCTTATTATGGGGTTTTAGGCCGATATTTGGTGCTTTTAGACTGATTTTTGGGTTTTCAGCTTATTGTAGGGTTGCAGGCATGCTTTAGGGTTTTCTGATCAACTTTAGGTCTTTTGGCCTATTTCAGGGTATTCGGCCGACTTCAGGGTTTTTCCCCTCATTATAGCATAGGGTATTTGGACGATTTAAGGGTCTGGGTCATTTTCATGGTTTTACTGTAAACTCTACGCTTTGAGACTGATTTTAGGGTTTTCGGCTTATTATAGGTTTATAAGCATGATTTCAGGCTTTTTGATCAACTTTAGGGTTTTTGGCCGATTTCAGGGTTTTCTTCCAATTTCAGGGTTTTTGCGCTGACTATAGTGCAGGGTGTTTGGACGATTTAACAACTCTGGGTCAATTTTAGGGTTTTTCTGTAGACTATAGGCTTTTAGACAAATTTTAGGCTTTTCGATTTATTATAGGGTTTTAGACTGGCTTTAGGGCTTTCTAATCAAATTTAGGGCTTTAGTCCAATTTCAAGGTTTTCGGCTTATTTTAGGGTTTTCGGCATATTTCAGGGTTTTTCAGCTAACTGTAGTATAGGGTTTGCTAATCCACATTAGGGCTTTTGGCCGATTACAGGGTTTTTGGCCGATTTCTGGGTATTTCCGCTGATTATAGTATAGGGTATTAGAAAGATTTAAGGGCTCCGGGTCAATTTTATGATTTTTCGGTAAACTCTAGGCTTTTAGACTGATTTTATTGTTTTCAGCTTATTATAGGGTTTTAGGCTGACTTTAGGGTTTTCTGATAAACTTTAGGGCTTTTTTCCAATTTCAGAGTTTTCGACCGATTTCAGGGTTTTTCCGCTGACTATAGCATAGTATATTTGGACAATATAAGGGCTCCGAATCATTTTTATGGTTTTTTTGTAGACTCTAGGCTATTGGATAGATTTTAGGGTTTTCGGCTTATTATAGGGTTTAAGGCCAACTTTAGGGCTTTCTGATCAAATTTAAGGCTTTCGTACGATTTCAGGGTTTTCGACCGATTTCAGGGTGTTTCCGCAAACTATAGTATAGGGTATTTGGACTATTTAAGGGCTCCGGGTCAACTTTTTGGTTTTTGTGTAGACTCTAGGCTTTTAGACCGATTTTAGGGTTTTCGGCTTATTATAGGGTTTTAGGCCGATTTTTGGTGTTATTACACTGATTTTAAGGTTTTCGGCTTATTGTAGGGTTTTAGGCATGCTTTAGGGTTTTCAGCCGATTTCTGGGTTTTTCCGCTCACTATCGCATAGGGTATTTGGACGATTTATGGGCTCCGGTCATTTTTATGGTTTTACTGTAGAACCTAGGCTTTTAGACTGATTTTAGCGTTTTCGGCTTATTATAGCGTTTTAGGCCGGATTTAGGGCTTTTTGATCAACTTTAGGGCTTTTGGCCGATTTCAGGGTTTTTTTTTCTGATTTCTGGGTTTTTGCGCTGACTATATTATAGGGTGTTTGGACGATTTGGGGGCTCCGGGTAATTTTTATGGTTTTTCTGTAGATTCTAGGCTTTTAGGCTGATTTTAGGGTTTTTGGATTATTATAGGGTTTTAGGTCGGCTTTAGGGCTTTCTGATCAACTTTAGGGCTTTTGGCCGATTTCAGAGTGTTTCGGCTTATTTTAGGGTTTTCAGCATATTTCAGGGTTTTTGTGCTAACTATAATATAGGGTAATAGGATGATTTAAGGGCTCCGATACTTTAGGGTTTTTGGACGATTTCAGTGTTTTTGGCCGATTTCAGCGTTTTTTCGCTGACTCCGGGTCAATTTTATGATTTTTCGGTAAACTCTAGGCTTTTAGGCTAATTTTAGGGTTTTCAAATTATTTTAGGGTTTGAGGCCGGCTTACTGGCTTTTAGACTGATTTTTGGTGTTTTCAGCTTATTGTAGGGCTTTAGGCTGACTTTAGGGTTTTCTAATCAACTTTATGGCTTTTTTGCAATTTCAGGGTTTTTGACCGATTTTAAGGTTTTTCCATTAACTATAGCATAGGGTGTTTGGACGATTTAAGGCCTCCGAACCATTTTTATAGTTTTTTTGTAGACTCTAGGCAATTAGACTGATTTTAGGGTTTTCGGCTTATTATAGGTTTTTAGGCCGGTTTTAGGGCTTTCTAATCATCTTTAGGGCTTTTGGCCGATTTCAGGGTTTCCGGCCGATTTCAGGGTTTTTCCGCTCTATCTAGCATAGGGTATTTGGACGATTTAAGGGCTCCGAGTCATTTTTATGGTTTTTCCGTAGACTCTAGGCTTTTAGACTAATTTTAGGGTTTTCGGCTTATTATAGGGTTTTAGGCTGAATTTAGGGCCTTTTGATCAACTTTAGGGCTTTTGGCCGATTTTAGGATTTTCTGCCGATTTCAAGGTTTTTGCGCAGACTATAGTATAGGGTGTTTGGACGATTTGGGGGCTCCGGGTCAATTTTTTGGTTTTTCTGTAGACTGTAGGCTATTAGACTGATTTTAGGGTTTTCGGCTTATTATAGGGTTTTAGGCCGGCTTTAGGGCTTTCTAATCAACTTTAGGGCTTTTGGCCGATTTCAGGGTTTTTCCGCTCACTATAGCATAGGGTATTTGGACGATTTAAGGGCTCTGAGTCATTTTTATGGTTTTTCTATAGACTCTAGGCTCTTAGACTAATTTTGGTGTTTTTCGGCTTTTTTAGGGTTCTAGGTTCGCTGTAAGGCTTTTAGACTGATTTTAGGGTTTTCGACTTATTATATAGGGTTCAAGGCCGGCTTTAGGGTATTTGGACGATTTAAGGGCTCCGGGTCACTTTTATGGTTTTTCTGTATATTCTAGGCTTTGAGGGTGATTTTAGGGTTTTCGGCTTATTATAGGGTTTTAGGCCGGATTTAGGGATTTTTGATCAACTTTAGGACTTTTGGCCGATTTCAGGGTGTTTTCGCTGAGTATAGTATAGGGTGTTTGGACGATTTAAGGGCTCCGTGTCAATTTTAGGGTTTTTTCTCTAGACTCTAGGCTTTTAGACTGATTTTAGGGTTTTCGGCTTATTATAGGGTTTTAGGCTGAAGTTAGGGCTTTTTGATCAACTTTAGGGCTTTTGGCCGATTTTACTATTTTCTGCCGATTTCAGGGTTTTTGCGCAGACAATAGTATAGGGTGTTTGGACGATTTGGGGGCTCCGGGTCAATTTTATGGTTTTTCTGTAGACTCTAGGCTCTTAGACTAATTATAGGGTTTTAGGCTTATTATAGGGTTTTAGGGCGGCTTTAGGGTTTGTTAATGAACTTTAGGGTTTTCGGCCGATTTCAGGGTTTTTCCGCAGTATATAGTATAGTCTTTTTGGACGATTTAAGGGCTCCTGGTCAATTTTATAGTTTTTCTGTAGACTCTAGGCTTTTAGACTGACTTAAAGGTTTTCGCCATATTTTTGGGTTTTAGGCCAGATTAAGGGCTTTTAGACTGATTTTAAGGTTTTCGGCTTATTATTGGGTTTAGGGCAACTTTAGGTCTTTTGGCCGATTTCAGGGTTCTTCCGCTGACTATAGTATAGGGTATTTGGACTATTTAAGTGCTCCGGGTCAATATTTTTGTTCTTGTGTAAACTGTAGGCTTTTAGACTGATTTTAGGGTATTCGGCTTCTTATAGGGTTTCAGGCCGTCTTTTGGTGCTTTTAGACTGATTTTAGGGTTTTCGGCTTATTGTAGGGTTTTATGCCGGCTTAAGGGTTTTCTGATCTACATTAGGGCTTTTGGCCGATTTCAGGGTTTCCGGCCGATATGAAGGTTTTTCCACTGACTATATAGTATAGGGTATTTGTATTATTTAAGGGCTCCGGGTCAATTGTTTGGATTTTGTGTAGACTCTAGGCTTTTAGACTTATGTTAGGGTATTCGGCTTGTTATAAGGTTTTAGGACGGCTTTTGGTGCTTTCCGACTGATTTTAGGGTTTTCGGCATATTTCAGGTTTTTCCACTAACTATAGCATAGGGTATTTGGACGATTTAAGGGCTTTGGGTCATTTTATGGTTTTTTTTGTAGACTATAGGAAATTAGAATGATTTTAGGGTTTTCGACTTAATATAGGGTTTTTGGCCGGCTTTAGGGTTTTCTGAACAACTTTAGAGCTTTTGGCCGATTTCATGGTTTTTCCGCTAGTTATAGTATAGGGTATTTGGAAGATTTATGCGCTCCGTTTCAATTTTATGGTTTTTCTATAAACTCTAGGCTTTTAGACTGATTTTACGGTTGACGGCTTATGTAGGGTTTTAGGCTTACTTTAGGGCTTTCTGATCAACTTTAGCGCTTTTGGCTGATTTCAGGGTTTCTGGCCGATTTCAGGGTTTTTCCGCTTACTATATAGTATAGGGTATTTGGACTATTTAAGTGCTTAGGGTCAATTTTTTGGTTTTTGTGTAGACTGTAGACTCTAGGCTTTTAGTCTGATTTTAGGGTTTTCGGCTTTTTAAAGGGTTTTTGGCCGACTTTAGGGTTTTGGATGATTTAAGGGATTCTCCGCTGACTATTGTATAGGGTATTAGAACGATTTAATGTCTCCGGGGCAATTTTATGGTTTTTCTGTAGACTCTAGGCTTTTAGACTGATTTTAGTGTTTTCGGCTTTTTTAGGGTTCTAGGCCGGCTTTAGGGCTTTTAGATTGATTTTAGGGTTTTCGGCTTATTATAGGGTTTAAGGCCGGCTTTAGGGTTTTTGATCAACTTTAGGGCTATTTGACAATTTCAGGGTTTTTGGACGATTTCTGGGTTTTTCCGCTAACTATAGCATACGGTATTTGTATGATTTAAGGGATACGGGTCATTTTATGGTTTTTCTATAGATTCTAGGCTTTTAGGGTTTTCGGCTTATTATAGGGTTTCAGGCCGATTTTTGGTGCTTTTAGACTGATTTTAGGGTTTTCGGCTTATTGTAGGGTTTATTGCCAGCTTTAGGGTTTTCTGATCAACTATAGGGCTTTTGGCCGATTTCAGGGTTTTTCCGCTGACTATAGCATAGGGTATTTGGACGATTTAAGGGCTCTGAATCATTCTTATGGTTTTTTTGTAGACTCTAGGTTATTAGACTGATTTTAGGGTTTTCGGCTTATTGAAGGATTTTAGGCCGACTTTAGGGTTTTCTGATCAACTTTAGGGCTTTTGGCCGATTTCAAGGTTTTCGGCCGATTTCAGTGTATTTCCGTTGATTATAGTATAGGGTATTAGGACAATTTAAGGGCTCCTGGTCAATTTTAGGGTTTTTCTGTAGACTCTAGGCTTTTATACTAATTTTAGTGTTTTCGTCTTTTTTAGGGTTCTAGGTCGGCGCTAGGGCTTTTAGACTGATTTTAGGGTTTTCGGCTTATTATAGGGTTCAAGGCCGGCTTTAG
This sequence comes from Acmispon strigosus, assembly GCA_030819835.1. NCBI lineage: Eukaryota > Viridiplantae > Streptophyta > Magnoliopsida > Fabales > Fabaceae > Acmispon > Acmispon strigosus. Next base: position 4,013,881 of record JAUAMA010000005.1, on the reverse strand, counting down.
GGTATTTAGACGATTTAAGGTCTCCGGGTCATTTTTATGGTTTTTCTGTAGATTCTAGGCTTTTAGGCTGATTTTAGGGTTTTCGGCTTATTGTAGGGTTTTAGGTCGAATTTAGGGTTTTCTCATCTACTCTAGGTATTTTGGAGGATTTCAGACTTTTAGGCCGATTTCAGGGTTTTTTAGCTGACTATGGTATAGGGTTTTTGGACGTTTTAAGGGCTCTAGGTCAATTTTGTGATTTTTCGGTAAACTCTCGGCTTTTAGACTAATTTTAGGGTTTTCATCTTATTTTAGGGTTTGAGGTCGGCTTAAGGGCTTTTAGACTGATTTTCGGGTTTTCTGATCAACTTTAGGGCTTTTTTCCGATTTCAGGGTTTTCGACCGATTTCAGGGTTTTTCCGTTGACTATAGTATAGGGTATATTGACAATTAAAGGGCTCCGAGACAATTTTATGGTTTCTCTGTAGACACTAGGCTTTTAGAATGATTTTAGGGTATTCGGCTTATTATAGGGTTTTACGCCAGCTTTTAGGGCTTTTAGGCTGGTTTTAGTGTTTTCGGCTTATTGTACTGTTTTAGGACGACTTTAGGGCTTTTTGATCAACTTTAGGGCTTTTGGCCGATTTCGAGGTTCCCGACCGATTTTAGAGTTTTTCCGCAGACTATAGTTAAGGGTATTTGGACTATTTAAGGGCTACGGGTCAATTTTTTGGTTTTTGTGTAGAATCTAGGCTTTTAGACTGATTTGAGAGTTTTTGGCTTATTATAGGGGTTTAGTCCGATTTTTGGTGCTTTTAGACTGATTTTAGGTTTTTCGGCTTATTGTAGGGTTTTCTGCCATCTCTAGGGTTTTCTAATCAACTATAAGGCTTTTGGCCGATTTCAGGGTTTTCGGCCAATTTTAAGGTTTTTCCGTAGACTATAGCATAGTGTATATGGACGATTTAGGGGTTTCTTATCAACTTTAGGGTATTTCTGTAGACACTAGGCTTTTAGAATGATTTTAGGGTTTTCGGGTTATTATTGGGTTTTAGGCTGGCTTTTGGGGCATTTAGACTGATTTTAGGGTTTTAAGACGACTTTAGGGTTTTCTAATCAACTTTAGGGCTTTTGTCCGATTTCAAGGTTTTCGATCGATTTCAGGGTTTTTCCGTAGACTATAGCATAGGGTATTCAGACGATTTAAGGGCTCCTAGTCATTTTTAAGGTTTTTCTGTAGGCTCTAGGCTTTTAGACTTATTTTAGGGTTTTCGGCTTATTATAGTGTTTTAGGCAGGCTTTTGGGGTTTCTGATCAACTTTAGGGCTTTTTGCCGATTTCAAGGTTTTCGACCGATTTCAGGGTTTTTCCACTGACTATAGTATAGGGTGTTTGGGCGATTTATGGGCTCCGGGACAATTTTATGGTTTTTCTGTAGACACTAGGCTTTTAGAATGATTTTAGGGTTTTGGGGTTATTATAGGGTTTTAGGCCGGCTTTTGGGGCATTTAGACTGATTTTAGGGTTTTCGACTTATTATAGGGTTTTAGGACGACTTTAGGGTTTTCTAATCAACTTTAGGGCATTTGTCCGATTTCGGGATTTTTGACCGATTTCAGAGTTTTTCCGCAGACTATAGCGTAGGGTATTTGGACTATTTAGGGGCTCCAGGTCATTTTTATGGTTTTTCTGTTGACTCTAGGCTTTTAGACTGATTTTAGGGTTTTTTTTTGGCTTATTATAGTGTTTTAGGCCGGTTTTTGGGCTTTTTGACTGGTTTTAGGGTTTTAGGCTTATTGTAGGGTTTTAGGACGACTTTAGGGTTTTCTAATCAACTTTAGGGCTTTAGGCCGATTTCAGGGTTTTTCTGCTAACTTTAGCTTAGGGTATTTGGAAGATGTAAGGGCTCCGAGTCATGTTTATGGTTTTTCGGTAGACTCTAGGCTATTAGACTGATTTTAGGGTTTTTGGCTTATTATAGGGTTTTAGGCCGACTTTAGGGCTTTCTGATCAATTTTAGGGCTACGAGCCAATTTTTTGATTTTTGTCTAGACTTTAGGCTTTTAGACTGATTTTAGGGTTTTCGACTTATTATAGGGTTTTAGGCTGATTTTTGGTGCTTCGAGACTCATTTTAGGGTTTTCGGCTTAGTATAGGGTTTTATGCCGGCTTTATGGCTTTCTGATTAACTTTGGGGCTTTTGGCCGATTTCATGGTTTTTTGCCGATTTCAGGGTTTTTCCGCTGACTATATAGTATAGGGTGTTTGGACGATTTATGGGCTCCGGGTCAATTTTATGGTTTTTCTGTAGACACTAGGGTTTTAGACTGATTTTAGGGTTTTAGGCTGGATTTATGGCTTTTAGACTGATTATAGTATAGGGTATTTGGACGATATAAGGGCTCCGGGTCAATTTTAGGGATTTTCTGTAGACTATAGGATTTTAGACAAATTTTAGGGTTTTCCTTTTATTATAGGGTTTTAGGCCAGCTTTAGTACTTTCTGATCAACTTTAGGGCTTTTGGCCGATTTCAGGGTTTTCGGCCGATTTCAGGGTTTTTTCCGCTGACTTATAGTATAGGGTATTTAGACGATTTAAGGGCTCCGAGATAATTTTATGGTTTTTCTGTATACTCTAGGCTTTTAGACTAATTTTAGTGTTTTCGTATTATTAAAGGGTTTTAGGCCAACTTTAGGGCTTTCTGATCAACTTTACGGGTTTTGGCTGATTTTAGGGTTTCCGGCTAATATCAGGGTTTTTCCGCAGACTATTGTATAGGGTATTTGGACTATTTAAGGGCTCCAGGTCATTTTTATGGTTTTTCTGTAGGCTTTTTTTGGGTTCTAGGTCGGCTGTAAGGCTTTTAAACTGATTTTAGGGTTTTCGGCTTATTATATTGGGTTCAAGGCCGGCTTTAGGGTATTTGGACGATTTAAGGGCTCCGGGTCATTTTTATTGTTTTTTGGTATATTCTAGGCTTTTAGGCTCATTTTAGGGATTTCGGCTTATTATAGGATTTTAGGCCAGCTTTAGGGCTTTCTAATCAAATTTAGGGCTTTTGGCCGATTTCAGGGTGTTTCCGCTAACTATAGTATAGGGTGTTTGGACGATTTACGGGTTGCGGGTCATTTTAATGGTTTTTTTTTGTAGACTGTAGGCTTTTAGACTGATTTTCGAATTTTCGGCTTATTATAGGGTTTTAGGCCGGCTTTAGGGATTTCTGATGAACTTTAGGGCTTTTGGCCGATTTGAGGGTGTTTCCGCTGACCATAGTATTGGGTGTTTGGACGATTTAATGGCTCTGGGTCAATTTTAGGGTTTTTCGGTAGACTCTAGGCTTTTAGACTGATTTAAGGGTTTTCGGCTTATTATAGGGTTTTAGGCCGATTTAGGGCTTTTTGATCAACTTTAGGGATTTTAGCCGATTTCTGTGTGTTTCTGCTGACTATAGTATAAGGGTGTTTGAATGATTTAAGGGAACCGGGTCAATTTTAGGGTTTTTTTGTATATTCTAGGACTTTAGACTAATTTTAGGGTTTTCGATTTGTTATAGGGTTTTAGATGGGCTTTAGGGCTTTCGACCGATTTCAAGGTTTCCGACCGATTTTTGGGTTTTTCCGCAGACTATAGTATAGGGTATTTGGACTATTTAAGATCTCCGGGTCAATTTTTTGATTTTTCGGTAAACTCTAGGCTTTTAGACTCATTTTAGGGTTTTTGGCTTATTTTAGGGTTTGAGGCCGGCTTAAGGGCTTTAGACTGATCTTCGTGTTTTCGGCTTATTATAGGGTTTTAGGCTGACTTTAGGGTTTTCTGATAAACTTTAGGGCTTTTTTCCAATTTCAGGGTTTTCGACTGAATTCAGGGTTTTTTCGCTTACTATAGCATAGGGTATTTGGACGATAAGGGCTCCAAATCATTTTTATGGTTTTTTTGTAGACTCTAGGCTATTAGACATATTTTAGGGTTTTCGGCTTATTATAGGGTTTTAGGCCAGCTTTAGGCTTTCTGATCAAATTTAGGGCTTTTGGGCGATTTCAGGGTGTTTTCGCTGACCATAATATAGGGTGTTTGGACGATTTAAGGGCTCCGGGTATTTTTTATGGTTTTTTTTGTAGACTCTAGGCTTTTAGACTGATTTTAGGGTTTTCGACTTACTATAGGGTTTTAGGCCGGCTTTAGGGCTTTCTGATCAACTTTAGGGCTTTTGGCCGATTTTTGTGTGTTTTCGCTGACTATGGTATAGGGTGTTTGGATGATTTAAGGGCTCCGGGTCAACTTTAGGGTTTTTCTGCATACTCTAGGACTTTAGACTAATTTTAGGGTTTTCGATTTATTATAGGGTTTTAGGCCGGCTTTAGGGCTTTCGGCCGATTTCAGGGTTTCCGACCGATTTCTGGGTTTTTTCGAAGACTATAGTATAGGGTATTTGGACTATTTAAGGGCTCCAGGTCAATATTTTGGTTTTTGTGTAGACTATAGGCTTTTAGACCGATTTTAGGGTTTTCGGCTTATTATTTGGTTTTAGGCCGATTTTTGGTTCTTTTAAACTGATTTTTGGGTTTTCGGCTTATTGTAGAGTTGCAGGTATGCTTTAGGGTTTTCTGATCAACTTTAGGTCTTTTGGCCTATTTCACGGTTTTTCTGCTCACTGAAGAATTGAACGTTTTAAGGGCTGCGGGGCTTTTTTATGGTTTTACTGTAGACTCTAGGCTTTTAGACTGATTATAGGGTTTTCATCTTATTATAGCATTTTAGGCCGGATTTAGGGCTTTTTGATCAACTTTAGGGCTTTTGGCCGATTTCAGGGTTTTCTTCCGATTTCAGTGTTTTTGCGCTGACTATAGTATAGGGTGTTCGGACGATTTGGAGGCTCCGGGTAAATTTTATGGTTTTTCTGTAGACTTGAGGCTCTTAGACTAATTTTAGGGTTTTCGACTTATTATAGGCTTTTAGGCCGACTTTAGGGTTTGCAAATCATTTTTTGGGTTTTCGGCCGATTTCAGCGTTTTTCCGCAGACTATAGTTTAGTCGTTTTTGCCCTATTTTAGGGTTTTTGTGAAGAAGGTCTTGCTCCTGACCCTGGCTGTGGTTTTGATGACGACAAACTCATCAACAAAAAGAAGAAAAGAAGACTTCAAAGAATCAAGCACTCAAGTCCATCAATAGTCTAGAAGTCTTAGTATTAGGTGAGTTATGCTTCCAAAGGTTTATTAAAGCGTAAAGGCTCTTAAAACACCTAATCTAATCAAGCTAAGAGTTTTCATAACTTAAAAGAAGTAGAAAACCTTAAGCAAGTCTCAAAGATCAAGTTTCTGGAAAATGGGCTTCTGTGTAATCGATTACACCATTATGGTAATCGATTACACCTAGGCAAGTAATCGATTACTCATGTCTTGTAATCGATTACATGTTTGAAATTCAAATTCAAACTGAAACGGTCACTTGTGTAATCGATTACACTAAGTATGGTAATCGATTACCAGAACGAAAAAGTGCATCTTTTCATGAACCATTGTGTCCCAAACCTTTTGAAAAGGGTTGTGATGGTTCAAGGACGTTTCCCTTGCCTATATAAAGACCATTTGAGTCCAGAAAACACACAACACACAACACACACGAATCATACACATTATGCATGAGAAAAACACATTAGGCCAAAGCTTTGTCAAAATTAGTTCATCTTTTAGAACTTAAATCTTTTGGAGCCTAAATTATGAGTTCATGATCTTCATGTTTATAAGAACACTTCAGTTGTTCATATCTTGAAGAACTCAGAATTGTATTATGCTTAAAAGCCTTAAAGCATAACTTCTCATGTTCAATCCAATTGTGTGTTAAAGGATTGAAACAGCCAATTGTAATATCTTCTTCATCTCTTTCTGTAAGATTGAGTTCTTCACCATGGTATTCGGTGAAAGGTTGTTGTTACTGAAAGTGGTTTACTTTCAGGGTTTCGATTGAAGACAAGTTTGTCTTCAAGGTCTGAGGGTGGTTTGCCTTCAGGAACTGAAAGCGGTTTGCTTTCAGGGGCTGTTGAAAGTGGTTTGCTTTCACAGGTTATTGGTAGAAATTCTTGGGGTCCTTGGGTTAGGAACTTGTAAGAAATTCTTATCAATAGTGGAAAAATCCTCAAGGGGTTTTCTTGAGGGACTGGACGTAGCCTTCGGTGGATTGAAGGTGAACCAGGATAAAATCTTGTGTGTGATTCTCTTCATCCTTCACATTTACTTTCAAGTATCGTTCATATCCGCTGCAATCACAACGATCATTTCATGATCATCATAAACTTGAAAGTAACAATTTCAATAAGGCGAAAATTGGGGCAACACTGATTCACCCCCCCTCTCAGGTTGCTATCTGTTCTAACAGTTTTAGGCCGTATTAATGGCTTTGAGACCGATTTTAGGGTTTTTGACTTATTATAGGGTTTTAGGCCGCCTTTTGATGCTTTTAAACTGATTTTAGGGTTTTCGGCTTACTGTAGGGTTTTACGCCGGCTTAAGGGTTTTTTGATCAACTTTAAGGCTTTTGACCGATTTCAAGGTTTCTGGCCGATATCAAGGTTTTTCCGCTGACTATAGTATAGGGTATTTGTACTATTTAAGGGCTCCGGGTCAATTTTTTGGATTTTTTGTAGACTCTAGGCTTTTAGACTGATTTTAGGGTTTTCGGCATATTTCAGGTTTTTCCGCTGACTATAGCATAGGGTTTTTGGACAATTTAAGGGCTTTGGGTCATTTTATGGTTTTTCTGTAAACTATAGGCAATTAGACTGATTTTAGGGTTTTCAACTTAATATAGGGTTTTAGGCCGGCTTTAGGGTTTTCTGAACAACTTTAGGGCTTTTGGCCGATTTCAGGGTTTTGGCCGATTTCAGGGTTTTTCCGCTAGTTATAGTATAGGGTATTTGGAAGATTTAAGGTCTCCGGGTCAAGTTTATTGTTTTTCCATGAACTCTAGGCTTTTAGACTGATTTGACACTTTACGGCTTATGTATGGTTTTAGGCTTATTATAGGGTTTTTGGCTAATTTTGGGGTTTTCGGCCGATTTCGGGGTTTTTCCGCTGACTATAATATAGGGTATTTAGATGATTTAAGGGCTCCAGGTTAATTTTATGGTTTTTTTGTAGACTCTAGGCTTTTAGTTTGATTTTAGGGTTTTCGGCTTCTTAAATGGTTTTAGGCCGACTTTTGGGCTTTAGGATGATTTAAGGGTTTTTCCGCTGACTAATGTATAGGGTATTAGAACGATTTAATGTCTCCGGGTCAATTTTATGGTTTTTCTGTAGACTCTAGGCTTTTTGACTGATTTTAGTATTTTCGGCTTTTTTAGGGTTCTAGGCCGGCTTTAGGGCTTTTAGACTGATTTTAGGGTTTTCGGCTTATTATAGGGTTTAGGTCCGGCTTTAGGGTTTTTGATCAAACTTAGGGCTATTTGACAATTTCAGGGTTTTTGGACAATTTCAGGGTTTTTCCGCTGACTTAGGGCTATTTGTCAAACATAGGGTATTTGGATGATTTAAGGGCTCCGAGTCAATTTTTTTGTTTTTGTGTAGACTCTAATCAACTTTTGGGTTTTCGGCCAATTGCAGGGTTTTTCCGCAGACTTTCATATAGTCTTTTTGGACGATTTAAGGGCTCTGGGTAAATTTTATGGTTTTTTTTGTAGACTCTAGGCTTTTTAAACTGATTTTAGGGTTTTCGCCCTATTTTAGGGTTTTAGGCTAGATTTAGGGCTTTTAGACTGATTTTAGGGTTTTCAGCTTATTATAGGGTTTTAGGCCGGCTTTAGGGTTTTCTAATCAACTTTAGGGCTTTTGGCCGATTTTAGGGTTTACGACCGATTTTAGAGTTTTTACGGAGACTATAGCATAGGGTATTTGACGATTTAAGGGCTCCGGGTCATTTTTATGGTTTATTTGTTGACTCTAGGCTTTTAGACTGATTTTAGGGTTTTTTGGCTTATTATAGGGTTTTAGGCCGGCTGTTGGGCTTTTAGAGTTATTTTAGGGTTTTCGGCTTATTGTAGGGTTTTAGGCCGACTTTAGGGTTTTCTAATCAACTTTAGGGCTTTTGGCCGATTTCAGGGTTTTTCTGCTGACTGTTGCATAGGGTATTTGGACGATTTTAGGGCTCCGGGTCATTTTTATGGTTTTACTGTAGACTCTAGGCTTTTAGACTGATTTTAGGGTTTTCGGCTTATTATAGGGTTTTAGGCCGGATTTAGGGCTTTTTGATAAACTTTAGTGCTTTTGGCCGATTTCAGGGTTTTCTTCCCTTATCAGGGTTTTTGCGCTGACTATAGTATAGGGTGTTTAGACTGATTTAAGGGTTTTTACCCAATTTTAGGGTTTTAGGCCGGATTAAAGGCTTTTAGACTGATTTTAGGGTTTTTGGCTTATTATAGGTTTTTAGGCCGGGTTTAGGGGTTTCTGATCAACTTTAGGGATTTTGGCCGATTTCAGGGTGTTTCGGTAGACTCTAGGCTCTTAGACTAATTTTAGGGATTTCGGTTTATTATAAGGTTTTAGGCCGGCTTTAGGGTTTGCTAATCAATTTTTGGGTTTTCGGCTGATTGCATGGTTTTTCCGCAGACGATAATATAGTCTTTTTGGACGATTTATGGGCTCCTGGTCAATTTTATGGATTTTCTGTAGACTCTTGGCTTTTAGGTTGATTTTAGGGTTTTCGCCCTATTTTAGGGTTTTAGGCCGAATTTCGGGCTTTTAAACTGATTTTAGGATTTTCGGCTTTTTATAGGTTTTTAGGCCTGTTTAGGGTTTTCTAATCAACTTTAGGGCTTTTGCCGATTTCAGGGTTTTCGACCGATTTCAGGGTTTTTCTGCAGACTATAGCATAGGGTATTTGACGATTTAAGGGTTCCGGGTAATTTTTATGGTTTTTCTGTAGAAACTAGGCTTTTAGACTGATTTTAGGGTTTTTTGGCTTATTATAGGGTTTTAGGCCGGCTTTTGGGCTTTTAGACTAATTTTAGGGTTTTCAGCATGTTGTAGGGCTTTTGGCCGAGTTTAGGGTTTTTCTGCTGACTATAGCATAGGGTATTTGGACGATGTAAGGGCTCCGAAACATTTTTATGGTTTTTTTTGTAGACTCTAGGCTATTAGACTGATCTTAGGGTTTTCGGCTTATTGTAGGATTTTAGGCCGACTTTAGGGTTTTCTGGTCAACTTTAGGGCTTGGCCGATTTCAAGGTTTTCGGCCGATATCAAGTTATTTCCGCTGATTATAGTTTAGGGTATTAGGACGATTTAAGGGCTGCGGGTCAATTTTATGGTTTTTCTGTAGACTGTAGGCTTTTAGACTGATTTTAGTGTTTTCAGCTTTTTTAGCGTTCTAGGTCGGCGCTAGGGCTTTTATACTGATTTTAGGGTTTTACAGCTCATTATAGGGTTCAAGGATGGCTTTAGGGTATTTAGACAATTTAAGGTTCCGGGTCATTTTTATGGTTTTTCTGTAGATTCTAGGCTTTTAGGCTGATTTTAGGATTTTCGGCTTATTGTAGGGTTTTAGGCCGGCTTTAGGGTTTTCTGATCTAGTCTAGGGATTTTGGACGATTTCGGACTTTTTGGCCGATTTTAGGGTTTTTTCGCTGACTATATAGTATAGGGTTTTTGGACGTTTTAAGGGCTCTATGTCAATTTTGTGATTTTTCGGTTAAGTCTAGGCTTTTAGACTGATTTTTGGGTTTTCGTCTTATTTTAGGGTTTGAGACCGACTTAAGGGCTTTTAGACTGATTTTAGGGTTTTCTGATCAACTTTAGGGCTTTTTTCCGATTTCAGGGTTTTCAAACGATTTAAGGATTTTTCCGCTGACTATAGGGTATTTTGACAATTTAAGGGCTCCGAGACAATTTTATGGTTTTTCTGTAGACACAAGGCTTTTAGGGTTTTCGGCTTATTATAGGGTTTTAGCCGACTTTTGGTTCTTTTAGACGACTTTTCGGGTTTTCGGTTTATTGTACAGTTTTAGGACGACTTTAGGGCTTTTCTCCGATTTTAGGGTTTCCAGCCGATTTTAGATTTTTTTACGCAGACTATAGTATAGCGTATTTGGACTATTTAAGGGCTATGGGTCAATTTTTTGGTTTTTGTGTAGACTCTAGGCTTTTAGACTGATTTTAGGGTTTTTGGCTTATTATAGGGTTTTAGGCCGATTTTTGGTGCTTTAAGACTAATTTTAGGTTTTTCGGCTTATTGTAGGGTTTTGTGCCAACTTCAGGGTTTTCTAATCAACTATACGGCTTTTGGCCGAATTCAAGGTTTTCGGCCAATTTCAAGGTTTTTCCGCAGACTATAGCATAGTGTATTTGGACGATTTAGGGGTTTCTGATCAACTTTAGGGTATTTCTGTAGACACTAGGCTTTTAGAATGATTTTAGGGTTTTCGGGTTAATATTGGGTTTTAGGCCGGCTTTTGGGGCATTTTGACTGATTTTAGGGTTTTCGGCTTATTGTAGGGTTTTAGGACGACTTTAGGGTTTTCTAATCAACTTTAGGTCTATTGTCCAATTTCATGGTTTTCGACCGACTTCAGGGTTTTTCCGAAGGTTATAGCATAGGGTATTTGGACGATTTAATGGCTCCAAGTCATTTTTATGGTTTTTCTGTAGGCTCTATGCTTTTAGACTGATTTTAGGGTTTTCGGCTTATTATAGGGTTATAGGCCGGCTTTAGGGGTTTCTAATCAACTTTTGGGCTTTTTGCCGATTTCAAGGTTTTCGACCGATTTCAGGGTTTTTCCACTGACTATAGAATAGGGTGTTTGGGCGATTCAAGGGCTCCGGGACAACTTTATGGTTTTTCTATTGACACTAGGCTTTTAGAATGATTTTAGGGTTTTTGGGTTATTATAGGGTTTTTGTTAGTTCAGATAGCAACCTGAGAGGGGGGTGAATCAGAGTTGCCCCGATTTTCGCGTAATAGTACCAAACGACTTTCAGCGCAATTAGAGTTGTAATGTAAGAACGTTGTTGCAGCGGAATATTGTAATTGCTTGAAAGTAAAAGATGAAGGATGAAGGAAATGACACACAGAGTTTTATCCTGGTTCACCTTCAATCCACCGAAGGCTACGTCCAGTCCCTCACAGAAACCCCTTGAGGATTTTTCCACTATTGATAAAAATCACTTACAAGTTCCTAACCCAAGGACCCCAAGAATTTCTACCAATATCCTGTGAAAGCAAACCACTTTCAACAGCCCCTGAAAGCAAACCGCTTTCAGTTCCTGAAGGCAAACCACCCTCATACCTTGAAGGCTAAACCACCTTCAATCAATAACCCTTCACCGAATACCACGGTGAAGTTAGGATCCCTCAGAAAGATTACCACTTTCTGAAGAACCACTCCACTGAATTCCACAGTGAAGATTTCCCATGATCGAGTACTCTTAACGAATGCTTGCACCAAGGACCCTAAGATATCTTATCAATCTTCCTGAAGCAACCCACTTCTGATTGATCAAGTCTTCTTAGAAATACTTGTGCCAAGGACCCTAAGAGAACCCATCATGCCTCAGAAAGCAAACCACTTTCTGATGACACCGCATTACCACGGTGGACTTTGAATCAAACTTGATTCAAAGGGCCTTTTTACAACCACCGAAAACTACGGTGAAAGAATCAACATGATTCAAATAGAAGAAGAAGAAGATGCCTTTTCTATGCATGATTCAATCCTTTTGACAAGAAGGATTGATCTTAGTTTGTATGCTCCAGGCAATTACAATGAAGGCTCTTCCATTCTGAGTTTCTCAAATGTTGAACATCATGAGTGTTCTTGTGAAAATGAGAGAACCGAAACTCAGAATGATGACTTTAATGAATATGAAAGTTATGGACCAAGTCATTGATGTTTCTGAGTGTCTAAGGACTTTATATAGGCACTAGAGGTCGTCTATGAACCAACACAACCTTTCCCAACCGGTTTGAGACACAATGGTTCATGAAAAAACACATCTGTCGACCGGGTAATCGATTACAGCATTCTGGTAATCGATTACGCTATAACCGTTATGTTCTAACGGCTATTTCCTGACAGGTAATCGATTACTGAAAACTGGTAATCGATTACGCTATGCCTGGTAATCGATTACTGGAAACTGGTAATCGATTACGCTATGCCTGACTGACACGTAATAGATTACAGACTGCCTGGTAATCTATTACTGCAAGTCTGAAACTCAGTTTTTTAACCATCTCAAGCCCTAATTGAGTGTTCCTACCAAGTTTAACTTGTGAGAACATATCGTACTCAATTAGTTGATCTTTCATGAGCCTTCAAATGTAATTAAACCTTAATAAAGCATAGCACACTAAGTTGACAAGACTTACTTAAAGATAGAACCTTAATGATTGATCTTGACGTTCTGAGCCGGTTCTTGAAGTCTTTCTTCTCTGAAGTCTTCTTGAAGTCTTTCTTCTTTTTGTTCCTTTCTTTCTCTTAAGTCTTCTTGAAGTCTTCTTGAAGTCTTTCTTCTTTTTGTTCCTTTCTTTCTTGAAGTCTTCCTTTTCTCTTCTGAAGTCTTTCTTCTTTTTGTGATGTGTTTGTCTTCATCAAAACCTCAGTCGAGTCCAAGGACGAGACTTGATTTACATTAGACCGGCTTTTGGGGCATTTGGACTGATTTTAGGGTTTTCGACTTATTATAGGGTTTTAGGACGACTTTAGGGTTTTCTAATCAACTTTAGGGCTTTTGTCAAATTTCAGGGTTTCGACCGATTTTAGGGTTTTTCCGCAGACTATAGTATAGGGTATTTGGACAATTTAAGGGCTCCAGGTCATTTTTATGGTTTTTTTGTAGACTCTAGGCTTTTAGACTGATTTTAGGCTTTTTTATGGCTTATTATAGTGTTTTAGGCCGGTTTTTGGGCTTTTAGAATGGTTTTAGGGTTTTCGGCTTAATGTAGGGTTTTAGGCCGACTTTAGGGTTTTCTAATCAACTTTAGGGCTTTTGGCTGATTTCAAGGTTTTCGGCCGATTACAGGGTTTTTTCGCTGACTATAGCATAGGATATTTGGAAGATTTAAGGGCTCCGAGTCATGTTTATGGTTTTTCGGTCGACTCTAGGCTATTAGAATGATTTTAGGGTTTTTGGCTTATTATAGGGTTTTAGGCCGACTTTAGGGCTTTCTGATTAATTTTAGGGCTTTTGGCCGATTTCAGGGTTTCCGACCGATTTCAAGGTTTTTCCGCTGATTTTATAGTATAGGGTATTTGGACTATTTAAGGGCTACGAGTCAATTTTAGGTTTTTGTGTAGACTCTAGGCTTTTAGACTGATTTTAGGGTTTTCGGCTTATTATTGGGTTTTAGGCTGATTTTTGGTGCTTTTAGACTGATTTTAGGGTTTTCGGCTTAATATAGGGTTTTAGGTCGGCTTTATGGCTTTCTAATTAACTTTAGGGCTTTTGGCCGATTTCATGGTTTTCTGCCGATTTCAAGGTTTTGCCGCTGACTATAGTATAGGGTGTTTGGACGATTTATGGGCTCCGGGTCAATTTTATGGTTTTTCCGTAGACACTAGGCTTTTAGGCTGATTTTAGGGTTTTCGGCTTATTATAGGGTTTTAGGCTGGCTTTAGGGTTTTCTGATTAACTTCAGGGCTTTTGGCCGATTTCAAGGTTTTCTGCCGATTTCAGGGTATTTCCGCTGACTTATAGTATAGGGTATTTATACGATTTCAGGGCTCTTAGATTATTTTATGGTTTTTCTACATACTCTAGGCTTTTAGACTGATTTTAGGGTTTTCGTATTATTAAAGGGTTTTAAGCCGACTTTAGGGCTTTCTTATCAACTTTACATATTTTGGCTGATTTTAGGGTTTTCGGCTAATTTCAGGGTTTTTCCGCAGACTATTGTATAGGATATTAGGTTGATTTAAGGGCTCCGAGACAATTATATGGTTTTTCTGTAGACTCTAGGCTTTTAGACTAATTTTGGTGTTTTTCGGCTTTATTAGGGTTCTAGGATGGTTGTAAGGCTTTTAGACTGATTTTAGGGTTTTCGGCTTATTATATTGGGTTCAAGGCCGGCTTTAGGGTATTTGGACGATTTAAGGGCTCCGGGTCACTTTTATGGTTTTTCTGTATATTCTAGGCTTTGAGGCTGATTTTAGGGTTTTCGGCTTATTATAGGGTTTTAGGCCGGATTTAGGGCTTTTTGATCAACTTTAGGACTTTTGACCGATTTCAGGGTGTTTTCGCTGAGTATAGTATAGGGTGTTTGGACGATTTAAGGGCTCCGGGTCAATTTTAGGGTTTTTTCTCTAGACTCTAGGCTTTTAGACTGATTTTAGGGTTTTCGGCTTATTATACGGTTTTAGGCCGGATTTAGGGCTTTTTGATCAACTTTAGGGCTTTTGGCCGGTTTCAGGGTTTTTGGAAGATTTAAGGGCTCCGGGTTAATTTTTTGATTTTTCGGTAAACTCAAGGCTTTTAGACTGATTTTAGTGTTTTCGGCTTATTATAAGGTTTTAGGCTGACTTTAGGGTTTTCTGATCAACTTTAGGGCTTTCTTCCAATTTCAGGGTTTCGACCGAATTCAGGGTTTTTCCGCTGACTATACCATAGGGTATTTGGAGGATTTAAGGGCTCCGAATCATTTTTATGGTTTTTTTGTAGACTTTAGGCTATTAGACATATTTTAGGGTTTTCGGCTTATTATAGGATTTTTGGCCAGCTTTAGGGCTTTCTAATCAAATTTAGGGCTTTTGGCAGATTTCAGGGTGTTTTCGCTGACTATAGTATTGGGTGTTTGGACGATTTAAGGTCTCCGGGTCTATTTTAGGGTTTTTTCTGTAGACTCTAGGCTTTTAGACTGATTTCAGGGTTTTCGGCTTTATAATAGGGTTTTAGGCCGGATTTAGTGCTTTCTGATCAACGTTAGGGCTTTTGGCCGATTTCCGGGTGTTTCCGCTGACTATAGTATAGGGTGTTTGGACGATTTAAGGGCTCCAGGTCAATTTTAGGGTTTTTCTGTAGACTCTAGGATTTTAGACTAATTTTAGGATTTCGATTTATTATAGGGTTTTAGGCCGGCTTTAGGGCTTTCTGATCAACTTTAGGGCTTTCGGCCGATTTCAGGGTTTCCGACCGATTTCAGGGTTTTTCCACAGACTATAGTATAGGGTATTTGGACGATTTAAGGGCTCCGGGTCAATTTTAGGGTTTTTCTGTAGACTCTAGGGTTTTCATATTATTATGGGGTTTTAAGGCGTCTTTAGGGTTTTCTGATCAACTTTAGGGCTTTTGGCCGATTTCAGAGTGTTTCCGCTGACTATAGTATAGGGTATTTGGACGATTTAAGGGCTCCAGGTCAATTTTAGGGTTTTTCTGTAGACTCTAGGCTTTTAGACTAATTTTAGGGTTTTCATATTATTATAGGGTTTTAAGGCGGCTTTTGGGCTTTCTGATCAACTTTAGGGCTTTTGGCCGATTTCAGGGTTTTCGGCCGATTTCTGGGTTTTTTCGCTGACTATATAGGAGTATTTAGATGATTTAAGGGCTCCGAGTTAATTTTATGGTTTTTCTGTAGATTCTAGGCTTTTAGGCTGATTTTAGGGTTTTCGGCTTATTATAGGGTTTTAGGCCAGCTTTAGGGCTTTCTGATCAAATTTAGGGCTTTAGTCCAATTTCAAGGTTTTCGGCTTATTTTAGGGTTTTCGGCATATTTCAGGGTTTTTCTGCTAACTATAGTATAGGGTAATAGGATGATTTAAGAGCTCCGGGTCAATTTCATGGTTATTCTATAGACTCTAGGCTTTTAGATTGATTTTAGGGTTTTCAGATTATTTTAGGGTTTGAGGCCAGCTTAAGGGCTTTTAAACTGATTTTAGTGTTTTCGGCTTATTATAGGGTTTTAGGTTGACTTTAGGGTTTTCTGATCAACTATAGGGCTTTTTTGCAAATTCAGGGTTTTCTACCGATTTCAAGGTTTTTCCGTTGACTATAGCATAGGGTGTTTGGACCATTTAAGGCCTCCGAATCATTTTTATGGTTTTTTTGTAGACTCTAGGCTATTAGACTGATTTTAGGGTTTTCGGCTTATTGTAGGGTTTCAGGCATGCTTTAGGGTTTTCGGATCAACTTTAGGGCTTTTGGCCTATTTCAGGGTTTTCGGTCGATTTCAGGGTTTTTCCGCTCACTATAGCATAGGGTATTTGGATGATTTAAGGGCTCCGGTCATTTTTATGGTTTTTCTGTAGACTCTACGCTTTTAGACTGATTTTAAGGTTGTCGGCTTATTATAGGGTTTTAGGCTGAATTTAGGGTTTTTTGATCAAATTTAGGGCTTTTGGCCGATTTTAGGATTTTCTGCCGATTTCATGGTTTTTGCGCTGACTATAGTTTAGGGTGTTTGGACGATTTGGGGGCTCCGGGTCAATTTTATGGTTTTTCTGTAGACTCTAGGCTCTTAGACTTATTTTAGGGTTATCAGCTTATTTTAGGGTTTTAGGGCGGCTTTAGGGTTTGCTAATCAACTTTTGGGTTTTCGGCCGATTTCAAGGTTTTTCCGTAGAATATAGTATAGTCTTCTTGGACGATTTAAGGGCTCCGAATCAATTATATAGTTTTTCTGTAGACTATAGGCTTTTACACTGATTTAAACGTTTTCGCCATATTTTAGTGTTTTAGGCTAGATTAAGGGCTTTTAGACTGATTTTAAGGTTTTCGGCTTATAATAGGGTTTTGAGGGCGGCTTTAGGGTTTTCTGAGCAACTTTAGGGCTTTTGGGCGATTTCAGTGTTTCCGGCCGATTTCAGAGTCTTCCGCTAACTATATTATAGGATATTTGGACTATTTAAGTGCTCCGGGTCAATTTTTAGGTTTTTGTGTAGATTGTAGGCTTTTAGATTGATTTTAAAGTATTCGGCTTAATATAGGGTTTTAGGCCGCCTTTTGGTGCTTTTTAACTGATTTTAGGGTTTTCGGCTTATTGTAGGGTTTTAAGCCAGCTTAAGGGTTTTTTGATCAACTTTAAGGCTTTTGACCGATTTCAGGGTTTCCGACCGATATCAAGGTTTTTCCGCTCACTATATTATAGGGTATTTGTACTATTTAAGGGCTCCGGGTCAATTTTTTAGATTTTGTGTAGACTCAAGGCTTTTAGACTGATTTTAGGGTATTTGGCTTATTATAGGGTTATAGGACGGCTTTTGGTGCTTTTAGACTGATTTTAGGGTTTTCGGCATATTTCAGGTTTTTCCGCTGACGATAGCATAGGGTATTTGGACGATTTAAGTGCTTTGGGTCATTTTTTGGTTTTTCTGTAGACTAAAGGTAATTAGACAAATTTTAGGGTTTTCGACTTAATATAGGGTTTTAGGCCAGCTTTAGGGTTTTCTGAACAACTTTAGGGCTTATGGCCAATTTCAAGGTTTCGGCCGATTTCAGGGTTTTTCCGCTAGTTATAGTATAGGGTATTTGGAATATTTATGGGCTCCGGATCAAGTTTATGGCTTTTAGACTCATTTGACGTAGTACGGCTTATGTAGGGTTTTAGGCTTACTTTAAGGCTTTCTGATCAACTTTAGGGCTTTTGGCTAATTTTAGGGTTTTTGGCTGATTTCGGGGTTTTTCCGCTGATTATAGTATAGGGTATTTAGATGATTTAAGGGCTCCGGGTTAGTTTTATGGTTTTTCTATAGACTCTAGGCTTTTAGTCAGATTTTAGGGTTTTTGGCTTCTTAAAGGGTTTAAGGCCGACTTTAGGGCTTTCTGATCAACTTTAGGGCTTTTGAATGATTTAAGAGTTTTTCCGAAGACTATCGTATCGGGTATTCAAACTATTTAATGTCTCCGGGTCAATTTTATGGTTTTTCTGTAGACTCTAGGCTTTTAGATTGATTTAAGTGTTTTCGGGTTTTTTAGGGTCTTAGGCCGGCTTTAGGGCTTTTAGACTGATTTTAGGGTTTTCGGCTTATTATAGGGTTTAAGGCTGGCTTTAGGGTTTTAGGATCAACTTTAGGGCTATATGACAATTTCAGGGTTTTCGAACAATTTCTGGGCTTTAGGGCATTTGGATGATTTAAGGGCTTCAGGTCATTTTATGGTTTTTTTGTAGATTCTAGGCCTTTAGGCCGATTTTAGGGTTTTCGGCTTATTATAGGGTCTTAGGCCGATTTTTGGTGCTTTTAGACTGATTTTAGGGTTTTCGGCTTATTGTAGGGTTTTATGCCAGCCTTAGGGTTTTCTGATCAACTTAAGGGTTTTGGACGATTAAAGGGCTCCAGGTCAATTTTAGGGTTTTTCTGTATACTCTAGGCTTTTAGACTAATTTTAGGATTTTTGATTTATTATAGGGTTTTAGGCCGACTTTAGGGCTTTCTGATCAACTTTAGCGATTTTGTCCGATTTCAGGGTTTCCGACCGATTTTTGGGTTTTTCCGCAGACTATAATATATAGTATTTGGACTATTTAAGGGCTCGGGTCAATTTTTTTGTTTTTGTGTAGACTCTAGGCTTTTAGACTGATTTTAGGGTTCTCGTCTTATTGTAGGGTTTTAGGCCTATTTTTGGTGCTTTTAGACTGATTTAGGGTTTTCGGTCGATTTCAGGGTTTTTCCGCTCACTATAGCATAGGGTATTTGGACGATTTAAGGGCTGCGGGTCATTTTTATGGTTTTTGTGTAGACTCTAGGCTTTTAGAATTATTTTAGGGTTTTAAGTCGGCTTTAGGGCTTTCTTATCAACTTTAGGCCTGTTAGCCGATTTCAGGGTTTTTCCAGTTCCTATAGTATTGGGTGTTTGGATGATTTAAGGGCTCCGGGTCAATTTTATGGTTTTTCTGTAGACTCTAGTCTCTTAGACTAATTTTAGGATTTTCGGTTTATTATAGGATTTTTGGCCGACTTTAGGGTTTTCTAATCAACTTTTGGGTTTTCGGCTTTTGGGCTTTTAGACTGATTTTAGGGTTTTCGGCTTATTGTAGGGTATTAGGCCGACTTTAGGGTTTTCAAATCAACTTTAGGGCTTTTGGCTGATTTCAGGGTTTTTCTGCTGACTTTAGCATAGAGTATTTGGACTATTTAAGGGCTCCAAGTCATTTTTATGGTTTTTTTTTTGTAGACTCTACGCTATTAGACTGATTTTAGGGTTTTCGGCTTATTATAGGGTTTAAGGCCGGCTTATGGGTTTTTGGATCAACTTTAGGGCTATTTGACAATTTGAGGGTTTTAGGACGATTTCTAGGTTTTTCCGCTGACTATAGTATAGGGTATTTGGATGATTTAAGGGCTTCGGGTCATTTTATGGTTTTTCTGTAGATTCTAGGCTTTTAGGCTGATTTTAGGGTTTTCGGCTTATAATAGGGTTTTAGGCCGATTTTTGGTGATTTTAGACTGATTTTAGGGTTTCCGGCTTATTGTAGGGTTTTATGGCAGCCTTAGGGTTTTCTGATCAACGTCAAGGCTTTTGGCCTTCAGGGTTTTCGGCCGATTTCAGGGTTTTTCCGCAGACTATAGCATAAGGTATTTGGACGATTTAAGGGCTCTAGGTCAATTTTAGGGTTTTTCTGTAGACTCTAGGATTTTAGACTAATTTTAGGGTTTTCGATTTATTATAGGGTTTTAGGCCGGCTTTAGGGCTTTCTGATCAACTTTAGGGATTTTGTCCGATTTCAGGGTTTCCGACCGTTTTTTGGGATTTTCCGCAGACTATAATATAGGGTACTTGGACTATTCAAGGGCTCCGGGTCAATTTTTTGGTTTTTGTGTAGGCTCTAGGCTTTTAGACCGGTTTTAGGGTTTTCGGCTTATTATAGGGTTTTAGACCTATTTTTGGTGCTTTTAGACTGATTTTAGGGTTTTCAGCTTGTTGTAGGGTTTCAGGCATGCTTTAGGGTTTTCTGTTCAACTTTAGGGCTTTTGGCCTATTTCAGGGTTTTCGGTCGATTTCAGAGTTTTTTCGCTCACTATAGCATAGGGTATTTGGACGATTTAAGTGCTCCGGGTCATTTATATGGTTTTTCTGTAGACTCTAAGCTTTTAGACTTATTTTAGGGTTTTCGGCTTATTATAGGGTTTTAGGCTGCTTTAGGGTTTTCTAATCAACTTAAGAGCTTTTGTCAATTTTAGGGTTTTCTATCTGTAGACTTCAGGATTTTAGACTGGTTTTAGGGTTTTTTGGCTTATTATATGGTTTTAGGCCGGCATTTGGGCTTTTAGACTGATTTTAGGGTTTTCAGCTTATTGTAGGGTATTAGGCCGACTTTAGGGTTTTCTAATCAACTTTAGGGCTTTTGGCCGATTTCAGGGTTTTCGTCCGATTTCAGGGTTTTTTACTGACTGTAGCATATCGTATTTGGACTATTTAAGGGCTCCAAGTCATTTTTATGGTTTTTTTGTAGACTCTACGCTATTAGACTGATTTTAGGGTTTTCGGCTTATTATAGGGTTTAAGGCCGGCTTTAGGGTTTTTGGATCAACTTTAGGGCTATTTGACAATTTGAGGGTTTTCGGACGATTTCTGGGTTTTTCCGCTGACTATAGCATAGGGTATTTGGATGATTTAAGGGCTTCGAGTCATTTTATGGTTTTTCTGTAGATTCTAGGCTTTTAGGCTAATTTTAGGGTTTTCGACTTATTATAGGGTTTTAGGCCGATTTTTGGTGCTTTTAGACTGATTTTAGGGTTTTCGGCCGATTTCAGGGTTTTTCCGCAGACTATAGCTAGGGTATTTGGATGATTTAAGAGCTCTAGGTCAATTTTAGGGTTTTTCTGTAGACTCTAGGATTTTAGACTAATTTTAGGGTTTTCGATTTATTATAGGGTTTTAGGCCGGCTTAGGGCTTTCTGATCAACTTTAGGGATTTCGTCCGATTTCAGGGTTTCCTACCGATTTTTGGGATTTTCCGCAGACTATAATATAGGGTACATGGACTATTTAAGGGCTCCGGGTCAATTTTTTGGTTTTGGGTTGGCTCTTGGCTTTTAGACCGATTTTAGGGTTTTCGGCTTATTATAGGGTTTTAGACCGATTTTTGGTGCTTTTAGACTGATTTTAGGGTTTTCGGTCGATTTCAGGGTTTTTTCACTCACTATAGCATAGGGTATTTGGACAATTTAAGGGCTGCGGGTCATTTTTATGGTTTTTCTGTAGACTCTAGGCTTTTAGAATTATTTTAGGGTTTTCGGCATATTATAGGGTTTTAAGTCGGCTTTAGGGCTTTCTGATCAACTTTAGGCCTATTGGCCGATTTCAAGGTTTTTCCACTGCATATAGTATTGGGTGTTTGGATGATTTAAGGTCTCCGGGTCAATTTTATGGTTTTTCTGTAGACTGTAGGCTCTTAAACTAATTTTAGGATTTTTGGTTTATTATAGGATTTTTGGCCGACTTTAGGGTGTTCTAATCAACTTTAGGGTTTTCGGCCAATTGCAGGGTTTTTCCGCAGACGTTAATATAGTCTTTTTGGACGATTTAAGGGCTCCGGGTACTGTAGACTCTAGGCCTTTAAACTGAGTTTAGGGTTTTCGTCCTATTTTAGTGTTTTAGGCCGGATTTAGAGCTTTTATACTGATTTTAGGGTTTTCGGCTTTTTATAGGGTATTAGGCCGGCTTTAGGTTTTTCTAATCAACTTTAGGGCTTTTGGCCGATTTTAGGGTTTTCGCCCGATTTTAGGGTTTTCGCCCGATTTTAGGGTTTTTACGCAGACTATATTGCATAGGGTATTTGACGATTTAAGGGCTCCGGGTCATTTTTATGGTTTATCTGTAGACTCTAAGCTTTTAGACTGATTTTAGGGTTTTTTGGCTTATTATAGGGTTTTAGGCCGGGTTTTGGGCTTTTAGACTGATTTTAGGGTTTTCGGCTTATTGTAGGGTATTAGGCCGACTTGAGGGTTTTCTAATCAACTTTAGGGCTACTGGCCGATTTCAGGGTTTTTGTCCGATTTCAGGGTTTTTCATCTGACTGTAGCATAGCGTATTTGGAGTATTTAAGGGCTCGAAGTCTTTTTTATGGTTTTTTTGTAGACTCTACGCTATTAGACTGATTTTAGGGTTTTCAGCTTATTATAGGGTTTAAGGCCGGCTTAAGGATTTTTGGATCAACTTTAGGGCTATTTGACAATTTGAGGGTTTTCGGACGATTTCTGGGTTTTTCCGCTGACTATAGCATAGGGTATTTGGACGATTTAAGGGCTTCGGGTCATTTTATGGTTTTTCTGTAGATTCTAGGCTTTTAGGCTGATTTTAGGGTTTTCGGTTTATTATAGGGTTTTAGGCCGATTTTTGGTGCTTTTAGACTGATTTTAGGGTTTTCGGCTTATTGTAGGGTTTCATGCTAGCCTCAGGGTTTTCGGTTGATTTCAGGGTTTTTCCGGAGACTATAGCATAGAGTATTTGGACAATTTAAGGGCTCTAGGTCCATTTTAGGGTTTTTCTGTAGACTCTAGGATTTTAGACTAATTTTAGGGTTTTCGATTTATTATAGGGTTTTAGGCCGGCTTTAGAGCTTTCTGATCAAGTTTAGGGATTTCGTCCGATTTCAGGGTTTCCGACCGATTTTTGGAATTTTCCGCAGACTATAATATAGGGTACTTGGACAATTTAAGGGCTCCGGGTCAATTTTTTTGTTTTTGTGTAGGCTCTAGGCTTTTAGACCGATTTTAGGGTTT
Source organism: Acmispon strigosus (assembly GCA_030819835.1). Classification (NCBI taxonomy): domain Eukaryota; kingdom Viridiplantae; phylum Streptophyta; class Magnoliopsida; order Fabales; family Fabaceae; genus Acmispon; species Acmispon strigosus. Next base: position 3,991,262 of record JAUAMA010000005.1, on the reverse strand, counting down.
TCGGCTTATTATAGGGTTTTAGACCGATTTTTGGTGCTTTTACACTGATTTAGGGTTTTCGGCTTATTGTAGGGTTTCAGGCATGCTTTAGGGTATTCTGATCAACTTTAGGGCTTTTGGCCTATTTCAGGGTTTTCGGTCGATTTCAGGGTTTTTTCGCTCACTATAGCATAGGGTATTTGGAAGATTTAAGGGCTTCGGGTCATTTATATGGTTTTTCTGTAGACTCTAGGCTTTTAGACTTATTTTAGGGTTTTCGGCTTATTATAGGGTTTTTTGCCGGCTTTAGGGCTTTCTGATCAACTTTAGGGCTTTTGGCCGATTTCAGGGTTTTTCCGCTGCCTATAGTATTGGGTGTTTGGACGATTTAAGGGCTCTGGGTCAATTTTATGGTTTTTCTGTAGACATTAGGTTCTTAGACTAATTTTAGGATTTTCGGCTTATTATAGGATTTTTGGCCGACTTTAGGGTTTTCGGCCAATTGCAACGTTTTTCTGCAGACGTTAATATAGTCTTTTTGGACGATTTAAGGGCTCCGGGTAAATTTATGGTTTTTTTTGTAGAATCTAGGCTTTTAAACCGATTTTAGGGTTTTCACCCTATTTTAGGGTTTTAGGCCGGATTTAGGGCTTTTAGATTTATTTTAGGTTTTTCGGCGTATTATAGGGTTTTAGGCTGGCTTTAGGGTTTTCTAATCAACTTTAGGGCTTTTGTCGATTTTATGGTTTTCGAACGATATTAGGGTTTTTACGCAGACTATAGCACAGGGTATTTGACGATATAAGGGCTTCGGGTCATTTTTATGGTTTATCTGTAGACTCTAAGCTTTTAGACTGGTTTTAGGGTTTTTTGGCTTATTATAGGGTTTTAGGCCGGCATTTGGGCTTTTAGATTATTTTAGAATTTTCAGGTTATTGTAGGGTATTAGGCCGACTTTAGTGTTTTCTAATCAACTTTAGGGCTTTTGGCCGATTTCAGGGTTTTCGTACGATTTCAGGGTTTTTCTGCAGACTGTAGCATATCGTATTTTGACTATTTAAGGGCTCCAAGTCATTTTTATGGTTTTTTTGTAGACTCTACGCTATTAGACTGATTTTAGGGTTTTCGGCTTATTATAGGGTTTAAGGCCGACTTTAGAGTTTTTGGATCAACTTTAGGGCTATTTGACAAATTTAGGGTTTTCGGACGATTTCTTGGTTTTTCCGCTGACTATAGCATAGGTTATTTGGATGATTTAAGGGCTTCCGGTCATTTTATGGTTTTTCTGTAGATTCTAGGCTTTTAGGCTGGTTTTAGGGTTTTCGGCTTATTATAGGGTTTTAGGCCGATTTTTGGTGCTTTTAGACTGATTTTAGGGTTTTCGGCTTATTGTAGGGTTTTATGCCAGCCTTAGGGTTTTATGATCAACTTCAAGGCTTTTGGCCGATTTCAGGGTTTTCGGCCGATTTCAGGGTTTTTCCGCAGACTATAGCATAGTGTATTTGGACGATTTAAGGGTTCCGGGTCAATTTTAGGGTTTTTGTGTAGACTCTAGGATTTAGACTAATTTTAGGGTTTTCGATTTATTATAGGGTTTTAGGCCGGCCTTAGGGCTTTCTGATCAACTTTAGGGATTTCGTCCGATTCCGGCCAAGAATCCTATAATAAGTCGAAAATCCTAAAATTAGTCTAAGAGCCTAGAGTATACAGAAAAACCATAAAATTGCCCGAAGCCCTTAAATCGTCCAAACACCCTATACTATAAGCAGCGGAAAAACCCTGTAATCGTCCAAAAGCCCTGAAGTTGATCAGAAAACCCTAAAGCTGGCATAAAACCCTACAATTAGCCGAAAACCCTAAAATCAGTATAAAAGCATCAAAAATCAGCTGAAAACCCTAAAATCAGCCTACAAGCCTAGAATCTACAGAAAAACCATAAATGACCCGAAGCCATTAAATCAGCCAAATACCCTATGCTTTAGTTAGCGAAAAAACCCAGAAATCGTCCGAAAACCCTGAAATTGTCAAATAGCCCTAAAGTTGATCCAAAAACCCTAAAGCCGGCCTTAAACCCTATAATAAGCTGAAATCGGCCCAAAGCCCTGAAGTTGATCAGAAAACCCTAAAGCATGCATAAAACCCTACAATAAGCCGAAATCCCTAAAATCAGTATAAAAGCATCAAAAATCAGCCGAAAACCCTAAAATCAGCCTAAAAGCCTAGAATCTATAGAAAACCCATAAAATGACCCGAAGCCCTTAAATCAGCCAAATACCCTATGCTACAGTCAGCAGTAAAACCCTGAAATCGGACGAAAACCCTGAAATCGGCCAAAAGCCCTAAAGTTGATTAGAAAACCCTAAAGTTGACCTAAAACCCTACAATAAGCTGAAAACCCTAAAATCAGTCTAAAAGCCCAAAAGCCGGCCTAAAACCCTATAATAAGCCAAAAAACCCTAAAATCAGTCTAAAAGCCTAGAGTCTACAGATAAACCATAAAAATAACCTGGAGCCGTTAAATCGTCAAATACCGTATGTTATAGTCTGCGTAAAAACCCTAAAATCGGTCGAAAACCCTGAAATCGGCAAAAACACTAAAGTTGATTAGAAAACCCTAAAGCCGGCCTAAATCCCTATAATAAACCGAAAACCCTAAAATCAGTCTAAAAGCCCTAAATCCGGCCTAAAACCCTAAAATAGGGAGAAAACCCTAAAATCAGTTTAAAAGCCTAGAGTCTACAAAAAACCATAAAATTTACCCGGACCCCTTAAATCATCCAAAAAGACTATATTATAGTCTGCAGAAAAACCCTGGAATTGGCCGAAAACCCAAAAGTTGATCAGGAAGCCCTAAAGTTGGCCTAAAACCCTATAATAAGTCAAAAACCGTAAAATCAGTCTAAAAGCCTAGAGTCAACAGCAAAACCATAAAAATGACCCGGAGCCATCAAATCATCCAAATACGCTATGCTATATAGTGAGCGGAAAAACCCTGAAATCGGCCGAAAACCCTGAATAGGCCAAAAGCCCTAAAGTTGATCAGAAAACCCTAAAGCATGCCTGAAACCCTACAATAAGCCGAAAATCCTAAAATCAGTCTAAAAGATCCAAAAATCGGCCTAAAACCCTATAATAAGCCGAAAACCCTAAAATCGGTCTAAAAGCCTAGAGCCTACACAAAAACCAAAAAATTGACCCGGAGCCCTAAAGGCTTTTTGACTGATTTTAAGGTTTTCGACTTATTATAGGGTTTTAGGCCGGCTTTAGGTTTTTCTGATAAACTTTAGGGCTTTTGGCCGATTTCGGGGTTTTTGGCCGATTTCAGGGTTTTTCCGCCGACTATAGTAAAGGGTATTTGGAAGATTTAAGGGCTTCGGGCCAAGTTTATGGTTTTTCTATAGACTCTAGGCTTTTAGACGAATTTTACGGTTTACGACTTATGTAGGGTTTTAGGCTTAATTTTGGACTTTCTGATCAACTTTAGGGTTTTCGGCCGATTTCAGGGGTTTTCCGCTGACTATAGTATAATGTACTTAGATGATTTAAGGGCTCTGGGTTAATTTTTTTGTTTTTTTGTAGACTCTAGGATTTTTGACTGATTTTATGGTTTTCGGCTTATTAAAGGGTTTTAGGCCGACTTTAGGGCTTTCTAATCAACTTTAGGGCTTTTGGATGATTTAAGGGTTATTCCGCTGACTATTGTATAGGGTATTATAACGATTTAATGTCTCCGAGTCAATTTAATGGTTTTTCTGTAGACTCTAGGCTTTTAGACTGATTTTAGTGTTTTCGACTTTTTTAGGGTTCTAGGCCGGCTTTAGGGCTTTTTGACTGATTTTAGGGTTTTCGGCTTATTATAGGGTTTAAGGCCGGCTTTAGGGTTTTTGGATCAACTGTAGGGCTATTTGACAATTTCGGGGTTTTCAGACGACTTCTGGGTTTTTCTGCTGACTATAGCATAGGGTATTTGGATGATTCTTGGCTTCGGGTCATTTTATGGTTTATCTGTAGATTCTAGGCTTTTAGGCTGATTTTAGGGTTTTCGGCTTATTATAGGCTTTTAGGCTGATTTTTGGCGCTTTTAGGCTGATTTTAGGGTTTTCGGCTTAGTGTAGGGTTTTATGCCAGCTTTAGGGTTTTCTGATCAACTTCAGGGCTTTTGGCCGATTTCAGGGTTTTCGGCCGATTTCAGGGTTTTCCCGCAGACTATAGCATAAGGTATTTGGACGATTTAAGGGCTCCGGGTCATTTTTATAGTTTTTCTGTAGACTCTAGGCTTTTAGACTTATTTTAGGGTTTTCTGCTTATAATAGGGTTTTAGGCCGGCTTTAGGGCTTTCTGATCAATGATAGCCAAATCGCAAGTGCACGATTGATTATCAAGTTTTTGGCACCTTTGTCGGGGATAGGTTCTTTTTAAGTTCTTGTTATTATTTTGTTTAGTGCTGTTTTTTATATAAAAAAAATATAAAATTTTTTTTTTGTGATGATTTGGTGCTACTAATTTGTTTGCTGAGTATTGTCAGGAATTATGGCTGAAACATTCGAACAAAGGGAGGCAAAAATCCAGGCTGAACTTGAAAAGGAATATGAGAAGAAGAAGCAGGATGTCTTCACTCTAATTGACGAGTTTTACTCCGAATTAGATTGCAAGCGAAAAACCGGATTTTTGTCAAGTCCTGAGCAAGAATGTAAGGTCAGGGAGATTCTACAGGAAAAGATACAAGGCATTCTGAGGAGGCAGCCCGGGGATGAACAACAACCACCTGTTCATGAAAGTGAACCCGTGGTTGACAAAGAGGAGGTAAAAGAAACCGCCATTGTGGAATTTGTCTTTGAAGATAAATTGGAGATGGAGGAAGAAGAACCTCAAAGAACCTATGTTATAGGTTCAGAAGAGCAAGGTAAAGAACAAGGAAGGAAAATTTTATTTATTCCTTCCATTTTTAATTTGAATATTGTTGCCTTGTTGGCTGAAAATTCATTTAGCACCATGTTGTTTTTGTGCCAAAATTTGCATGATTTGCGGGGTCTAATGAATTTTGTAATAGACCCCGGTTGAAAGTGATTTGAAGAAGTCTATCAAAGACTATAAAATTGAGCTAGTTGGGAGACAACCCAACTTAGGATAGTTTAATTTTCTGTCTTTTAATTTTTTGCACCATCTTTGTAAATAAATAAAAGAAAAAAATTCTATGTTTTTGCTGCAGGAGGGGCCAGCGCTCAAGCGCTGGAGGCCAACGCTCAAGGGTTGAGCCCCTGCTTATCATCCCCTAGTTCTAGTGTTGACCAACGCTCAAGCGTTGGAGGGCTAGCGCTCAAGCGCTAGTCCCCTGGAATCCCAGTTTTTATTTTTCTAATTTCCAACGCCCAAGCGTTGGAAACCCAACACTCAGGCGTTGGGACCTCTGATGCCCAGTGTTTTGTTTTAATTCCAGCGCCCAAGCGTTGGCATCCCCAACGCTCAAGCGCTGGAGCTCGGGAAGATTTGCTGTTTTATTTTATTTTCTGTTTTTAATAATTTTGTGTCCACTATTTCTTGAAAAGTTTTGATTCTTTGAGTTTTCCCTTGCTTCTATAAATGCTTTTGATTTTTGGGAACTCAAGAATTCTTGTTTTTAGGGTGGACACAAATTTTCAACCCATGTTCTTAAGTATGCTATGTTTGGAACTAACAAGTCAAGCAAGCTTTTACTTGTAAGACTTTGTCTGTTCAGATTTTGCAGGAAAGGCACCAAAGGAGGAAGAACCCTCTTGAACTTAAGTGTTCAAAATTGATTTTTGCAATGAGGTTCCCTTGGACTATTGTGGAAAATTCGTATGTTGTGCCAGCTTTTTAGTTTAGTTTTTCTGTTTTATTTTTGCATGAGTCTTGAGTATCTTATCAGTCTGAATGCTACTATTGCTGTGAATGCTTTATCTGATTGAACTGCTTTTTGGAAAAGGTTCTATGGTTTGAAGCGGTTAGGATTGCATGCTGTTAGAAGTGATTTTGATATCATGATTGTAAGATTTTTCTGCCTTTTGTTGCATGTTGATTGGGATTTTGTATACTTTGTGAGTTGAGAAGAGATTATAGGCATTTTTGAAAACTCAGAGTTTTGGTTGAAAAGCAAAAATCCACTAGTAGCCCTCTTTGAGCCTTAAAAGAGTCATTCTTTGGAGCCTACTTTGTGTGATATTTTAAAGTTGTTATTGTGATTCATGTGCTGAAATTGTTAGAGCTATGATTTTGGGTCTCTCTAGAAAAAGTTGAAGAAAAAAAGTAAGATATGTGCCTTAGAAAAAATAATGAAGTGGTGGGGTGAGAAAGAGTATGAGGGGAGTAAAATTCAAGTCATTCATCCCATACATTCCACTACTTTGTTTTAAAAAAAAAGAGAAAAATTGAGAGAACCTTTGTGTTGATTGTTTAAAACTCTTAGTCAAAAAAATCACTTAACAACAGATTCTGAGTCAGCCACTAGAGTTGCCAATTTCTTGAAATCCATACCTTAAATTGTTCAACCCTTTGGCCAAGTTACAACCTTCAAAAATCTCTTCAAAGTTACTTAGTTGCATGATTTCAGTTTTGATTTGAATGATGGGCAGGATTATTGAGCTTTCTTGTTTTTCATGCAGAATACCATTTTGTGAGCTTAATTGATGAACTCAAACATGTTGAAAAGCCAAGCCTAACTTTCTTGATTAAATATCTTTAAACATGCAGGGTTATAAGTATATATCTCTAAGTGCTCCGGGTAAATTTTTTGGTTTTTGTGTAGACTGTAGGGTTTTCAGCTTAATGAAGGGTTTTAGGCCGACATTAGGGCTTTCAGATCAACTTTACGGGTTTTGGCAGATTGTAGGGTTTTCGGCTAATTTCAGGGATTTTCCGCTGACTATTGTATAGGGTATTAGGACGATTTAAGGGCTCCGGGTCAATTTTATGGTTTTTCTGTAGATTCTAGGCTTTTAGACTAATTTTAGTGTTTTCATCTTTTTTGGGGATCTAGGCCGGCGGTAGGGCTTTTAGACTGATTTTAGGGTTTTCGGCTTATTATAAGGTTCAAGGCCGGCTTTAGCGCTTTTAGACTGATTTAGTCCGATTTCAAGGTTTTCGGCCGATTTCAGGGTTTTCGGCATATTTCAGGGTTTTTTTGCTAACTATAGTATAGGGTATTTGGACGATTTAAGGGCTCCGGGTCAATTTTATGGTTTTTCGGTAGACTCTAGGCTTTTAGACTGATTTTCGGGTTTTTCGGCTTCTTATACGGTTTTAGGCCGGCTTTAGCGCTTTTAGACTGATTTTAGGGTTTTCGGCTTATTGTAGGGTTTTATGCCGGCTTTAGGGTTTTCTGATCTACTTTAGGGATTTTGGACGATGTCAGACTTTTTGGCCGATTTTAGGGTTTTTTCACTGACTATTGTATAGGGTATTTTGACAATTTAAGGGCTCCGGGACAATTTTATGGTTTTTCTGTAGACACTAGTCTTTTAGAATGATTTTAGGGTTTTCGGCTTATTATAGGGTTTTAGGCCGACTTTTGGAGCTTTTAGACTGGTTTTACGGTTTTCTGCTAATTGTATGGTTTTAGGACGACTTTAGGGCTTTTTGATCAACTTTAGGGCTTTTGGCCGATTTCAGGGTTTCCGGCCGATTTCGGGTTTTTTCCGCAGACTATTATAGTATAGGGTATTTGGATGATTTAAGGGCTTCAGGTCAATTTTAGGGTTTTTATGTAGACTATAGGCTTTTAGACAAATTTTAGGGTTTTCGTCTTATTATAGGGTTTTAGGCCAGCTTTAGGGCTTTCTGATCAAATTTAGGGCATTAGTCCGATTTGAGGGTTTTTGGCTGATTTCAGGGTTTTCGGCATGTTTCAAGGTTTTTCCGCTAACTATAGTATAGGGTATTTGGCGATTTAAGGGCTCTAGGTCAATTTTATGGTTTTTCTGTAGACTCTAGGCTTTTAGACTGATTTTCGGGTTTTCGGCTTCTTATAGGGTTTTAGGCCGACTTTAGGGCTTTTAGACTAATTTTAGGGTTTTCGGCTTATTGTAGGGTTTTAGGCCGGCTTTAGGGTTTTCTGATCTACTTTAGGGATTTTGGACGATTTCAGACTTTTTGGCCGATTTCAGGGTTTTTTCGCACACTATAGTATAGGGTATTTTGACAATTTAAGGTCTCGGGGACAATTTTATGGTTTTTCTGTATACACTAGTCTTTTAGAATGATTTTAGGGTTTTCGGCTTATTATAGGGTTTTAGGCCGGCTTTTGGGGCTTTTAGACTGGTTTTAGGGTTTTCTTCTAATTGTACGGTTTTAGGACGACTTTATGGCTTTTTGATCTACTTTATGGCTTTTGGCCGATTTCAGGGCTTCCGGCCGATTTCGGGTTTTTTCCGCAGACTATAGTATTGGATATTTGGACTATTTAAGGGCTCCGGGTCAATTTTTTGGTTTTTGTGTAGACTCTAGGCTTTTAGACAGATTTTAGGGTTTTCAACTTATTGTAGGGTTTGAGGCCAGCTTTAGGGTTTTCTGATCAACTTTAGGGCTTTTGGCCGATTTCAGGGTTTTCGGCCGATTTCAGGGTTTTTCCGCTGACTATAACATAAGGTATTTGAATGATTCAAGGGATCTGGGTCATTTTTATGGTTTGTCTGTAGACTCTAGGCTTTTAGATTGATTTTAGGGATTTTTGGCTTATTATAGGGTTTTAGGCCGGCTTTTGGGCTTTTAGACTGATTTTAGGGTTTTCGGCTTATTGTAGGGTTTTAGGCCAACTTTAGGGTTTTCTAATTAACTTTAGGTCTTTTGGCCGATTTCAGGGTTTTCGTCCGATTTCAGGGTTTTTGCACTGACTGAAGCATAGGTTATGTGGACGATTTAAGGGCTCCGAGTCATTTTTATGGTTTTTTTGTAGACTCTAGGCTATTAGACTGATTTTAGGGTTTTCGGCCTATTATAGGGTTTAAGGCCGGCTTTAGGGTTTTTGGATCAACTTTAGGGCTATTTGACTGTTTGAGGGTTTTCGGACGATTTCTGGGTTTTTCCGCTGACTATAGGATAGGGTATTTGGACGATTTAAGGGCTTCGGGTCGTTTTATGGTTTTTCTGTAGATTCTAGGCTTTTAGGCTGATTTTAGGGTTTTCGTCTTATTATAGGGTTTTAGGCTGATTTTTGGTTCTTAGACTGATTTATGTATATTCGGCTTATTGTAGTGTTTTATGCCAGCTTTAGGGTTTTCACATCAAATTCAGGGCTTTTGCCCGATTTCAGGGTTTTTCCGCAGACTATAGCATAGGTTATTTGGACGATTTAAGGGCTCCGGGTCATTTTTATGGTTTTTCTGTAGACTCTAGGCTTTTAGACTGATTCTAGGGTTTTCGGATTATTATAGGGTTTTAGACCGGCTTTAGGGCTTTGGGCCGATTTCAGGGTTTTTCCGCTGCCTATAGTATAGGGTATTTGGAATATTTAAGGGCTCCGGGTAGAGTTTATAGTTTTTCTAAAGACTCAAGGGTTTTAGACTGATTTTACGGTTTACGGCTTATGTAGGGTTTTAGGCTTACTTTAGGGCTTTCTGATCAACTTTAGGGCTTTTTGCTACTTTTAGAGTTTTCGGCCGATTTCGGGGTTTTTCCGCTGACTATAGTATACGGTATTTAGACGATTTAAAGGCTCCGGGTTAATTTTATTGTTTTTCTGTAGACTCTAGGCTTTTAGACTTATTTTAGGGTTTTCGGCCTATTAAAGTGTTTTCGGCCGACATTAGGGTTTTCTGATCAACTTTAGGGCTTTTGGGTGATTTAAGGGTTTTTCCGCTGACTATTTTATAGGGTATTAGAACGATTTAATGTCTCCGGGTCAATTTTATGGTTTTTCTGTAGACTCTAGGCTTTTAGACTGATTTTAGGGTTTTCAGCCGATTTCAGGGTTTTGGACGATTTAAGGGCTCCGGGTCATTTTTATGGTTTTTCTGTAGGCTCTAGGCTTTTAGACTTATTTTAGGGTTTTCGGCTTATTATAGGGTTTTAGGACGGCTTTAGGGCTTTCTGATCAAATTTAGGGCTTTTGGCCGATTTCAGGGTTGTTCCGCTGCTTATAGTATAGGGTGTTTAGACGATTTAAGGGCAATTGGTCAATATTACTGTTTTTCTGTAGACTTTAGGCTGTTAGACTAATTTTAGGATTTCTGGCTTATTATAGGATTTTTGGCCGGCTTTAGGGTTTTATAATCAACTTTTGGGTCTTCGGCCATTTGCAGGGGTTTCCCGCAGACTATAATATAGTCATTTTTGGACGATTTAAAGGCTCCGAGAATATTTTATGGTTTTTCTGTAGAAACTAGGCTTTTAGAATGATTTTAGGGTTTTCGGCTTATTTAGGGTTTTAGGCCGGCTTTTGGGGCTTTTATACTGGTTTTAGGGTTTTCGGCTTATTGTAAGGTTTTTGGACGACTTTAGGTCTTTTTGATCAACTTTAGGGCTTTTGGCCAATTTCAGGGTTTCCGGCCGATTTCAGGGTTTTTCCGCAGACTATAGTATAGGGTATTTGGATTATTTAAGGGCTCCGGGTCAATTTTTTGGTTTTTGTGTAGAATCTAGGCTTTTAGACCGAGTTTAGCGTTTCCGGCTTAATTCAGGGTTTTAGGCCGGCTTTTAGACTGGTTTTACGGTTTTCGGCTTATTGTACGGTTTTAGGACGACTTTAGGTCTTTTTGATCAACTTTAGGGATTTTGGCCGATTTCAGGGTTTCCGGCCAATTTCAGGGTTTTTCCGCAGACTATAGTATAGATTATTTGGATTATTTAAGGGCTCCGGGTCAATTTTTTGGTTTTTGTGTAGACTCTAGGCTTTTAGACCGAGTTTAGGGTTTCCGGCTTAATTCCGGAATTTAGGCAGATTTTTTGTGCTTTTAGACAGACTTTAGGGTTTTCGGTTTATTATAGGGTTTTAGGCCGGCTTTAGGGTTTTCTAATCAACTTTTGGGCTTTTGGCGGATTTCAGGGTTTTCGACCGATTTTAGTGTTTTTACGCAGACTATAGCATAGTGTATTTGACGATTTAAGGGCTCCGGGTCATTATTATGGTTTATCTGTAGACTGTAGGCTTTTAGACTGATTTTTGGGTTTTTTGGCTTATTATAGGGTTTTAGATCGACTTTTGGGCTTTTAGACTGATTTTAGGGTTTTAGGCCGACTTTAGGGTTTTCTAATCAACTTTAGGTCTTTTGGCCGATTTCAGGATTGTCGTCTGATTTCAGGGTTTTTCCGCTTACTGTAACATAGCGTATTTGGACGATTTAAGGGCTCCGAGTCATTTTTATGGTTTTTTTGTAAACTATAGGCTATTAGACTCATTTTAGGGTTTTCGGCTTATTATAGGGTTTAAGGCCGACTTTAGGGTGTTTGGATCAACTTTAGGGCTATTTTGCCGATTTTTGGGTTTTCGTCCGATTACAGGGTTTTTCCGCTGACTGTAGCATAGGGTATTTGGACGATTTAAGGGCTCTGAATCATTTTTATGGTTTTTTTTGTAGACTCTAGGCTATTAGATTGATTTTAGGGTTTTCGACTTATTATAGGGTTTTAGGCCAGCTTTAGGGTTTTCTGATCAACTTTAGTGCTTTTGGCCGATTTCAAGGTTTCCGGGCGATTTCAGAGTTTTTCCGCAGACTATAGTATAGGGTATTTGGACTATTTAAGGGCTCCAGGTCAATTTTTTGGTTTTCTTGTAGACACTTGTTTTTTAGACCTATTTTACGGTTTTCGGCTTATTATAGGGTTTTAGGCCGATTTTTGGTCCTTTTAGACTGATTTTAGGGTTTTCGGCTAATTGTTGGGTTTCAGGTCTGCTTTAGGGTTTTCTGATCACCTTTTGGGCTTTTGGTCGATTTCAGGGTTTTCGGCCGATTTCAGGGTTTTTCCGCTCAATATAGCATAGGTTATTTCGGCCGATTTATGGTTTTTTTTGTAGACTCTAGGCTTTTAGACTGATTTTAGGGTTTTCGGCTTATTATAGGGTTTTAGGCCGGCTTTAGGTCTTTCTGATCAACTTTTGGGCTTTTGGCCAATTTCAGGGTATTTTAGCTGACTATAATATAGGAGGGTGTTTGGACGATTTAAGGGCTCCGGGTCAATTTTAGGTTTTTTCTGTAGACTCTAGGCTTTTAGACTAATTTTAGGGTTTTCGATTTATTATAGGGTTTTTTGGCCGGCTTTACGGCTTTCTAATCAACTCTAGGGTTTTCGACCGATTTTAGGGTTTCCGACCGGTTTCAGGGTTTTTCCGAAACTATAGTACAGGGTATTTGGACTATTTAAGGGCTCCGGGACAATTTTTTTGGTTTTTGTGTAGACTATAGGCTTTTAGACTGATTTTAGGGTTTTCGGCTTGTTGTAAGGTTTTAGGTCGGCTTTAGGGTTTTCTAATCAACTTTAGGGCTTTTGGCCGATTTCAGGGTTTTTCCGCTGACTATAGCATAGGGTATTTGGACGATTTAAGGGATCCGAATCATTTTTATGATTTTTTAGTAGACTCTAGGCTATTAGACTGATTTTAGGGTTTTCGGATTATTGTAGGATTTCAGGCCGACTTTAGGGTTTTCTGAGCAACTTTAGGGCTTTTGGCCGATTTCAAGGTTGTCGGCCGATTTCAGGGTATTTCCGTTGATTATAATATAGGGTATTAGGACGATTTAAGGGCTTTGGGTCAATTTTAGGGTTTTTCTGTAGACTCTAGGCTTTTAGACTGATTTTAGGGTTTTCGGCTCATTATAGGGTTCAAGGCTGGCTTTAGGGTATTTGGATGGTTTAAGGTCTCCGGGTCATTTTTATGGTTTTGCTGTAGATTGTAGGCTTTTAGGCTGATTTTAGGGTTTTCGTCTTATTATAGGGTTTTAGGCATGCTTTAGGGCTTTCTGATCAAATTTAGGGCTTTCTGATCAAATTTAGGGCTTTAGTCCGATTTCAAGGTTTTTGCCCGATTTCAGGGTTTTTCTGCTAACTATAGTATAGGGTATTTGGACAATTTAAGGGCACCGGGTCAATTTTATGGTTTTTCAGTGGACTCTAGGATTTTAGACCTGTTTTAGGGTTTTCGACTTCTTATAGGGTTTTAGGCTGGCTTTAGGGCTTTTAGACTGATTTTAGGGTTTTCAGCTTATTGTAGGGTTTTAGGCCGGCTTTAGGGTTTATGATCTACTTTAGGGATTTTGGACGATTTCAGAGTTTTTGCCCGATTAGAGGGTTTTTTCGCTGACTATAGCATAGGGTTTTTGGATGATTTAAGGGCTCTTGGTCAATTTTATGATTTTTCAGTAAACTCTAGGCGTTTAGACTGATTTTAAGGTTTTTGTCTTATTTTAGGGTTTGAGGCCGGCTTAAGGGCTTTTAGACTTATTTTAGGGTTTTCTGATCAACTTAAGGGCTTTTTTCCGATTTCAGGGTTTTCGACCTATTTCAGGGTTTTTCCGCTGACTATAGTATAGGGTATTTTGACAATTTAAGGGCTCCGGGAATATTTTATGGTTTTTCTGTAGACAATAGGCTTTTAGAATGATTTTAGGGTTTTCGGCTTATTTAGGGTTTTAGGCCGGCTTTTGGGGCTTTTAGACTGGTTTTAGGGTTTTCGGCTTATTGTACGGTTTTTGGACGACTTTAGGTCTTTTTGATCAACTTTAGGTCTTTTTGTTCAACTTTAGGGCTTTTGGCCGATTTCAGGGTTATTCCGCAGACTATAGTATAGGGTATTTGGATTATTTAAGGGCTCCGGGTCAATTTTTTGGTTTTTGTGTAGACTCTAGGCTTTTAGACCGAGTTTAGGGTTTCCGGCTTTATTCAGGGTTTTAGGCCGAATTTTGGTGCTTTTAGACTGATTTTAGGGTTTTCGGCTTATTATAGAGTTTTAGGCCGGCTTTAGGGTTTTCTAATCAACTTTTGGGCTTTTGGCAGATTTCAGGGTTTTCGACCGATTTTAGGGTTTTTACGCAGACTATAGCAAAGTGTATTTGACGATTTATGGGCTCTGGGTCATTTTTATGGTTTGTGTGTAGACTCTAGGCTATTAGACTGATTTTAGGGTTTTTAGCTTATTGTAGGGTTTTAGGCCGACATTAGGGTTTTCTAATCAACTTTAGGTCTTTTGGCCGATTTCAAGGTTTTCGTCCGATTTCAGGGTTTTTCCACAGACTGTAGCATAGGGTATGTGGAGGATTTAAGGGCTTCGAGTCATTTTTATGGTTTTTTGTAGACTCTAGGCTTTTAAAGTGATTTTATGGTTTTAGGCCGGATTTAGGGCTTTTAGACTGATTTCAGGGTTTTCGGCTTATTATAGGGTTTTAGGCCGGTTTTAGGGTTTTCTAATCAACTTTAGGTCTTTTGGCCGATTTCAGGGTTTTCGACAGATTTTAGGGTTTTTACGCAGACTATAGCATAGGGTATTTGACGATTTAAGGGCTCCGGGTCATTATTATGGTTTTTCTGTAGACTCTAGGCTTTTAGACTGATTTTAGGGTTTTCGGTATATTATAGGATTTTAGGCCGGCTTTAGGGCTTTCTGATCAACTTTAGGGATTTTGGCCGATTTTAGGGTTTTTCCGCTGCCTATAGTATAGGGTGTTTGGACGATTTAAGGGCTCCGGGTCAATTTTATGGTTTTTCTTTAGACTCTTGGCTCTTAGAGTAATTTTAGGATTTTCGGCTTATTATAGGATTTTTAGCCGGCTTTAGGGTTTTCTAATCAACTTTTGGGTTTTCTGCCACTTGCAGGGTTTTTTCGCATACTTTAAAATAGTCTTTTTGGACGATTTAAGGGCTCCGGGTAAATATTATGGTTTTTCTGTAGACTCTAGGCTTTTGGGCTGATTTTAGGGTTTTCAGCCTATTATAGGGTTTTAGGCCGATTTTTTGTTGTTTTAGACTGATTTAAGGGTTTTCGGCTTATTGTAGGGTTTTAGGCCGGCTTTAGGGCTTTCTGATCAACTTTAGGGCTTTTGGCCGATTTCAGGGTTTTTCCGCAGACTATAGTATAGGGTGTTTGGACGATTTAAGGGCTCCGGGTCAATTTTATGGTTTTTCCGTAGACTCTTGGCTCTTAGATGAATTTTAGGATTTTCGGCTTATTATAGGATTTTTAGCCGGCTTTAGGGTTTTCTAATCAACTTTTGGGTTTTCTGCCACTTGCAGGGTTTTTTCGCATACTTTAAAATAGTCTTTTTGGACGATTTAAGGGCTCCGGGTAAATTTTATGGTTTTTCTGTAGACTCTAGGCTTTTAAAGTGATTTTATGGTTTTAGGTCGGATTTAGGGCTTTTAGACTGATTTCAGGGTTTTCGGCTTATTATAGGGTTTTAGGCCTGCTTTAGGGTTTTCTAATCAACTTTAGGTCTTTTGGCCGATTTCAGTTTGTCGTCTAATTTCAGGGTTTTCCCGCTGACTGTAACATAGGGTATTTGGACGATTTAAGGGCTCCGAATCATTTTTATGGTTTTTTTGTAAACTATAGGCTATTAGACTCATTTTAAGGTTTTCGGCTTATTATAGGATTTAAGGCCGACTTTAGGGTTTTTGGATCAACTTTAGGGCTATTTTGCCGATTTTTGGGTTTTCGTCCACTTACAGGGTTTTTTTTTTACTGTAGCATAGGGTATTTGGACGATTTACGGGGCTCCGAATCATTTTTATGGTTTTTTTGTAGACTCAAGGCTATTAGATTGATTTTAGGGTTTTCGGCTTATTATAGGGTTTTAGGCCAGCTTTAGGGTTTTCTGATCAAGTTTAGGGCTTTTGGCCGATTTCAAGGTTTCCGGCCGATTTCAGAGTTTTTCGGTAGACTATAGTATAATTTGGACTATTTAAGGGCTCCGGGTCAATTTTTTGGCTTTTGTGTAGACACTAGGTTTTAAGACCTATATTAGGGTTTTCGGCTTCTTATATGGTTTTTTGCCGATTTTTGGTTGTTTTAGACTGATTTATGAGTTTTCGGCTTATTGTAGGGTTTTATGCCAGCTTTAGGGTTTTCTGATCAAATTCAGGGCTTTTGGCTGATTTCAGGGTTTTCGGCGAAATTCAGGGTTTTTCCGCATAGGTTATTTGGACGATTTAAGGGCTCCGGGTCATTTTTATAGTTTTTCTGTAGACTCTAGGCTTTTAGACTGATTTTAGGGTTTTCGGCTTTTTATAGGATTTTAGGCCGGCTTTAGGGCTTTCTGATCAACTTTAGGGCTTTTGGCATATTTTAGGGTTTTTCCGCTGCCTATAGTATAGGGTGTTTGGACGATTTAGGGGCTCCGGGTCAATTTTATGGTTTTTCTGTAGACTTTAGGCTCTTAGACTAATTTAAGGATTTTCGGCTTATTAAAGGATTTTTAGCCGGCTTTAGGGTTTTCTAATCAACTTTTGGGTTTACGGCCACTTGCAGGGTTTCTTCGCAGACTTTAAAATAGTCTTTTTGGACGATTTAAGGGCTCCCGGTAAAATTTATGGTTTTTCTGTAAACTCTAGGCTTTTAAAGTGATTTTAGGGTTTTAGGCCGGATTTAGGGCTTTTAGACTAATTTTAGGGTTTTCGGCTTATTATAGGGTTTTATGCCGGCTTTAGGGTTTTCTAATCGACTTTTGGGCTTTTAGCAGATTTCAGGGTTTTCGACCGATTTTAGGGTTTTTACGCAGACTATAGCATAGTGTATTTGACGATTTATGGGCTCTGGGTCATTTTTATGGTTTGTTTGTAGACTCTAGGCTATTAGACTGATTTTAGGGTTTTCAGCTTATTGTAGGGTTTTAGGCCGACATTAGGGTTTTCTAATCAACTTTAGGTCTTTTGGCCGATTTTAGGGTTTTCGTCCGATTTCAGGGTTTTTCCACAGACTGTAGCATAGGGTGTGTGGAGGATTTAAGGGCTTCGAGTCATTTTTATGGTTTTTTTGTAGACTCTAGGCTATTAGACTGATTTTAGGGTTTTCGGCCTATTATAGGGTTTAAGGCCGGCTTTAGGGTTTTTGGATCAACTTTACGGCTATTTGACAGTTTCAGGGTTTTCAGACGATTTCTGGGTTTTTCCGCTGACTATAGGATAGGGTATTTGGACGATTTAAGGGCTTCGGGTCATTTTATAAGTTTTTCTGTAGATTCTAGGCTTTTGGGCTGATTTTAGGGTTTTCGGCCTATTATAGGGTTTTAGGCCGATTTTTTGTTGTTTTAGACTGATTTAAGGGTTTTCGGCTTATTGTAGGGTTTTAGGCCGGCTTTAGGGCTTTCTGATCAACTTTAGGGCTTTTGGCCGATTTCAGGGTTTTTCCGCAGACTATAGTATAGGGTGTTTGGACGATTTAAGGGCTCCGGGTCAATTTTATGGTTTTTCGGTAGACTCTTGGCTCTTAGAGTAATTTTAGGATTTTCGGCTTATTATAGGATATTTAGCCGGCTTTAGGGTTTACTAATCAACTTTTGGGTTTTCTGCCACTTGCAGGGTTTTTTCGCATACTTTAAAATAGTCTTTTTGGACGATTTAAGGGCTCCGGGTAAATTTTATGGTTTTTCTGTAGACTCTAGGCTTTTAAAGTGATTTTATGGTTTTAGGTCGGATTTAGGGCTTTTAGACTGATTTCAGGGTTTTCGGCTTATTATAGGGTTTTAGGCCGGCTTTAGGGTTTTCTAATCAACTTTAGGTCTTTTGGCCGATTTCAGTTTGTCGTCTAATTTCAGGGTTTTCCCGCTGACTGTAACATAGGGTATTTGGACGATTTAAGGGCTCCGAATCATTTTTATGGTTTTTTTTGTAAACTATAGGCTATTAGACTCATTTTAGGGTTTTCGGCTTATTATAGGATTTAAGGCCGACTTTAGGGTTTTTGGATCAACTTTAGGGCTATTTTGCCGATTTTTGGGTTTTCGTCCAATTACAGGGTTTTTTTTTTTACTGTAGCATAGGGTATTTGGACGATTTACGGGGCTCCGAATCATTTTTATGTTTTTTTGTAGACTCAAGGCTATTAGATTGATTTTAGGGTTTTCGGCTTATTATAGGGTTTTAGGCCAGCTTTAGGGTTTTCTGATCAAGTTTAGGGCTTTTGGCCGATTTCAAGGTTTCCGGCCGATTTCAGAGTTTTTCGGTAGACTATAGTATAATTTGGACTATTTAAGGGCTCCGGGTCAATTTTTTGGTTTTTGTGTAGACACTAGGTTTTAAGACCTATATTAGGGTTTTCGGCTTCTTATATGGTTTTTTGCCGATTTTTGGTTGTTTTAGACTGATTTATGAGTTTTCGGCTTATTGTAGGGTTTTATGCCAGCTTTAGGGTTTTCTGATCAAATTCAGGGCTTTTGGCTGATTTCAGGGTTTTCGGCGAAATTCAGGGTTTTTCCGCATAGGTTATTTGGACGATTTAAGGGCTCCGGGTCATTTTTATAGTTTTTCTGTAGACTCTAGGCTTTTAGGCTGATTTTAGGGTTTTCGGCTTTTTATAGGATTTTAGGCCGGCTTTAGGGCTTTCTGATCAACTTTAGGGCTTTTGGCAGATTTTAGGGTTTTTCCGCTGCCTATAGTATAGGGTGTTTGGACGATTTAAGGGCTCCGGGTCAATTTTATGGTTTTTCCGTAGACTCTTGGCTCTTAGAGTAATTTTAGGATTTTCGGCTTATTATAGGATATTTAGCCGGCTTTAGGGTTTTCTAATCAACTTTTGGGTTTTCTGCCACTTGCAGGGTTTTTTCGCATACTTTAAAATAGTCTTTTTGGACGATTTAAGGGCTCCGGGTAAATTTTATGGTTTTTCTATAGACTCTAGGCTTTTAAAGTGATTTTATGGTTTTAGGTCGGATTTAGGGCTTTTAGACTGATTTCAGGGTTTTCGGCTTATTATAGGGTTTTAGGCCGGCTTTAGGGTTTTCTAATCAACTTTAGGTCTTTTGGCCGATTTCAGGGTTTTCGACAGATTTTAGGGTTTTTACGCAGACTATAGCTTAGGGTATTTGACGATTTAAGGGCTCCGGGTCATTATTATGGTTTATATGTAGACTCTAGGCTTTTAGACTGATTTTTGGGTTTTTTGGCTTATTATAGGGTTTTAGGTCGACTTTTGGGCTTTTAGACTGATTTTAGGGTTTTGGCTTATTGTAGGGTTTTAGGCCGACTTTAGGGTTTTCTAATCAACTTTAGGTCTTTTGGCCGATTTCAGTTTGTCGTCTAATTTAAATGTTTTCCCGCTGACTGTAACATAGGGTATTTGGACGATTTAAGGGCTCCGAATCATTTTTATGGTTTTTTTTGTAAACTATAGGCTATTAGACTCATTTTAGGGTTTTCGGCTTATTATAGGATTTAAGGCCGACTTTAGGGTTTTTGGATCAACTTTAGGGCTATTTTGCCGATTTTTGGGTTTTCGTCCAATTACAGGGTTTTTTTTTTACTGTAGCATAGGGTATTTGGACGATTTACGGGGCTCCGAATCATTTTTATGGTTTTTTTGTAGACTCAAGGCTATTAGATTGATTTTAGGGTTTTCGGCTTATTATAGGGTTTTAGGCCAGCTTTAGGGTTTTCTGATCAAGTTTAGGGCTTTTGGCCGATTTCAAGGTTTCCGGCCGATTTCAGAGTTTTTCGGTAGACTATAGTATAATTTGGACTATTTAAGGGCTCCGGGTCAATTTTTTGGTTTTTGTGTAGACACTAGGTTTTAAGACCTATATTAGGGTTTTCGGCTTCTTATATGGTTTTTTGCCGATTTTTGGTTGTTTTAGACTGATTTATGAGTTTTCGGCTTATTGTAGGGTTTTATGCCAGCTTTAGGGTTTTCTGATCAAATTCAGGGCTTTTGGCTGATTTCAGGGTTTTCGGCGAAATTCAGGGTTTTTCCGCATAGGTTATTTGGACGATTTAAGGGCTCCGGGTCATTTTTATAGTTTTTCTGTAGACTCTAGGCTTTTAGACTGATTTTAGGGTTTTCGGCTTTTTATAGGATTTTAGGCCGGCTTTAGGGCTTTCTGATCAACTTTAGGGCTTTTGGCAGATTTTAGGGTTTTTCCGCTGCCTATAGTATAGGGTGTTTGGACGATTTAGGGGCTCCGGGTCAATTTTATGGTTTTTCTGTAGACTTTAGGCTCTTAGACTAATTTAAGGATTTTCGGCTTATTAAAGGATTTTTAGCCGGCTTTAGGGTTTTCTAATCAACTTTTGGGTTTACGGCCACTTGCAGGGTTTCTTCGCAGACTTTAAAATAGTCTTTTTGGACGATTTAAGGGCTCCCGGTAAAATTTATGGTTTTTCTGTAAACTCTAGGCTTTTAAAGTGATTTTAGGGTTTTAGGCCGGATTTAGGGCTTTTAGACTAATTTTAGGGTTTTCGGCTTATTATAGGGTTTTAGGCTGGCTTTAGGGTTTTCAAATCGACTTTTGGGCTTTTAGCAGATTTCAGGGTTTTCGACCGATTTTAGGGTTTTTACGCAAACTATAGCATAGTGTATTTGATTATTTATGGGCTCTGGGTCATTTTTATGGTTTGTTTGTAGACTCTAGGCTATTAGACTGATTTTAGGGTTTTCAGCTTATTGTAGGGTTTTAGGCCGACATTAGGGTTTTCTAATCAACTTTAGGTCTTTTGGCCGATTTTAGGGTTTTCGTCCGATTTCAGGGTTTTTCCACAGACTGTAGCATAGGGTATGTGGAGGATTTAAGGGCTTCGAGTCATTTTTATGGTTTTTTTGTAGACTCTAGGCTATTAGACTGATTTTAGGGTTTTCGGCCTATTATAGGGTTTAAGGCCGGCTTTAGGGTTTTTGGATCAACTTTACGGCTATTTGACAGTTTCAGGGTTTTCAGACGATTTCTGGGTTTTTCCGCTGACTATAGGATAGGGTATTTGGACGATTTAAGGGCTTCGGGTCATTTTATAAGTTTTTCTGTAGATTCTAGGCTTTTGGGCTGATTTTAGGGTTTTCGGCCTATTATAGGGTTTTAGGCCGATTTTTTGTTGTTTTAGACTGATTTAAGGGTTTTCGGCTTATTGTAGGGTTTTAGGCCGGCTTTAGGGCTTTCTGATCAACTTTAGGGCTTTTGGCCGATTTCAGGGTTTTTCCGCAGACTATAGTATAGGGTGTTTTCGACGATTTAAGGGCTCCGGGTCAATTTTATGGTTTTTCCGTAGACTCTTGGCTCTTAGAGTAATTTTAGGATTTTCGGCTTATTATAGGATATTTAGCCGGCTTTAGGGTTTTCTAATCAACTTTTGGGTTTTCTGCCACTTGCAGGGTTTTTTCGCATACTTTAAAATAGTCTTTTTGGACGATTTAAGGGCTCCGGGTAAATTTTATGGTTTTTCTGTAGACTCTAGGCTTTTAAAGTGATTTTATGGTTTTAGGTCGGATTTAGGGCTTTTAGACTGATTTCAGGGTTTTCGGCTTATTATAGGGTTTTAGGCCGGCTTTAGGGTTTTCTAATCAACTTTAGGTCTTTTGGCCGATTTCAGGGTTTTCGACAGATTTTAGGGTTTTTACGCAGACTATAGCTTAGGGTATTTGACGATTTAAGGGCTCCGGGTCATTATTATGGTTTATATGTAGACTCTAGGCTTTTAGACTGATTTTTGGGTTTTTTGGCTTATTATAGGGTTTTAGGTCGACTTTTGGGCTTTTAGACTGATTTTAGGGTTTTGGCTTATTGTAGGGTTTTAGGCCGACTTTAGGGTTTTCTAATCAACTTTAGGTCTTTTGGCCGATTTCAGTTTGTCGTCTAATTTCAATGTTTTCCCGCTGACTGTAACATAGGGTGATTGGACGATTTAAGGGCTCCGAATCATTTTTATGGTTTTTTTTGTAAACTATAGGCTATTAGACTCATTTTAGGGTTTTCGGCTTATTATAGGATTTAAGGCCGACTTTAGGGTTTTTGGATCAACTTTAGGGCTATTTTGCCGATTTTTGGGTTTTCGTCCAATTACAGGGTTTTTTTTTTACTGTAGCATAGGGTATTTGGACGATTTACGGGGCTCCGAATCATTTTTATGGTTTTTTTGTAGACTCAAGGCTATTAGATTGATTTTAGGGTTTTCGGCTTATTATAGGGTTTTAGGCCAGCTTTAGGGTTTTCTGATCAAGTTTAGGGCTTTTGGCCGATTTCAAGGTTTCCGGCCGATTTCAGAGTTTTTCGGTAGACTATAGTATAATTTGGACTATTTAAGGGCTCCGGGTCAATTTTTTGGTTTTTGTGTAGACACTAGGTTTTAAGACCTATATTAGGGTTTTCGGCTTCTTATATGGTTTTTTGCCGATTTTTGGTTGTTTTAGACTGATTTATGAGTTTTCGGCTTATTGTAGGGTTTTATGCCAGCTTTAGGGTTTTTTGATCAAATTCAGGGCTTTTGGCTGATTTCAGGGTTTTCGGCGAAATTCAGGGTTTTTCCGCATAGGTTATTTGGACGATTTAAGGGCTCCGGGTCATTTTTATAGTTTTTCTGTAGACTCTAGGCTTTTAGACTGATTTTAGGGTTTTCGGCTTTTTATAGGATTTTAGGCCGGCTTTAGGGCTTTCTGATCAACTTTAGGGCTTTTGGCAGATTTTAGGGTTTTTCCGCTGCCTATAGTATAGGGTGTTTGGACGATTTAGGGGCTCCGGGTCAATTTTATGGTTTTTCTGTAGACTTTAGGCTCTTAGACTAATTTAAGGATTTTCGGCTTATTAAAGGATTTTTAGCCGGCTTTAGGGTTTTCTAATCAACTTTTGGGTTTACGGCCACTTGCAGGGTTTCTTCGCAGGCTTTAAAATAGTCTTTTTGGACGATTTAAGGGCTCCCGGTAAAATTTATGGTTTTTCTGTAAACTCTAGGCTTTTAAAGTGATTTTAGGGTTTTAGGCCGGATTTAGGGCTTTTAGACTAATTTTAGGGTTTTCGGCTTATTATAGGGTTTTAGGCCGGCTTTAGGGTTTTCAAATCGACTTTTGGGCTTTTAGCAGATTTCAGGGTTTTCGACCGATTTTAGGGTTTTTACGCAAACTATAGCATAGTGTATGTGACGATTTATGGGCTCTGGGTCATTTTTATGGTTTGTTTGTAGACTCTAGGCTATTAGACTGATTTTAGGGTTTTCAGCTTATTGTAGGGTTTTAGGCCGACATTAGGGTTTTCTAATCAACTTTAGGTCTTTTGGCCGATTTTAGGGTTTTCGTCCGATTTCAGGGTTTTTCCACAGACTGTAGCATAGGGTATGTGGAGGATTTAAGGGCTTCGAGTCATTTTTATGGTTTTTTTGTAGACTCTAGGCTATTAGACTGATTTTAGGGTTTTCGGCCTATTATAGGGTTTAAGGCCGGCTTTAGGGTTTTTGGATCAACTTTACGGCTATTTGACAGTTTCAGGGTTTTCAGACGATTTCTGGGTTTTTCCGCTGACTATAGGATAGGGTATTTGGACGATTTAAGGGCTTCGGGTCATTTTATAAGTTTTTCTGTAGATTCTAGGCTTTTGGGCTGATTTTAGGGTTTTCGGCCTATTATAGGGTTTTAGGCCGATTTTTTGTTGTTTTAGACTGATTTAAGGGTTTTCGGCTTATTGTAGGGTTTTAGGCCGGCTTTAGGGCTTTCTGATCAACTTTAGGGCTTTTGGCCGATTTCAGGGTTTTTCCGCAGACTATAGTATAGGGTGTTTTCGACGATTTAAGGGCTCCGGGTCAATTTTATGGTTTTTCCGTAGACTCTTGGCTCTTAGAGTAATTTTAGGATTTTCGGCTTATTATAGGATATTTAGCCGGCTTTAGGGTTTTCTAATCAACTTTTGGGTTTTCTGCCACTTGCAGGGTTTTTTCGCATACTTTAAAATAGTCTTTTTGGACGATTTAAGGGCTCCGGGTAAATTTTATGGTTTTTCTGTAGACTCTAGGCTTTTAAAGTGATTTTATGGTTTTAGGTCGGATTTAGGGCTTTTAGACTGATTTCAGGGTTTTCGGCTTATTATAGGGTTTTAGGCCGGCTTTAGGGTTTTCTAATCAACTTTAGGTCTTTTGGCCGATTTCAGGGTTTTCGACAGATTTTAGGGTTTTTACGCAGACTATAGCTTAGGGTATTTGACGATTTAAGGGCTCCGGGTCATTATTATGGTTTATATGTAGACTCTAGGCTTTTAGACTGATTTTTGGGTTTTTTGGCTTATTATAGGGTTTTAGGTCGACTTTTGGGCTTTTAGACTGATTTTAGGGTTTTGGCTTATTGTAGGGTTTTAGGCCGACTTTAGGGTTTTCTAATCAACTTTAGGTCTTTTGGCCGATTTCAGTTTGTCGTCTAATTTCAATGTTTTCCCGCTGACTGTAACATAGGGTATTTGGACGATTTAAGGGCTCCGAATCATTTTTATGGTTTTTTTTGTAAACTATAGGCTATTAGACTCATTTTAGGGTTTTCGGCTTATTATAGGATTTAAGGCCGACTTTAGGGTTTTTGGATCAACTTTAGGGCTATTTTGCCGATTTTTGGGTTTTCGTCCAATTACAGGGTTTTTTTTTACTGTAGCATAGGGTATTTGGACGATTTACGGGGCTCCGAATCATTTTTATGGTTTTTTTGTAGACTCAAGGCTATTAGATTGATTTTAGGGTTTTCGGCTTATTATAGGGTTTTAGGCCAGCTTTAGGGTTTTCTGATCAAGTTTAGGGCTTTTGGCCGATTTCAAGGTTTCCGGCCGATTTCAGAGTTTTTCGGTAGACTATAGTATAATTTGGACTATTTAAGGGCTCCGGGTCAATTTTTTGGTTTTTGTGTAGACACTAGGTTTTAAGACCTATATTAGGGTTTTCGGCTTCTTATATGGTTTTTTGCCGATTTTTGGTTGTTTTAGACTGATTTATGAGTTTTCGGCTTATTGTAGGGTTTTATGCCAGCTTTAGGGTTTTTTGATCAAATTCAGGGCTTTTGGCTGATTTCAGGGTTTTCGGCGAAATTCAGGGTTTTTCCGCATAGGTTATTTGGACGATTTAAGGGCTCCGGGTCATTTTTATAGTTTTTCTGTAGACTCTAGGCTTTTAGACTGATTTTAGGGTTTTCGGCTTTTTATAGGATTTTAGGCCGGCTTTAGGGCTTTCTGATCAACTTTAGGGCTTTTGGCAGATTTTAGGGTTTTTCCGCTGCCTATAGTATAGGGTGTTTGGACGATTTAGGGGCTCCGGGTCAATTTTATGGTTTTTCTGTAGACTTTAGGCTCTTAGACTAATTTAAGGATTTTCGGCTTATTAAAGGATTTTTAGCCGGCTTTAGGGTTTTCTAATCAACTTTTGGGTTTACGGCCACTTGCAGGGTTTCTTCGCAGGCTTTAAAATAGTCTTTTTGGACGATTTAAGGGCTCCCGGTAAAATTTATGGTTTTTCTGTAAACTCTAGGCTTTTAAAGTGATTTTAGGGTTTTAGGCCGGATTTAGGGCTTTTAGACTAATTTTAGGGTTTTCGGCTTATTATAGGGTTTTAGGCCGGCTTTAGGGTTTTCAAATCGACTTTTGGGCTTTTAGCAGATTTCAGGGTTTTCGACCGATTTTAGGGTTTTTACGCAAACTATAGCATAGTGTATTTGACGATTTATGGGCTCTGGGTCATTTTTATGGTTTGTTTGTAGACTCTAGGCTATTAGACTGATTTTAGGGTTTTCAGCTTATTGTAGGGTTTTAGGCCGACATTAGGGTTTTCTAATCAACTTTAGGTCTTTTGGCCGATTTTAGGGTTTTCGTCCGATTTCAGGGTTTTTCCACAGACTGTAGCATAGGGTATGTGGAGGATTTAAGGGCTTCGAGTCATTTTTATGGTTTTTTTGTAGACTTTAGGCTATTAGACTGATTTTAGGGTTTTCGGCCTATTATAGGGTTTAAGGCCGGCTTTAGGGTTTTTGGATCAACTTTACGGCTATTTGACAGTTTCAGGGTTTTCAGACGATTTCTGGGTTTTTCCGCTGACTATAGGATAGGGTATTTGGACGATTTAAGGGCTTCGGGTCATTTTATAAGTTTTTCTGTAGATTCTAGGCTTTTGGGCTGATTTTAGGGTTTTCGGCCTATTATAGGGTTTTAGGCCGATTTTTTGTTGTTTTAGACTGATTTAAGGGTTTTCGGCTTATTGTAGGGTTTTAGGCCGGCTTTAGGGCTTTCTGATCAACTTTAGGGCTTTTGGCCGATTTCAGGGTTTTTCCGCAGACTATAGTATAGGGTGTTTGGACGATTTAAGGGCTCCGGGTCAATTTTATGGTTTTTCCGTAGACTCTTGGCTCTTAGAGTAATTTTAGGATTTTCGGCTTATTATAGGATATTTAGCCGGCTTTAGGGTTTTCTAATCAACTTTTGGGTTTTCTGCCACTTGCAGGGTTTTTTCGCATATTTTAAAATAGTCTTTTTGGACGATTTAAGGGCTCCGGGTAAATTTTATGGTTTTTCTGTAGACTCTAGGCTTTTAAAGTGATTTTATGGTTTTAGGTCGGATTTAGGGCTTTTAGACTGATTTCAGGGTTTTCGGCTTATTATAGGGTTTTAGGCCGGCTTTAGGGTTTTCTAATCAACTTTAGGTCTTTTGGCCGATTTCAGGGTTTTCGACAGATTTTAGGGTTTTTACGCAGACTATAGCTTAGGGTATTTGACGATTTAAGGGCTCCGGGTCATTATTATGGTTTATATGTAGACTCTAGGCTTTTAGACTGATTTTTGGGTTTTTTGGCTTATTATAGGGTTTTAGGTCGACTTTTGGGCTTTTAGACTGATTTTAGGGTTTTGGCTTATTGTAGGGTTTTAGGCCGACTTTAGGGTTTTCTAATCAACTTTAGGTCTTTTGGCCGATTTCAGTTTGTCGTCTAATTTCAATGTTTTCCCGCTGACTGTAACATAGGGTATTTGGACGATTTAAGGGCTCCGAATCATTTTTATGGTTTTTTTTTGTAAACTATAGGCTATTAGACTCATTTTAGGGTTTTCGGCTTATTATAGGATTTAAGGCCGACTTTAGGGTTTTTGGATCAACTTTAGGGCTATTTTGCCGATTTTTGGGTTTTCGTCCAATTACAGGGTTTTTTTTTTACTGTAGCATAGGGTATTTGGACGATTTACGGGGCTCCGAATCATTTTTATGGTTTTTTTGTAGACTCAAGGCTATTAGATTGATTTTAGGGTTTTCGGCTTATTATAGGGTTTTAGGCCAGCTTTAGGGTTTTCTGATCAAGTTTAGGGCTTTTGGCCGATTTCAAGGTTTCCGGCCGATTTCAGAGTTTTTCGGTAGACTATAGTATAATTTGGACTATTTAAGGGCTCCGGGTCAATTTTTTGGTTTTTGTGTAGACACTAGGTTTTAAGACCTATATTAGGGTTTTCGGCTTCTTATATGGTTTTTTGCCGATTTTTGGTTGTTTTAGACTGATTTATGAGTTTTCGGCTTATTGTAGGGTTTTATGCCAGCTTTAGGGTTTTCTGATCAAATTCAGGGCTTTTGGCTGATTTCAGGGTTTTCGGCGAAATTCAGGGTTTTTCCGCATAGGTTATTTGGACGATTTAAGGGCTCCGGGTCATTTTTATAGTTTTTCTGTAGACTCTAGGCTTTTAGACTGATTTTAGGGTTTTCGGCTTTTTATAGGATTTTAGGCCGGCTTTAGGGCTTTCTGATCAACTTTAGGGCTTTTGGCAGATTTTAGGGTTTTTCCGCTGCCTATAGTATAGGGTGTTTGGACGATTTAGGGGCTCCGGGTCAATTTTATGGTTTTTCTGTAGACTTTAGGCTCTTAGACTAATTTAAGGATTTTCGGCTTATTAAAGGATTTTTAGCCGGCTTTAGGGTTTTCTAATCAACTTTTGGGTTTACGGCCACTTGCAGGGTTTCTTCGCAGACTTTAAAATAGTCTTTTTGGACGATTTAAGGGCTCCCGGTAAAATTTATGGTTTTTCTGTAAACTCTAGGCTTTTAAAGTGATTTTAGGGTTTTAGGCCGGATTTAGGGCTTTTAGACTAATTTTAGGGTTTTCGGCTTATTATAGGGTTTTAGGCTGGCTTTAGGGTTTTCAAATCGACTTTTGGGCTTTTAGCAGATTTCAGGGTTTTCGACCGATTTTAGGGTTTTTACGCAAACTATAGCATAGTGTATTTGATTATTTATGGGCTCTGGGTCATTTTTATGGTTTGTTTGTAGACTCTAGGCTATTAGACTGATTTTAGGGTTTTCAGCTTATTGTAGGGTTTTAGGCCGACATTAGGGTTTTCTAATCAACTTTAGGTCTTTTGGCCGATTTTAGGGTTTTCGTCCGATTTCAGGGTTTTTCCACAGACTGTAGCATAGGGTATGTGGAGGATTTAAGGGCTTCGAGTCATTTTTATGGTTTTTTTGTAGACTCTAGGCTATTAGACTGATTTTAGGGTTTTCGGCCTATTATAGGGTTTAAGGCCGGCTTTAGGGTTTTTGGATCAACTTTACGGCTATTTGACAGTTTCAGGGTTTTCAGACGATTTCTGGGTTTTTCCGCTGACTATAGGATAGGGTATTTGGACGATTTAAGGGCTTCGGGTCATTTTATAAGTTTTTCTGTAGATTCTAGGCTTTTGGGCTGATTTTAGGGTTTTCGGCCTATTATAGGGTTTTAGGCCGATTTTTTGTTGTTTTAGACTGATTTAAGGGTTTTTGGCTTATTGTAGGGTTTTAGGCCGGCTTTAGGGCTTTCTGATCAACTTTAGGGCTTTTGGCCGATTTCAGGGTTTTTCCGCAGACTATAGTATAGGGTGTTTGGACGATTTAAGGGCTCCGGGTCAATTTTATGGTTTTTCCGTAGACTCTTGGCTCTTAGAGTAATTTTAGGATTTTCGGCTTATTATAGGATATTTAGCCGGCTTTAGGGTTTTCTAATCAACTTTTGGGTTTTCTGCCACTTGCAGGGTTTTTTCGCATACTTTAAAATAGTCTTTTTGGACGATTTAAGGGCTCCGGGTAAATTTTATGGTTTTTCTGTAGACTCTAGGCTTTTAAAGTGATTTTATGGTTTTAGGTCGGATTTAGGGCTTTTAGACTGATTTCAGGGTTTTCGGCTTATTATAGGGTTTTAGGCCGGCTTTAGGGTTTTCTAATCAACTTTAGGTCTTTTGGCCGATTTCAGGGTTTTCGACAGATTTTAGGGTTTTTACGCAGACTATAGCTTAGGGTATTTGACGATTTAAGGGCTCCGGGTCATTATTATGGTTTATATGTAGACTCTAGGCTTTTAGACTGATTTTTGGGTTTTTTGGCTTATTATAGGGTTTTAGGTCGACTTTTGGGCTTTTAGACTGATTTTAGGGTTTTGGCTTATTGTAGGGTTTTAGGCCGACTTTAGGGTTTTCTAATCAACTTTAGGTCTTTTGGCCGATTTCAGTTTGTCGTCTAATTTCAATGTTTTCCCGCTGACTGTAACATAGGGTATTTGGACGATTTAAGGGCTCCGAATCATTTTTATGGTTTTTTTTTGTAAACTATAGGCTATTAGACTCATTTTAGGGTTTTCGGCTTATTATAGGATTTAAGGCCGACTTTAGGGTTTTTGGATCAACTTTAGGGCTATTTTGCCGATTTTTGGGTTTTCGTCCAATTACAGGGTTTTTTTTTTACTGTAGCATAGGGTATTTGGACGATTTACGGGGCTCCGAATCATTTTTATGGTTTTTTTGTAGACTCAAGGCTATTAGATTGATTTTAGGGTTTTCGGCTTATTATAGGGTTTTAGGCCAGCTTTAGGGTTTTCTGATCAAGTTTAGGGCTTTTGGCCGATTTCAAGGTTTCCGGCCGATTTCAGAGTTTTTCGGTAGACTATAGTATAATTTGGACTATTTAAGGGCTCCGGGTCAATTTTTTGGTTTTTGTGTAGACACTAGGTTTTAAGACCTATATTAGGGTTTTCGGCTTCTTATATGGTTTTTTGCCGATTTTTGGTTGTTTTAGACTGATTTATGAGTTTTCGGCTTATTGTAGGGTTTTATGCCAGCTTTAGGGTTTTCTGATCAAATTCAGGGCTTTTGGCTGATTTCAGGGTTTTCGGCGAAATTCAGGGTTTTTCCGCATAGGTTATTTGGACGATTTAAGGGCTCCGGGTCATTTTTATAGTTTTTCTGTAGACTCTAGGCTTTTAGACTGATTTTAGGGTTTTCGGCTTTTTATAGGATTTTAGGCCGGCTTTAGGGCTTTCTGATCAACTTTAGGGCTTTTGGCAGATTTTAGGGTTTTTCCGCTGCCTATAGTATAGGGTGTTTGGACGATTTAGGGGCTCCGGGTCAATTTTATGGTTTTTCTGTAGACTTTAGGCTCTTAGACTAATTTAAGGATTTTCGGCTTATTAAAGGATTTTTAGCCGGCTTTAGGGTTTTCTAATCAACTTTTGGGTTTACGGCCACTTGCAGGGTTTCTTCGCAGACTTTAAAATAGTCTTTTTGGACGATTTAAGGGCTCCCGGTAAAATTTATGGTTTTTCTGTAAACTCTAGGCTTTTAAAGTGATTTTAGGGTTTTAGGCCGGATTTAGGGCTTTTAGACTAATTTTAGGGTTTTCGGCTTATTATAGGGTTTTAGGCCGGCTTTAGGGTTTTCAAATCGACTTTTGGGCTTTTAGCAGATTTCAGGGTTTTCGACCGATTTTAGGGTTTTTACGCAAACTATAGCATAGTGTATTTGACGATTTATGGGCTCTGGGTCATTTTTATGGTTTGTTTGTAGACTCTAGGCTATTAGACTGATTTTAGGGTTTTCAGCTTATTGTAGGGTTTTAGGCCGACATTAGGGTTTTCTAATCAACTTTAGGTCTTTTGGCCGATTTTAGGGTTTTCGTCCGATTTCAGGGTTTTTCCACAGACTGTAGCATAGGGTATGTGGAGGATTTAAGGGCTTCGAGTCATTTTTATGGTTTTTTTGTAGACTCTAGGCTATTAGACTGATTTTAGGGTTTTCGGCCTATTATAGGGTTTAAGGCCGGCTTTAGGGTTTTTGGATCAACTTTACGGCTATTTGACAGTTTCAGGGTTTTCAGACGATTTCTGGGTTTTTCCGCTGACTATAGGATGGGGTATTTGGACGATTTAAGGGCTTCGGGTCATTTTATAAGTTTTTCTGTAGATTCTAGGCTTTTGGGCTGATTTTAGGGTTTTCGGCCTATTATAGGGTTTTAGGCCGATTTTTTGTTGTTTTAGACTGATTTAAGGGTTTTCGGCTTATTGTAGGGTTTTAGGCCGGCTTTAGGGCTTTCTGATCAACTTTAGGGCTTTTGGCCGATTTCAGGGTTTTTCCGCAGACTATAGTATAGGGTGTTTGGACGATTTAAGGGCTCCGGGTCAATTTTATGGTTTTTCCGTAGACTCTTGGCTCTTAGAGTAATTTTAGGATTTTCGGCTTATTATAGGATATTTAGCCGGCTTTAGGGTTTTCTAATCAACTTTTGGGTTTTCTGCCACTTGCAGGGTTTTTTCGCATACTTTAAAATAGTCTTTTTGGACGATTTAAGGGCTCCGGGTAAATTTTATGGTTTTTCTGTAGACTCTAGGCTTTTAAAGTGATTTTATGGTTTTAGGTCGGATTTAGGGCTTTTAGACTGATTTCAGGGTTTTCGGCTTATTATAGGGTTTTAGGCCGGCTTTAGGGTTTTCTAATCAACTTTAGGTCTTTTGGCCGATTTCAGGGTTTTCGACAGATTTTAGGGTTTTTACGCAGACTATAGCTTAGGGTATTTGACGATTTAAGGGCTCCGGGTCATTATTATGGTTTATATGTAGACTCTAGGCTTTTAGACTGATTTTTGGGTTTTTTGGCTTATTATAGGGTTTTAGGTCGACTTTTGGGCTTTTAGACTGATTTTAGGGTTTTGGCTTATTGTAGGGTTTTAGGCCGACTTTAGGGTTTTCTAATCAACTTTAGGTCTTTTGGCCGATTTCAGTTTGTCGTCTAATTTCAATGTTTTCCCGCTGACTGTAACATAGGGTATTTGGACGATTTAAGGGCTCCGAATCATTTTTATGGTTTTTTTTTGTAAACTATAGGCTATTAGACTCATTTTAGGGTTTTCGGCTTATTATAGGATTTAAGGCCGACTTTAGGGTTTTTGGATCAACTTTAGGGCTATTTTGCCGATTTTTGGGTTTTCGTCCAATTACAGGGTTTTTTTTTTTACTGTAGCATAGGGTATTTGGACGATTTACGGGGCTCCGAATCATTTTTATGGTTTTTTTGTAGACTCAAGGCTATTAGATTGATTTTAGGGTTTTCGGCTTATTATAGGGTTTTAGGCCAGCTTTAGGGTTTTCTGATCAAGTTTAGGGCTTTTGGCCGATTTCAAGGTTTCCGGCCGATTTCAGAGTTTTTCGGTAGACTATAGTATAATTTGGACTATTTAAGGGCTCCGGGTCAATTTTTTGGTTTTTGTGTAGACACTAGGTTTTAAGACCTATATTAGGGTTTTCGGCTTCTTATATGGTTTTTTGCCGATTTTTGGTTGTTTTAGACTGATTTATGAGTTTTCGGCTTATTGTAGGGTTTTATGCCAGCTTTAGGGTTTTCTGATCAAATTCAGGGCTTTTGGCTGATTTCAGGGTTTTCGGCGAAATTCAGGGTTTTTCCGCATAGGTTATTTGGACGATTTAAGGGCTCCGGGTCATTTTTATAGTTTTTCTGTAGACTCTAGGCTTTTAGACTGATTTTAGGGTTTTCGGCTTTTTATAGGATTTTAGGCCGGCTTTAGGGCTTTCTGATCAACTTTAGGGCTTTTGGCAGATTTTAGGGTTTTTCCGCTGCCCATAGTATAGGGTGTTTGGACGATTTAGGGGCTCCGGGTCAATTTTATGGTTTTTCTGTAGACTTTAGGCTCTTAGACTAATTTAAGGATTTTCGGCTTATTAAAGGATTTTTAGCCGGCTTTAGGGTTTTCTAATCAACTTTTGGGTTTACGGCCACTTGCAGGGTTTCTTCGCAGACTTTAAAATAGTCTTTTTGGACGATTTAAGGGCTCCCGGTAAAATTTATGGTTTTTCTGTAAACTCTAGGCTTTTAAAGTGATTTTAGGGTTTTAGGCCGGATTTAGGGCTTTTAGACTAATTTTAGGGTTTTCGGCTTATTATAGGGTTTTAGGCCGGCTTTAGGGTTTTCAAATCGACTTTTGGGCTTTTAGCAGATTTCAGGGTTTTCGACCGATTTTAGGGTTTTTACGCAAACTATAGCATAGTGTATTTGACGATTTATGGGCTCTGGGTCATTTTTATGGTTTGTTTGTAGACTCTAGGCTATTAGACTGATTTTAGGGTTTTCAGCTTATTGTAGGGTTTTAGGCCGACATTAGGGTTTTCTAATCAACTTTAGGTCTTTTGGCCGATTTTAGGGTTTTCGTCCGATTTCAGGGTTTTTCCACAGACTGTAGCATAGGGTATGTGGAGGATTTAAGGGCTTCGAGTCATTTTTATGGTTTTTTTGTAGACTCTAGGCTATTAGACTGATTTTAGGGTTTTCGGCCTATTATAGGGTTTAAGGCCGGCTTTAGGGTTTTTGGATCAACTTTACGGCTATTTGACAGTTTCAGGGTTTTCAGACGATTTCTGGGTTTTTCCGCTGACTATAGGATGGGGTATTTGGACGATTTAAGGGCTTCGGGTCATTTTATAAGTTTTTCTGTAGATTCTAGGCTTTTGGGCTGATTTTAGGGTTTTCGGCCTATTATAGGGTTTTAGGCCGATTTTTTGTTGTTTTAGACTGATTTAAGGGTTTTCGGCTTATTGTAGGGTTTTAGGCCGGCTTTAGGGCTTTCTGATCAACTTTAGGGCTTTTGGCCGATTTCAGGGTTTTTCCGCAGACTCTTGGGTGTTTGGACGATTTAGGGTGTTTGGACGATTTAAGGGCTCCGGGTCAATTTTATGGTTTTTCCGTAGACTCTTGGCTCTTAGAGTAATTTTAGGATTTTCGGCTTATTATAGGATATTTAGCCGGCTTTAGGGTTTTCTAATCAACTTTTGGGTTTTCTGCCACTTGCAGGGTTTTTTCGCATACTTTAAAATAGTCTTTTTGGACGATTTAAGGGCTCCGGGTAAATTTTATGGTTTTTCTGTAGACTCTAGGCTTTTAAAGTGATTTTATGGTTTTAGGTCGGATTTAGGGCTTTTAGACTGATTTCAGGGTTTTCGGCTTATTATAGGGTTTTAGGCCGGCTTTAGGGTTTTCTAATCAACTTTAGGTCTTTTGGCCAATTTCAGGGTTTTCGACAGATTTTAGGGTTTTTACGCAGACTATAGCTTAGGGTATTTGACGATTTAAGGGCTCCGGGTCATTATTATGGTTTATATGTAGACTCTAGGCTTTTAGACTGATTTTTGGGTTTTTTGGCTTATTATAGGGTTTTAGGTCGACTTTTGGGCTTTTAGACTGATTTTAGGGTTTTGGCTTATTGTAGGGTTTTAGGCCGACTTTAGGGTTTTCTAATCAACTTTAGGTCTTTTGGCCGATTTCAGTTTGTCGTCTAATTTCAATGTTTTCCCGCTGACTGTAACATAGGGTATTTGGACGATTTAAGGGCTCCGAATCATTTTTATGGTTTTTTTTGTAAACTATAGGCTATTAGACTCATTTTAGGGTTTTCGGCTTATTATAGGATTTAAGGCCGACTTTAGGGTTTTTGGATCAACTTTAGGGCTATTTTGCCGATTTTTGGGTTTTCGTCCAATTACAGGGTTTTTTTTTACTGTAGCATAGGGTATTTGGACGATTTACAGGGCTCCGAATCATTTTTATGGTTTTTTTGTAGACTCAAGGCTATTAGATTGATTTTAGGGTTTTCGGCTTATTATAGGGTTTTAGGCCAGCTTTAGGGTTTTCTGATCAAGTTTAGGGCTTTTGGCCGATTTCAAGGTTTCCGGCCGATTTCAGAGTTTTTCGGTAGACTATAGTATAATTTGGACTATTTAAGGGCTCCGGGTCAATTTTTTGGTTTTTGTGTAGACACTAGGTTTTAAGACCTATATTAGGGTTTTCGGCTTCTTATATGGTTTTTTGCCGATTTTTGGTTGTTTTAGACTGATTTATGAGTTTTCGGCTTATTGTAGGGTTTTATGCCAGCTTTAGGGTTTTCTGATCAAATTCAGGGCTTTTGGCTGATTTCAGGGTTTTCGGCGAAATTCAGGGTTTTTCCGCATAGGTTATTTGGACGATTTAAGGGCTCCGGGTCATTTTTATAGTTTTTCTGTAGACTCTAGGCTTTTAGACTGATTTTAGGGTTTTCGGCTTTTTATAGGATTTTAGGCCGGCTTTAGGGCTTTCTGATCAACTTTAGGGCTTTTGGCAGATTTTAGGGTTTTTCCGCTGCCTATAGTATAGGGTGTTTGGACGATTTAGGGGCTCCGGGTCAATTTTATGGTTTTTCTGTAGACTTTAGGCTCTTAGACTAATTTAAGGATTTTCGGCTTATTAAAGGATTTTTAGCCGGCTTTAGGGTTTTCTAATCAACTTTTGGGTTTACGGCCACTTGCAGGGTTTCTTCGCAGACTTTAAAATAGTCTTTTTGGACGATTTAAGGGCTCCCGGTAAAATTTATGGTTTTTCTGTAAACTCTAGGCTTTTAAAGTGATTTTAGGGTTTTACGCCGGATTTAGGGCTTTTAGACTAATTTTAGGGTTTTCGGCTTATTATAGGGTTTTAGGCCGGCTTTAGGGTTTTCAAATCGACTTTTGGGCTTTTAGCAGATTTCAGGGTTTTCGACCGATTTTAGGGTTTTTACGCAAACTATAGCATAGTGTATTTGACGATTTATGGGCTCTGGGTCATTTTTATGGTTTGTTTGTAGACTCTAGGCTATTAGACTGATTTTAGGGTTTTCAGCTTATTGTAGGGTTTTAGGCCGACATTAGGGTTTTCTAATCAACTTTAGGTCTTTTGGCCGATTTTAGGGTTTTCGTCCGATTTCAGGGTTTTTCCACAGACTGTAGCATAGGGTATGTGGAGGATTTAAGGGCTTCGAGTCATTTTTATGGTTTTTTTGTAGACTCTAGGCTATTAGACTGATTTTAGGGTTTTCGGCCTATTATAGGGTTTAAGGCCGGCTTTAGGGTTTTTGGATCAACTTTACGCTATTTGACAGTTTCAGGGTTTTCAGACGATTTCTGGGTTTTTCCGCTGACTATAGGATAGGGTATTTGGACGATTTAAGGGCTTCGGGTCATTTTATAAGTTTTTCTGTAGATTCTAGGCTTTTGGGCTGATTTTAGGGTTTTCGGCCTATTATAGGGTTTTAGGCCGATTTTTTGTTGTTTTAGACTGATTTAAGGGTTTTCGGCTTATTGTAGGGTTTTAGGCCGGCTTTAGGGCTTTCTGATCAACTTTAGGGCTTTTGGCCGATTTCAGGGTTTTTCCGCAGACTATAGTATAGGGTGTTTGGACGATTTAAGGGCTCCGGGTCAATTTTATGGTTTTTCCGTAGACTCTTGGCTCTTAGAGTAATTTTAGGATTTTCGGCTTATTATAGGATATTTAGCCGGCTTTAGGGTTTTCTAATCAACTTTTGGGTTTTCTGCCACTTGCAGGGTTTTTTCGCATACTTTAAAATAGTCTTTTTGGACGATTTAAGGGCTCCGGGTAAATTTTATGGTTTTTCTGTAGACTCTAGGCTTTTAAAGTGATTTTATGGTTTTAGGTCGGATTTAGGGCTTTTAGACTGATTTCAGGGTTTTCGGCTTATTATAGGGTTTTAGGCCGGCTTTAGGGTTTTCTAATCAACTTTAGGTCTTTTGGCCGATTTCAGGGTTTTCGACAGATTTTAGGGTTTTTACGCAGACTATAGCTTAGGGTATTTGACGATTTAAGGGCTCCGGGTCATTATTATGGTTTATATGTAGACTCTAGGCTTTTAGACTGATTTTTGGGTTTTTTGGCTTATTATAGTGTTTTAGGTCGACTTTTGGGCTTTTAGACTGATTTTAGGGTTTTGGCTTATTGTAGGGTTTTAGGCCGACTTTAGGGTTTTCTAATCAACTTTAGGTCTTTTGGCCGATTTCAGTTTGTCGTCTAATTTCAATGTTTTCCCGCTGACTGTAACATAGGGTATTTGGACGATTTAAGGGCTCCGAATCATTTTTATGGTTTTTTTTGTAAACTATAGGCTATTAGACTCATTTTAGGGTTTTCGGCTTATTATAGGATTTAAGGCCGACTTTAGGGTTTTTGGATCAACTTTAGGGCTATTTTGCCGATTTTTGGGTTTTCGTCCAATTACAGGGTTTTTTTTTACTGTAGCATAGGGTATTTGGACGATTTACAGGGCTCCGAATCATTTTTATGGTTTTTTTGTAGACTCAAGGCTATTAGATTGATTTTAGGGTTTTCGGCTTATTATAGGGTTTTAGGCCAGCTTTAGGGTTTTCTGATCAAGTTTAGGGCTTTTGGCCGATTTCAAGGTTTCCGGCCGATTTCAGAGTTTTGCGGTAGACTATAGTATAATTTGGACTATTTAAGTGCTCCGGGTCAATTTTTTGGTTTTTGTGTAGACACTAGGTTTTAAGACCTATATTAGGGTTTTCGGCTTCTTATATGGTTTTTTGCCGATTTTTGGTTGTTTTAGACTGATTTATGAGTTTTCGGCTTATTGTAGGGTTTTATGCCAGCTTTAGGGTTTTCTGATCAAATTCAGGGCTTTTGGCTGATTTCAGGGTTTTCGGCGAAATTCAGGGTTTTTCCGCATAGGTTATTTGGACGATTTAAGGGCTCCGGGTCATTTTTATAGTTTTTCTGTAGACTCTAGGCTTTTAGACTGATTTTAGGGTTTTCGGCTTTTTATAGGATTTTAGGCCGGCTTTAGGGCTTTCTGATCAACTTTAGGGCTTTTGGCAGATTTTAGGGTTTTTCCGCTGCCTATAGTATAGGGTGTTTGGACGATTTAGGGGCTCCGGGTCAATTTTATGGTTTTTCTGTAGACTTTAGGCTCTTAGACTAATTTAAGGATTTTCGGCTTATTAAAGGATTTTTAGCCGGCTTTAGGGTTTTCTAATCAACTTTTGGGTTTACGGCCACTTGCAGGGTTTCTTCGCAGACTTTAAAATAGTCTTTTTGGACGATTTAAGGGCTCCCGGTAAAATTTATGGTTTTTCTGTAAACTCTAGGCTTTTAAAGTGATTTTAGGGTTTTAGGCCGGATTTAGGGCTTTTAGACTAATTTTAGGGTTTTCGGCTTATTATAGGGTTTTAGGCCGGCTTTAGGGTTTTCAAATCGACTTTTGGGCTTTTAGCAGATTTCAGGGTTTTCGACCGATTTTAGGGTTTTTACGCAAACTATAGCATAGTGTATTTGACGATTTATGGGCTCTGGGTCATTTTTATGGTTTGTTTGTAGACTCTAGGCTATTAGACTGATTTTAGGGTTTTCAGCTTATTGTAGGGTTTTAGGCCGACATTAGGGTTTTCTAATCAACTTTAGGTCTTTTGGCCGATTTTAGGGTTTTCGTCCGATTTCAGGGTTTTTCCACAGACTGTAGCATAGGGTATGTGGAGGATTTAAGGGCTTCGAGTCATTTTTATGGTTTTTTTGTAGACTCTAGGCTATTAGACTGATTTTAGGGTTTTCGGCCTATTATAGGGTTTAAGGCCGGCTTTTGGGTTTTTGGATCAACTTTACGGCTATTTGACAGTTTCAGGGTTTTCAGACGATTTCTGGGTTTTTCCGCTGACTATAGGATAGGGTATTTGGACGATTTAAGGGCTTCGGGTCATTTTATAAGTTTTTCTGTAGATTCTAGGCTTTTGGGCTGATTTTAGGGTTTTCGGCCTATTATAGGGTTTTAGGCCGATTTTTTGTTGTTTTAGACTGATTTAAGGGTTTTCGGCTTATTGTAGGGTTTTAGGCCGGCATTAGGGCTTTCTGATCAACTTTAGGGCTTTTGGCCGATTTCAGGGTTTTTCCGCAGACTATAGTATAGGGTGTTTGGACGATTTAAGGGCTCCGGGTCAATTTTATGGTTTTTCCGTAGACTCTTGGCTCTTAGAGTAATTTTAGGATTTTCGGCTTATTATAGGATATTTAGCCGGCTTTAGGGTTTTCTAATCAACTTTTGGGTTTTCTGCCACTTGCAGGGTTTCTTCGCATACTTTAAAATAGTCTTTTTGGACGATTTAAGGGCTCCGGGTAAATTTTATGGTTTTTCTGTAGACTCTAGGCTTTTAAAGTGATTTTATGGTTTTAGGTCGGATTTAGGGCTTTTAGACTGATTTCAGGGTTTTCGGCTTATTATAGGGTTTTAGGCCGGCTTTAGGGTTTTCTAATCAACTTTAGGTCTTTTGGCCGATTTCAGGGTTTTCGACAGATTTTAGGGTTTTTACGCAGACTATAGCTTAGGGTATTTGACGATTTAAGGGCTCCGGGTCATTATTATGGTTTATATGTAGACTCTAGGCTTTTAGACTGATTTTTGGGTTTTTTGGCTTATTATAGGGTTTTAGGTCGACTTTTGGGCTTTTAGACTGATTTTAGGGTTTTGGCTTATTGTAGGGTTTTAGGACGACTTTAGGGTTTTCTAATCAACATTAGGTCTTTTGGCCGATTTCAGTTTGTCGTCTAATTTCAATGTTTTCCCGCTGACTGTAACATAGGGTATTTGGACGATTTAAGGGCTCCGAATCATTTTTATGGTTTTTTTTTGTAAACTATAGGCTATTAGACTCATTTTAGGGTTTTCGGCTTATTATAGGATTTAAGGCCGACTTTAGGGTTTTTGGATCAACTTTAGGGCTATTTTGCCGATTTTTGGGTTTTCGTCCAATTACAGGGTTTTTTTTTTACTGTAGCATAGGGTATTTGGACGATTTACGGGGCTCCGAATCATTTTTATGGTTTTTTTGTAGACTCAAGGCTATTAGATTGATTTTAGGGTTTTCGGCTTATTATAGGGTTTTAGGCCAGCTTTAGGGTTTTCTGATCAAGTTTAGGGCTTTTGGCCGATTTCAAGGTTTCCGGCCGATTTCAGAGTTTTTCGGTAGACTATAGTATAATTTGGACTATTTAAGGGCTCCGGGTCAATTTTTTGGTTTTTGTGTAGACACTAGGTTTTAAGACCTATATTAGGGTTTTCGGCTTCTTATATGGTTTTTTGCCGATTTTTGGTTGTTTTAGACTGATTTATGAGTTTTCGGCTTATTGTAGGGTTTTATGCCAGCTTTAGGGTTTTCTGATCAAATTCAGGGCTTTTGGCTGATTTCAGGGTTTTCGGCGAAATTCAGGGTTTTTCCGCATAGGTTATTTGGACGATTTAAGGGCTCCGGGTCATTTTTATAGTTTTTCTGTAGACTCTAGGCTTTTAGACTGATTTTAGGGTTTTCGGCTTTTTATAGGATTTTAGGCCGGCTTTAGGGCTTTCTGATCAACTTTAGGGCTTTTGGCAGATTTTAGGGTTTTTCCGCTGCCTATAGTATAGGGTGTTTGGACGATTTAGGGGCTCCGGGTCAATTTTATGGTTTTTCTGTAGACTTTAGGCTCTTAGACTAATTTAAGGATTTTCGGCTTATTAAAGGATTTTTAGCCGGCTTTAGGGTTTTCTAATCAACTTTTGGGTTTACGGCCACTTGCAGGGTTTCTTCGCAGACTTTAAAATAGTCTTTTTGGACGATTTAAGGGCTCCCGGTAAAATTTATGGTTTTTCTGTAAACTCTAGGCTTTTAAAGTGATTTTAGGGTTTTACGCCGGATTTAGGGCTTTTAGACTAATTTTAGGGTTTTCGGCTTATTATAGGGTTTTAGGCCGGCTTTAGGGTTTTCAAATCGACTTTTGGGCTTTTAGCAGATTTCAGGGTTTTCGACCGATTTTAGGGTTTTTACGCAAACTATAGCATAGTGTATTTGACGATTTATGGGCTCTGGGTCATTTTTATGGTTTGTTTGTAGACTCTAGGCTATTAGACTGATTTTAGGGTTTTCAGCTTATTGTAGGGTTTTAGGCCGACATTAGGGTTTTCTAATCAACTTTAGGTCTTTTGGCCGATTTTAGGGTTTTCGTCCGATTTCAGGGTTTTTCCACAGACTGTAGCATAGGGTATGTGGAGGATTTAAGGGCTTCGAGTCATTTTTATGGTTTTTTTGTAGACTCTAGGCTATTAGACTGATTTTAGGGTTTTCGGCCTATTATAGGGTTTAAGGCCGGCTTTAGGGTTTTTGGATCAAGTTTACGGCTATTTGACAGTTTCAGGGTTTTCGGACGATTTCTGGGTTTTTCCGCTGACTATAGGATAGGGTATTTGGACGATTTAAGGGCTTCGGGTCATTTTATAAGTTTTTCTGTAGATTCTAGGCTTTTGGGCTGATTTTAGGGTTTTCGGCCTATTATAGGGTTTTAGGCCGATTTTTTGTTGTTTTAGACTGATTTAAGGGTTTTCGGCTTATTGTAGGGTTTTAGGCCGGCTTTAGGGCTTTCTGATCAACTTTAGGGCTTTTGGCCGATTTCAGGGTTTTTCCGCAGACTATAGTATAGGGTGTTTGGACGATTTAAGGGCTCCGGGTCAATTTTATGGTTTTTCCGTAGAAGCTTGGCTCTTAGATGAATTTTAGGATTTTCGGCTTATTATAGGATTTTTAGCCGGCTTTAGGGTTTTCTAATCAACTTTTGGGTTTTCTGCCACTTGCAGGGTTTTTTCGCATACTTTAAAATAGTCTTTTTGGACGATTTAAGGGCTCCGGGTAAATTTTATGGTTTTTTTGTAGACTCTAGGCTTTTAAAGTGATTTTATGGTTTTAGGTCGGATTTAGGGCTTTTAGACTGATTTCAGGGTTTTCGGCTTATTATAGGGTTTTAGGCCGGCTTTAGGGTTTTCTAAACAACTTTAGGTCTTTTGGCCGATTTCAGGGTTTTCGACAGATTTTAGGGTTTTTACGCAGACTATAGCTTAGGGTATTTGACGATTTAAGGGCTCCGGGTCATTATTATGGTTTATATGTAGACTCTAGGCTTTTAGACTGATTTTTGGGTTTTTTGGCTTATTATAGGGTTTTAGGTCGACTTTTGGGCTTTTAGACTGATTTTAGGGTTTTGGCTTATTGTAGGGTTTTAGGCCGACTTTAGGGTTTTCTAATCAACTTTAGGTCTTTTGGCCGTTTTCAGTTTGTCGTCTAATTTCAGGGTTTTCCCGCTGACTGTAACATAGGGTATTTGGACGATTTAAGGGCTCCGAATCATTTTTATGGTTTTTTTGTAAACTATAGGCTATTAGACTCATTTTAGGGTTTTCGGCTTATTATAGGATTTAAGGCCGACTTTAGGGTTTTTGGATCAACTTTAGGGCTATTTTGCCGATTTTTGGGTTTTCGTCCAATTACAGGGTTTTTTTTTTACTGTAGCATAGGGTATTTGGACGATTTACGGGGCTCCGAATCATTTTTATGGTTTTTTTGTAGACTCAAGGCTATTAGATTGATTTTAGGGTTTTCGGCTTATTATAGGGTTTTAGGCCAGCTTTAGGGTTTTCTGATCAAGTTTAGGGCTTTTGGCCGATTTCACGGTTTCCGGCCGATTTCAGAGTATTTCGGTAGACTATAGTATAATTTGGACTATTTAAGGGCTCCGGGTCAATTTTTTGGTTTTTGTGTAGACACTAGGTTTTAAGACCTATATTAGGGTTTTCGGCTTCTTATATGGTTTTTTGCCGATTTTTGGTTGTTTTAGACTGATTTATGAGTTTTCGGCTTATTGTAGGGTTTTATGCCAGCTTTAGGGTTTTCTGATCAAATTCAGGGCTTTTGGCTGATTTCAGGGTTTTCGGCGAAATTCAGGGTTTTTCCGCATCGGTTATTTTGACGATTTAAGGGCTCCGGGTCATTTTTATAGTTTTTCTGTAGACTCTAGGCTTTTAGACTGATTTTAGGGTTTTCGGCTTTTTATAGGATTTTAGGCCGGCTTTAGGGCTTTCTGATCAACTTTAGGGCTTTTGGCAGATTTTAGGGTTTTTTCCGCTGCCTATAGTATAGGGTGTTTGGACGATTTAGGGGCTCCGGGTCAATTTTATGGTTTTTCTGTAGACTCTAGGCTCTACGACTAATTTAAGGATTTTCGGCTTATTAAAGGATTTTTAGCCGGCTTTAGGGTTTTCTAATCAACTTTTGGGTTTACGGCCACTTGCAGGGTTTCTTCGCAGACTTTAAAATAGTCTTTTTGGACGATTTAAGGGCTCCGGGTAAAATTTATGGTTTTTCTGTAAACTCTAGGCTTTTAAAGTGATTTTAGGGTTTTAGGCCGGATTTAGGGCTTTTAGACTAATTTTAGGGTTTTCGGCTTATTATAGGGTTTTAGGCCGGCTTTAGGGTTTTCTAATCGACTTTTGGGCTTTTAGCAGATTTCAGGGTTTTCGACCGATTTTAAGGTTTTTACGCAGACTATAGCATAGTGTATTTGACGATTTATGGGCTCTGGGTCATTTTTATGGTTTGTTTCTAGACTCTAGGCTATTAGACTGATTTTAGGGTTTGCAGCTTATTGTAGGGTTTAAGGCCGACATTAGGGTTTTCTAATCAACTTTAGGTCTTTTGGCCGATTTTAGGGTTTTCGTCCGATTTCAGGGTTTTTCCACAGACTGTAGCATAGGGTATGTGGAGGATTTAAGGGCTTCGAGTCATTTTTATGGTTTTTTTGTAGACTCTAGGCTATTAGACTGATTTTAGGGTTTTCGGCCTATTATAGGGTTTAAGGCCGGTTTTAGGGTTTTTGGATAAACTTTACGGCTATTTGACAGTTTCAGGGTTTTCGGACGATTTCTGGGTTTTTCCGCTGACTATAGGATAGGGTATTTGGACGATTTAAGGGCTTCGGGTCATTTTATGGTTTTTCTGTAGATTCTAGGCTTTTGGGCTTATTTTAGGGTTTTCGCCCTATTATAGGGTTTTAGGCCGATTTTTTGTTGTTTTAGACTGATTTAAGGGTTTTCGGCTTATTGTAGGGTTTTAGGCCGGCTTTAGGGCTTTCTGATCAACTTTAGGGCTTTTGGCCGATTTCAGGGTTTTTCCGCAGACTATAGTATAGGGTGTTTGGACGATTTAAGGGCTCCGGGTCAATTTTATGGTTTTTCCGTAGAAGCTTGGCTCTTAGATGAATTTTAGGATTTTCGGCTTATTATAGGATTTTTAGCCGGCTTTAGGGTTTTCTAATCAACTTTTGGGTTTTCTGCCACTTGCAGGGTTTTTTCGCATACTTTAAAATAGTCTTTTTGGACGATTTAAGGGCTCCGGGTAAATTTTATGGTTTTTTTGTAGACTCTAGGCTTTTAAAGTGATTTTATGGTTTTAGGTCGGATTTAGGGCTTTTAGACTGATTTCAGGGTTATCGGCTTATTATAGGGTTTTAGGCCGGCTTTAGGGTTTTCTAAACAACTTTAGGTCTTTTGGCCGATTTCAGGGTTTTCGACAGATTTTAGGGTTTTTACGCAGACTATAGCTTAGGGTATTTGACGATTTAAGGGCTCCGGGTCATTATTATGGTTTATATGTAGACTCTAGGCTTTTAGACTGATTTTTGGGTTTTTTGGCTTATTATAGGGTTTTAGGTCGACTTTTGGGCTTTTAGACTGATTTTAGGGTTTTGGCTTATTGTAGGGTTTTAGGCCGACTTTAGGGTTTTCTAATCAACTTTAGGTCTTTTGGCCGATTTCAGTTTGTCGTC
This sequence comes from Acmispon strigosus, assembly GCA_030819835.1. NCBI lineage: Eukaryota > Viridiplantae > Streptophyta > Magnoliopsida > Fabales > Fabaceae > Acmispon > Acmispon strigosus. The sequence goes on along the minus strand of JAUAMA010000005.1, from coordinate 3,946,704 downwards.
TAATTTCAGGGTTTTCCCGCTGACTGTAACATAGGGTATTTGGACGATTTAAGGGCTCCGAATCATTTTTATGGTTTTTTTGTAAACTATAGGCTATTAGACTCATTTTAGGGTTTTCGGCTTATTATAGGATTTAAGGTCGACTTTAGGGTTTTTGGATCAACTTTAGGGCTATTTTGCCGATTTTTGGGTTTTCGTCCAATTACAGGGTTTTTTTTTTACTGTAGCATAGGGTATTTGGACGATTTACGGGGCTCCGAATCATTTTTATGGTTTTTTTGTAGACTCAAGGCTATTAGATTGATTTTAGGGTTTTCGGCTTACTATAGAGTTTTAGGCCAGCTTTAGGGTTTTCTGATCAAGTTTAGGGCTTTTGGCCGATTTAAAGGTTTCCGGCCGATTTCAGAGTTTTTCGGTAGACTATAGTATAATTTGGACTCTTTAAGGGCTCCGGGTCAATTTTTTGGTTTTTGTGTAGACACTAGGTTTTAAGACCTATATTAGGGTTTTCGGCTTCTAATATGGTTTTTTGCCGATTTTTGGTTGTTTTAGACTAATTTATGAGTTTTCGGCATATTGTAGGGTTTTATGCCAGCTTTAGGGTTTTATGATCAAATTCAGGGCTTTTGGCTGATTTCAGGGTTTTCGGCGAAATTCTGGGTTTTTCCCCATAGGTTATTTAGACGATTTAAGGGCTCCGGGTCATTTTTATAGTTTTTCTGTAGACTCTAGGCTTTTAGACTGATTTTAGGGTTTTCGGCTTTTTATAGGATTTTAGGTCGGCTTTAGGGCTTTCTGATCAACTTTAGGGCTTTTGGCAGATTTTAGGGTTTTTCCGCTGCCTATAGTATAGGGTGTTTGGACGATTTAGGGGCTCCGGGTCAATTTTATGGTTTTTCTGTAGACTCTAGGCTCTTAGACTAATTTAAGGATTTTCGGCTTATTAAAGGATTTTTAGCCGGCTTTAGGGTTTTCTAATCAACTTTTGGGTTTACGGCCACTTGCAGGGTTTCTTCGCAGACTTTAAAATAGTCTTTTTGGACGATTTAAGGTCTCCGGGTAAAATTTATGGTTTTTCTGTAAACTCTAGGCTTTTAAAGTGATTTTAGGGTTTTAGGCCGAATTTAGGGCTTTTAGACTGATTTCAGGGTTTTCGGCTTATTATAGGGTTTTAGGCCGGCTTTAGGGTTTTCTAATCAACTTTAGGTCTTTTGGCCGATTTCAGGGTTTTCGACAGATTTTAGGGTTTTTAAGCAGACTATAGCATAGGGTATTTGACGATTTAAGGGCTCTGGGTCATTATTATGGTTTATATGTAGACTCTAGGCTTTTAGATTGATTTTTGGGTTTTATGGCTTATTATAGGGTTTTAGGTCGACTTTTGGGCTTTTAGACTGATTTTAGGGTTTGGCATATCATAGGGTTTTAGGCCGACTTTATGGTTTTCTAATCAACTTTAGGTCTTTTGGCCGATTTCAGTTTGTCGTCTAATTTCAGGGTTTTCCCGCTGACTGTAACATAGGGTATTTGGACGATTTAAGGGCTCCGAATCATTTATATGTTTTTTTTGTAAACTATAGGCTATTAGACTCATTTTAGGGTTTTCGGCTTATTATAGGATTTAAGGCCGACTTTAGGGTTTTTGGATCAACTTTAGGGCTATTTTGCCGATTTTTGGGTTTTCGTCCAATTACAGGGTTTTTGTTGACTGTAGCATAGGGTATTTGGACGATTTACGGGGCTCCGAATCATTTTTATGGTTTTTTTGTAGACTCAAGGCTATTAGATTGATTTTAGGGTTTTCGGCTTATTATAGGGTTTTAGGCCAGCTTTAGGGTTTTCTGATCAAGTTATGGGCTTTTGGCCGATTTCAAGGTTTCCGGCCGATTTCAGAGTTTTTCGGCAGACTATGGTTTAATTTGGAATATTTAAGGGCTCCGGGTCAATTTTTTGGTTTTTGTGTAGACACTAGGTTTTTAGACCTATATTAGGGTTTTCGGCTTCTTATATGGTTTTTTGCCGATTTTTGGTTGTTTTAGACTGATTTATCAATTTTCGGCTTATTGTAGGGTTATATGCCAGCTTTAGGGTTTTCGAATCAAATTCAGGGCTTTTGGCTGATTTCAGGGTTTTCGGCGAAATTCAGGGTTTTTCCGCATAGGTTATTTGGACGATTTAAGGGCTCCGGGTCATTTTTATGGTTTTTCTGTAGACTCTAGGCTTTTAGACTGATTTTAGGGTTTTCGGCTTTTTATAGGATTTTAGGCCGGCTTTAGGGCTTTCTGATCAACTTTAGGGCTTTTGGCAGATTTTAGGGTTTTTCCGCTGCCTATAGTATAGGGTGTTTGGACGATTTAGGGGCTCCGGGTCAATTTTATGGTTTTTCTGTAGACTTTAGGCTCTTAGACTAATTTAAGGATTTTCGGGTTATTAAAGGATTTTTAGCCGGCTTTAGGGTTTTCTAATCAACTTTTGGGTTTACGGCCACTTGCAGGGTTTCTTCGCAGACTTTAAAATAGTCTTTTTGGACGATTTAAGGGCTCCGGGTAAAATTTATGGTTTTTCTGTAAACTCTAGGCTTTTAAAGTGATTTTAGGGTTTTAGGCCAGATTTAGGGCTTTTAGACTAATTTTAGGGTTTTCGGCTTATTATAGGGTTTTAGGCCGGCTTTAGGGTTTTCTAATCGACTTTTGGGCTTTTGGCAGATTTCAGGGTTTTCGACCGATTTTAGGGTTTTTACGCAGACTATAGCATAGTGTATTTGACGATTTATGGGCTCTGGGTCATTTTTATGGTTTGTTTGTAGACTCTAGGCTATTAGACTGATTTTAGGGTTTTCAGCTTATTGTAGGGTTTTAGGCCGACATTAGGGTTTTCTAATCAACTTTAGGTCTTTTGGCCGATTTCAGGGTTTTTCCACAGACTGTAGCATAGGGTATGTGGAGGATTTAAGGGCTTCGAGTCATTTTTATGGTTTTTTTGTAGACTCTAGGCTATTAGACTGATTTTAGGGTTTTCGGCCTATTATAGGGTTTAAGGCCGGCTTTAGGGTTTTTGGATCAACTTTACGGCTATTTGACAGTTTCAGGGTTTTCGGACGATTTCAGGGTTTTTCCGCTGACTATAGGATAGGGTATTTGGACGATTTAAGGGCTTCGGGTCATTTTATGGTTTTTCTGTAGATTCTAGGCTTTTGGGCTGATTTTAGGGTTTTCGGCCTATTATAGGGTTTTAGGCCGATTTTTGGTTGTTTTAGACTGATTTATGAGTTTTCGGCTTATTGTAGGGTTTTATGCCAGCTTTAGGGTTTTCATATCAAATTTAGGGCTTTTGGCCGATTTAAGGGTTTTTCCGTAGACTATAGTATAGGGTGTTTGGACGATTTAAGGGCTCCGGGTCAATTTTATGGTTTTTCTGTAGACTCTTGGCTCTTAGAGTAATTTTAGGATTTTCGGCTTATTATAGGATTTTTAGCCGGCTTTAGGGTTTTCTAATCTACTTTTGGGTTTTCTGCCACTTGCAGGGTTTTTTCGCATACTTTAAAATAGTCTTTTTGGACGATTTAAGGGCTCCAGGTAAATTTTATGGTTTTTATGTAGACTCTAGGCTTTTAAAGTGATTTTATGGTTTTAGGTCGGATTTAGGGCTTTTAGACTGATTTCAGGGTTTTTGGCTTATTATAGGGTTTTAGGCCGGCTTTAGGGTTTTCTAATCAACTTTAGGTCTTTTGGCCGATTTCCGGGTTTTCGACAGATTTTAGGGTTTTTACGCAGACTATAGCTTAGGGTATTTGACGATTTAAGGGCTCCGGGTCATTATTATGGTTTATATGTAGACTCTAGGCTTTTAGATTGATTTTTGGGTTTTTTGGCTTATTATAGGGTTTTAGGTCGACTTTTGGGCTTTTAGACTGATTTTAGGGTTTTGGCTTATTGTAGGGTTTTAGGCCGACTTTAGGGTTTTCTAATCAACTTTAGGTCTTTTGGCCGATTTCAGTTTGTCGTCTAATTTAAGGGTTTTCCCGCTGACTGTAACATAGGGTATTTGGACGATTTAAGGGCTCCGAATCATTTTTATGGTTTTTTTGTAAACTATAGGTTATTAGACTCATTTTAGGGTTTTCGGCTTATTATAGGATTTAAGGTCGACTTTAGGGTTTTTGGATCAACTTTAGGGCTATTTTGCCGATTTTTGGGTTTTCGTCCAATTACAGGGTTTTTTTTTTACTGTAGCATAGGGTATTTGGACGATTTACGGGGCTCCGAATCATTTTTATGGTTTTTTTGTAGACTCAAGGCTATTAGATTGATTTTAGGGTTTTCGGCTTACTATAGAGTTTTAGGCCAGCTTTAGGGTTTTCTGATCAAGTTTAGGGCTTTTGGCCGATTTAAAGGTTTCCGGCCGATTTCAGAGTTTTTCGGTAGACTATAGTATAATTTGGACTCTTTAAGGGCTCCGGGTCAATTTTTTGGTTTTTGTGTAGACACTAGGTTTTAAGACCTATATTAGGGTTTTCGGCTTCTAATATGGTTTTTTGCCGATTTTTGGTTGTTTTAGACTGATTTATGAGTTTTCGGCTTATTGTAGGGTTTTATGCCAGCTTTAGTGTTTTCTGATCAAATTCAGGGCTTTTGGCTGATTTCAGGGTTTTCGGCGAAATTCAGGGTTTTTCCGCATAGGTTATTTAGACGATTTAAGGGCTCCGGGTCATTTTTATAGTTTTTCTGTAGACTCTAGGCTTTTAGGCTGATTTTAGGGTTTTCGGCTTTTTATAGGATTTTAGGCCGGCTTTAGGGCTTTCTGATCAACTTTAGGGCTTTTGGCAGATTTTAGGGTTTTTCCGCTGCCTATAGTATAGGGTGTTTGGACGATTTAGGGGCTCCGGGTCAATTTTATGGTTTTTCTGTAGACTCTAGGCTCTTAGACTAATTTAAGGATTTTCGGCTTATTAAAGGATTTTTAGCCGGCTTTAGGGTTTTCTAATCAACTTTTGGGTTTACGGCCACTTGCAGGGTTTCTTCGCAGACTTTAAAATAGTCTTTTTGGACGATTTAAGGTCTCCGGGTAAAATTTATGGTTTTTCTGTAAACTCTAGGCTTTTAAAGTGATTTTAGGGTTTTAGGCCGAATTTAGGGCTTTTAGACTGATTTCAGGGTTTTCGGCTTATTATAGGGTTTTAGGCCGGCTTTAGGGTTTTCTAATCAACTTTAGGTCTTTTGGCCGATTTCAGGGTTTTCGACAGATTTTAGGGTTTTTACGCAGACTATAGCATAAGGTATTTGACGATTTAAGGGCTCTGGGTCATTATTATGGTTTATATGTAGACTCTAGGCTTTTAGATTGATTTTTGGGTTTTATGGCTTATTATAGGGTTTTAGGTCGACTTTTGGGCTTTTAGACTGATTTTAGGGTTTGGCTTATCATAGGGTTTTAGGCCGACTTTATGGTTTTCTAATCAACTTTAGGTCTTTTGGCCGATTTCAGTTTGTCGTCTAATTTCAGGGTTTTCCCGCTGACTGTAACATAGGGTATTTGGACGATTTAAGGGCTCCGAATCATTTATATGTTTTTTTTGTAAACTATAGGCTATTAGACTCATTTTAGGGTTTTCGGCTTATTATAGGATTTAAGGCCGACTTTAGGGTTTTTGGATCGACTTTAGGGTTTTTGGATCAACTTTAGGGCTATTTTGCCGATTTTTGGGTTTTCGTCCAATTACAGGGTTTTTCCGCTGACTGTAGCATTGGGTATTTGGACGATTTAAGGGCTCCGAATCATTTTTATGGTTTTTTTGTAGACTCTAGGTTATTTGATTGATTTTAGGGTTTTCGGCTTATTATAGGGTTTTAGGCCAACTTAAGGGTTTTTGATCATCTTTAGGGCTTTTGGCCGATTTCGAGGTTTCCGGCCGATTTCAGAGTTTTTCCGTAGACTATAGTATAGGGTATTTGGACTATTTAAGGGCTCCGGGTCAATTTTTTGTTTTTGTGTAGACACTAATTTTTTAGACCTATATTAGGGTTTTCGGCTTTATATAGGATTTTAGGCCGATTTTTGGTGGTTTTAGACTGATTATAGGGTTTTCGGCTAATTGTAGGGTTTCAGGTCTGCTTTAGGGTTTTCTGATCAACTTTTGGGCTTTGGGTCGATTTCAGGGTTTTCGTCCGATTTCAGGATTTTTCCGCTCAAAGTAGCATAGGTTATTTGGACGATTTAAGGGCTCCGTGTCATTTTTATGGTTTTTTTTGTAGATTTTAGTGTTTTCGGCTTATTATAGTGTTTTAGGCCGGCTTTAGGGCATTCTGATCAACTCTAGGGCTTTTGGCCAATTTCAGGGTTTCCGATCGATTTTAGGGTTTTTACGCTGACTATAGCATAGGGTATTTGGACTATTTAAGGACTCCGGGTCAATTTTTAGTTTTTAGTGTAGACTCTAGGCTTTTAGACTGATTTTAGGGTTTTCGGCTTGTTGTCAGGTTTTAGGTCGGCTTTAGGGTTTTCTAATTAACTTTTGGGCTTTGGGTCGATTTCAGGGTTTTCGGCAGATTTCAGGATTTTTCCGCTCAATATAGCATAGGTTATTTGGACGATTTAAGGGCTCCGTGTCATTTTTATGGTTTTTTTTTTAGATTCTAGACTTTTAGACTGATTTTAGTGTTTTCGGCTTATTATATGGTTTTAGGCCGGCTTTAGGGCTTTCTGATCAACTTTAGGGCTTTTGGCCAATTTCAGGGTTTTCGACCGATTTTAGGGTTTTTACGCAGACTATAGCATAGGGTATTTGACGATTTAAGGGCTCCGGGTCATTATTATGGTTTATCTGTAGACTCTAGACTTTTAGACTGATTTTGGGGTATTTTTTGCTTATTATAGGGTTTTAGGTCGACTTTTGGGCTTTTAGACTGATTTTAGGGTTTTGGCTTATTGTAGGGTTTTAGGCCGAGTTTAGGGTTTTCTAATCAACTTTAGGGCTTTTGGCCGATTTCTGGGTTATCGTCTGATTTCAAGGTTTTTCCGCTGACTGTAACATAGGGTATTTGGACGATTTAAGGGCTCCGAGTCATTTTTATGGTTTTTTTGTAAACTATAGGCTATTAGACTCATTTTAGGGTTTTCGGCTTATTATAGGGTTTAAGGCCGGCTTTAGGGTTTTTGGATCAACTATAGGGCTATTTTGCCGATTTCAGGGTTTTCGTCTGATTTCAGGGTTTTTCCGCAGACTGTAGCATTCGGTATTTGGACGATTTAAGGGCTCCGAATCATTTTTATGGATTTTTTGTAGACTCTAGGCTATTTGATTGATTTTAGGGTTTTAGGCCAACTTAAGGGTTTTTGATCAACTTTAGGGCTTTTGGCCGATTTCAAGGTTTCCGGCCGATTTCAGAGTTTTTCCGTAGACTATAGTATAGGGTATTTGGACTATTTAAGGGCTCCGGGTCAATTTTTTGTTTTTGTGTAGACACTAATTTTTTAGACCTATATTAGGGTTTTCGGCTTAATATAGGGTTTTAGGCCGATTTTTGGTGGTTTTAGACTGATTTTAGGGTTTTCGGCTAATTGTAGGGTTTCAGGTCTGTTTTAGGGTTTTCTGATCAACTTTTGGGCTTTGGGTCGATTTCAGGGTTTTCGGCCGATTTCAGGATTTTTCCACTCAATGTAGCATAGGTTATTTGGACGATTTAAGGGCTCCGTGTCCTTTTTATGGTTTTTTTTTTGTAGATTCTAGGCTTTTAGACTGATTTTAGTGTTTTCGGCTTATTATAGTGTTTTAGGCCAGCTTTAGGGCTTTCTGATCAACTTTAGGGCTTTTGGCCAATTTCAGGGTATTTCCGCTGACTATAGTATAGGGTGTTTGGACGATTTAAGGGCTCCGGGTCAATTTTAGGGTTTTTCTGTAGACTCTAGGCTTTTAGACTAATTTTAGGGTTTTCGATTTATTATAGGGTTTTAGGCCGGCTTTAGGGCTTTCTTATCAACTCTAGGGCTTTCGACTGATTTAAGGGTTTCCGACCGATTTCTGGGTTTTTCCGCAGACTATAGTATAGGGTATTTGGACTATTTAAGGACTCCGGGTCAATTTTTAGTTTTTAGTGTAGACTCTAGGCTTTTAGACTGATTTTAGGGTTTTCGGCTTGTTGTAAGGTTTTAGGTCGGCTTTAGAATTTTCTAATCAACTTTAGGGCTTTTGGCCGATTTCAGGGTTTTTCCGCTGACTATAGCATAGGGTATTTGGACAATTTAAGGAATTCGAATCATTTTTATGATTTTTTTTTGTAGACTCTAGGCTATTAGACCGATTTTAGGGTTTTCGGATTAATGTAGGATTTCAGGCCGACTTTAGGGTTTTCTGAGCAACTTTTTGGGCTTTTGGCCGATTTCAAGGTTGTCGACCGATTTCAGGGTATTTCCGTTGATTATAGTATAGGGTATTAGGACGATTTAAGGGCTCCGGGTCAATTTTCGGGTTTTTTGGTAGACTCTAGGCTTTTAGACTTATTTTAGGGTTTTCGGCTCATTATAGGGTTCCAGGCCGGCTTTAGGGTGTTTGGACGATTTAAGGTCTCCAGGTCAATTTTATGGTTTTTCTGTAGATTCTAGGCTTTCTGATCAAATTTATGGCTTTAGTCCAATTTCAAGGTTTTCGCCTGATTTCAGGGTTATCGGCATATTTCAGGGTTTTTCCGCTTACTATAGTATAGGGTATTTGGACAATTTAAGGGCACCGGGTCAATTTTATGGTTTTTCAGTAGACTCTAGGATTTTAGACTGATTTTAGGGTTTTCGGCTTCTTATAGGGTTTTAGGCCGGCTTTAGGGCTATTAGACTGATTTTAGGGTTTTCGACTTATTGTAGGGTTTTAGGCCGGCTTTAGGGTTTATGATCTACTTTAGGGATTTTGGACGATTTCAGAGTTTTTGCCTGATTTCAGGGTTTTTTTGCTGACTTTACTATAGGGTTTTTGGATGATTTAAGGGCTCTAGGTCAATTTTATGATTTTTCGGTAAACTCTAGGCGTTTAGACTGATTTTAGGGTTTTCGTCTTATTTTAGGGTTTGAGGCCAGCTTAAGGGCTTTTAGACTTATTTTAGGGTTTTCTGATCAACTTTAGGGCTTTTTTCCGATTTCAGGGTTTTCGACCGATTACAGGGTTTTTCCGCTGACTATAATATAGGGTATTTTGACAATTTAAGGGCTCCGGGAATATTTTATGGTTTTTCTGTAGACACTAGTCTTTTAGAATGATTTTAGGGTTTTCGCCTTATTTAGGGTTTTAGGCCGGCTTTTGGGGCTTTTCGAATGGTTTTAGGGTTTTTGACTTATTGTACGGTTTTAGGACGACTTTAGGTCTTTTTGATCAACTTTAGGGCTTTTGGCCGATTTCAGGGTTTCCGGCCGATTTCAGGGTTTTACCGCAGACTATAGTATAGGGTATTTGGATTATTTAAGGGCTCCGGGTCAGTTTTTTGGTTTTTGTGTAGACTCTAGGCTTTTAGACCGAGTTTAGGGTTTCCGGCTTAATTCAGGGTTTTAGGCCGATTTTCTGTGCTTTTAGACTGATTTTACGGTTTTCGGCTTATTGTAGGGTTTTAGGCCAGCTTTAGGGTTTTCTGATCAACTATAGGGCTTATAGCATAGGGTATTTGGACGATTTAAAGGCTCTGAATCATGCTTATGAATTTTCGGTAGACTCTAGGCTATTAGACTGTTTTTAGGGTTTTCGGCTTATTATAGGGTTTTAGGTCGGCTTTAGGGCTTTTTGATCAACTTTAGGGCTTTTGGCTGATTTGAGGGTTTCCGGCCGATTTCAGAGTTTTTCCGATGACTATATAGTGTAACGTATTTGGAGTATTTAAGGGCTATGAGTCAATTTTTGGTTTTTGTGTAGACTCTAGGCTTTTAGACTGATTTTAGGGTTTTTGGCTTATTTTAGGGTTTTAGGCTGATTTTTGGTGCTTTTAGACTGATTTTAGGGTTTTCGGATTATTGTAGGGTTTTATGCTAGCTCTAGGGTTTGTTTGATCAACTATAGAGTTTTTGGCCGATTTCAGGGTTTTCGGCCAATATCAAGGTTTTTCCGCAGATTGTAGCATAGGGTATTTGGACGATTTAACATCTCAGTGTCATTTTTATGGTTTTTCTGTAGACTTTAGGCTTTTAGACTGATTTTAGGGTTTTCGCCCTATTTAGGGTTTTAGGCTGGATTTTGGGCTTTTAAACTGATTTTAGGGTTTTCAGCTGATTATAGGTTTTTAGGCCAGCTTTAGGGGTTTCTGATCAACTATTGGTCTTTTGGCCGATTTCATGGTTTTTGCGCTGACTATATAGTATATGGTGTTTGGACGATTTGGGGGCTCCGGGTCAATTTTATGGTTTTTCTGTAGACTCTAGGCTCATAGACTAATTTTAGGTTTTTCGGCTTATTATTGGATTTTAGGCCGGCTTTAGGGTTTTCTAAATAACTTCTTGGTTTTCAACCGATTTCAGGGTTTTTCCGCAGACTATAGTATAGTCTTTTTGGACTACTTAAGGGCTCTGGGTCAATTTTATAGTTTTTCTATAGACTCTAGGCTTTTAGACTGATTTAAACGTTTTCGCCCTATTTTAGTGTTTTAGGCCAGATTAAGGGCGTTTAGACTGATTTTAGATTTTCGGCTTCTTATAGGGTTTTAGGCCGGCTTTAGGGTTTTCTGATCAACTTTTGGGCTTTTGGCCGATTCCAGGGTTCTCGGCCAATTTCAGAGTTTTTTCCGCTGACTATAGTATAGGGTATTTGGACTATTTAATTGCTCCGGGTCAATTTTTTGGTTTTTGTGTAGACTGTAGGCTTTTAGACTGAAATAAGGGTATTCTGCTTAATATAGGGTTTTAGGCCGCCTTTTGGTGCTTTTAGAACTGATTTTTGGTTTTTCGTCTTATTGTAGGGTTTTAAGCCGACTTAAGGGTTTTTTGATCAACTTTAAGGCTTTTGACCGATTTCAGGGTTTCTGGCCAATATCAAGGTTTTTCCGATGACTATAGTATAGGGTATTTGTACTATTTAAGGACTCCGGGTCAATTTTTTGTAGACTCTAGGATTTTAGACAGATTTTAGGATACTCGACTTATTATAGTGTTTTAGGACGACTTTTGGTGCTTTTAGACTGATTTTAGGGTTTTCGCCAAATTTCAAGTTTTTCCGCTGACTATGGCATAGGGTGTTTGGACGATTTAAGGATTTGGGTCATTTTATGGTTTTTCTATAGACTATAGGCAATTAGACTGATTTTAGGGTTTTCGACTTAATATAGGGTTTTAGGGCGGCTTTAGGGTTTTCTGAACAACTTTAGGGATTTTGGCCGATTTCAGGGTTCCGGCCGAATTCAAGGTTTTTCCAATAGTTATAGTATAGGGTATTTGGAAGATTTTAGGGCTCCGGGTCAAGTTTAAGGTTTTTCTATAGACTCTAGGCTTTTAGACTGATTTAACGGTTTACGACTTATGTAGGGTTTTAGGCTTACTTTAGGGCTTTCTGATCAACTTTAGGGCTTTTGGCTAATTTTAGGGTTTCCGCCGATTTCGGGTTTTTTCCGTTGACTACAGTATAGGGTATTTAGACGATTTAACGGCTCTGAGTGAATTTTATTGTTTTTCGTAGATTCTAGGCTTTTTGGCTGATTTTAGGGTTTTCGGCTTATTATATGGTTTTAGACCAGCTTTAGGTCTTTCTGATCAAATTTAGGGCTTTAGTCCACTTTCATGGTTTTCGGCTTATTTTAGGGTTTTCAGCATATTTCAGGGATTTTTCGCTAACTATAGGGTATTTGGACGATTTAAGGGCTCTGGGTCAATTTTATGATTTTTCTGTAGACTCTAGCCTTTTAGATTGATTTTAGGGTTTTTGGCTTATTTAAGGGTTTTAGGCCGGCTTAAGGGCTTTTAGACTGATTTTAGTGTTTTTCTGCTTATTATAGGGTTTTAGGCCGACTTTAGAGTTTTGTGATCAACTTTAGGGCCTTTTGCCGATTTCAGGGTTTTCGACCGTTTTCATGGTTTTTTCGCTGACTATAGTATAGGGTATGTGGATGATTTAAGGGCTCCGGTTCAATTTTATGCTATTTCTATAGGCACTAGTTTATAGACTGATTTTAGGGTTTTCAGCTTATTATAGGGTTTTGGGCCGGCTTTTGGGGATTTTAGACTGATTTTAGGGTTTTCGGCTTATTGTAGGGTTTTAGGCCGACTTTAGGGTTTCCTCATCAACTTTAGAGCTTTTGGCCGATTTCAGGGTTTTCGGCCGATTTTAGGGTTTTACCACTGATTATAACATAGGGTATTTGGACGATTTAAGGGCTTCGGGTAATTTTTATGGTTTTTCTGTAGACTCTAGGCTATTATACAGAGTTTAGGGTTTTCGGCTTATTATAGGGTTTTAGGCCGGCTTTAAGGTTTTTTGAGCAACTTTAGGGCTTTTGGCCGATTTCAGGGTTTCCGGCCGATTTCAGGGTATTTCCGTTGATTATAGTATAGGGTATTAGGACGATTTAAGGGCTCTGGGTCAATTTTATGGTTTTTCTGTAGACTCTAGGCTTTTAGACTGATTTTAGGGTTTTTGGCTCATTATAGGGTTCAAGGCCGGCTTTAGGGTATTTGGACGATTTAAGGTCTCCGGGTCAATTTTATGGTTTTTCTGTAGATTCTAGGCTTTTAGGCTGATTTTAGGGTTTTCGGCTTATTATAGGGTTTTAGGCCTGCTTTAGGGCTTTCTGATCAAATTTATGGCTTTAGTCCAATTTCAAGGTTTTCGCCCGATTTCAGGGTTTTTCCGCTAACTATAGTATAGGGTATTTGGACAATTTAAGGGCACCGGGTCAATTTTATGGTTTTTCAGTAGACACTGGGATTTTAGACTGATTTTAGGGGTTTCGGCTTCTTATAGGGTTTTAGGCCGACTTTAGGGCTATTAGACTAATTTTAGGGTTTTCGGCTTATTGTAGGGGTTTAGGCCGGCTTTAGGGTTTATGATCTACTTTAGGGATTTTGGACGATTTCAGAGTTTTTGCCCGATTTCAGGGTTTTTTCGCTGACTATACTATAGGGTTTTTGGATGAGTTAAGGGCTCTAGGTCAATTTTATGATTTTTCGGTAAACTCTAGGCGTTTAGATTGATTTTAGGGTTTTCGTCTTATTTTAGGGTTTGAGGCCAGCTTAAGGGCTTTTAGACTTATTTTAGGGTTTTCTGATCAACTTTAGGGCTTTTTTCCGATTTCAGGGTTTTCGACCGATTTCAGGGTTTTCCGCTAACTATAATATAGGGTATTTTGTCAATTTAAGGGCTCCGGGAATATTTTATGGTTTTTCTGTAGACACTAGGCTTTTAGGATTTTCGCCTTATTTAGGGTTTTAGGCCGGCTTTTGGTGCTTTTAGACTGGTTTTAGTGTTTTCGGGTTATTGTACGGTTTTTGGACGACTTTAGGTCTTTTTGATCAACTTTAGGGCTTTTGGCCGATTTCACGGTTTCTGGCCAATTTCAAGGTTTTTCCGCAGACTAAAGTATAGGGTATTTGGGTTATTTAAGGGCTCCGGGTCAATTTTTTGGTTTTTGTGTAGATTCTAGGCTTTTAGACCAAGTTTAGGGTTTCCGGCTTAATTAAGAGTTTTACGCCGATTTTTTGTGCTTTTCGACTGATTTTAGGGTTTTCGGCTTATTGTAGGGTTTTAGGTCAGCTTTAGGGTTTTCTGATCATATATAGGGCTTTTGGCCGGTTTCATGGTTTTTCCGCTGACTATAGCATAGGGTATTTGGATGATTTAAGAGCTCCGTGTCATTTTTATGGTTTTTCTGTAGACTTTAGGCTTTTAGACTGATTTAAGGGTTTTCGCCCTATTTACAGTTTTAGGCTGGATTTTGGGCTTTTAAACTGATTTTAGGGTTTTCGGCTTATTATAGGTTGTTAGGCCAGCTTTAGGGGTTTCTAATCAACTATTGGTCTTTTGGTCGATTTCATGGTTTTTGCGCTAACTATATAGTATATGGTGTTTGGACGATTTGGGGGCTCCGGGTCAATTTTATGGTTTTTCTGTAGACTCTAGGCTCATAGATTAATTTTAGGTTTTTCGGCTTATTATTGGATTTTAGGGTTTTGTAAACAACTTCTGTGTTTTCAACCGATTTCAGGGTTTTTCCGCAGACTATAGTATAGTCTTTTTGGACTATTTAAGGGCTCCGGGTCAATTTTATAGTTTTTCTGTAGACTCTAGGCTTTTAGAATGATTTTATGCTTTTCGGCTTATCATAAGGTTTTATTCCGGCTTTAGGGCTTTCTGATATACTTTAGGGCTTTTGATCGATTTCAGGGTTTCAGGTCAATTTCTGGGTTTTTCCGCTGACTACAGTATAGGGTATTTAGACGATTTAAGGTCTCCGGGTTAATTTTGTGGTTTTTCTGTAGACTCTAGGCATTTAGACTGATTTTAGGGTTTTCGGCTGATTGAATGGTTTTAGGCCTACTTTATGGCTTTCTGATCAACTTTAGGGCTTTTGGCTGATTTAAGGCTTTTTCCGCTAACTATTGTATAGGGTATTAGAACGATTTTGTAGCCACGGGTCAATTTTATGGTTTTTCTGTAGACTCTATGCTTTTAGACTTTTTTTAGTGTTTTCGGCTTTTTTAGGGTTCTAGGCTGGCTTTAGGGCTTTTAGACTGATTTTAGGGTTTTCGGCTTATTATAGGGTTTTAGACCGGCTTCAAGGTGTTTTTGATCAACTTGTGGGCTATTTGACAATTTCAGGGTTTTCGGACGATTTCTGGGTTTTTCCACTGACTATAGCATAGGGTATTTTGATGATATAAGGCCTCCGGGTCACTTAATGGTTTTTCTATAAATTCTAGGCTTTTAGGCTGATTTTAGGGTTTTCACCTTGTTATAAGGTTTTAGGCCGATTTTTGGTGCTTTTATATTGATTTTAGGGTTTTCGGCTTAATGTAGGGTTTTATGCCAGCTTTAGGGTTTTCTGATCAACTTCACGGCTTTTAGCCAATTTTAGGGTTTTCAGCCGATTTCAGGGTTTTTCCGCTGACTATAGCATAGGGTTTTTGGACGATTTAAGGGCTCCGAGTCATTTTTATGGTTTTTCTGTAGACTCTAGGCTTTTATACTGATTTTAGGGTTTGCGGCTTATTATAGGGCTTTCTGATCAACTTTAGGGCTTTTGGCTGATTTCAGGGTTTTTCCGCTGCCTATAGTATAGGGTGTTTGGATGATCTAAGGGCTCCAGGTGAATTTTATGGTTTTTCTGTAGACTCTAGGCTCTTAGACTAATTTTAGGATTTTCGGCTTATTATAGGGTTTTTGGCCGGCTTTAGGATTTTCTATTCACCTTTTGGGTTATCGGCCGATTGCAGGGTTTTTCCGCGGACTATAATATAGTCTTTTTGGCTGATTTAATGGCTCCGAGTAAATTTTATGGTTTTTCTGTAGACTCTAGGCTTTTAAACTGATTTTAGGGTTTTCGCCCTATTTTAGGGTTTTAGTCCGAATTTAGGGCTTTTAGACCGATTTTAGGGTTTTCGGCTTATTATAGGGTTTTAGGCTGGCTTTAGGGTTTTCTAATCAACTTTAGGGCTTTTGGCCGATTTCAGGGTTTTCGGCTGATTTCAAGGTTTTTCCTTTGACTATAGCAAAGGGTATTTGGACGATTTGAGGGCTCCGAATCATTTTTATGGTTTTTTGTTAGACTCTAGGCTATTAGACTGATTTTAGGGTTTTCGGCTTATTGTATGGTTTTAGGCCGACTTTAGGGTTTTCTGATCAACTTTAGGGCTTTTGGCCGATTTCAATGTTTTCGGCCAATTTCAAGGTATTTCCGCTGATTATAGCATAGGGTATTTGGACGATTTATGGGCTCCGAGTTAATTTTAGGGTTTTTCTCTAGACTCTAGGATTTTAGACTGATTTTAGGGTTTTTCTGTAGACTTAGGCTTTTAGACTGATTTTAGGGTTTTCAATTTACTATAGGGTTTTAGGCCGGATTTAGGGTTTTCTGATAAACTTTAGGGCTTTTAGCCGATTTCAGGGTTTTTCCGCTGACTATAGTATAGGGTATTAGGACTATTTAAGGGCTCCGGGTCAATTTTATGGTCTTTCTGTAGACTCTAGGCTTTTAGACTGATTTGAGTGTTTTCGGCTTACTATAGGGTTTTAGACCGGCTTTAGGGTTTTTGGATCAACTTGTGGGCTATTTGACAATGTCAGGGTTTTCGGACGATTTCTGGATTTTTCCACTGACTATAGCATAGGGTATTTGGAGGATTTAAGGCCTTCAGGTCATTTTATGGTTTTTCAATAGATTCTAGGCTTTTAGGCTGATTTTAGGGTTTTCAGCTTATTATAGGGTTTTAGCCCGATTTTTGGTGCTTTTGTACTGATTTTAGGGTTTTCGGCTTAATGTAAGGTTTTATGCCAGCTTGAGAGTTTTCTGATCAACTTCAGGGCTTTTGGCCGATTTTAGGGTTTTCAACCGATTTCAGGGTTTTTTCCGCTGCCTATGGTATAGGGTGTTTGGACGATTTAAGGGCTCCGGGTAAAATTTATGGTTTTTCTGTAGACTCTAGGCTCTTAGACTAATTTTAGGATTTTCGGCTTATTATAGGGTTTTTGGCCGGCTTTAGGATTTTCTATTCAACTTTTGGGTTATCGAACGATTGCAAGGTTTTTTCGCGAACTATAATATAGTCTTTTTCGACGATTTAATGGCTCCGAGTAAATTTTATGGTTTTTCAGTAGACTCTAGGCTTTTAAACTGATTTTAGGGTTTTCGCCCTATTTTAGGGTTTTAGGCCGAATTTAGAGCTTTTTGACTGATTTTAGGGTTTTCGGCTGATTATAGGGTTTTAGGTCGGCTTTAGGGTTTTCTAATCAACTTTAGGGCTTTTGGCCGATTTCAGGGTTTTCGGCCGATTTCAAGGTTTTTCCTTTGACTATAGCACAGGGTATTTGGACGATTTAAGGGCTCCGAATCATTTTTATGGTTTTTTTGTAGACTCTAGGCTACTAGACTGATTTTAGGGTTTTTGGCTTATTGTAGGGTTTTAGGCCGACTTTAGGTTTTTCTGATCAACTGTAGGGCTTTTGGCCGATTTCAACGTTTTCGGCCAATTTCAAGGTATTTCCGCTGATTATAGCATAGGGTATTTGGACGATTTAAGGGCTCCGGGTTAATTTTATGGTTTTTCTCTAGACTCTAGGATTTTAGACTGATTTTAGGGTTTTTCTGTAGACTTAAGCTTTTAGACTGATTTTAGGGTTTTCAATTTATTATAGGGTTTTAGGCCGGATTTAGGGCTTTCTGATCAACTTTAGGGCTTTTAGCCAATTTCAAGGTTTTTCCGCTGACTATAGTATAGGGTATTAGGACGATTTAAGGGCTCCGGGTCAATTTTATGGTCTTTCATGTAGACTCTAGGCTTTTAGACTTATTTGAGTGTTTTCGGGTTTTTTAGGGTTCTAGACCGGCTTTAGGGCTTTTAGACTGATTTTAGGGTTTTCGGCTTATTATAGGGTTTAAGGCCGGCTTTAGGGTTTTTGGATCAACTTTAGGCCTATTTGAAAATTTCTGGGTTTTCAGACGATTTCAGGGATTTTCCGCCGACTGTAGCATAGGGTATATGGACGATTTAAGGGCTTGGGGTCATTTTTATGGTTTTTCTGTAGATTCTAGGCTTTTAGGCTGATTTAAGGGTTTTCGGCTTATTATAGGGTTTTAGGCCAGCTTTAGGGCTTTCTGATCAAATTTAGGGCTTTTTTCTGATTTTAGGGTTTTCGGCATATTTCAGGGTTTTCGCTAGCTACACTGTAGGGTATTTGGACGATGTAAGGACTCCGGGTCAATTTTATTATTTTTCAATGTATGGATTTTAGGGTTTTCGGCATATTGTAGTGTTTTAGGCCGGCTTTAGGAATTTCTGATTAACTTAAGGGATTTTGGATGATTTCAGGTTTTTTCCGATGATAAGGGTTTTTGGACGATTTAAGGGCTCCGGGTCAATTTTATTATTTTTCTGTAGACTCTAGGCTTTAAGATTGATTTTAGGGTTTTGGCCTATTTTAGGGTTTTAGGCCGGCTTAAGGGCTTTTAAGCTGATTTTAGTGTTTTCGACTTATTGTAGGGTTTTAGGCCGACTTCTGGATTTTCTCATTAACTTTAGGGCTTTTTGCCGATTTCAGGGTTTTCGACCGATTTCAGGGTTTTTCCACTGACTATAGCATAGGGTATTTGAATGATTTAAGGGATCCGGTTCAATTTTATGGTTTTACTGTAGACACTAGTTTTTAAGACTGATTTTAGGGTTTTCGGCTTATAGGTTTTGGACCGGTTTTGGGGATTTTAGACTAATTTTAGGGTTTTCAGCTTATTATAGGGTTTTAAGCCGACTTTAGGGTTTTGTCATCGAATTTAGGGCTTTTGGCCGATTTCAGGGTTATCTGCCGAATTTAGGGTTTTTCCGCTGACTATAACGTAGTGTATTTAGACAATTTAAGGGTTCCGGGTCAATTTTTATGGTTTTTCTGTAGACTCTAGGCTATTAAACTGGGTTTAGGGTTTTCGGCTTATTATAGGGTTTTAGGCTGGCTTCTGGGTTTTCTGATCAACTTTAGGACTTTTGGACGATTTCAGGGTTTCCAGCCGATTTCATGATTTTTCTGCTGATTATAGTATAGAGTATTTGGACTATTTAAGTGCTCCGGGTCAATGTTTTGGATTTCGTGTAGACTCTAGGTTTTTAGACTGATTTTAGGGTATTCGGCTTATTATAGGGTTTTAGGTCGGCTTTTGGTGCTTTTAGACTGATTTTAGGGTTTTCGGCTTCTTGTAGGGTTATAGGCCGGCTTAAGGGTTTTCTGATCAACTTTAGGGCTTTTGGCCGAATTCAAGGTTTCCGGCCCATATCAAGGCTTTTCAGCTGACTATAGTATAGGGTATTTGGACTATTTAAGGGCTCCGGGTCAATTTTATGGTTTTTCTATAGACTCTAAGCTTTTAGACTAATTTTAGGGTTTTTGGCTTATTATAGGGTTCACGGCCGGCTTTAGGGTATATGGACGATTTAAAGGCTCCGGGTCATTTTTATGGTTTTTCTCTAGATTCTTGGCTTTTAGGCTGATTTTAGGGTTTTCGGCTTATTATAGAGTTTTATGCCAGCTTTAGGGATTTCTGATCAAATTTAGGGCTTTAGTCCGATTTCTATGTTTTCGGCCGATTTCAGGGTTTTCGGCATATTTCAGGGTTTTTCCGCTAACTATAGTATAGGGTATTTGGAAAATTTAAGGGCTTCGGGTCAATTTTATGGTTTTTCTTTAGACTCTTGGCTTTTAGACTGATTTTAGGGTTTTCTTCTTCTTATAGGATTTTAGGGCTTTTTGACTGATTTTAGGGTTTTCAGCTTGTTGTAGGGTTTTCGGCCGGCTTTAGGGCTTTCTGATCAACTTTAGGGATTTAGGACGATTTCAGGGTTTTCGGCTGATTTCAGGGTTTTCCGAAGATTTTTGGACGATTTAAGGGCTCCGGGTGAGTTTTTTGATTTTTCTGTAGACTCTAGGCTTTTTGACTGATTTTAGGGTTTTCGGATTATTTTAGGGTTTTAGGCCGACTTAAGGGTTTTTAGACTGATTTTAGTTTTTTCGGCTTATTATAGAAATTTTGGCCGGCTTTAGGCCTTTCTGATCAACTTTCGGGCTTTTGGCCGATTTCAGGGCTTTATAAAAAAAATATGACTCACTTAATTTGGTACCACTCAATGGTGCTATTAATTATGACCTTTTCCGCTGACTATAGTATAGGGTATTTGGACAATTTATGGGCTCCGTGTCAATTTTATGGTTTTTTCTGTAGACTCAAGGCTTTTAGACTTATTTTAGGGTTTTTGATTTGTTATAGGGTTTTAGGCCGGCTTTAGGGCTTTTAGACTGATTTTAGGGTTTTTGGCTTATTGTAAGGTGTTAGGCCGACTTTAGGGTTTTGTAATCAACTTTAGAGCTTGTGGCCGATTTCAGGGTTTTAGGCCGATTTCAGGGTTTTATGCCGATTCCAGGGTTTTTGCGCTAACTATAGCATAGGGTATTTAGACGATTTAAGGGCTCCGGGTCATTTTTTGGTTTTTCTGTAGACTCTAGGCTTTTAGACTGATTTTAGTGTTTTCGGCTTATTATAGGGTTTTTAGCCGGCTTTAGGGCTTTCTGATCAACTTTAGGGCTTTTAGTGTTTTCTGCTTATTATAGGGTTTGAGGATGAATTATGTTTTTTGATCAACTTTAGGGCTTTTTTCCAAATTCAGGGTTTTTCCGCTGACTATAGTATAGGGTATTTAGACGATTTAAAGGCTTCGGGACAATTTTATGGTTTTTCTGTAGACACTAGGCTTTTAGAATGATTTTAGGGTTTTCAGCTAATAATAGGGTTTTAGGCCGTCTTTAGAGTTTTCTGATCAACTTTAAGGCTTTTGGCCGATTTCAGGGTTTTCGTCCGATTTCAGGGTTTTTCCGCTGACTGTAGCATAGGGTTATTTTGACGATTTAAGGGCTCCGAATCATTTTTATGGTTTTTTTGTAGACTCTAGGCTATTAGACTGATTTTAGGGTTTTCGCCTTATTATAGGGTTTTAGGCTGGCTTTAGGGCTTTCTAATCAACTTTAGGACTTTTGGCCGATTTCAGGGTTTCCGGCCGATTTCAGGGTTTTTCCGCTCACTATAGCATAGGGTATTTGGACGATTTAAGGGCTTCGTGTCATTTTTATGGTTTTTCTGTAGACTCTAGGCTTTTAGACTGATTTTAGGGTTTTTGGCTTATTATAGTGTTTTAGGCCGGCTTTAGGGCTTTTAGACTGATTTTAGGGTTTTCGGCTTATTGTAGGGTTTTAGGCCGGCTTTAGGGTTTTCTGATCTACTTTAGGGATTTTTGACGATTTCAGAGTTTTTGGCCGATTTCAGTGTTTTTTCGGTAAACTCTAGGTCAATTTTATGATTTTTCGGTAAACTCTAGGCGTTTAGACTGATTTTAGGGTTTTTGTCTTATTTTAGGGTTTGAGGCCGACTTTAGAGTTTTCTGATCAACTTTAGGGCTTTTTTCCGATTTCAGGGTTTTCGACTGATTTCAGGGTTTTTCCGCTGACTATAGTAAAGGGTATTTTGACAATTTAAGGGCTCCAGGAATATTTTACGGTATTTATGTAGACACTAGGCTTTTAGAATGATTTTAGGGTTTTTGGCTTGTTATAGCGTTTTAGGCCGGCTTTTGGGGCTGTTAGCCTGGTTTTAGGGTTTTCGGCATATTGTACGGTTTTAGGACGACTTTAGGCCGATTTCAGGGTTTTTCCGCAGACTATAGTAAAGGGTATTTGGACTATTTAAGGGCTCTGGGACAATTTTTTGGTTTTTGTGTGGACTCTAGGCTTTTAGACCGAGTTTAGGGTTTCCGTCTTAATATAGGGTTTTCGGCCGATTTTTGGTGCTTTTACACTGATTTTAGGGTTTTCGGATTATTGTAGGGTTTTAGGCCAGCTTTATGGTTTTTTGATCAACTTTAGGGCTTTTGGCCGGTTTCAGTGTTTTTCCGCTGACTATAGCATAAGGTATTTGGACGATTTACGGGCTCCGAGTCATGTTTATGGATTTTCGGTAGACTCTAGGCTATTAGACTGTTTTTAGGGTTTTCGGCTTATTATAGGGATTTAGGTCGGCTTTAGGGCTTTTTGATCAACTTTTGGGCTTTTGTCCGATTTCAGGGTTTCCAGCCGATTTCAGAGTTTTTCGGCCGAATTCAGAGTTTTTCTGCTAACTATATAGTGTAAGGTATTTGGACTATTTAAGGGCTACGAGTCAATTTTTTGGTTTTAGTGTAGACTCTAGGCTTTTAGACTGATTTTAGAGTTTTTGGATTATTATAGGGTTTTAGGCCGATTTTTGGTGCTTTTAGACTGATTTTAGGGTTTTCGGTTTATTGAAGGGTTTATGCCATCTTTAGGGGTTTCTGATCAACTATAGGGTGTTACGCCGATTTCAGGGTTTTCGGCCAATTTCAAGGTTTTTCCGCAAACTATAGCATAGGGTATTTGGACGATTTAAGGGCTCTGTGTCATTTTTATGGTTTTTCTGTAGACTATAAGCTTTTAGACTGATTTTAGGGTTTTCTCCCTATATTAGGGTGTTAGGCTAGATTTCGGGCTTTTATACTTATTTTAGGGTTTTCGGCTTATTATAGGTTTTTAGGCCGGCTTTAGGGGTTTCTGATCAACATTAGGGCTTTTGGCTGATTTCATGGTTTTTCCACTGACTATAGTATAGGGTGTTTGGACGATTTAAGGGCTCCGGGTCAACTTTATGGTTTTTCTGTAGACTCAAGTCTCTTAGACTAATTTAAGGGATTTCGGCTTATTATAGGGTTTTAGGCCGGCTTTAGGGTTTTCTAATCAACTTAGGGGTTTTCGGCCGGTTGCAGGGTTTTTCCGCAGACTATAATATAGTATTTTTGGACGATTTATGGGCTCCGAATCATTTTTATGGTTTTTTTGTAGACTCTAGGCTATTAGACTGATTTTAGGGTTTTCAACTTATTATAGGGTTTTAGGCCGGCTTTTGCTGCTTTTAGATCAATTTTAGGGCTTTTCGACCGATTTCAGGGTGTTTCCACTGACTATAGTATAGGTTGTTTGGACGATTTAAGGGCTCCGAATCATTTTTATGGTTTTTTTGTAGACTCTAGGCTATTAGACTGATTTCAGGGTTTTCAGCTTATTATAGGGTTTAAGGCCAGCTTTAGGGCTTTCTGATCAAATTTAGGGCTTTTGGCCGATTTCAGGGTGTTTCTGCTGACTATAGTATACGGTGCTTGGACGATTTAAGGGCTCCTTGTCATTTTTATGGTTTTTTTTGTAGACTCTAGGCTTTTAGACTGATTTTAGGGTTTTCGGCTTATTATAGGGTTTTAGGCCGACTTTAGGGCTTTCTGATCAAGTTTAGGGCTTTTGGCCGATTTCAGGGTGTTTCCGCAGACTATAGTATAGGGTGTTTGGACGATTTAAGAGCTCCGGGTCAATTTTAGGGTTTTTTTGTAGACTCTAGGCCTTTAGACTATTTTTGGGGTTTTCGATTTATTATAGGGTTTTAGGCCGGCTTTAGGGCTTTCTTATCAATTTTAGGGCTTTCGACCGATTTCAGGCTTTCCGACTGTTTTCTGGGTTTTTCCGCAGACTATAGTAGTATAGGATATTTGGACTATTTAAGTGCTCCGGGTCCATTTTTTGGTTTTTGTGTAGACTCTAGGCTTTTAGACTAATTTGAGGCCGGCTTAAGGGCTTTTTGACTGATTTTAGTGTTTTCTGCTTATTATAGGGGTTGAGGCTGACTTTATGTTTTTCTGATCAACTTTAGCGCTTTTTTCCAAATTCAGGGTTTTCGACCGATTTCAGGGTTTTTCCGCTGACTATAGTATTGGGTATTTGGACGACTTAAGGGCTTCGGGACAATTTTATGGTTTTTCTGTAGACACTAGGCTTTTAGAATGATTTTAGGGATTTCAGCTTATAATAGGGTTTTAGGCCGACTTTAGGGTTTTCTGAAAAAGTTTAGTGCTTTTGGCCGATTTCAGGGTTTTCGTCCGATTTCAGGGTTTTTCCGCTGACTGTAGCATAGGGTTATTTGGACGATTTAAAGGCTCCGAGTCATTTTTCTGGTTTTTAGTAGATTTAGGGTTTTTGGATTATTATAGGGTTTTAGTCCGGCTTTAGGGCATTCTGATCAACTTTAGGACTTTTGGCCGATTCAGGGTGTTTCCGCTGACTATAGTATAGGGTGTTTTGACGATATAAGGGCTCTGGGTCTATTTTAGGGTTTTTCGGTAGACTCTAGGCTTTTAGACTAATTTTAGGGTTTTCGTATTATTATAGGGTTGTAGGCTGGCATTAGGGCTTTCTGATCAACATTTGAGCTTTTGGCCGATTTCAAGGTTTTCATCCGATTTCTGGGTTTTTCCGCTGACTATAGTATAGGGTATTTAGACGATTTAAGGGCTCCGTGTTAATTTTATGGTTTTTCTGTAGATTCTAGGCTTCTAGGCTACTTTTAGGGTTTTCGGCTTATTATAGGGTTTTAGGCCAGATTTAGGGCTTTCAGATCAAATTTAGGGCTTTAGTCCAATTTCAAGGTTTTCTGCTTATTTTAGGGTTTTCAGCAAATTTAAGGGTTTTTCCGCTAACTATAGTATAGGGTTTTAGGACGATTTAAGGGCTCGGGGTCAATTTTACGGTTATTCTGTAGACTCTAGGCTTTTAGACTGATTTTAGGGTTTTCGGCTTCTAATAAGGTTTTAGGCCGACTTTAGAACTTTTAGATAGATTTGAGGGTTTTTTGCTTATTGTAGGGTTTTATGCCGGATCTAGGGTTTTCTGATCTACTTTAGGACGATTTCAGCGTTTTTGGCCGATTTCAGTGTTTTTTCGTTGTCTATAGTATAGGGTTTTCGGATTATTTTAGGGTTTGAGGCTGGCTTAAGGGCTTTTAGACTAATTTTAGTGTTTTCGGCTTATTATTGGGTTTTAGGCTGACTTTAGGGTTTTCTGATCAACTTTAGGGCTTTTTTGCAATTTCAGGGTTTTCCACCGATTTCAAGGTTTTTCCGCTGACTATAGAATAGGGTATTTGGACGAATTTAGGGTTACGAATCATTTTTATGGTTTTTTTGTAGACTCTAGGCTATTAGACTGATTTTAGGGTTTTCGGCTTATTATAGGGTTTTAGGCCGGCTTTAGGGCTTTCTAATCAACTTTAGGTCTTTTGGCCAATTTCAGGGTTTCCGGCTGATTTCAGGATTTTTCTGCTCACTATAGCATAGGGTATTTGACGATTTAAGGGCTCCGAGTCATTTTTATGGTTTTTTTGTAGACTCTAGGCTATTAGACTTATTTTAGGGTTTTGTTTATTATTATAAGGTTTAAGGCCAGCTTTAGGGTTTTAGGATCAACTTTAGGGCTATTTGACAATTTAAGGGTTTTTGGACGATTTCTGGGTTTTTCTGCTGACTATACCATAGGGTTTTTGGATGATTTAAGGGCTTCAGGTCATTTTATAGTTTTTCTGTAGATTCTAGGCTTTTAGGCTAATTTTAGGGTTTTTTTGCTTATTAAAGGGTTTTAGGCCGATTTTTGGTGCTTTTCGACTGATTTTAGGGTTTTCGACTTAATACAGGGTTTTAGGCCGGCTTTAGGGTTTTCTGAACAACTTTAGAGCTTTTGGCCAGCTTCTGGGTTTTTCCGCTAGTTATAGTATTGGGTATTTGGAAGATTTAAGGGCTCCGGGTCAAGTTTATGGTTTTTCAATAGACTCTAGGCTTTTAGACTGATTTTACGGTTTACGGCTTATGTAGGGTTTTAGGCTTACTTTAGGGCTTTCTGATGAACTTTAGGGCTTTTGGCTAATTTTAGGGTTGTCGGCCGATTTCGGGGGTTTTCCGCTGACTATAGTACAGGGTATTCAGACGATTAAAGGGCT
The DNA here is from genome assembly GCA_030819835.1 of Acmispon strigosus. NCBI lineage: Eukaryota > Viridiplantae > Streptophyta > Magnoliopsida > Fabales > Fabaceae > Acmispon > Acmispon strigosus. The sequence goes on along the minus strand of JAUAMA010000005.1, from coordinate 3,921,184 downwards.
CCGGGTTAATTTTATGGTATTTTTGTAGACTCTAGTCTTTTAGACTTATTTTAGGGTTTTTGGCTTATTAAAGGCTTTCTGATCAACTTTAGGGCTTTTGGTTGATTTAAGAGTTTTTCCGCTGACTATTGTATAGGGTATTACAACGATTTAATATCTATGGGTCAATTTTATGGTTTTTCTGTAGACTCAAGGTTTTTAGACTTATTTTTGTGTTTTCGGCTTTTTTAGGGTTCTAGGCCGGCTTTAGGGCTTTTAGACTGATTTTAGGGTTTTCGGCTTATTGTAGGGTTTTAGGCCGACTTTAGGGTTTTCTAATAAACTTTAGGGCTTTTGGCCGATTTCAGGGTTTTCATCCGGTTTCAAGGTTTTTCTGCTGACTGTAGCATAGGGTATTTGGACGATTTAAGGGCTCCGAGTCATTTTTATGGTTTTTTTGTAGACTCTAGGATTTTAGACTTATTATATGGTTTTCAGCTTATTATTGGGTTTTAGGCCGGCTTTAGGGCTTTCTGATCAACTTTAGGGCTTTCGGCCGATTTCAGGGTTTTTCCGCTGCCTACGGTATTGGGTGTTTGGACGATTTAAGGACTCCGGGTCAATTTTATGGTGTTTCTGTAGACTCTAGGCTCTTAGATTAATTTTAGGATTTTTAGCTTATTATAGGATTTTTGGCCGGCTTTAGGGTTTTCTAATCAACTTTTGGGTTTTCGGCCAATTGCAGGGCTTTTCCGCAAACGTTAATATTGTATTTTTGGACGATTTAAGGGCTGCGGTTAAATTTTATGGTTTTTCTGTAGACTCTAGGCTTTTAAACTGAATTTAGGGTTTTCGTCCTATATTAGGGTTTTAGGCCGGATTTAGGGCTTTTAGACTCATTTTAGGGTTTTCGGCTTATTATAGGGTTTTAGGCCGGCTTTAGGGTTTTCTAATCAACTTTAGGTCTTTTGGCCGATTTCAGGGTTTTCGACCGATTTTAGGGTTTTTACGCGGACTATAGCTTAGGGTATTTGACGATGTAAGGGCTCCGGGTTATTTAAATGGTTTATCTGTAGACTCTAAGCTTTTAGACTGATTTTAGGGTTTTTTGGCTTATTATAGGGTTTTAGGCCGGCTTTTGGGCTTTTAGATTGATTTTAGGGTTTTCGGCTTATTGTAGGGTTTTTGGCCGACTTTAGGGCTTTCTAATAAACTTTAGAGCTTTTGGCCGATTTCAGGGTTTTCATCTGATTTCGGGGGTTTTCTGCTGACTGTAGCATAGGGTATTTGGACGATTTAAGGGCTGTAGGTCATTTTTATGGTTTTTTTGTAGACTCTACGCTATTAGACTGATTTTAGGGTTTTCGGCTTATTGTAGGGTTTTATGCCAACTTAGGGTTTTCTGATCAATTTGAGGGCTTTTGGCCGATTTCAGGGTTTTTCCGCAGATTATAGCATAGGGTATTTGGACGATTTAAGGGCTCCGGGTCATTTTTATGGTTTTTCTTTAGACTCTAGGCTTTTAGACTGATTTTAGGGTATTCGGCTTATTATAAGGTTTTAGGCCGACTTTAGAGCTTTTAGATAGATTTGAGGGTTTTCTGCTTATTGTAGGGTTGTATGCCGGATCTAGAGTTTTCTGATCTACTTTAGAACGATTTCAGCGTTTTTGGCTGATTTCAGTGTTTTTTCGTTGACTATAGTATAGGGTTTTCGGATTATTTTCGGGTTTGAGGCTGGCTTAAGGGCTTTTAGACTAATTTTAGTGTTTTCGGCTTATTATTGGATTTCAGGATGACTTTAGGGTTTTCTGATCAACTTTAGGGCTTTTTTGCAATTTCAGGGTTTTCCACCGATTTCAAGGTTTTTCCGCTGACTATAGAATAGGGTATTTGGACGATTTTAGGATTAGGAATATTTTTTATGGTTTTTTTGTAGACTCTAGGCTATTAGACTGATTTTAGGGTTTTCGGCTTATTATAAGGTTTTTGGCCGGCTTTAGGGCTTTCTAATCGACTTTAGGTCTTTTGGCCGATTTCAGGGTTTCCGGCTGATTTCAGGATTTTTCCGCTCACTATAGCATAGAGTATTTGGACGATTTAAGGGCTCCGAGTCATTTTTATGGTTTTTTTGTAGGCTCTAGGCTATTAGACTTATTTTAGGGTTTTTTTATTATTATAAGGTTTAAGGCTGGCTTTAGGGTTTTTGGATCAACTTTAGGGCTATTTGACAATTTAAGGGTTTTTGGACGATTTCTGGGTTTTTCCGCTGACTATACCATAGGGTTTTTGGATGATTTAAGGGCTTCAGGTCATTTTATGGTTTTTCTGTAGATTCTAGGCTTTTAGGCTAATTCTAGGGTTTTTCTCTTATTAAAGGGTTTTAGGTCGATTTTTGGTGCTTTTAGACTGATTTTAGGGTTTTCGACTTAATATAGGGTTTTAGGCTGGCTTTAGGGTTTCCTGAACATCTTTAGAGCTTTTGGCCAGCTTCAGGGTTTTTCCGCTAGTTATTGTATTGGGTATTTGGAAGATTTAAGGGCTCCGGGTCAAGTTTATGGTTTTTCAATAGACTCTAGGCTTTTAGACTGATTTTACGGTTTACGGCTTATGTAGGGTTTTAGGCTTACTTTAGGGCTTTCTGATCAACTTTAGGGCTTTTGGCTAATTTTAGGGTTGTCGGCCGATTTCGGGGTTTTTCCGTTGACTATAGTATAGGGTATTTAGACGATTAAAGGGCTCCGGGTTAATTTTATGGTTTTTTGTAGACTCTAGTCTTTTAGACTGATTTTAGGGTTTTCAGCTTGTTATAGGGTTTTAGGCCTATTTTTGGTGCTTTTAGACTGATTTCAGGGTTTTCGGCCGATTTCAGGGGTTTCGGCGATTTCAGGGTTTTTCCGCAGATTTTAGCATAGGGTATTTGGATGATTTAAGGGCTCCGGGTCATTTTTATGGTTTTTCTGTAGACTCTAGGCTTTTAGACTTACTATATGGTTTTCGGCTTATTATAGGGTTTTAGGCCGGCTTTAGGGCTTTCTGATCAACTTTAGGGCTTTCGGCCGATTTCAGGGTTTTTCCGCTGCCTATGGTATTGGGTGTTTGGACGATTTAAGGACTCCGGTTCAATTTTATGGTGTTTCTGTAGACTCCAGGCTCTTAGATTAATTTTAGGATTTTCGGCTTATTAAAGGATTTTTGGCCGGCTTTAGGGTTTTCTAATCGACTTTTGGGTTTTCGGCCATTTCAGGGCTTTTCCGCAGACGTTAATCTAGTCTTTTTGGACGATTTAAGGGCTGCGGTTAAATTTTATGGTTTTTCTGTAGACTCTTGGCTTTTAAACTGAATTTAGGGTTTTCGTCCTATTTTAGGGTTTTAGGCCGGATTTAGGGCTTTTAGACTCATTTTAGGGTTTTCGGCTTATAATAGGGTTTTAGGCCGGCTTTAGGGTTTTCTAATCAACTTTAGGTCTTTTGGCCGATTTCAGGGTTTTCGACCGATTTTAGGGTTTTTACGCAGACTATAGCTTAGGGTATTTGACGATGTAAGGGCTCCGGGTTATTTAAATGGTTTATCTATAGACTCTAAGCTTTTAGACTGATTTTAGGGTTTTTTGGCTTATTATAGGGTTTTAGGCCGGCTTTTTGGCTTTTAGACTGATTTTAGGGTTTTCGGCTTATTGTGGGTTTTAGGCCGACTTTAGGGTTTTCTAATAAACTTTAGGGCTTTTGGCCGATTTCGGGGTTTTCATCTGATTTCAGGGGTTTTCTGCTGACTGTAGCATAGGGTATTTGGACGATTTAAGGGCTCTGAGTCATTTTTATGGTTTTTTTGTAGACTCTACGCTATTAGACTGATTTTAGAGTTTTCGGCTTATTGTAGGGTTTTATGCCCACTTAGGGTTTTCTGATCAATTTCAGGGCTTTTGGCCGATTTCAGTGTTTTTTCGCAGATTATAGCATAGGGTATTTGGACGACTTAAGGGCTCCGGGTCATTTTTATGGTTTTTCTGTAGACTCTAGGCTTTTAGACTGATTTTAGGGTATTCAGCTTATTATAACGTTTTAGGCCGACTTTAGAGCTTTTAGATAGATTTGAGGGTTTTCTGCTTATTGTAGGGTTTTATGCCGGATCTTGGGTTTTCTGATATACTTCAGAACGATGTCAGCATTTTTGGCCGATTTTAGTGTTTTTTCGTTGACTATTGTATAGGGTTTGCGGATTATTTTCGGGTTTGAGGCCGGCTTAAGGGATTTTAGACTAATTTTAGTGTTTTCGGCTTATTATTGGGTTTTAGGCTGACTTTAGGGTTTTCTGATCAACTTTAGGGCTTTTTTGCAATTTCAGGGTTTTCCACCGATTTCAAGGTTTTTCCGCTGACTATAGAATAGGGTATTTGGACGATTTTAGGATTAGGAATCATTTTTATGGTTTTTTTGTAGACTCTAGGCTATTAGACTGATTTTAGGGTTTTCGGCCTATTATAAGGTTTTAGGCCGGCTTTAGGGCTTTCTAATCAACTTTAGGTCTTTTGGCCGATTTCAGGGTTTCCGGCTGATTTAAGGATTTTTCCGCTCACTATAGCATAGAGTATTTGGATGATTTAAGGGCTCCGAGTCATTTTTATGGTTTTTTTGTAGACTCTAGGCTATTAGACTTATTTTAGGGTTTTTTTATTATTATAAGGTTTAAGGTTGGCTTTAGGGTTTTTGGATCAACTTTTGGGCTATTTGACAATTTAAGGGTTTTTGAACGATTTCTGGGTTTTTCCGCTGACTATACCATAGGGTTTTTGGATGATTTAAGGGCTTCAGGTCATTTTATGGTTTTTCTGTAGATTCTAGGCTTTTAGGCTAATTCTAGGGTTTTTTGTTTATTAAAGGGTTTTAGGCCGATTTTTGGTGCTTTTAGACTGATTTTAGGGTTTTCGACTTAATATAGGGTTTTAGGCCGGCTTTAGGGTTTTCTGAACATCTTCAGAGCTTTTGGCCAGCTTCAGGGTTTTTCCGCTAGTTATAGTATTGGGTATTTGGAAGATTTAAGGGCTCCGGGTCAAGTTTATGGTTTTTCAATAGACTCTAGGCTTTTAGACTGATTTTACGGTTTACGGCTTATGTAGGGTTTTAGGCTTACTTTAGGGCTTTCTGATCAACTTTAGGGCTTTTGGCTAATTTTAGGGTTGTCAGCCGATTTCGGCGTTTTTCCGCTGACTATAGTATAGGGTATTTAGACGATTAAAGGGCTCCGGGTTAATTTTATGGTTTTTTGTAGACTCTAGTCTTTTAGACTGATTTTAGGGTTTTCGGCTTGTTATAGTGTTTTAGGCCGATTTTTGGTGCTTTTAGACTAATTTTAGGGTTTTCGGCTTATTGTAGGGTTTTATGCTAGCTTTAGGGTTTTCTGATCAATTTCAGGGCTTTTGGCCGATTTCAGGGTTTTCGATTTCCTGGTTTTCGGCCGATTTCAGGGTTTTTCCACAGATTATAGCATAGGGTATTTGGACGATTTAAGGGCTCCGGGTCATTTTTATGGTTTTTCTGTAGACTCTAGGCTTTTAGACTTATTATATGGTTTTCGGCTTATTATAGGGTTTTAGGCCGGCTTTAGGGCTTTCTGATCAAATTTAGGGCTTTCGGCCGATTTCAGGGTTTTTCCGCTGCCTATGGTATTGGGTGTTTGGACGATTTAAGGACTCCGGGTTAATTTTATGGTGTTTCTGTAGACTCTAGGCTCTTAGATTAATTTTAGGATTTTCGGCTTGTTATAGGATTTTTGGCCGGCTTTAGGTTTTCTAATCGACTTTTGGGTTTTCGGCCAATTGCAGGGCTTTTCCGCAGACGTTAATATAGTCTTTTTGGACGATTTAAGGGCTGCGGTTAAATTTTATGGTTTTTCTGTAGACTCTAGGCTTTTAAACTGAATTTAGTGTTTTCGTCCTATTTTAGGGTTTTAGGCCGGATTTAGGGCTTTTAGACTCATTTTAGGGTTTTCGACTTATTATAGGGTTTTAGGCCGGCTTTAGGGTTTTCTAATCAACTTTAGGTCTTTTGGCTGATTTCAGGGTTTTCGACCGATTTTAGGGTTTTTACGTAGACTATAGCTTAGGGTATTTGACGATGTAAGGGCTCCGGGTTATTTAAATGGTTTATCTGTAGACTCTAAGCTTTTAGACTGATTTTAAGGTTTTTTGGCTTATTATAGGGTTTTAGGCCGGCTTTTTGGCTTTTAGACTGATTTTAGGGTTTTCGGCTTATTGTAGGGTTTTAGGCCGACTTTAGGGTTTTCTAATAAACTTTAGGGCTTTTGGCCGATTTCAGGGTTTTCATCTGATTTCAGGGCTTTTCTGCTGACTGTAGCATAGGGTATTTGGACGATTTAAGGGCTCTGAGTCATTTATGGTTTTTTTGTAGACTCTACGCTATTAGACTGATTTTAGGGTTTTCGGCTTATTGTAGTGTTTTATGCCCACTTAGGGTTTTCTGATCAATTTCAGGGCTTTTGGCAGATTTCAGGGTTTTTCCGCAGATTATAGCATAGGGTATTTGGACGATTTAAGGGCTCCGGGTCATTTTTATGATTTTTCTGTAGACTCTAGGCTTTTAGACTGATTTTAGGGTATTCAGCTTATTATAAGGTTTTAGGCCGACTTTAGAGCTTTTAGATAGATTTGAGGGTTTTCTGCTTATTGTAGGGTTTTAGGCTTATTATTGGGTTTTAGGCTGACTTTAGGGTTTTCTGATCAACTTTAGGGCTTTTTTGCAATTTCAGGGTTTTCCACCGATTTCAAGGTTTTTCCGCTGACTATAGAATAGGGTATTTGGACGATTTTAGGATTAGGAATCATTTTTATGGTTTTTTTGTAGACTCTAGGCTATTAGACTGATTTTAGGGTTTTCGGCTTATTATAAGGTTTTAGGCCGGCTTTAGGGCTTTCTAATCAACTTTAGGTCTTTTGGCCGATTTCAGGGTTTCCGGCTGATTTCAGGATTTTTTCGCTCACTATAGCATAGAGTATTTGGACGATTTAAGGGCTCAGAGTCATTTTTATGGTTTTTTAGTAGACTCTAGGCTATTAGACTTATTTTAGGGATTTTTTATTATTATAAGGTTTAAGGCTGGCTTTAGGGTTTTTGGATCAACTTTAGGGCTATTTGACAATTTAAGGGTTTTTGGACGATTTCTGGGTTTTTCCGCTGACTATACCATAGGGTTTTTGGATGATTTAAGGGCTTCAGGTCATTTTATGGTTTTTCTGTAGATTCTAGGCTTTTAGGCTAATTCTAGGGTTTTTTTGCTTATTAAAGGGTTTTAGGCCGATTTTTGGTGCTTTTAGACTGATTTTAGGGTTTTCGACTTAAGATAGGGTTTTAGGCCGGCTTTAGGGTTTTCTGAACATCTTTAGAGCTTTTGGCCAGCTTCAGGGTTTTTCCGCTAGTTATAGTATTGGGTATTTGGAAGATTTAAGGGCTCCGGGTCAAGTTTATGGTTTTTCAATAGACTCTAGGCTTTTAGACTGATTTTACGGTTTACGGCTTATGTAGGGTTTTAGGCTTACTTTAGGGCTTTCTGATCAACTTTAGGGCTTTTGGCTAATTTTAGGGTTGTCGGCCGATTTCGGGGGTTTTTTCCGCTGACTATAGTATAGGGTATTTAGACGATTAAAGGGCTCCGGGTTAATTTTATGGTTTTTTGTAGACTCTAATCTTTTAGACTGATTTTAGGGTTTTCGGCATGTTATAGGGTTTTAGGCCGATTTTTGGTGCTTTTAGACTGATTTTAGGGTTTTCGGCTTATAGTAGGGTTTCATGCTAGCTTTAGGGTTTTCTGATCAATTTCAGGGCTTTTGGCCGATTTCCTAGTTTTCGGCCGATTTCAGGGTTTTTCCACAGATTATAGCGTAGGGTATTTGGACGATTTAAGGGCTCCGGGTCATTTTTATGGTTTTTCTGTAGACTCTAGGCTTTTAGACTTATTATATGGTTTTCGGCTTATTATGGGGTTTTAGGCCGGCTTTAGGGCTTTCTGATCAAATTTAGGGCTTTCGGCCGATTTCAGGGTTTTTCCGCTGCCTATGGTATTGGGTGTTTGGACGATTTAAGGACTCCGGTTCAATTTTATGGTGTTTCGGTAGACTCTAGGCTCTTAGATTAATTTTAGGATTTTCGGCTTATTATAGGATTTTTGGCCGGCTTTAGGGTTTTCTAATCGACTTTTGGGTTTTCGGCCAATTGCAGGGCTTTTCCGCAGACGTTAATATGGTCTTTTTGGACGATTTAAGGGCTGCGATTAAATTTTATGGTTTTTCTGTAGACTCTAGGCTTTTAAACTGAATTTAGGGTTTTCGTCCTATTTTAGGGTTTTAGGCCGGATTTAGGGCCTTTAGACTCATTTTAGGGTTTTCGGCTTATTATAGGGTTTTAGGCCGGCTTTAGGGTTTTCTAATCAACTTTAGGTCTTTTGGCCGATTTCAGGGTTTTCGACCAATTTTAGGGTTTTTACGCAGACTATATAGCTTAGGGTGTTTGACGATGTAAAGGCTCCGGGTTATTTAAATGGTTTATCTGTAGACTCTAAGCTTTTAGACTGATTTTAGGGTTTTTTGGCTTCAAATAGGGTTTTAGGCCGGCTTTTGGGCTTTTAGACTGATTTTAGGGTTTTCGGCTTATTGTAGGGTTTTAGGCCGACTTTAGGGTTTTCTAATAAACTTTAGGGCTTTCGGCCGATTTCAGGGTTTTCATCTGATTTCAGGGGTTTTCTGCTGACTGTAGCATAGGGTATTTAGACGATTTAAGGGCTCTGAGTCATTTTTATGGTTTTTTTGTAGACTCTAGGCTTTTAGACTGATTTTAGGGTATTCAGCTTATTATAAGGTTTTAGGCCGACTTTAGAGCTTTTAGATAGATTTGAGGGTTTTCTGCTTATTGTAGGGTTTTATGCCGGATCTAGGGTTTTCTGATCTACTTTAGAACGATTTTAGTGTTTTTGGCCGATTTTAGTGTTTTTTCGTTGACTACCCTAAGGGCTTTCGGATTATTTTCGGATTTGAGGCCACCTTAAGGGCTTTTAGACTAATTTTAGTGTTTTCGGCTTATTATTGGGTTTTAGGCTGACTTTAGGGTTTTCTGATCAACTTTAGGGCTTTTTTGCAATTTCAGGGTTTTCCACCGATTTCAAGGTTTTTCCGCTGACTATATAATAGGGTATTTGGACGATTTTAGGATTAGGAATCATTTTTATGGTTTTTTTGTAGACTCTACGCTATTAGACTGATTTTAGGGTTTTCGGCTTATTATAAGTTTTAGGCCGGCTTTAGGGCTTTCTAATCAACTTTAGGTCTTTTGGCCGATTTCAGGGTTTCCGGCTGATTTCAGGATTTTTTCGCTCACTATAGCATAGAGTATTTGGACGATTTAAGGGCTCCGAGTCATTTTTATGGTTTTTTTGTAGAATCTAGGCTATTAGACTTATTTTAGGGTTTTTTTTTATTATTATAAGGTATAAGGCTGGCTTTAGGGTTTTTGGATCAACTTTAGGGCTATTTGACAATTTAAGGGTTTTTGGACGATTTCTGGGTTTTTCCGCTGACTATACCATAGGGTTTTTGGATGATTTAAGGGCTTCAGGTCATTTTATGGTTTTTCTGTAGATTCTAGGCTTTTAGGCTAATTCTAGGGTTTTCTGCTTATTAATGGGTTTTAGGCCGATTTTTGGTGCTTTTAGACTGATTTTAGGGTTTTCGACTTAATATAGGGTTTTAGGCCGGCTTTAGGGATTTCTGAACGTCTTTAGAGCTTTTGGCCAGCTTCAGGGTTTTTCCGCTAGTTATAGTATTGGGTATTTAGAAGATTTAAGGGCTCCGCGTCAAGTTTATGGTTTTTCAATAGACTCTAGGCTTTTAGACTTATTTTACGGTTTACGGCTTATGTAGGGTTTTAGGCTTACTTTAGGGATTTCTGATCAACTTTAGGGCTTTTGGCTAATTTTAGGGTTGTCGGCCGATTTCGGGGTTTTTCCGCTGACTATAGTATAGGGTATTTAGACGATTAAAGGGCTCCGGGTTAATTTTATGGTTTTTTGTAGACTCTAGTCTTTTAGACTGATTTTAGGGTTTTCGGCTTGTTATAGGGTATTAGGCCGATTTTTGGTGCTTTTAGACTGATTTTAGGGTTTTCGGCATATTGTAGGGTTTTATGCTAGCTTTAGGGTTTTCTGATCAATTTCAGGGCTTTTGGCCGATTTCAGGGTTTTCGGCCGATTTCAGGGTTTTTCCACAGATTATAGCATAGTGTATTTGGACGATTTAAGGGCTCCGGGTCATTTTTATGGTTTTTCTGTAGACTCTAGGCTTTTAGACTTATTATAGGGTTTTCGGCTTATAATAGGGTTTTAGGCCGGCTTTAGGGCTTTCTGATCAAATTTAGGGCTTTCGGCCGATTTCAGGGTTTTTCCGCTGCCTATGGTATTGGGTGTTTGGACGATTTAAGGACTCCGGGTCAATTTTATGGTGTTTCTGTAGACTCTAGGCTCTTATATTAATTTTAGGATTTTCGGCTTATTATAGGATTTTTGGCCGGCTTTAGGGTTTTCTAATCGACTTTTGGGTTTTCGGCCAATTGCAGGGCTTTTCCGCAGACGTTAATATAGTCTTTTTGGACGATTTAAGGGCTGCGGTTAAATTTTATGGTTTTTCTGTAGACTCTAGGCTTTTAAACTGAATTTAGGGTTTTCGTCCTATTTTAGGGTTTTAGGCCGGATTTAGGGCCTTTAGACTCATTTTAGGGTTTTCGGCTTATTATAATGTTTTAGGCCGGCTTTAGGGTTTTCTAATCAACTTTAGGTCTTTTGGCCGATTTCAGGGTTTTCGACCGATTTTAGGGTTTTTACGCAGACTATAGCTTAGGGTATTTGACGATGTAAGGGCTCCGTGTTATTTAAATGGTTTATCTGTAGACTCTAAGCTTTTAGACTGATTTTAGGGTTTTTTGGCTTATTATAGGGTTTTAGGCCGGCTTTTGGGCTTTTAGACTGATTTTAGGGTTTTTAGCTTATTGTAGGGTTTTAGGCCGACTTTAGGGTTTTCTAATAAACTTTAGGGCTTTCGGCCGATTTCAGGGTTTTCATCTGATTTCAGGGGTTTTCTGCTGACTGTAGCATAGGGTATTTAGACGATTTAAGGGCTCTGAGTCATTTTTATGGTTTTTTTGTAGACTCTACGCTATTAGACTGATTTTAGGGTTTTCGGCTTATTGTAGGGTTTTATGCCAACTTAGGGTTTTCTGATCAATTTCAGGGCTTTTGGCCGATTTCAGGGTTTTTCCGCAGATTATAGCATAGGGTATTTGAACGATTTAAGGGCTCCGGGTCATTTTTATGGTTTTTCCGTAGACTCTAGGCTTTTAGACTGATTTTAGGGTATTCAGCTTATTATAAGGTTTTAGGCCGACTTTAGAGCTTTTAGATAGATTTGAGGGTTTTCTGCTTATTGTAGGGTTTTATGCCGGATCTAGGGTTTTCTGATCTACTTTAGAACGATTTTAGTGTTTTTGGCCGATTTTAGTGTTTTTTCGTTGACTATAGTATAGGGTTTTCGGATTATTTTCGGATTTGAGGCCGGCTTAAGGGCTTTTAGACTAATTTTAGTGTTTTCGGCTTATTATTGGGTTTTAGGCTGACTTTAGGGTTTTCTGATCAACTTTAGGGCTTTTTTGCAATTTCAGGGTTTTCCACTGATTTCAAGGTTTTTCCGCTGACTATATAATAGGGTATTTGGACGATTTTAGGATTAGGAATCATTTTTATGGTTTTTTTGTAGACTCTACGCTATTAGACTGATTTTAGGGTTTTCGGCTTATTATAAGTTTTAGGCCGGCTTTAGGGCTTTCTAATCAACTTTAGGTCTTTTGGCCGATTTCAGGGTTTCCGGCTGATTTCAGGATTTTTTCGCTCACTATAGCATAGAGTATTTGGACGATTTAAGGGCTCCGAGTCATTTTTATGGTTTTTTTGTAGAATCTAGGCTATTAGACTTATTTTAGGGTTTTTTATTATTATTATAAGGTATAAGGCTGGCTTTAGGGTTTTTGGATCAACTTTAGGGCTATTTGACAATTTAAGGGTTTTTGGACGATTTCTGGGTTTTTCCGCTGACTATACCATAGGGTTTTTGGATGATTTAAGGGCTTCAGGTCATTTTATGGTTTTTCTGTAGATTCTAGGCTTTTAGGCTAATTCTAGGGTTTTCTGCTTATTAAAGGGTTTTAGGCCGATTTTTGGTGCTTTTAGACTGATTTTAGGGTTTTCGACTTAATATAGGGTTTTAGGCCGGCTTTAGGGATTTCTGAACGTCTTTAGAGCTTTTGGCCAGCTTCAGGGTTTTTCCGCTAGTTATAGTATTGGGTATTTGGAAGATTTAAGGGCTCCGCGTCAAGTTTATGGTTTTTCAATAGACTCTAGGCTTTTAGACTTATTTTACGGTTTACGGCTTATGTAGGGTTTTAGGCTTACTTTAGGGATTTCTGATCAACTTTAGGGCTTTTGGCTAATTATAGGGTTGTCGGCCAATTTCGGGGTTTTTCCGCTGACTATAGTATAGGGTATTTAGACGATTAAAGGGCTCCGGGTTAATTTTATGGTTTTTTGTAGACTCTAGTCTTTTAGACTGATTTTAGGGTTTTCGGCTTGTTATAGGGTATTAGGCCGATTTTTGGTGCTTTTAGACTGATTTTAGGGTTTTCGGCATATTGTAGGGTTTTATGCTAGCTTTAGGGTTTTCTGATCAATTTCAGGGCTTTTGGCCGATTTCAGGGTTTTCGGCCGATTTCAGGGTTTTTCCACAGATTATAGCATAGTGTATTTGGACGATTTAAGGGCTCCGGGTCATTTTTATGGTTTTTCTGTAGACTCTAGGCTTTTAGACTTATTATAGGGTTTTCGGCTTATAATAGGGTTTTAGGCCGGCTTTAGGGCTTTCTGATCAAATTTAGGGCTTTCGGCCGATTTCAGGGTTTTTCCGCTGCCTATGGTATTGGGTGTTTGGACGATTTAAGGACTCCGGGTCAATTTTATGGTGTTTCTGTAGACTCTAGGCTCTTATATTAATTTTAGGATATTCGGCTTATTATAGGATTTTTGGCCGGCTTTAGGGTTTTCTAATCGACTTTTGGGTTTTCGGCCAATTGCAGGGCTTTTCCGCAGACGTTAATATAGTCTTTTTGGACGATTTAAGGGCTGCGGTTAAATTTTATGGTTTTTCTGTAGACTCTAGGCTTTTAAACTGAATTTAGGGTTTTCGTCCTATTTTAGGGTTTTAGGCCGGATTTAGGGCCTTTAGACTCATTTTAGGGTTTTCGGCTTATTATAATGTTTTAGGCCGGCTTTAGGGTTTTCTAATCAACTTTAGGTCTTTTGGCCGATTTCAGGGTTTTCGACCGATTTTAGGGTTTTTACGCAGACTATAGCTTAGGGTATTTGACGATGTAAGGGCTCCGTGTTATTTAAATGGTTTATCTGTAGACTCTAAGCTTTTAGACTGATTTTAGGGTTTTTTGGCTTATTATAGGGTTTTAGGCCGGATTTTGGGCTTTTAGACTGATTTTAGGGTTTTCGGCTTATTGTAGGGTTTTAGGCCGACTTTAGGGTTTTCTAATAAACTTTAGGGCTTTTGGCCGATTTCAGGGTTTTCATCTGATTTCAGGGGTTTTCTGCTGACTGTAGCATAGGGTATTTGGACGATTTAAGGGCTCTGAGTCATTTTTTTGGTTTTTTTGTAGACTCTACGCTATTAGACTGATTTTAGGGCTTTCGGCTTATTATAGGGTTTTAGGCCTATTTTTGGTGCTTTTAGACTGATTTTAGGGTTTTCGGCTTATTGTAGGCTTTTATGCTAACTTAGGGTTTTCCCGATCAATTTCAGGGCTTTTGGCCGATTTCAGGGTTTTTCCGCAGATTATAGGATAGGGTATTTGGACGATTTAAGGGCTTCGTGTCATTTTTATGGTTTTTCTGTAGACTCTAGGCTTTTATGCTAATTCTATGGTATTTAGGCCGATTTTTTGTGCTTTTAGACTGATTTTAGGGTTTTCGACTTAATATAGGGTTTTAGTCCGGCTTTAGGGTTTTCTGTACAACTTTAGAGCTTTTGGCCAGCTTCAGGGTTTTTCCGCTAGTTATAGTATTGGGTATTTGGAAGATTTAAGGGCTCCGCGTCAAGTTTATGGTTTTTCAATAGACTCTAGGCTTTTAGACTTATTTTACGGTTTACGGCTTATGTAGGGTTTTAGGCTTACTTTAGAGCTTTCTGATCAACTTTAGGGCTTTTGGCTAATTTTAGGGTTGTCGGCCGATTTCGGGGTTTTTCCGCTGACTATAGTATAGGGTATTTAGACGATTAAAGGGCTACCGGTTAATTTTATGGTTTTTTGTAGACTTAGTCTTTTAGACTGATTTTAGGGTTTTCGGCTTGTTATAGGGTTTTAGGCCGATTTTTGGTGCTTTTAGACTGATTTTAGGGTTTTCGGCTTATAGTAAGGTTTTATGCTAGCTTTAGGGTTTTCTGATCAATTTCAGGGCTTTTGGCCGATTTCAGGGTTTTCAGCCGATTTCAGGGTTTTCGACCGATTTCAGGGTTTTTCCGCAGCATATAGCATAGGGTATTTCGACGATTTAAGGGCTCCGGGTCATTTTTATGGTTTTTCTGTAGACTCTAGGCTTTTAGACTTATTATATGGTTTTCGGCTTATTATAGGGTTTTAGGCCAGCTTTAGGGCTTTCTGATCAACTTTAGGGCTTTCGGCCGATTTCAGGGTTTTTCCGCTGCCTACGGTATTGGGTGTTTGGATGATTTAAGGACTCCGGGTCAATTTTATGGTGTTTCTGTATACTCTAGGCTCTTAGGTTAATTTTAGAATTTTCGGCTTATTATAGGATTTTTGGCAGGCTTTAGGGTTTTCTAATCGACTTTTGGGTTTGCGGCCAATTGCAGGGCTTTTCCGCAGACGTTGATATAGTCTTTTTGGACGATTTAAGGGCTCCGGGTAAATTTTATGGTTTTTCTGTAGACTCTAGGCTTTTAGACTAATTTTAGTGTTTTCGGCTTATTATTGGGTTTTAGGCTGACTTTAGGGTTTTCTGATCAACTTTAGGGCTTTATTGCAATTTCCGGGTTTTCCACCGATTTCAAGGTTTTTCCGCTGACTATTGAATAGGGTATTTGGACGATTTTAGGATTACGAATCATTTTTATGGTTTTTCTGTTGACTCTAGGCTATTAGACTGATTTTAGGGTTTTCGGCTTATAATAGGGTTTTAGACCGGCTTTAGGGCTTTCTAATCAACTTTAGGTCTTTTGGCCCATTTCAGGATTTTTCCGCTCACTATAGCATAGGGTATTTGGACGATTTAAGGGCTCCGAGTCATTTTTATGGTTTTTTTGTAGAATCTAGGCTATTAGACTTATTTTAGGGTTTTATTATTATTATAAGGTTTAAGGCTGGATTTAGGGTTTTTGGATCAACTTTAGGGCTATTTGACAGTTTAAGGGTTTTTGGACGATTTCTGGGTTTTTCCGCTGACTATACAATAGGGTTTTTGGATGATTTAAGGGCTTCAGGTCATTTTATGGTTTTTCTGTAGATTCTAGGCATTTAGGCTAATTCTAGGGTTTTTTGCTTATTAAAGGGTTTTAGGCCGATTTTTGGTGCTTTTAGACTGATTTTAGGGTTTTCGACTTAATATAGGGTTTTAGGCCGGCTTTAGGGTTTTCTGAACAACTTTAGAACTTTTGGCCAGCTTCAGGGTTTTTCCGCTAGTTATAGTATTGGGTATTTAGAAGATTTAAGGGCTCCGGGTCAAGTTTATGGTTTTTCAATAGACTCTAGGCTTTTAGACTGATTTTACGGTTTACGGCTTATGTAGGGTTTTAGGCTTACTTTAGGGCTTTCTGATCAACTTTAGGGCTTTAGGCTAATTTTAGGGTTTTCTGCCGATTTCAGGGTTTTTCCGCTGCCTACGGTATTGGGTGTTTGGACGATTTAAGGACTCCGGGTCAATTTTATGGTGTTTCTGTAGACTTTAGGCTCTTAGATTAATTTTAGGATTTTCGGCTTATTATAGGATTTTTGGCCGGCTTTAGGGTTTTCTAATCGACTTTTGGGTTTTCGGCCAATTGCAGGGCTTTTCCGCAGACGTTAATATAGTCTTTTTGGACGATTTAAGGGCTCCGGGTAAATTTTATGGTTTTTCTGTATACTCTAGCCTTTTAAACTGAATTTAGGGTTTTCGTCCTATTTTAGGGTTGTAGGCTGGATTTAGGGCTTTTAGACTCATTTTAGGGTTTTCGGCTTATTATAGGGTTTTAGGCCGGCTTTAGGGTTTTGCTAATCAACTTTAGGTCTTTTGGCCGATTTCAGGGTTTTCGACCGATTTTAGGGTTTTTACGCAGACTATAGCTTTGGGTATTTGACGATGTAGACTCTAAGCTTTTAGACTGATTTTAGGGTTTTTTGGCTTATTATAGGGTTTTAGGCCGGCTTTTGGGCTTTTAGACTGATTTTAGGGTTTTCGGCTTATTGTAGGGTTTTAGGCCGACTTTAGGATTTTCTAATAAACTTTAGGGCTTTTGGCCGATTTCAGGGTTTTCATCTCATTTCAGGGGTTTTCTGCTGACTGTAGCATAGGGTATTTGGACGATTTAAGGGCTCTGAGTCATTTTTATGGTTTTTTTGTAGACTCTACGCTATTAGACTGATTTTCGGGTTTTCGGCTTTTTATAGGGTTTTAGGCCGATTTTTGGTGGTTTTAGAATGATTTTAGGGTTTTCGGATTATTGTAGGGTTTTATGCCAACTTAGGGTTTTCTGATCAATTTGAGGGCTTTTGGCCGATTTCAGGGTTTTTCCGCAGATTATAGCGTAGGGTATTTGGACGATTTAAGGGCTCTGGGTCATTTTTATGGTTTTTCTGTAGACTCTAGGCTTTTAGACTTATTTTAGGGTATTCGGCTTCTTATAAGGTTTTAGGCCGACTTTAGAGCTTTTAGATAGATTTGAGGGTTTTCTGCTTATTGTAGGGTTTTATGCCGGATCTAGGGTTTTCTGATCTACTTTAGAACAATTCAGCGTTTTTGGCCAATTTCAGTGTTTTTTCGTTGACTATAGTATAGGGTTTTCGGATTATTTTAGGGTTTGAGGCCGGCTTAAGGGCTTTTAGATAAATTTAATGTTTTCAGCTTATTATTGGGTTTTAGGCTGACTTTAGGGTTTTCTGATCAATTTCAGGGCTTTTGGCCGATTTCAGGGTTTTTACGCAGATTATAGCATAGGGTATTTGGACGATTTAAGGGCTCCGGGTCATTTTTATGGTTTTTCTGTAGTCTCTATGCTTTTAGACTGATTTTAGGGTTTTCGGCTTATTATAGGGCTTTAAGCCGATTTTTGGTGCTTTTAGACTGATTTTAGGGTTTTCGGCTTACTGTAGGGTTTTAGGTCGACTTTAAATCAACTTTAGGGCTTCTGGCCGATTTCAGGGTTTTCGTTCGATTTCAGGGTTTTTCTGCTTAATGCAGCATAGGGTATTTGGACGATTTAAGGGCTCCGAGTCATTTGTATGGTTTTTTTGTAGACTCTAGGCTATTAGACTTATTTTAGGGTTTTCGGATTATTATAAGGTTTAAGGCCGGCTTTAGGGTTTTTGGATCAACTTTAGGGCTATTTGACAATTTCAGGGTTTTCGGACGATTTCTGGGTTTTTCTGCTGACTGTAGCATAGGGTATTTTGACGATTTAAGGGCTCTGAGTCATTTTTATGGTTTTTTTGTAGACTCTACGCTATTGGACTGATTTTAGGGTTTTCGGCTTATTATAGGGTTTTAGGCCGATTTTTGGTGCTTTTAGACTGATTTTAGGGTTTTCGTCTTATTGTAGGGTTTTATGCCAGCTTTAGGGTTTTCTGATCATCTTCAGGGCTTTTGGCCGATTTCAAGGTTTTCGGCCGATTTTAGGGTTTTCGGCCGATTTAAGGGCTCCGCATCAATTTTAGGGCTTTTCTATAGACTCTAGGGTTTTAGTCTAATTTTAGGATTTCCAATTTATTATAGGGTTTTAGGCCGACTTTAGGGCTTTCTAATCAACTTTAGGGCTTTTGGCCGATTTAAGGGTTTCCGACCGATTTCATGGATTTTCTGCAGACTATAGTATAGGGTATTTGAACTATT
Organism: Acmispon strigosus; assembly: GCA_030819835.1. Classification (NCBI taxonomy): domain Eukaryota; kingdom Viridiplantae; phylum Streptophyta; class Magnoliopsida; order Fabales; family Fabaceae; genus Acmispon; species Acmispon strigosus. The sequence goes on along the minus strand of JAUAMA010000005.1, from coordinate 3,903,002 downwards.
TAAGGGCTCCGGGTCAATTTTTTGGTTTTTGTGTTGACTCTAGGCTTTTAGACCGATTTTAGGGTTTTCGGCTTATTATAGGGTTTTAGGCCGATTTTTTGTTCTTTTACACTGATTTTAGGGTTTTCGGCTTATTATTGGGTTTCAGGCATGCTTTATGGTTTTCTGATCAACTTTAGGGCTTCTGGCCTATTTCAGGGTTTTTTCGCTCACTATAGCATAGGGTATTTGGGCTATTTAAGGGCTTTCGGGTCATTTTTATGGTTTTTCTGTAGACTTTAGGCTTTTGACTGATTTTAGGGTTTTCGGCTTATTTTAGGGTTTTAGGGCGGCTTTAGGGCTTACTGATCAACTTTAGGGCTTTTAGCCGATTTCAGGGTTTCCGGCCGATTTCAGGATTTTTCCCCAGACTATATAGTATAGGGTATTTGGACTATTTAAGGGCTACGGTTTAATTTTTTGGTTTTTGTGTAGACTCTAAGCTTTTAGATTGATTTTAGGGTTTTCGGCTTATTATAGGGTTTTAGGCCGATTTTTTGTTCTTTTACACTGATTTTAGGGTTTTCGGCTTATTATTGGGTTTCAGGCATGCTTTATGGTTTTCTGATCAACTTTAGGGCTTCTGGCCTATTTCAGGGTTTTTTCGCTCACTATAGCATAGGGTATTTGGGCTATTTAAGGGCTTTCGGGTCATTTTTATGGTTTTTCTGTAGACTTTAGGCTTTTGACTGATTTTAGGGTTTTCGGCTTATTTTAGGGTTTTAGGGCGGCTTTAGGGCTTACTGATCAACTTTAGGGCTTTTAGCCGATTTCAGGGTTTCCGGCCGATTTCAGGATTTTTCCCCAGACTATATAGTATAGGGTATTTGGACTATTTAAGGGCTACGGTTTAATTTTTTGGTTTTTGTGTAGACTCTAAGCTTTTAGATTGATTTTAGGGTTTTCGGCTTATTATAGGGTTTTAGGCCGATTTTTTGTTCTTTTACACTGATTTTAGGGTTTTCGGCTTATTATTGGGTTTCAGGCATGCTTTATGGTTTTCTGATCAACTTTAGGGCTTCTGGCCTATTTCAGGGTTTTTTCGCTCACTATAGCATAGGGTATTTGGGCTATTTAAGGGCTTTCGGGTCATTTTTATGGTTTTTCTGTAGACTTTAGGCTTTTGACTGATTTTAGGGTTTTCGGCTTATTTTAGGGTTTTAGGGCGGCTTTAGGGCTTACTGATCAACTTTAGGGCTTTTAGCCGATTTCAGGGTTTCCGGCCGATTTCAGGATTTTTCCCCAGACTATATAGTATAGGGTATTTGGACTATTTAAGGGCTACGGTTTAATTTTTTGGTTTTTGTGTAGACTCTAAGCTTTTAGATTGATTTTAGGGTTTTCGGCTTATTATAGGGTTTTAGGCCGATTTTTTGTTCTTTTACACTGATTTTAGGGTTTTCGGCTTATTATTGGGTTTCAGGCATGCTTTATGGTTTTCTGATCAACTTTAGGGCTTCTGGCCTATTTCAGGGTTTTTTCGCTCACTATAGCATAGGGTATTTGGGCTATTTAAGGGCTTTCGGGTCATTTTTATGGTTTTTCTGTAGACTTTAGGCTTTTGACTGATTTTAGGGTTTTCGGCTTATTTTAGGGTTTTAGGGCGGCTTTAGGGCTTACTGATCAACTTTAGGGCTTTTAGCCGATTTCAGGGTTTCCGGCCGATTTCAGGATTTTTCCCCAGACTATATAGTATAGGGTATTTGGACTATTTAAGGGCTACGGTTTAATTTTTTGGTTTTTGTGTAGACTCTAAGCTTTTAGATTGATTTTAGGGTTTTCGGCTTATTATAGGGTTTTAGGCTGATTTTTTGTACTTTTGGACTGATTTTAGGGTATTTGGCTTATTATAGGGTTTTAGGCCGACTTTATGGCTTTCTGATCAACTTTAGGGCTTTTGGCCGATTTCATTGTTTTCTGCCGATTTTCGGGTTTTTCCGCTCACTATAGGGTGTTTGGACGATTTACGGGCTCCCGGTTTATTATATAGTTTTTCTGTAGACTCTAGGCTTTTAGACTGATTTTAGGGTTTTAGGCCGGATTTATGGCTTTTAGACTGATTTTTGGGTTTTAGGACGGATTTATGGCTTTTAGACTGATTTTAGGGTTTTTGGCTTATTATAGGGTTTTAGGCCGGCTTTAGGGCTTTCGGATCAATTTCAGGGCTGTTGTCCGATTTCAAGGTTTTCGACCGATTTCAGGGTATTTTCGCTGATTATAGTATAGGGTATTTGGACGATTTAAGGGCTCCGGGTTAATTTTAGGGTTTTTCTGTAGACTATAGGCTTTTAGAATAATTTTAGGGTTTTCTGTTTATTATACGGTTTTAGGCCGGCTTTAGGGTTTCTGATCAACTTTAGGGCTTTCTAATCAACTTCAGGGCTTTTGTCCAATTTCAAGGTTTTCGGCCTATTTCAGGGTTTTTGCGCTGACTATAATATAGGGTATTTAGACCGTTTAAGGGCTCCGAGATAATTTTACGGTTCTTCTGTATACTCTAGGCTTTTAGACTGATTTTAGGGTTTTCGTATTATTGAAGGGTTTTAGGCCGACTTTAGAGCTTTCTAATCAACTTTACGGGTTTTGGCTGATTTTTGGGTTTTTGGCTAATTTCAGGGTTTTGCCGCAGACTATGTATAGGGTATTAGAACGATTTATGGGCTTCGGGTCAATTTTATGGTTTTTTGGTAGATTCTAGGCTTTTAGACTGATTTTAGTGTTTTCGGCTTATTTTAGGGTTTTCGGCTTATTATATAGGGTTCAAGGCTGGCTTTAGGGTATTTGGACGATTTAAGGGCTCCGGGTCATTTTTATGGTTTTTCTGTATATTCTAGGCTTTTAGGATGATTATAGGGTTTTCGGCTTATTATAGCATCTTAGGCCAGCTTTAGGGCTTTCTAACCAAATTTAGGGCTTTTGGCCGATTTAAGGGTGTTTCCGTTGACTATAGTATAGGGTGTTTGGATTATTTAAGGGTTCCGGGTCTTTTTTATGGTTCTTTTTTGTAGACTCCAGGCTTTTAGACTGATTTTAGAATTTTCGTCTAATTATAGGGTTTTAGGCCGGCTTTAGAGCTTTCTAATCAACTTTAGGGCTTTTGGCCGATTTCAGGGAGTTTCCGCTGACTATAGTATAGGGTGTTCGGACGATTTAAGGGCTCCGAGTTAATTTTATGGTTTTTCTGTAGATTCTAGGCTTTTAGGCTGATTTTAAGGTTTTCGGCTTATTATAGGGTTTTAGAGCAGCTTTAGGGCTTTCTGATCAAGTTTAGGGCTTTAGTCCAATTTCAAGGTTTTCGGCTTATTTTACGGTTTTCGGCATATTTTAGGGTTTTTTCTGCTAACTATAGTATAGGGTATTTGGACGATTTAAGGGAACCGGGTCAATTTTATGGTTATTATGTAGACTCTAGGCTTTTAGACTGATTTTAGGGTTTTCGGCTTCTTATAGGGTTTTAGGTAGGCTTTAGGGCTTTTAGACTGATTTTAGGATATTCGGCTTATTGTAGGATTTAGGCCGGATCTAGGGTTTTCTATTCTACTTGTGGGATTTTGGACGATTTCAGGGTTTTTTCGCTAACTATAGTATAGGGTTTTTGGATGATTTAAGGGCTCTGGGTCAATTTTATGATTTTTTGGTAAACTCTAGGCTTTTAGACTGATTTTAGGGTTTTCGGCTTATTTTTGGGTTTGAGGCCGGCTTAAGGGCTTTTAGACTGATTTTAGTGTTTTCGGCTTATTATAGGGTTTTAGGCTGACTTTAGGGTTTTTTGCTCAACTTTAGGGCTTTTTTCCAATTTCAGGGTTTTCGACTGATTTCAGGGTTTTTCCGCTGACTTTAGCATAGGGTATTTGGACGAGTTGAGGGCTCCGAATCATTTTTATGGTTTTTTTGTAGACTCTAGGCTATTAGAATGAGTTTAGGGTTTTCGGCTTATTATAGGGTTTTAGGCCGATTATAGGGTTTTAGAATGATTTTTGGTGCTTTTAGACTGATTTTAGGGTTTTCGGCTTATTGTAGGGTTGCAGGCATGCTTTAGGGTTTTCCGATTAACTTTAGGGCTTTTGGCCTATTTCAGGGTTTTCGGCCTATTTCAGGGTTTTTCCGCTCACAATAGCATAGGGTATTTGGATGATTTAAGGGCTCCGGTTCATTTTTATGGTTTTACTGTAGACTCTAGGCTTTTAGACTGATTTTAGGGTTTTCGGCTTATTATAGAGTTTTAGGCCGGATTTAGGGCTTTTTGATCAACTTTAGGGCTTTTGTACGATTTCAGGGTTTCCGGCCGATTTCATGGTATTTCCGCTAACTATAGTATAGGGTATTTGGACTATTAAAGTGCTCCGGTTCAATTTTTTTGTTTTTGTGCAGACTCTAGGCTTTTAGACTAATTTTAGGGTTTTCGGCTTATTTTAGGGTTTGAGGCCGGCTTAAGGGCTTTTAGACTGATTTTAGTGTTTTCGGCTTATTATAGGGTTTGAGGCTGACTTTAGATTTTTTTGATCAACTTTAGGGCTTTTTTCCAATTTTAGGGTTTTTGACCGATTTCAGGGTTTTTCCGCTGACAATAGTATATGTTATTTGGACGATTTAAGGGATCCGGGCAATTTTGTGTTTTTTTGTAGACTCTAGGCTTTTAGACTAATTTTAGGGTTTTCGTATTATATAGGGTTTTTAGACTAATTTTAGGGTTTTCTGATCAACTTTAGGGCTTTTGGCTGATTTGAGGATTTTTGGCATATTTCAGTTTTTTCTAATGACTATAGCATAGGTTATTTGGACGATTTAAGGGCTTTGGGTAATAGGCTTTTAGAAAAATTTTAGGGTTTTCGATTTATTAAAGGGTTTAGGCCGGCTTTAGGGCTTTCTGATCAACTTTACGGCTTTCGGCCGAATTCAGGGTTTATCGGCCGATTTCAAGGTTTTTCCGCAGACTATTGTTTAGGGTATTAGGACGATTTAAGGGCTCTAGGTCAATTTTATGGTTTTTCTGTAGACTCTAGGCTTTTAGACTGATTTTAGTGTTTTCGGCTTTTTTAGGGTTTCAGATCGCCTGTAAGTCTTATATACTAATTTTAGGGTTTTCGGCTTATTATATAGGTTTAAGGCCGGCTTTAGGGTATTTGGACGATTTAAGGGCTCCGGGTCATTTTTATGGTTTTTCTGTATATTCTAGGCTTTTAGGCTAATTTTAGGGTTTTCGGCTTATTATAGGGTTTTAGGCCAGCTTCAGGGCTTTCTTATCAAATTTAGTGCTTTTGGCCGATTTCAGGGTGTTTCCGTTGACTATAGTATAGGGTGTTTAGACGATTTAAGGGCTCCGGGTCAATTTTAGGGTTTTTCTGTAGACTCTTGGGTTTTAGACTAATTTTATGGTTTTGGATTTATTATTGGGTTTTAGGCCGGCTTTAGGGCTTTCAAATCAACTTTAGGGCTTTTGACCGATTTCAGGGTTTTCGGCTGATTTCCGGGTTTTTCCGGTGACTATTGTATAGGGTATTTAGACGATTTAAGGGCTTTGAGTGAATTTTATAGTTTTTCTGTAGATTCTAGGCTTTTAGGCTGCTTTTAGGGTTTTCGGCTTATTATAAGGTTTTAGACCAGCTTTAGGGCTTTCTGATCAAATTTAGGGCTTTACTCCACTTTCAAGGTTTTCAGCTTATTTTAGGGTTTTCGGCATATTTCAGGGATTTTCCACTAACTATAGTATAGGGTATTTGGACGATTTAAGGGCTCCGGGTCAATTTTATGGTTATTCTGTAGACTCTAGGCTTTTAGACTGATTTAAGGGTTTTCGGCTTCTAAGAGGGTTTTAGGCAGGCTTTAGGGCTTTACGACTGATTTTAGGGTTTTCGGCTTATTGTAGGGTTTTAGGCCGGATCTAGTGTTTTCTGATCTACTCTATGGATTTTGGACGTTTTCAGGGTTTTTGGCTGATTTCAGGGTTTTTCCTGCTGACTATAGTATAGGGTTTTTGCATTATTTAAGGGCTTCGGGTCAATTTTCTAATTTTTCGGTAAACTCTAGCCTTTTAGACTGATTTTAGGGTTTGAGGCCGGCTTAAGGGCTTTTAGACTGATTTTAGTGTTTTCGGCTTATTATCTGGTTTAAGGCTGACTTTAGGGTTTTCTGATCCACAGTAGGGATTTTTTCAAATTTCAGGGTTTTCGACCGATTTCAGGGTTTTTCCGCTGACTATAGCATAGGGTATTTGGACGATTTAATGGCTCCGAATCATTTTATGGTTTTTATGTAGACTCTATGCTATTGGAATGATTTTAGGCCAGCTTTAGGGCTTTGTGATCAAATTTAGGGCTTTTGGCCGATTTCAGGGTGTTTCCGCTGTTTATAGTATAGGATGTTTGGACGATATAAGGGCTCCGGGTCATTTTTATGGTTTTTTGGTAGACTCTAGGCTTTTAGACTGATTTTAGGGTTTTCGGCTTATTATAGGGTTTAAGGCCGGCTTTAAGGTTTTCTGATCAACTTTAGGGCTTTTGTCCGATTTCAGGGTTTCCGGGCGATTTCAGGGTTTTTCCTCTGACTATAGTATAGGGTATTTGGACTATTAAAGTGCTCCGGGTCAATTTTTTGTTTTTTGTGTAGACCCTAGGCTTTTAGACTGATTTTAGGGTTTTCGGCTTATTTTAGGGTTTGTGGACGGCTTAAGGGCTTTTAGACTGATTTCAGTGTTTTCGTCTCATTATAGGGTTTTAGGCTGACTTTAGGGTTTTCTGATCAACTTTAGGGTTTTTTTCCTATTTCAGGGTTTTCGACCGATTTCAAGGTTTTTCCGCTGACTATAGTATAGGGTATTTGGACGATTTAAGGGCTCCGGGACAATTTTATGGTGTTTCTGTAGACACTAGGCTTATAGAATGATTTTAGGGGTTTCCGCTTATTATAGGGTTTTAAGCCGACTTAAGGTTTTTCTAATCAACTGAAGGGCTTTTGGCCGATTTCAGGGTTATTGTCTGATTTCAGGGTTTTTCCGCTGACTGTAGCATAGGGTATTTGGACGATTTATTGGCTCCGGGTCAATTTTTTGGCTTTTGTGTAGACACTAGTTTTTTAGACCGAATTTAGGGTTTTCGGCCTATTATAGGGTTTTACGCCGATTTTTGGTGCTTTTATACTGATTTTAGGGTTTTCGGATTATTGTAGGGTTTCAGGCCAGCTTTAAGGTTTTCTGATCAACTTTTGGGCTTTTGGCCGATTTCAGAGTTTTCGTCCGATTTCAAGGTTTTTCCGCTCACTATACCATAGGGTATTTGGACGATTTAAGGGCTCCGGGTCATTTTTATGGTTTTTCTGTAGACTCTAGGCTTTTAGACTGATTTTAGGGTTTGCGGCTTATTATAGGGTTTTAGGCCGGATTTAGGGCTTTATGATCAACTTTAGGGCTTTTGGACGATTTCAAGGTTTTCTGCCGATTTAAGGGTTTTTGCGCTGAAGGGTGTTTGGACGATTTGGGGGCTCCAGGTCAATTTTATGGTTTTTCTGTAGACTCTAGGCTCTTAGACTAATTTTAGGGTTTTCGGCTTATTTTAGGGTTTTAGGCCGGCTTTAGGGTTTGCTAGTGGACTTTTGGGTTTTCTGCCGATTTCAGGGTTTTTCCGCAGACTATATTATAGCCTTAATGGGCGATTTAAGGGCTCAGGGTCAATTTTATAGTTTTCTGTAGACTCTAGGGTTTTAGACTGATTTAAGGGTTTTCGGCTTATTATAGGGTTTTAGGCCGGCTTTATGGTTTTCTGATCATCTTTAGGGCTTTTGGCCGATTTCAGGGTTTTTCCGCTGACTAGTATAGGGTATTTGGACTATTTAAGTGCTCCAGGTCAAGTTTTTGGTTTTTGTGTAGATTGTAGGCTTTTAGACTGATTTTAGGGTATTCGGCTTATTATAGGGTTTATGGCCGGCTTTTGGTGCTTTTAGACTGATTTTAGGGTTTTCAACTTATTGTAGGGTTTAAGTCGGCTTAAGGTTTCTTGATCAACTTTAGGGCTTTTGGCCGATTTCAGGGTTTTCGGCCGATATCAAGGTTTTTCCGCTGCCTATAGCATAGGGTATTTGGACTATTTAAGGGCTCCGGGTCAATTTTGTGGTTTTTGTGTAGACTCTAGGCTTTTAGACCGATTTTAGGGTTTTCGGCTTATTATAGGGTTTTAAGCCGATTTTTGGAGCTTTTAGACTGATTTTTGGGTTTTCGGCTTATTAAAGGGATTCAGGCATGCTTTAGGGTTTTCTGATCAACTTTAGGGCTTTTGGCCTACTTCAGGGTTTTCGGCCGATTTCAGGGTTTTTCCGCTCACTATATAGCATAGCGTATTTGGACGATTTGATGGCCCCGGGTCATTTTTATAGTTTTACTGTTGACTCTAGGCTTTTAGACTGATTTTACGGTTTTCGGCTTATTATAGGGTTTTAGGCCAGCTTTAGGGTTTCCTGATCAACTTTTGGGTTTTCGGCAAATTGCAGGGTTTTTTCGCAGACTATAATATAGTCTTTTTGGATGATTTAGGGGCTTCGAGTAAATTTTATGGTTTTTTTGTAGACTCTAGGCTTTTAAACTGATTTTAGGGTTTTCGCCCTATTTTAGGGTTTTAGGCCGGATTTAGGGCTTTTAGACTGATTTTAGGGTTTTCGGTTTATTATAGGGTTTTAAGCCGGCTTTAGGGTTTTCTAATCAACTTTAGGGCTTTTTGTCGATTTCAGGGTTTTCGACCGATTTTAGGGTTTTTACGCAGACTATAACATACGGTATTTGACGATTTAAAGGCTCCGGGTTATTTTTATGGTTTATCTGTAGACTCTAGGCTTTTAGACTAATTTTAGGGTTTTTTGGCTTATTATAGGGTTTTAGGCTGGCTTTTGGGCTTTTAGACTGATTTTAGGGTTTTCGGCTTATTGTAGGGTTTTAGGTCAACTTTAGGGTTTTCTAATCAACTTTAGGGCTTTTGGCCGATTTCAGGGTTGTCGTCCGATTTCATTGTTTTTCTGCTGACTGTAGCATAGGGTATTTGGGTGATTTAAGGGCTTCGGGACATTTTATGGTTTTTCTGTAGATTCTAGGCTGATTTTAGGGTTTTCGGCTGAGTTTTGATGCTTTTATACTGATTTTAGGGTTTTCGGCTTATTGTAGGGTTTTATGCCAGCTTTAGGGTTTTCTGATCAACTTCGAGGCTTTTGGCCGATTTCAGCTTATTATAGGGTTTAAGGCCGGCTTTAGGGTTTTTGGATCAACTTTAGGGCTATTTGACAATTTCAGGGTTTTCAGACGATATCTAGGTTTTTTCGCTGACTAACATAGGGTATTTGGCTGATTTAAGGGCTTCGGGTCATTTTATGGTTTTTCTGTAGATTCTAGGCTTAGGCTGATTTTAGGGTTTTCGGCTGATTTTTTATGCTTTTATACTGATTTTAGGGTGTTCTGCTAATTGTAGGGTTTTATGCCAGCTTTAGGGTTTCCTGATCAACTTCAGGTCTTTTGGCCGATTTCAGGGATTTTCCGCAGACTATAGCATAGGGTATTCGGAAGATTTCAGGGTTTTTCCGCTGCTTATACTATAGGGTGTTTGGACGATTTAAGGGCTTCGGGTCAATTTTATGGTTTTTCTGTATACTCTAGGCTCTTAGACTAATTTTAGGATTTTCAGCTTATTATAGGATTTTTGGCCGGCTTTAGGGTTTTCTAATCAACTTTTGGGTTTTCGGCCAATTGTAGGGTTTTTCCGCAGACTTTAAGATAGTATTTTTGGACGATTTAAGGGCTCATGGTAAATTTTATGGTTTTTCTGTAGACTATAGGCTTTTAAACTGATTTTAGGCTTTTCGCCATATTTTAGGGTTTTAGGCCGGATTTAGGGCTTTTAGACTGATTTTAGGGTTTTCTGCTTATAATAGGGTTTTAGGCTGGCTTTATGGTTTTCTAATTAACTTTAGGGCTTTTGGTCGATTTTAGGGTTTTTACGCAGACTATAACATAGGGTATTTGACGATTTAAGGGCTCCGGGTCATTTTTATGGTTTATCTGTAGACTCTCGGCTTTTAGACTGATTTTAGGGTCTTTTGGCTTAGTATAGGGTTTTAGGCCGGCTTTCGGGCATTTAGACGGATCTTAAGGTTTTCGGCTTATTGTAGGGTTTTAGACCGACTTTAGGGTTTTCTAGTCAACTTTAGGGCTTAAGGGGCCCGAGTAATTTTTATGGTTTTTTTGTAGACTCTAAGCTATTAGACTGATTTTAGGGGTTTCGGCTTATTATAGGGTTTAAGGCCGGCTTTAGGGTTTTTGGATCAACTTTAGGGATATTTGACAATTTCAGGGTTTTCGGACGATTTCTGGGTTTTTCGCTGACTATAGCATAGGGTATTTGGATGATTTAAGGGCTTCGGGTCATTTTATGGTTTTTCTGTAGATTCTAGGCTTTTAAACTGATTTTAGGGTTTCCGGCTTATTATAGGGTTTTAGTCCGATTTTTGGTACTTTTAGACTGATTTTAGGGTTTTCGGCTTATTGTAGGGTTTTCTACCGACTTTAGGGTTTTCTAATCAACTTTAGGGCTTAAGGGGACCGAGTCATTTTTATGGTTTTTTTGTAGACTCTAAGCTATTAGACTGATTTTAGGGGTTTCGGCTAATTATAGGGTTTAAGGCCGGCTTTCGGGTTTTTGGATCAACCTTAGGGCTATTTGACAATTTCAAGGTTTTCGGACGATTTCTGGGTTTTTCTGCTGACTATTAGGCATTTAGGCTGATTTTTCCGCTCACTATAGCATAGGGTATAAGGACGATTTAAGGGCTCCGGGTCATTTTTATGGTTTTTCTGTAGACTCTAGGCTTTGAGACTGATTTTAGGGATTTCGGCTTATTATAGGGTTCTAGGCCTATTTTTGATACTTTTAGACTGATTTTAGGACTTTCGGCTTATTCTAGGGTTTTATGCTAGCTTTAGGGTTTTTTGATCAACTTTTGGGCTTTTGGCCGATTTCAGGGTTTTCGGCCGATTTCAAGGTTTTTCCGCAAACTATAGTATAGGGTATTTGGACTATTTAAGGGCTCCGGGTCAATTTTTTGGTTTTTGTGTAGACTCTAGGCTTTTAGACCGATTTTAGGGTTTTCGGCTTATTATAGAGTTTTAGGTCGATTTTTGGTGCTTTTAGACTGATTTTAGGGTTTTCGGCCGATTTCAAGGTTTTTCCGCTCACTATAGCATAGGGTATTTGGACGATTTAAGGGTTCCGGGTCATTTTTATGGTTTTTCTTTAGACTCTAGGATTTTAGACTGATTTTAGTGTTTTCGGCTTATTATAGTGTTTTAGGCTGGCTTTAGGGCTTTCTGATCAACTTTAGGGCTTTTGGCCAATTTCATGGTTTTTCTGCTGACTTTAAGATAGTCTTTTTAAATGATTTAAGGTCTCCAGGTAAACGTTATGGTTTTTCTGTAGACTGTAGGCTTTTAAACTGATTTTAGGTTTTTTGCCCTATTTTAGGGTTTTAGGTCGGATTTAGGGCTTTTAGACTTATTTTAGGGTTTTCATCTTATTATAGGGTTTTAGGCTGGCTTAAGGGTTTTCTAATCAACTTTAGTGCTTTTGGCCGATTTTAGGGTTTTTACGCTGACTATAGCATAGGGAATTTGACGATTTAAGGGCTCAGGGTCATTTTTAGGGTTTTTATGTAAACTTTAGGCTTTTAGAATGATTTTAGGGTTTTCGGCTTATTATGGAGTTTTAAGCCGGCTTTAGGGCTTTCTGATCAACTTTAGGGCTTTTAGCTGATTTCAGGTTTTTTCCGCTGCTTATATAGTATTGGGTGTTTGGACGATTTAAGGGCTCTTGTCAATTTTATGGTTTTTCTGTAGACTCTAGGCTCTTAGAATAATTTTAGGATTTTCGGCTTATTATAGGATTTTTGGCCGACTTACGGATTTTCTAATCAACTTTTGAGTTTTCAGCCAATTGCAGGGTTTTTCCGAAGAATTTAATATAGTCTTTTTGGACGATTTAGGCTCCGGGTAAATTTTATGGATTTTCTGTAGACTCTAGGCTTTTAAACTGATTTTAGGGTTTTCGCCCTATTTTAGGGTTTAGGCCGGATTTAGGGTTTTCGGCTTATTATAGGGATTTCTAATCAACTTTACGGTTTTTGGCCGATTTTAGGGTTTTCGACAGATTTCAGGGTTTTTACGCAGACTATATAGCATAGGGTATTTGACGATTTAAGGGCTCCGTGTCATTTTTATGGTTTACCTGTAGACTCTAGGCTTTTAAACTTATTTTAGGGTTTTTTGGTTTATTATAGGATTTTAGGCCGGCTTTCGGGCTTTTAGACTGATTTTAAGGTTTTCGGCTTATTGTAGGGTTTAAGGCCGACTTTAGGGTTTTCTAATGAACTTCAGGGCTTTTGGTCGATTTCAGGGTTTTCGTCCGTTTTCAGGGTTTTCCGGCTGACTGTAGCATAAGTTATTTTGACGATTTAAGGGCTCCGAGTCATTTTTATGGTTTTTTTGTAGACTCTAAGCTATTAGACTGATTTTAGGGTTTTCGGCTTATTATTGGGTTTAAGGCCGGCTTTAGGGTTTTTGGATCAACTTTAGGGTTATTTGACAATTTCAAGGGTTTTCGGACGATTTATGGGTTTTTCTGCTGACTATAGCATAGGGTATGTGGATGATTTAAGGGTTTCGGGTTATTTTAGTGTTTTTCTGTTGATTCTAGGCATTAAGGCTGATTTTTCCGCTCACTATAGCATAGGGTATAAGGACGATTTAAGGGCTCCGGGTCATTTTTATGGTTTTTCTATAGACTCTAGGCTATGAGACTGATTTTAGGGTTTTCGGCTTATGATAGGGTTTTAGGCCGATTTTTGATACTTTTAGACTGATTTTATGGTTTTCGGCTTATTGTAGGGTTTTATGCCAGCTTTAGGGTTTTTTGATCAACTTCAGGGCTTTTAGCCGATTTCAGGGTTTTCAGCCGATTTCATGGTTTTTCCGCAAACTATACTATAGAGTATTTGGACTATTTACGGGCTCCAGGAAAATTTTTTGGTTTTTGTGTAGACACTAGGCTTTTAGACTGATTTTAGTATTTTCGGCTTATTATAGGGTTTTAGGCCGGCTTTAGGGCTTTTAGACTGATTTTAAGGTTTTCGGCTTACTGTAGGGTTTTAGGCCAACTTTAGGGTTTTCTAATCAACTTCAGGGCTTTTGGCCAATTTCAGGGTTTTCGTCCGTTTTCAGGGTTTTTCGGCTGACTGTAGCATAGGGTATTTTGACGATTTAGGGCTACTGGACAATTTCAGGGTTTTCAGACGATTTCTGGGTTTTTCTGCTGACTATAGTATAGGGTTTGTGGATGATTTAAGGGCTTTGGGTCATTTTAGTGTTTTTCTGTAGATTCTTGGCATTTAGGCTGGTTTTAGGGTTTTCGGCTTATTATAGGGTTTTAGGCCGATTTTTGGTGCTTTAAGACTGATTTTAGGGTTTTCGGCTTATTTTAGGGTTTTATGCCAGCTTTAGGGTTTTCTGATCAACTTCAGGGCTTTTGGCCGATTTCAGGGTTTTCGGCCGATTTCAGGCTTTTCTGCAGACTATAGCATAATGTATTTGGACGATTTAAGGTCTCCTGGTCAATTGTAGGGTTTTTCTGTAGACTCTAGGCTTTTAGACTAATTTTAGGGTTTTCGATTTATTATAGGGTTTTAGGCCGGCTTTAGGGCTTTCTGATCAACTTTAGGGCTTTCGTCTGATTTCAGGGTTTCCGACCGATTTCTGGGTTTTTCCGTAGACTATAGTATAGGGTATTTGGACTATTTAAGGGCTCCGGGTCAATTTTTTTGTTTTTGTGATATTTGGGTTTTTTGGCTTATTATAGGGTTTTAGATCGAGTTTTGGGGTTTTAGACTGATTTTAGGGTTTTGGCTTATTGTAGGGTTTTAGGCCGACTTTAGGGTTTTCTAATCAACTTTAGGTCTTTTGGCCGATTTCAATTTGTCGTCTGATTTCAGGGTTTTTCCGCTTATTGTAACATAGGGTATTTGGACGATTTAAGGGCTCCGAGTCATTTTTATGGTTTTTTTGTAAACTATAGGCTATTAGACTCATTTTAGGGTTTTTGGCTTATTATAGGATTTAAGGCCGACTTTAGGGTTTTTGGATCAACTTTAGGGCTATTTTGCCGATTTTTGGGTTTTTGTCCAATTACAGGGTTTTTTTGCTGACTGTTGCATAGGGTATTTGGACGATTTACGGGGCTCCAAATCATTTTTATGGGTTTTTTTGTAGACTCTAGGCTATTAGATTGATTTTAGGGTTTTTGGCTTATTGTAGGGTTTTAGGACGACTTTAGGGTTTTCTAATCAACTTTAGGGCTTTTGTCCGAATTCAGGGTTTTCGACCGATTTCAGGGTTTTTCCGCAGACTATAGCATAGGGTATTTGGACGATTTAAGGGCTCCAGGTCATTTTTATGGTTTCTCTGTGGACTCTAGGCTTTTAGACTAATTTTAGGGTTTTTTGGCTTATTGTAGTGTTTTAGGCCGGTTTTTGGGCTTTTAGACTGGTTTTAGGGTTTTTGGCTTATAGTAGGGTTTTAGGCCGACTTTAGGGTTTCGTAATCAACTTTATGGCTTTTGGCCGATTTCAAGCTTTTTGGCCGATTTCAGGGTTTTTTCGTTGACTATTGTATAGGGTATTTTGACAATTTAAGGGCTCCGGGACAATTTTATGGTTTTTCTGTAGACACTAGTCTTTCAAAATGATTTTAGGGTTTTTGCCTTATTATAGGGTTTTAGGCCGGCTTTTGGGGCTTTTAGATTGGTTTTAGGGTTTTCTGCTAATTGTACGGTTTTAGGGCGACTTTAGGGCTTTTTTATCAACTTTAGGGGTTTTTGCCGATTTAAGGGTTTCCGGCCGATTTCAGGTTTTTTCAGCATACTATAGTATTGGGTATTTGGACTATATAAGGGCCCTGGGTAAAAAATTTGGCTTCTGTGTAGACTCTAGGATTTTAGAGTTTTTGGCTTATTGTAGGGTTTTAGGCCAGCTTTAGGGTTTTCTGATCAACATTTGGGCTTTTGGCTGGTTTCAGGGTTTTCGGCCGATTTCAGGGTTTTTCCGCTGACTATAGCATAGTGTATTTGGACGATTCAAGGGCTCCGAGTCATGTTTATGGTTTTTCGCTAGACTCTAGGCTATTTGACTGATTTTAGGGTTTTGGGCTTATTATAGGGTTTTAAGCCGGCTTTCTGGATTTTTGATCAACTTTAGGTCTTTTGGCCGATTTCAGGGTTTTTCCGCTGACTATATAGTGTAAGGTATTTGGACTATTTAAGGGCTACGAGTCAATTTTTTGGTTTTTGTGTAGACTCTAGGCTTTTAGACTGATTTTAGTGTTTTTGGCTTGTTATCGGGTTTTAGGCCGATTTTTGGTGCTTTTAGACTGATTTTAGGGTTTTCGGTTTATTGTAGGGTTTTATGCCAGCTTTATGGTTTTCTAATCAACTATAGGGCGTTTGACCGATTTCAGGGTTTTCGGCCAATTTAAAGGTTTTTCCGCAGACTATTGCATAGTGTATTTGGACGATTTAAGGGCTCCGGGTCATTTTTATGGTTTTTCTGTAGACTCTAGGCTTGTAGACTGATTTTTGGGTTTTTTGGCTTATTATAGTAATTTTGGCCGGTTTTTTGGCTTATAGACTGGTTTTAGGGTTTTTGGCTTATTGTAGGGTTTTAGGTCGAATTTAGGATTTCGTAATCAACTTTACGGCTTTTGGCCGATTTCAAGGTTTTCGTCCGATTTCAGGGTTTTTCCGCTGACTATAGTATAGGGTATTTGGAAGATTTAAGGGCTCCGAGTCATGGTTATGGTTTTTCGGTATACTCTAGGTTATTAGACTGATTTTAGGGTTTTCGACTTATTATAGGGTTTTAGGCCGACTTTAGAGCTTTCTAATTAACTTTAGGGTTTTTGGCTGATTTCAGGGTTTCTGACCGATTTCAGGGTTTCCGGCCGATTTTAGGGTTTTTCCGTTGACTATATAGTATAAGGTATTTGGACTATTTAAGGGCTACAAGTCAATTTTTTGGTTTTTGTGTAGACTCTAGGCTTTTAGAATGATTTTAGGGTTTTCGGCTTATTATAGGGTTTTAGGCCGGCTTTATGGCTTTCTGATCAACTTTAGGGCTTTTGGCCAATTTCAGGCTTTTTCCGCTGACTATAGTATAGTGTGTTTGGACGATTTATGGGCTCTGGATCAATTTTATGGTTTTTCTGTAGACTCTAGACTTTTAGTCTGATTATAGGGTTTTTGGCCAGATTTATGGCTTTTAGACTGATTTTAAGTTTTTCGACTTATTATAGGGTTTTAGGCCGGCTTTAGGGTTATCTGATCTACTTTAGGGATTTTGGACGATTTCAGACTTTTTGGGCGATTTCAGGGTTTTTCCGCTGACTATAGTATAGGGTATTTTGACAATTTAAGGGCTCCGGGAATATTTTATGGTTTTTCTGTAGACACTAGGCTTTTAGAATGATTTTAGGGTTTTCGGCTTATTTAGGGTTTTAGGCCGGCTTTTGGGGCTTTTAGACTGGTTTTAGGGTTTTCAGCTTATTGTACGGTTTTTGGACGACTTTAGGTCTTTTTGATCAACTTTAGGGCTTTTGGCCGATTTCAGGGTTTCCGGCCGATTTCAAGGTTTTTCCGCATACTATAGTATAGGGTATTTAGATTATTTAAGAGCTCCGGGTCAATTTTTTGGTGTTTGTGTAGACTCTATGCTTTTAGAACGAGTTTAGGGTTTCCGGCTTTATTCAGGGTTTTAGGCCGATTTTTGGTGCTTTTAGACTGATTTTAGGGTTTTCGGCTTATTATAGGGTTTTAGGCCGGCTTTTGGGTTTTCTAATCAACTTTTGGGCTTTTGGCAGATTTCAGGGTTTTCGACCGATTTTAGGGTTTTTATGCAGACTATAGCATAGTGTATTTGACGATTTAAGGGCTCTGGGTCATTTTTATAGTTTGTTTGTAGACTCTAGGCTATTAGACTGATTTTTGGGTTTTTAGCTTATTGTAGGGTTTTAGGCCTTTTGGCCGATTTCAGGGTTTTTCCACGGACTGTAGCATAGGGTATGTGGACGATTTAAGGGCTTCGAGTCATTTTTATGGTTTTGTTTGTAGACTCTAGGCTATAAGACTGATTTTAGGGTTTTCGGCCTATTATAGGGTTTAAGGCCGGCTTTAGGGTTTTTGGATCAACTTTAGGGCTATTTGACAGTTTCAGGGTTTTCAGACGATTTCTGGTTTTTTCCGCTGACTATAGGATAGGGTATTTGGACGATTTAAGGGCTTCGGGTCATTTTATGGTTTTTCTGTAGATTCTATGCTTTTAGGCTGATTTTAGGGTTTTCGGCCTATGATAGGGTTGTAGGCCGATTTTTGGTAGTTTTAGACTGATTTATGAGTTTTCGGCTTATTGTAGGGTTTTATGCCAGCTTTAGGGTTTTCTGATCAAATTTAGGGCTTTTGGCCGATTTAAGGGTTTTCGGCGAAATTCAGGGTTTTTCCACAGACTATAGCATAGGTTATTTGGACGATTTAAGGGCTTCGGGTCATTTTTATGGTTTTTCTTTAGACTCTAGGCTTTTAGACTGATTTTATGGTTTTCGGCTTATTATAGGATTTTAGGCCTGCTTTAGGGCTTTCTGATCAACTTTAGGGCTTTTGGCCGATTTTAGGGTTTTTCCGCTGCCTATAGTATAGGGTGTTTGGACGATTTAAGGGCTCCGGGTCAATTTTATGGTTTTTCGGCTTATTATAGGATTTTTAGCCGGCTTTAGGGTTTTCTAATCAACTTTTGGGTTTTCGGCCACTTGCAGGGTTTTTTCGCAGAGTTTAATATCGTCTTTTTGGACGATTTAAGGGCTCCGGGTAAATTTTATGGTTTTTCTGTAGACTCTAGGCTTTTAAAGTGATTTTAGGGTTTTAGGCTGGATTAGGGCTTTTAGAGCAATTATCAGTGATGGAGGTAAGCACTTTTGTAATAAAGCTTTTGAAACTCTTTTGAAAAAATATGGTGTTAATCATAAAGTTGCTACCCCCTATCACCCCCAAACTAGTGGACAAGTAGAGGTTTCTAATAGGGAGTTAAAAAGGATTTTGGAGAAAGTAGTTGGTACCTCAAGGAAGGATTGGTCAAAAACATTAGATGACACCTTGTGGGCTTACCGAACTGCGTTTAAAACTCCTATTGGAACCTCTCCTTACCAATTGGTTTATGGTAAGACTTGTCATTTACCTGTGGAACTTGAGCATAAAGCCTTTTGGGCTTTGAAACAATTGAACATGGATCCCAAAGAAGCTGGGGATAAAAGACAGGTACAGGTACATGAGCTGGATGAATTTAGACTCCAAGCATACCACAATGCTAGGATCTACAAAGAGAAGACCAAAAAGTGGCATGATAAGAAGATTGTGCCAAAAGAGTTTAATCCAGGACAGCTTGTGTTATTGTATAACTCAAGGCTGAGGTTGTTTCCTGGAAAGCTGAAGTCAAGATGGACAGGGCCATATATGATCACCAAAGTCTTTCCCCATGGTGCGGTTGATTTAGAGGATAAGGTTTCAAACAAAACATTTGTTGTCAATGGGCAAAGATTGAAACCGTACCTAGGGGGAGATGTTGAGACACAAGTGATGTCTATTTTTCTTGATGCCCCTAATTGATTAAAGGGAAGGGTCTATCTCGGACCTTAACAATGAGCTTGTTGGGAGACAACCCAACTTAGGATAGTTTATTTTTCTGTTATTTAATTTTCTGCATCATCCTTGTAAATAAATAAAAGAATTTCTTTTTCATGTTTTTGCTGCAGGAGAGGCCAGCGCTCAAGCGCTGGAGGCCAACGCTCCAGCGCTAGGCCCCTGGAATCCCAGTTTTTATTTTTCTAATTTCCAACGCCAGAGCGTTGGAAACCCAGTGCTCAGGCGCTGGGACCTCTGATGCCCAGTATTTGTTTTAATTCCAGCGCCCAAGCGTTGGCATCTCCAACGCTCAAGCGCTGGAGTTCGGGCAGAACCTTGTTTTGTTTTTATTTGCTGTTTTTAGTTTTTAATAAATTTTGTGTTCACCATTTTCTGAAAGTGTTAGATTCGATGAGTTTTCCCTTGTTTCTACAATGGTTTTGATATTTTTGGGAACTCAAGAATTCTTGTTTTAAAGGTGGACACAATTTTTCAACCCATGATCTTGTTTGTGCTATTTGTGGAACTAACAAGTCAAGCAAGTTCCTACTTGTGAGACTTTTGTTTGTTCAATGTTACAGGATAGGTACCAAGGAGGAAGAACCCTCTTGAACTTGAGTGTTCAATTTGATTTTTGCATTGAGGTTCCCTTGGACCTTTGTGGAAATTTGTGTACTATGCCAGCTTTTTAGCTTTTTATCTTTTTAGTGATTCTTTTTTAGCTTTATTTTTAGTGTAGTTTTTCTGTTTTATTTTTGCATGAGTCTTGAGTATATCATCCATTCTGAATGTTGCTATAGCTTTGTGAAATACTTTATCTGATTGAACTGCTTTGTGAAAGGTTATATGTTTTGAAGCAGTTAGGATTGCATGTTGTAGAAAGGATTTTTGATATCTTGATTGTTGTGGTTGTTGGCAAAAGTTTTTCTGAGTTCTAAAAAGGGTACCGCTTTCCCTATCTTTTTCTGAGAGCTGAGGTCTCTGAATGCATGATTGTAAAATTTTTCTGCCTTGTGTTGCATGTTGATTGGAGTTTTGTACACTTTGTGAGTTGAGAAGAGATTATATCCACTAGTAGCCCCTTTTTGAGCCTTAAAAGAGTCATTATTTGGAGCCTACTTTGTGTGATAATTCTTAAAGTTGTTATTGTGATACATATGCTGCAATTTGGTTCCTCTCTAAAAAAAAAAAAAGAAGGAAAAAAAATGGAAAATATAAGGTATGTGCCTTAGGAAAAAAGGAAAAAAATAATAATGAGGTAGTGGGGTGAGAAAGAGTATGAAGGGAGTAAAATTCAGGTCATTCATCCCATACATTCCACTACTTTGTTCAAAATAAAATAAAATTGAGAGGACCCTTGTGTTGAATTGTTTAAGCTCTTAGTCAAGAAAAAAAATCACTTAACAACTGTTTCTGAGTCAGCCACTAGAGTTGCCAATTTCTTGAAATCCAAACCTTGAATTGTTAAACCCTTTTGGCCAAGTTACAACCTTAAAAATCTCTTCAAAATCACTTGGTTGTTTTACTTCAGTTTTGATTTGAATTATAGGCAGGATCATTGAGCTTTCTTGTTTTCATGGAGAATATCATTTTGTGAGCTTAATTGATGAACTCAACATGTTAAAAGCCAAGCCTAACTTTCTTGATTCTTTGTCTGTAAAACATGCATGTCTTCCTTAACTGCTAAGCTTTCTTGGAAAGGTTTTTGTGCTTCAAGTTTTAATCAGATAAACTTTCTCAAAACTCAGGGACAAGTTTTTCTTTCAGTTTTGTCGCTTGAGGACAAGCTGTCGTTGGGTATAGTGGTGTGATGAGTGGATATTATATGATGTTTGTAGGTTGTTTTTAGTCTTTTTATTTTATTATTTTTGAGTCACATATAGGTTTTTTGTTATTTTTATGTAGATTTTATATTTATTTTGCATTTTTCATGTAGGTTAGATTTTATTTGTTTTTCTACTTTTATTTTATATTTTTAGGAATTTTTATAGCAATTTTATGTTTTAGGAAAAGCTGGTTTAGTTATCATTTTTGTCCAGGGATCGATTTGTAAAGTTTCAGGAAATCAGGGACTAAAATGTGAAAGTTCAAGAGTGGAGTGCTAAAAGTGAAGATTGAGAGAATTAAAGGGCCAGAATTGAAGTGCTAACCAAGAGAGGACTAAAAGTGAAAAAGAGGAATATGAAGCAACTCTCTTCAATTTAGCACATGGAAAATATTGTTAAAGGATTGATGGTAGTGGGAGGAAGGTTTCAGAATTGATTAAGGGCTGATAAGTGGATTTTTATGGCATTCAAAACCCACTACCATGAAGAAGGAAGAAGAAAGCTTGAAGATGAACCAGCAGACGACCCAACGCTGAAGCGTTGGGTTCCCAACGCTCAAGCGTTGGGACTCTGATTGGGAAATGAGTCAGATTTCCACCCAGCGCTCAAGCGTTGGAAAGCCAGCGCTCAAGCGCTGGGCCTCGGACCGAAAGTGGAATTTTAATGCATTCCAACGCCTAAGCGTTGGAAATGCCAGCGCTCAAGCGCTGGAGGGTGAATTTTTACTATAAATAGGACCCTTTTCTTCACTTGTAAAACACACCTCTTAGAATACAACAAGTATTCTCTCTTTCTCCCTCTTGAGCATTGTTCCGAGGACTTTTGGGAAGCCATATTTGAGCTCCTATCCAGGGTAATTCAATGACTCCTTTAGCCATGCTTGGCTAACTTCTTCTTTAAGTTTCTTGGGTTGTATTAGTTTATACTTTATGTTCTGGTTTTGTTTCTACCTTTCTGAATATTATTTTCAGTTCTTGTTTTAATTCCTTGTTCTTAATTTTTATCTTGATGATCACAAGTGTTCTTGCTTATTACTTATACGAATAAGAATTGGTAAGTAGTAAGGGATCTAGGAGTTAAAAAAGCTATAAGTATATATCGCTAAGAGATTAGGATAGACGTAGCTTATGTTGGCCGGATCTTCATCTTCATCTTCTTCTTTAGTTAACTAGATTGCAAGAACTTGGGTTTAGTAATTAAAAAGAAAGTTCTACAATGTGTAAGAGATTAACTTGTAGATATAATAGGCTATAGCATCTTGAACTTGGATTTAAAATTCAGAAACTAAGTAGATACTTGCTAGCATATTTTATATTCTATGTAAACCAACCCAAGGACTTAATTCTCATCATATTTATCTCTTCTTTATTTATGCTATTGTCCTTGCTTGTTCTAAAAACCAACAACATATTTTCATCTTTAATTTTCTACACAAGTACTAAATTTTTATATTAACAAGAACACCTATCCTTTGGGTTCGATTTTTTTGTATTACGCGATAGTAAATCGTACACTTGCGATTTCCCCTAGCAATGCTCATCTTAGTATCTTGTACGGCAGAGGTTCCTTCATGAGCAATGGCCAAGGTATCCCAGACTTCTTTTGCAGTGCTTAAGCTGTCAACTTTGTCATGCTCGTTTTTGCTAAGAGCACATATGAGAAACAGCCTAGCCTTGGCGTTTCTTTGATTATCCGTCTTCTGTTCGTCAGTCCATTTATTGGCAGGGATAGCCTTGATTTCACTGTGTTTGGGGACATAATCTCCTTTTGATATTACGTCCCACAGCTTCCAGTCGGTTGGAGCCATCAAAGAATGGTGGCTTATTGGTTGCAGTTCCGGTTGGGTAAGCAATGCCATCCATGGATCTTTTCACTCTACACCTGTTAAGATGTTAGTAATTCTCAGAGCGGTTAAGCTCTGATACCAATTGATATTAATAAAACCACACAAGAAAGGGGGGTTTGAATTGTGTGTGTGTGTTTTTAGAACTTTTTGCAAGATAGATATTTATAAGTTCAAAAACGTTTGGTAAAGAAGTGCAGCGGAAATAAACTTCAAGTATGAACAATAAAGCACACACGATGTTTATCCTGGTTCACCCTCTTAATCGATAAGGCTACGTCCAGTCCTTGGCTTCACCAAGATTTTCCACTATTTTCAACAAAATAGTACAAGTGTTCTCAGGGACTTCTCCTAGTATTCTGAGGACTACTCCTTTACAAGTATTCTAGGACTTCTCCTTTTCTCTCGAGTGTTAGACAGGACTCCTCCCAATTCTTTTTCAAGAAGACTTGGTTTCTACAAAATCTCTTCAGTAAGAGTGGGTAGAAAATATGAAGAACAAAGTTCAGAGATGATAGAAAAATTGGTTCTCTGAAGGACTTGTGTGAAAAGAGATAAGAGTTTTTGACTCTGTAAAGAGTTTCGCACTGGTTAGCGACAGAACTCAGAGAATAGATGAGTTGAGTTTACTGAGTATCTTGGCTTAAAGCTTGTTTGATTGTAGGTAGACTTGAAGAGTTTGAATGCTTATCTTGTGTAAGAGTCGCCAATTTGAATCTGTTGCTAAGTCCTCTATTTATATCTTCAGTAGGATAATAACTGAAAGCTTTGCTGAAGATCTTCAAAATAGTTCCGTTGGAAATTTTGCTTCGATTATGAGTAACGGATACTTCTGCCTCTGCTGTTGCAATCTGCCAGGGATGATGGTTGTTTCTTCATCAGTGCAAGACGATATCGTCTGGTGATGCCTTTTGCCTTGACTTATTGAGACTGCATCTAATTCTCATGCATTACAGTTAATTGAGTCATTAATGCTCTGACTTGAATATTTGAATTTGGCCGTTGTGGAGATACGATGATCAGAAGATATCGCCGCTAATTCAGCAAAAGTAGCTTGATTTAAGGAATGTTAGAGAATTTTGAATCTTCAATGTATGGAGCGCTTAATTCTGTCTCTTTCACCATTAATGCTCTGACGAACCAGGAGGTGCGCGATAGGTCATCTTTGGGTTAACCGAACGATCACCTTCGGGATATTCAATGTTGCACCAGTCTTCAATCAGTGCCTCAGTCAACTTGTCATTCTTCATAAGTTCAATAGCTCGATCAACCAGACGTTCTTCACAGCTGGACGAACTCTTCAATAGTGATAGACTGATTCACATAGACGGACGGATTTCTCTATTTGCCTTTTCTTGACAGTTTTGCTTTTTGATAATGCTTTGTCGAAATCCTCGCAGCATTTCTCCAATTAATACGTGTTCTTGAATATGAAAACTTTGAAGAAGTCTGCAACACTTAGTGAAATTGTTATTTATCAAAATAAAGTAATTCATTAAATAGTTTGATTCTAACATTTCTGATCTACTTTAGTGATTTTGGACGATTTCAGACTTTTTGGCCGATTTCATTGTTTTTTCGCTAACTATAATATAGGGTTTGTGGACGAGTTAAGGGCTCTAGGTCAATTTTATGATTTTTCGGTAAACTCTAGGCCTTTAGACTGATTTTAGGATTTTCGTCTTATTTTAGGGTTTGAGGCCGGCTTAAGGGCTTCTAGACTGATTTTAGGGTTTTCTGATCAACTTTCGGGCATTTTTCCGATTTCAGGGTTTTTGACTGATTTCGGGGTTTTTCCGCTGACTGTATAGGGTATTTCGACAATTTTAGGGCTCGGGGACAATTTTATGGTTTTTCTGTAAACACTAGTCTTTTAAAATGATTTTAGGGTTTTCAGCTTATTATAGGGTTTTAGGCCGGCTATTGGGGCTTTTAGACTGGTTTTAGGGTTTTCGGCTTATTGTACGGTTTTAGGACGACTTTAGGGCTTTTTCATCAACTTTAGGGCTTTTGGCCGAATTTAGGGTTTTCAGCTTATTTAAGGTATTTTCCGCAGACTATAGTATAGGGTATTTGGACTATTTAAGGGCTCTGGGTCAATTTTTTGGTTTTTGTGTAGACTCAAGGCTTTTAGACCGATTTTAGGGATTTCGGCTTATTGTAGGATTTTAGGCCGATTTTTGGTGCTTTGAGACTGATTTTAGGGTTTTCGGCTTATTGTAGGGTTTTAGGCCAGCTTTAGGGTTTTCTGATCAACTTTAGGGTTTTTGTCCGATTTCAGGGTTTTTCCGCTGACTATAGCATAGGGTATTTGGACGATTTAAGGGCTCCTATTCATATTTATGGTTTTTCAGTAGACTCTAGGCTATTAGACTGATTTTAGGGTTTTCGACTTATTATAGGGTTTTAGGCCGGCTTTAGGGCTTTTGGCCGATTTCAGAGTTTTTCTGCTGACTATATATTGTAAGGTATTTGGACTATTTAAGTGCTACGAGCCAATTTTTTGGTTTTTGTGTAGACCCTAGGCTTTTAGACTGATTTTAGGGTTTTTGGCTTATTATAGGGTTTTAGGCCGATTTTTGGTGGTTTTAGACTGATTTTAAGGTTTTCGGCTTATTGTAGGGTTTTATGCCAGGTTTAGGGTTTTCTGATCAACTATAGGGCTTTTCGCTGATTTCAGGGTTATCGACCGATTTCAGGGTTTTTCCGCAGACTATAGTATAGGGTATTTGGACGATTTAAGGGCTCCGGGACAATTTTATGGTTTTTCTGTAGACACTAGGCTTTTAGAATGATTTTAGGGTTTTCTGGTTATTATAGAGTTTTAGGCCGCTTTTGGGGCATTTAGAATGATTTTAGGGTTTTCGGCTTATTGTAGGGTTTTAGAACGACTTTAGGGTTTTCAAATCAACTTTGGGGCTTTTGTCCGATTTCAGGGTTTTCGACCGATTTCAGAGTTTTTCCGCAGACTAAAGCATAGGGTATTTGGACGATTTTAGAGCTCCAGGTCATTTTTATGGTTTTTCTATAGACTCTAGGCTTTTTAGATTGATTTTAGGGTTTTAGGCCAGATTTATGGCTTTTAGTCTTATTTTAGGATTTTCGGCTTATTATAGGGTTTTAGGCCGGCTTTAGGGTTTTCTGATCAACTTCAGGGCTTTTGGCCGATTTCAAGGTTTTCGGCCGATTTCAGGGTATTTTCGCTGATTATTGTATAGGGTATTTGGACGATTTAAGGGCTCCAGGTCAATTTTAGGGTTTTTCTGTAGACTATAGGCTTTTAGACAAATTTTAGTGTTTTCGATTTATTATAGGGTTTTAGGCCGGCTTAAGGGCTTTCTGATCAACTTTAGGGCTTTCGGCCGATTTCAGGGTTTTCCGCTGACTATAGTATAGGGTATTTATACGATTTAAGGGCTCCAAGATAATTTTATGGTTTTTCTGTATACTTGAGGCTTTTAGACTGATTTTAGGTTTTTCGTATTATTAAAGGGTTTTAGGCCGACTTTAGGGCTTTCTGATCAACTTTACGTGTTTTGGCTGATTTTAGGGTTTTCGGCTAATTTCAGGGTTTTTCCGCAGACTATTGTATAGGGTATTAGGACGATTTAAGGGCTTCGGGTCAATTTTATGGTTTTTCTGTAGATATAGGCTTTTGTACTAGTTTTAGTGTTTTCGGCTTTTTTAGGGTTGTAGGTCGGCTGTAAGGCTTTTTGACTGATTTTAGGATTTTCGGCATATTCTATAGGTTTCAAGGCCGGGTTTAGGGTATTTGGACGATTTAAGGGCTTCGAGTCATTTTTATGGTTTTTCTGTATATTCTAGGCTTTTAGGCTGATTTTAGGGTTTTCGGCTTGTTATAGGGTTTTCGGCCAGCTTTAGGGCTTTCTAATCAAATTTAGGGCTTTTGGCCGATTTCAGGGTGTTACCGCTGACTATAGTATAGGTTGTTTGGACAATTTAAGGGTTCCGGGTCAATTTTAGGGTTTTTCTGTAGACTCTAGGCTTTTGGACTGATTCTAGGGTTTTCGGCTTATTATAGGGTTTTAGGCTGGCTTTAGGGCTTTCTGATCAAATTTTGCGCTTTTGGCCGATTTCAGGGTGTTTGCGCTGACTATAGTATAGGGTGTTTGGACGATTTTTGCGCTCGGGGTCAATTTTAGGGTTTTCGATTTATTATAGGGTTTTAGGCAGGCATTAGGGCTTTCAGATCAACTTTAGGGCTTTTGGCCGATTTCAGGGTTTTCGGCCGATTTATGGGTTTTTGTGATGACTATAGTATGGGGTATTTAGACGATTTAAGGGCTCCGAGTTAATTTTATGGTTTTTCTGTAGATTCTAGGCTTTTAGGCTGATTTTAGGGTTTTCGGCTTATTATTGGGTTTTAGACCAGCTTTAGGGCTTTCTGATCAAATTTAAGGCTTTAGTCAAATTTCAAGGTTTTCGACTTATTTTAGGGTTTTCCGCATATTTCAGTGATTTTCCTCTAACTATAGTATAGGGTATTTTGGCGATTTAAGGGCTTTGGGTCAATTTTATGGTTATTCTGTAGATTCTAGGCTTTTAGACTGATTTTAGGTTTTTCGGCTTCTTATAGGGTTTTAGGCAGGCTTTAGGGCTTTTAGACTGATTTTAGGGTTTTCGGCTTATTGTAGGGTTTTAGGCCGGATCAAGGGTTTTCTGATCTACTTTAGGGATTTTGGATGATTTATGCATTTTTGGCCGAATTCAGGGTTTTTTTCGCTGACTACAGTATAGGGTTTTTGGACTGATTTTAGTGATTGAGGCCGGCTTAAGGGCTTTTACACTGATTTTAGTGTTTTCGGCTTATTATAGGGTTTTAGGCTGACTTTAGGGTTTTCTGATCAACTTTAGGGATTTTTTCCAATTTTAGGTTTTTCGACCGATTTCAGGGTTTTTCGCTGACTATAGCATAGGGTATTTGGACGATATAAGGGCTCTGAATCATTTTTATGGTTTTTTTGTAGACTCTAGGCTATTAGGCTGATTTTAGGGTTTTCGGCTTACTATAGGGTTTTAGGCCAGCTTTAGGGCTTTCTGATCAACTTTAGGGCTTTTGGCCGATTTCTGTGTGTTTCTGCTGACTATAGTATAGGGTGTTTGGATGATTTAAGGGCTCCGGGTCAATTTTAGGGTTTTTTTGTAGACTCTAGGATTTTAGACTAATTTTAGGGTTTTCGATTTATTGTAGGGTTTTCGGCCGGCTTTAGGGCTTTCAGCCGATTTCAGGGTTTCTGACCGATTTCTGGGTTTTTCCGCAGACTATAGTATAGGGTATTTGGACTATTTAAGGGCTCCGGGTCAATTTTTTGGTTTTTGTGTAGACTCTAGGCTTTTAGACCGACTTTAGGGTTTTCGGCTTATTATTGGGTTTTAGGCCGATTTTTGGTGCTTTTAAACTGATTTTAAGGTTTTCGGCTTATTGTAGAGTTGCAGGCATGCTTTAGGGTTTCTGATCAACTTTAGGTCTTTTGGCCTATTTCAAGGTTTTCGGCCGATTTCAGGGTTTTTCCGCTCACTATAGCATAGGTATTTGGTCGTTTTAAGGGCTTCATGTCATTTTTATTGTTTTACTGTTGACTCTAGGCTTTTAGACTGATTTTAGGGTTTGCGGCTTATTATAGGGTTTTAGGCCGAATTTAGGGCTTTTTGATCAACTTAGGGCTTTTGGCCTATTTAAGGGTTTTCTTCCGATTTCAGGGTTTTTGCGCTGACTATGTATCGGGTGTTTGGACGATTTGGGGGCTCCGGGTCAATTTTATGGTTTTTCTGTAGATTCGAAACTCTTAGACTAATTTTAGGGTTTTCGGCTTATTATAGGGTTTTAGGCTGGCTTTAGGGTTTGGTAATCATTTTTTAGGTTTTCGGCCGATTTCAGCGTTTTTTCGCAGACAATAGTATAATCGTTTTGGATGATTTAAGGGCTCCGACTCAATTTTATAGTTTTTCTGTAGACTCGAGGCTTTTAGACTGATTTAATGGTTTTTGGCCTATTTAAGGGTTTTAGGCCGAATTAAAGGCTTTGAGACTGATTTTAGGGTTTTCGGCTTATTATAGGTGTTTAGGCTGGCTTTAAGGTTTTCTGATCAACTTTAGGGCTTTTGTCTGATTTCAAGGTTTCTGGAGTATAGGGTATTTGGACTATTAAAGTGCTCCGGGTCAATTTTTTGGTTTTTGTGTAGACTCTAGGCTTTTAGACTAATTTTAGGGTTTTCGGCTTATTTTAGGGTTTGAGGCCGGCGTAAGGGCATTTAGACTGATTTTAGTGTTTTCAGCTTATTATAGGGTTTGAGGCTAACTTTAGTTTTTTCTGATCAACTTTAGGGTTTTTTTCCAATTTCAAGGTTTTCGACTGATTTCAGGGTTTTTCTGTTGACTATAGTATAGGGTATTTGGACGATTTATGGTCTCCCAGTCATTTTTATGGCTTTTCTGTAGATTGTAGGATTTTAATCTGATTTTGGGATTTTCAGCTTATTATAGGGTTATAGGCCAGCTTTAAGGCTTTCTGATCAAATTTAGGGATTTTGTCCGACTTCAGGGTTTTTCCGCTAACTATAGTATAGGGTTTTTGGACGATTTAAGGGCTCTAGGTCAATTTTTTGGTTTTTTTGTCCACTCAAGGCTTTTAGACTGATTTTACGGTTTTCGGCTTATTGTAGTGTTTTAGGCTGATTTTTGGGGCTTTTAGACTGATTTTAGGGTTTTCGGCTTATTTAGGGTTTTAGGCCAGCTTTAGGGTTTTCTGATCAACTTTAGGGTTTTCGTCCGATTTCATGGTTTTTCCGCTAACTATTGCATAGGGTATTTGGACGATTTAAGGGCTCCGATTCATATTTATGGTTTTTCGGTAGACTCTAGGCTATTAGACTGATTTTAGGGTTTTCGGCTTATTATAGGGTTTTAGGCCAGCTTTAGGGCTTTTTTATCAACTTTAGGGCTTTTGGCCGATTTCAGAGTTTTTCTGCTGACTATATAGTGTAAGGTATTTGGACTATTTAAGTGCTACGAGTCAGTTTTTTGGTTTTTGTGTAGACTCTAGGCTTTTAGACTGATTTTAGGGTTTTTGGCTTATTATAGGGTTTTTGGCTGATTTTTGGTGGTTTTAGACTGATTTTAAGGTATTCGCCTTATTGTAGGGTTTTATGCCAGCTTTAGGGTTTTCTGATCAACTATAGGGCTTTTGGCTGATTTCAGGGTTTTCGGCCAATTTCAAGGTTTTTCCGCAAACTATAACATAGTGTATTTGGACGATTTAAGGGCTCCTGGTCATTTTTATGGTTTTTCTGTAGACTTTAGGCTTTTAGACTGATTTTAGGGTTTTTTGGCTTATTATAGTGTTTTAGGCCGGTTTTTGGGGTTTTAGACTGGTTTTAGGGTTTTCGGCTTATTGTAGGGTTTTAGGCCGACTTTAGGGTTTTCTAATCAACTTTAGGGTTTTTGGCCGTTTTCAAGGTTTTTCCGCTGACTATAGCATAGGGTATTGGGAAGATTTAAGGGCTCCGAGTCATGTTTATGGTTTTTCGATAGACTCTAGGCTATTAGACTGATTTTAGGGTTTTCGACTTATTATAGGGTTTTAAGCTGACTTTAGGGCTTTCTGATCAACTTTAGGGCTTTTGGCCGATATCAGGGTTTCCGGCCGTTTCAGGGTTTTTCCGCTGACTATATAGTATAGGGTATTTGGACTATTTTACTGTAGACTACAGGCTTTTAGACAAATTTTAGGGTTTTCGATTTATTATAGGGTTTTAGGCCGGCTTAAGGGCTTTCTGATCAACTTTAGGGCTTTCGGCCGATTTCAGGGTTTTCCGCTGACTATAGTATAGGGTATTTATATGATTTAAGGGCTCCGAGATAATTTTATGGTTTTTCTGTATTCTCGAGGTTTTTAAACTGATTTTAGGTTTTTCGTATTATTAAAGGGTTTTAGGCTGACTTTAGGGCTTTCTGATCAACTTTACGTGTTTTGGCTGATTTTAGGGTTTTCGGCTAATTTCAGGGTTTTTCCGCAGACTATTGTATAGGGTATTAGGACGATTTAAGGGCTTTGGGTCAATTTTATGGTTTTTCTGTAGATATAGGCTTTTGGACTAATTTTAGTGTTTTCGGCTTTTTTAGGGTTCTAGGTTGGCTGTTAGGCTTTTTGATTGATTTTAGGATTTTCGGCATATTCTATAGGTTTCAAGGCCGGCTTTAGGGTGTTTGGACGATTTAAGGGCTCCGGGTCATTTTTATGATTTTCCTGTATATTCTAGGCTTTTAGGCTGATTTTAGGGTTTTCGGCTTATTATAGGGTTTTATGCCAGCTTTAGGGCTTTCTAATCAAATTTAGGGCTTTTGGCCGATTTCAGGGTGTTTCCGCTGACTATAGTATAGGTTGTTTGGACGATTTAAGGGTTCCGAGTCAATTGTAGGGTTTTTCTGTAGACTCTAGGCTTTTAGACTGATTTTAGGGTTTTCAGCTTATTATATGGTTTTAGGCCGGCTTTAGGGCTTTCTGATCAAATTTAGCGCTTTTGGCTGATTTCAGGGTTTTCGGCCGATTTCTGGGTTTTTGCGATGACTATAGTATGGGGTATTTAGAGGATTTAAGGGCTCTGAGTTAATTTTATGGTTTTTCTGTAGATTCTAGGCTTTTAGGCTGATTTTAGGGTTTTCGGCTTATTATTGGGTTTTAGACCAGCTTTAGGGCTTTCTGATCAAATTTAAGGCTTTAGTCAAATTTCAAGGTTTTCGGCTTATTTTAGGGTTTTCGGCATATTTCAGTGATTTTCCTCTAACTATAGTATAGGGTATTTTGACGATTTAAGGGCTCTGGGTCAATTTTATGGTTATTCTGTAGACTCTAGGCTTTTAGACTGATTTTAGGTTTTTCGGCTTCTTATAGGGTTTTAGGCAGGCTTTAAGGCTTTTAGACTGATTTTCGGGTTTTCGGCTTATTGTAGGGTTTTAGGCCGGATCAAGGGTTTTCTGATCTACTTTAGGGATTTTGGACGATTTCTGCGTTTTTGGTCGAATTCAGGGTTTTTTCGCTGACTATAGTATAGGGTTTTTAGACTGATTTTAGGGTTTGATGCCGGCTTAAGGGCTTTTAAAATGATTTTAGTGTTTTCGGCTTATTATAGGGTTTTAGGCTGACTTTAGGGTTTTCTGATCAAATTTAGGGATTTTTTCCAATTTTAGGGTTTTCGACCGATTTCAGGGTTTTTCGCTGACTATAGCATAGGGTATTTGGACGATATAAGGGCTCCGAATCATTTTTATGGTTTTTTTGTAGACTCTAGGCTATTAGGCTGATTTTAGGGTTTTCGGCTTACTATAGGGTTTTAGGCCAGCTTTAGGGCTTTCTGATCAACTTTAGGGCTTTTAGCCGATTTCTGTGTGTTTCCGCTGACTATAGTATAGGGTGTTTGGATGATTTAAGGGCTCCGGGTCAATTTTAGGGTTTTTATGTAGACTCTAGGATTTTAGACTAATTTTAGGGTTTTCGATTTATTGTAGGGTTTTCGGCCGGCTTTAGGGCTTTCAGTCGATTTCAGGGTTTCCGACCGATTTCTAGGTTTTTCCGCAAACTATAGTATAGGGTATTTGGACTATTTAAGGGCTCCGGGTCAATTTTTTGGTTTTTGTGTAGACTTTAGGCTTTTAGACCGACTTTAGGGTTTTCGGCTTATTATTGGGTTTTAGGCCGATTTTTGGTGCTTTTAAACTAATTTTAGGGTTTTCGGCTTATTGTAGAGTTGCAGGCATGCTTTAGGGTTTTCTGATCAACTTTAGGTCTTGGCTTAATAGCACTTTTGGTCATTCACATTTCACGATTTGGCATTTCTGGTCCTTCTTGAAATTTATTAGCATACTAGGTCCCTCACGTTTACTAACGGTTGCAGTTTTGGTTTTCCGTTTAAAATCATCCAAAATTTAACGGAATATTCCGTTGAAATTAATTAAAAAAATAAAATTCATTATTTTTTGGGGTTTTCCAGAAAATTCATCCTCTCCATAATCTTCATCTTCTTCCTTTAAACACATCTTTATCTTCATTAAATTTCCAGAAATAAATTTTTCCATCTTCATCAAATATATTCATAGATTTCCACCCAGCACTTGTTGGAGTAATTACCTTCCATATTTCCTCAAAGGCTAGGATTGGATTTTTCTCACAATGACCCTGTAAACACAAATATGCAGATTTCACAGAATAAATGTCGTCATCGGTGTCCTTCCAAATCCAGCTATCCCTCCTTCCCTGTTTCAGTTCCACATTGTGCAGAAAATTAAGTAATTCTACCAACATTAATTCTTCTCTTTCAAGTAGTTACAGACACCATGAGAAGGACCAGATCCATCTTCCGTCGTTCCAATTCCCCATCTCTTTTATGAGGCACTGTTGTTGGCTTGAGAGGTTAAATAGCCTACTGAATTTCACTTTCAATTTCTCTTGTCCCACCCACAAGTCATGCCATAAGAGAATCTCATTCCAAAAGTGGAACCTTCGCCGATTCAACCCACCTCTCCATCTCCCTCTTTACTTAACCACCACCGAACCTCCACACAACCGGCGGCGACCACCCAAACCCTTCTTCTCTGAACAACCGCTGCCTTCCTTTCCACTCCAAACCTAGCGCCGCCTTCGCTTCTCGCAGTGGCGTGGTAGCCGCTCGAACCCAGATTGGAGTTCAACGGCGAATCCGAACCAGATCCACCACCGTCTCGAGCTTCTCGCTTTGGATTTGTTGGTGATGGAACCAGGACGTCGCGTGGCTACTCAGGCTAGGAAAGGGGATGACGGCGACGCGGTTTGTGGGAAATGAAAGAGACCGTTTAAGTGGTGGTGGCTTGGTGGAGCAGTGGATGATGCTGTCGCGGTTCAAAGTGCTTCGATGCTTTTGGTTTGGGTTTGATTTCGTTGTTCTTCCTTCTTCTATAGGGGCTGGATTTTGCTGTTGTGGTAAAGAAAATGGGTTTGGCTATTTTCTTTTTCTCCTCTCTTGTTTCTGATTTTTAATTGACTTGGGGTCATGAGGAAGAAGAAGCAGTGAGTTCATGGTGACATGAAAAAAATGGGGAAGATGGTGAAGCGTGGAAGAGGATTGAGGGAAGAACACCAGGGTATTGTTGAGTTTAAAAAAAATATAAAAATATCGTTAGTTTTAACGGAAGTTAAATGTAAAACTAAAATTGCAACACTTAATAAACGTGAGGGGCTTTGTATGCTAATAAATTTTAAGAAGGACCAGAAATGTCAATTTGTAAAAAGTAAGGGACCAAAAATGCTATTAAGCCTTAGGTCTTTTGGCCTATTTCAGGGTTTTCGGCCGATTTCAGGGTTTTTCCGCTCACTATAGAATAGGTATTTGGTCGTTTTAAGGGCTTCGGGTCATTTTTATTGTTTTAGTGTAGACTCTAGGCTTTTAGACTGATTTTAGGGTTTTCGGCTTATTATAGGGTTTTAGGCCGAATTTAGGGCTTTTTGATCAACTTAGGGCTTTTGGCCTATTTAAGGGTTTTCTTCCGATTTTAGGGTTTTTGCGCTGACTATGTATCGGGTGTTTGGACGATTTGGGGGCTCCGGATCAATTTTATAGTTTTTCTGTAGACTCGAGACTCTTAGACTAATTTTAGGGTTTTCGGCTTATTATAGGGTTTTAGGCTGGCTTTAGGGTTTGCTAATCATTTTTTAGGTTTTCGGCCGATTTCAACATTTTTTCGCAGACAATAGTATAGTCGTTTTGGATGATTTAAGGGCTCGGACTCAATTTTATAGTTTTTCTGTAGACTCGAGGCTTTTAGACTGATTTAAGGGTTTTTGGCCTATTTTAGGGTTTTAGGCCGAATTAAAGGCTTTGAGACCGATTTTAGGGTTTTGGGATTATTATAGGTGTTTAGGCTGGCTTTAAGGTTTTCTGATCAACTTTAGGGCTTTTGTCCGATTTCAAGGTTTCCGGAGTATAGGGTATTTGGACTATTAAAGTGCTCCGGGTCAATTTTTTGGTTTTTGTGTAGACTCTAGGCTTTTAGACTAATTTTAGGGTTTGAGGCCGGCGTAAGGGCATTTAGACTGATTTTAGTGTTTTCAGCTTATTATAGGGTTTGAGGCTAACTTTAGTTTTTTCTAATCAACTTTAGGGTTTTTTTTCAAATTTCAAGGTTTTCGACCGATTTCAGGGTTTTTCTGTTGACTATAGTATAGGGTATTTGGACGATTTATGGTCTCCGGGTCATTTTTATGGCTTTTCTGTAGATTCTAGGCTTTTATTCTGATTTTGGGATTTTCGGCTTATTATAGGGTTATAGGCCAGCTTTAAGGCTTTCTGATCAAATTTAGGGATTTTGTCCGATTTCAGGGTTTTTCCGCTAACTATATAGTATAGGGTTTTTGGACGATTTAAGGCCTCTAGGTCAATTTTTTGGCTTTTGGGTACACTCAAGGCTTTTAGACCATTTTTACGGTTTTCAGCTTATTGTAGGATTTTAGGCCGATTTTTGGTGCTTTTAGACTTATTTTAGGGTTTTCGGCTTATTGTAGGGTTTTAGGCCAGCTTTAGGGTTTTCTGATCAACATTAGGGTTTTCGTCCGATTTCAGTGTTTTTCCGCTGACTATAGCATAGGGTATTTGGACGATTTAAGGGCTCCGATTCATATTTAGGGTTTTTCGGTAGACTCTAGGCTATTAGACTGATTTTAGGGTTTTAGGCCAGCTTTAGGGCTTTTTTATCAACTTTAGGGCTTTTGGCCGATTTCAGAGTTTTTCTGCTGACTATATAGTGTAAGGTATTTGGACTATTTAAGTGCTACGAGTCAATTTTTTGGTTTTTGTGTAGACTCTAGGCTTTTAGACTGATTTTAGGGTTTTTGGCTTATTATTGGGTTTTAGGCCGATTTTTGGTGGTTTTAGACTGATTTTAAGGTTTTCGGCTTATTGTAGGGTTTTATGCCAGCTTTAGGGTTTTCTGATCAACTATAGGGCTTTTGGCTGATTTCAGGGTTTTCGGCCAATTTCAATGTTTTTCCGCATACTATTGCATAGTGTATTTGGACGATTTAAGGGCTCCGGGTCATTTTTATGGTTTTTCTGTAGACTTTAGGCTTTTAGACTGATTTTAGGGTTTTAGGCCGGCTTTAGGGGTTTCTGATCAACTTTAGGGCTTTTTGCCAATTTCAAGGTTTTCGTCCGATTTCAGGGTTTTTCCGCTGATTATAGTATAGGGTATTTGGACGATTTAAGGGCTCCGGGACAATTTTATGGTTTTTCTGTAGACACTAGGCTTTTAGGTTGATTTTAGGGTTTTCGGGTTATTATAGGGTCTTAGGCCGGCTTTAGGGTTTGCTAATCATTTTTTGGTTTTTCGACCGATTTCAGCGTTTTTCCGCATACTATAGTATGGTCGTTTTGGACGATTTAAGGGCTCTGACTCAATTTTATAGTTTTTCTGTAGACACAAGGCTTTTTGAATGATTTTAGGGTTTTCGGGTTATTATAGGGTTTTAGGCCGGCTTTTGGGGCATTTAGACTGATTTTAGGGTTTAAGGCTTATTGTAGGGTTTTAGGACGACTTTAGGGTTTTCTAATCAACTTTAGGGATTTTGTCCGATTTCAGGGTTTTCGACCGATTTCAGGGTTTTTCCGCAGACTATAGCATAGGGTATTTGGACGATTTAAGGGCTCCATGTCATTTTTATGGTTTTTCTGTAGGCTCTAGGATTTTAGACTGATTTTAGGTTTTTCGGCTTATTATAGGGTTTTAGGCCGACATTAGGGGTTTCTGATCAACTTTAAGGCTTTTTGCCGATTTCAAGGTTTTCGACCGATTTCAGGGTTTTCTACTGACTATAGTATAGGGTGTTTGTGCGACTTAAGGGCTCAGGGACAATTTTATGGTTATTATAGGGTTTTAGTCCGGCTTTTGGGGCATTTAGACTGAATTTAGGGTTTTCGGCTTATTT
The DNA here is from genome assembly GCA_030819835.1 of Acmispon strigosus. Classification (NCBI taxonomy): domain Eukaryota; kingdom Viridiplantae; phylum Streptophyta; class Magnoliopsida; order Fabales; family Fabaceae; genus Acmispon; species Acmispon strigosus. Next base: position 3,866,591 of record JAUAMA010000005.1, on the reverse strand, counting down.
TATGGTTTTAGGACGACTTTAGGGTTTTCTAATCAACTTTAGGGCTTTTGTCCAATTTCAGGGTTTTCGACCGATTTCTGGGTTTTTCCGCAGACTATAGCATAGGGTATTTGGACGATTTAAGGGCTCTAGGTCATTTTTATGGTTTTTTGTAGACTTTAGGCTTTTAGACTGATTTTAGGGTTTTTTTTGGCTTATTATAGTGTTTTAGGCCGGATTTTGTGCTTTTAGACTGGTTTTAGGGTTTTCGGCTTATTGGAGGGTTTTAGACCGACTTTAGGGTTCTCTAATCAACTTTAGGGCTTTTGGCCGATTTCAAGGTTTTCGGCCGATTTCAGGGTTTTTCCGCTGACTATAGCATAGGGTATTTGGAAGATTTTAGGGCTCCGAGTCATGTTTATGGTTTTTCGGTAGACTCTAGGCTATTAGACTGATTTTGGGGTTTTCGGCTTATTATAGGGTTTTGGGCCGACATTAGTGCTTTTTGATCAACTTTAGGGCTTTTGGCCGATTTCAGGGTTTTCGGCCGATTTCAAGGTTTTTCCGCTGACTATATAGTATAGGGTATTTGGACTATTTAAGGGCTACGAGTCAAAATTTTGTTTTTTGTGTAGACTCTAGGCTTTTAGACTTATTTTAGGGTTTTAGGCTGTTTTTTGGTGCTTTTAGACTGATTTTAGGGTTTTCGGCTTATTATACGATTTTAGGCCGGCTTTATGGCTTTCTGATCAACTTTAGAGGTTTTGGCCGATTTCATGGTTTTCTGCAGATTTCAGAGTATTTTCGCTGATTATAGTATAGGGTATTTGAACGATTTAACAGCTCCGGGTCAATTTTAGGGTTTTTCTGTAGACTATAGGCTTTTAGATAAATTTTAGGCTTTTCGATTTATTATAGGGTTTTAGGCCGGCTTAGGGCTTTGTGATCAACTTTAGGGCTTTTGGCCAATTTCAGGTTTTTCGGTCGATTTCAGGGTTTTTCCGCTGACTATAGTATAGGGTATTTAGATGATTTAAGGGCTCCGAGATAATTTTATAGTTTTTCTGTATACTCTAGGCTTTTAAACTGATTTTAGGGTTTTAGGCAGACTTTAGGGCTTTCTGATCAACTTTATGGGTTTTGGCTGATTTTAGGGTTTTCGGCGAATTTAAGGGTTTTTCCGCAGACTATTGTATAGGATTTTATGACGATTTAAGGGTTCGGGTCAATTTTATAGTTTTTCGGCTTCTGTAGACTGTAGGATTTTCGACTAATTTTAGTGTTTTCAGCTTTTTTACGGTTCTAGGTCGGCTGTAAGGCTTTTAGACTGATTTTAGGGTTTTCGGCTTATTATATAGGGTGCAAGGCCGGCTTTAGGGTATTTGGACGATTTAAGGGCTCCGAGTCATTTTTATGGTTTTTCTATATATTCTAAGCTTTTAGGTTGATTTTAGGGTTTTCGGCTTGTTATAGGGTTTTAGTCCAGCTTTAGGGCTTTCTTATCAACTTTAGGGCTTTTAGCCGATTTCAGGGTGTTTCCGCTGACTATAGTATAGGGTGTTTGGACGATTTAAGGGCTCCAGTTCAATTTTAGGGTTTTTCTGTAGACAGATTTTAGGGTATTCGACTTATTATAGGGTTTTAGGCCAACTTTAGGGCTTTCTGATCAAATTTAGGGCTTTCGTTCGATTTCATGGTTTCCGACCGATTTTTGGTTTTTTCCGCAGACTATAGTATTGGGTATTTGGACTATTTAAGAGCTCCGGGTCAATTTTTTGGTTTTTGTGTAGACTCTAGGCTTTAAGACCGATTTTAGGGTTTTCGGCTTATTATAGGGTTTTAGGCCGATATTTGGTGTTATTACACTGATTTTAAGGTTTTCGGCTTATTGTAGCGTTTCAGGCATGCTTTAGGGTTTTCTGATCAACTTTAGGGCTTTTGGCCTATTTCAGGGTTTTCGGCCGATTTCTGGGTTTTTCCGCTCACTATAGCAAAGGGTATTTGGACGATTTAAGGGCCCCGGGTCATTTTTATGGTTTTATTGTAGACTCTAGGCTTTTAGACTGATTTTAGGGTTTCTGGCTTATTATAGCGTTTTAGGCCGGATTTAGGGCTTTTTGATCAACTTTAGGGCTTTTTGCCGATATTAGGGTTTTCTTCTGATTACAGGGTTATTGCGCTGACTATAGTATAGGGTGTTTGGACGATTTGGGGGCTCCGGGTCATTTTTATGGTTTTTCTTTAGATTCTAGGCTTTTAGGCTGATTTTAGGGTTTTTGGATTATTATAGGGTTTTAGGTCGGCTTTAGGGCTTTCTGATCAACTTCAGGGCTTTTTTGCAATTCCAGGGTTTTCGACCGAATTCAAGGTTTTTCCGTTGACTATAGCATAGGGTGTTTGGACGGTTAAAGGCCTCCGAAACATTTTTATGGTTTTTTTTTGTAGACTCTAGGCTATTAGACTGATTTTAGGGTTTTCGGCTTATTATAGGGGCTTAGGCCAACTTTAGGGCTTTTTGATCAAATTTAGGGATTTTGTCCGATTTCAGGGTTTCCGACCGATTTTTGGGTTTTTCCGCAGACTAAAGTATAGTATTTGGACTATTTAAGGGCCCCGGGTCAATTTTTTAGTTTTTGTGTAGAGTCTAGGCTTTTAGACCGATTTTAGGTTTTTTGGCTAATTATAGGGGTATTTGGACGATTTAAGGGCCCGGGTCATTTTTATGGTTTTATTGTAGACTCTAGGCTTTTAGACTGATTTTAGGGTTTTCGGCTTATTATAGCGCTTTAGGCCGGATTTAGGGCTTTTTGATCAACTTTAGGGCTTTTTGCCGATTTCAGGGTTTTCTTTTAATTACAGGGTTATTGCGCTGACAATAGTATAGAGTGTTTGGACGATTTGGGTGCTCCGGGTCATTTTTATGGTTTTTATGTAGATTCTAGGCTTTTAGGCTGATTTTAGGGTTTTTGGATTATTATAGGGTTTTAGGTTGGCTTTAGGGCTTTCTGATCAACTTTAGGGCTTTTTTGCAAGTCCAGGATTTTCGACCGATTTCAAGGTTTTTCCGTTGACTATAACATAGGGTGTTTGGACGATTAAAGGCCTCCGAAACATTTTTATGGTTTTTTTTGTAGACTCTAGTCTATTAGACTGATTTTAGGGTTTTCGGCTTATTATAGGGTTTTCGGCTTATTCTAGGGTTTTAGGCCAACTTTAGGGCTTTCTGATCAAATTTAGGGTTTTCGTCTGATTTCAGGGTTTCCGACCGATTTTTTGGTTTTTCCGCAGACTATAGGGTATTTGGACTATTTAAGGGCTCCGGGTCAATTTTTTCGTTTTTGTGAAGACTCCAGGCTTTTAGACCGATTTTAGGGTTTTCGGCTTATTATAGGGTTTTAGGCCGATTTTTGGTGTTATTACACTGATTTTAAGGTTTTCGGCTTATTGTAGGGTTTCAGGCATGCTTTAGGGTTTTCTGATCAACTTTAGGCCTTTTAGCCTATTTCAGGGTTTTCGGCCGATTTCTGGGTTTTTCCGCTCACTATAGCATAGGGTATTTGGACGATTTAAGGGCTCCGGGTCATTTTTATGGTTTTACTGTAGACTGTAGGCTTTTAGACTGATTTTAGGGTGTTCGGCTTATTATAGTGTTTTAGGCCGGATTTAGGGCTTTTTGATCAGCTTTAGGGCTTTTGGCCGATTTCAGGGTTTTCTTCTGATTTCAGGGTTTTTGCGCTGACTATAGTATAGGGTGTTTGGACGATTTGGGGGCTCAGGGTCATTTTTATGGTTTTTCGGTAGATTCTAGGCTTTTAGGTTGATTTTAGGGTTTTTGGATTATTATAGGGTTTTAGGTCCTCTTTAGGGCTTTCTGATCAAGTTTAGGGCTTTTGGCCGATTTCAGAGTGTTTCGGCTTATTTTTTTGTTTTTAGCATATTTCAGGGTTTTTCCCCTAACTATAGTATAGGGTAGTAGGATGATTTAAGGGCTCCGGGTCAATTTTATGGTTATTCTGTAGACTATAGGATTTTAGACAGATTTTAGGGTTTTCGGCTTCTTGTAGGGCTTTAGGCCGACTTTAGAGCTTTTAGATTGATTTTAGGGTTTTCTGCTTATTGTAGGGTTTTAGGCCGGATCTAGGGTTTTCTGATCAACTTTAGGGCTTGTTTGCAATTTCAGGGTTTTAGGGCGGCTTTAGGATTTGCTAATCAACTTTTGGGCGGCTTTAGGATTTGCTAATCAACTTTTGGGTTTTCGGCCGATTTCAGGGTTTTTCCGCAGAATATAGTATTGTCTTTTTGGACGATTTATGGGCTCCGGGTCAATTTTATTGTTTTTCTGTAGACTCGAGGCTTTTAGATTGATTTAAACGTTTTCGCCATATTTTAGGGTTTTAGGCCAGATTAAGGGCTTTTAGACTGATTTTAAGGTTTTCGGCTTATTATAGGGTTTTAGGGCAGCTTTAGTGTTTTCTGATCAACTTTAGGGCTTTTGGCTGATTTCAGGGTTTTTCCGCTGACTATATAATATAGGATATTTGGACTATTTAAGTGCTCCGGGTCAATTTTTTGGATTTTGTGTAGATTGTAGGGTTTTAAACTGATTTTAGGGTATTCGGCTTCTTATAGGGTTTTAGGCCGCCTTTTGGTGCTTTTAGACTGATTTTAGGGTTTTCGGCTTATTGTAGGGTTTTAGGCCGGCTTAAGGGTTTTCTTATCAACTTTAGGGCTTTTGGCCGATTTCAGGGTTTCCGGCCGATATGAAGGTTTTTCCACTGAGTATAGTATAGGGTATTTGTACTATTTAAGGGCTCCTGGTCAATTTTTTGGAATTTGTGTAGACTCTAGGATTTTAGACTTATTTTAGGGTATTCGTCTTATTATAGGGTTTTAGGACGGCTTTTGGTGCTTTTGGTGCATAGGTTATTTGGACGATTTAAGGGCTTTGGGTCATTTTATGGTTTTTCTATAGACTATAGGTAATTTGACTTATTTTAGGGTTTTCGACATAATATAGGGTTTTAGGCCGGCTTTAGGGTTTTCTGAACAACTTTAGGTCTTTTGGCTGATTTCATGGTTTTTCCGCTAGTTATAGTATAGGGTATTTGGAAGATTTATGGGCTCCGGGTCAAGTTTATGGTTTTTCTATAAACTCTAGGCTTTTAGACTGATTTTATGGTTTACGGCTTATGTAGGATTTTAGGCTTACTTTAGGGCTTTCTGATCAATTTTAGGTCTTCTGGCTAATTTTAGGGTTTTCGGCCGATTTTGGGGTTTTTCCGCTAACTATAGTATAGGGTATTTAGATGATTTAAGGGCTCCGAGTTAATTTTATGGTTTTACTGTAGACTCTAGGCTTTTAGTCTGATTTTATGTTTTTCGGCTTTTTAAAGGATTTTAGGCCGACTTTAGGGCTTTTGGATGATTTAAGGGTTTCTCCGCTAACTATTGTATAGGGTATTAGAACTTTTTAATGTCTCCGGTGCAATTTTATGGTTTTTCTGTAGACTCTTGGCTTTTAGACTGATTTTAGTGTTTTCGGCTTTTTTAGGGTTCTAGGCCGGCTTTAGGGCTTTTAGACTGATTTTAGGGTTTTCGGCTTATTATATGGTTTAAGTCCGGCTTTAGGGTTTTTGGATCAACTTTAGGGCTATTTGACAATTTCAGGGTTTTCGAACGATTTCTGGGTTTTTCCGCTGACTATAGCATAGGGTATTTGGATGATTTAAGGGCTTCGGGTCATTTTATGGTTTTTCTGTAGATTCTAGGCTTTTAGGATGATTTTAAGGTTTTCGACTTATTATAGGGTTTTAGGCCGATTTTTGGTGCTTTTAGACCGATTTCAGGGTCTTTTAGCTGACTATAGTATACGGTTTTTGGACGTTTTAAGGGCTTTAGGTCAATTTTATGATTTTTCGGTAAACTCTAGGCTTTTAGACTAATTTTAGGGTTTTCCTCTTATTTTAGGGTTTGAGGCCAGCTTAAGGGATTTTAGACTGATTTTAGGGTTTTCTAATCAACTTTAGGGCTTTTTTTCGATTTCAAGGTTTTCAACCGATTTCAGGGTTTTTCCGTTGACTATAGTATAGGGTATTTTGACAATTTAGGGGCTCCGAGACAATTTTATGGTTTTTCTGTAGACACTAGGCTTTTAGAATGATTTTAGGGTTTTGGCTTATTATAGGGTACTTGGATGATTTAAGGGCTCCAGGTCATTTTTATGATTTTTCATTAGACTTTAGGCTTTTAGACTGATTTTAGGGTTTTCGGCTTATTAAAGGGTTTCAGGCCGGCTTTAAGGGTTTCTGATCAACTTTGGGGCTTTTGGCCGATTTAAGGGTTTTTCCGCAGACTATAGTACAGGGTATTTGGACTATTTAAGGGCTCCGGGTCAATTTTTTGGTTTTTGTGTAGACTCTAGGCTTTTAGACCGTTTTCGGCTTATTATAGGGTTTTAGGCCGATTTTTGCTGTTTTTAGACTGATTCTAAGGTTTTTGGCTTATTGTAGGGTTTCAGGCATGCTTTAGGTTTTCTGATCAACATTAGGGCTTTTGGCCTATTTAAGGGTTTTCGGCCGATTTCAGGGTTTTTCCGCTAACTATAGCATAGGGTATTTGGACGATTTAAGGGCTCCTGGTCATTTTTAGGGTTTTGCTGTAGACTCTAGGCTTTTAGACTGATTTTAGGGTTTTCATCTTATTATAGCGTTTTAGGCCGGATTTAGGGCTTTTTGATCAACTTTAGGGTTTTCTTCCGATTTCAGGGGTTTTGCGCTGACTATAGTATAGGGTGTTTGGACGACTTGGGGGCTCCCGGACAATTTTATGGTTTTTCTGTAGACTCTAGGCTCTTAGACTAATTGTAGGGTTTTCGGCTTATTATAGGGTTTTAGGTCGGCTTTAGGGTTTGCTACTCAACTTTTGGGTTTTCGGCCGATTTCAAGGTTTTTACGCAGACTATATAGTATAGTCTTTCTGGACGATTTAAGGGCTAATGGTCAATTTTATAGTTTTTTTGTAGACTCTAGGCTTTTTGACTGATTTAAGGGTTTTCGCCCAATTTTAAGGTTTAGGCTGGATTTAGGGCTTTTGGCCAATTTCAGGGTTTGTCCGTAGACTATAGCATAGGGTATTTGACGATTTAAGGGCTCCGGGTAATTTTTATGGTTTTTCTGTAGATTCTACGCTTTTAGACTGATTTTAGTGTTTTTTGGCTTATTATAGTGTTTTAGGCGGGCTTTTGGGCTTTTAGGCTGATTTTAAGGTTTTCGGCTTGTTGTAGGGTTTTAGGCTGGCTTTAGGGTTTTCTAATCAACTTTAGGGCTTTTGGCCGATTTTGGGGTTTTTCCGTTGACTATAGCATGGGGTATTTGGACGATTTAAGGGCTCCGAATCATTTTTATGGTTTTTCTGTAGATTCTAGGCTTTTAAGCTGATTTTTGGGTTTTCGGCTTATTATACGGTTTTAGGCCGTTTTTAGGTGCTTTTAGACTGATTTTAGGTTTTTCGGCTTATTGTAGGGTTTTATGCCAGCTTTAGGGTTTTCTGATCAACTTCAGGGCTTTTAGCCGATTTCAGGGTTTCCGGCCGATTTCAGGGTTTTTCCGCAGACTATAGCATAGGGTATTTGGACGATTTAATGGCTCCGGGTCATTTTTATGGTTATACTGTTAACTCTAGGCCTTTAGACTGATTTTAGGGTTTTCGGCTTATTATAGGGTTTTATGTCGATTTTTGGTGCTTTTAGACGGATTTTAGGGTTTTCGGCCGATTTCAAGGTTTTTCCGCTCACTATAGCATAGGGTATTTGGATGATTTAAGGGTTTTAGACCTTAGGGTTTTCTAATCAACTTTTGGGTTTTCGGCCAATTGTAGGGTTTTTCCGCAGACGTTAATATAGTCTTTTTGGACGATATAAGGGCTCCGGGTAAATTTATGGTTTTTTTTTAAACTCTAGGCTTTTAAACTGATTTTAGGGTTTTCACCCTATTTTAGGGTTTTAGGCTGGATTTAGGGCTTTTAGACTGATTTTAGGTTTTTCAGCTTATTATAGGGTTTTAGGCTGGCTTTAGGGTTTTCTCATCAACTTTAGGGCTTTTTGTCGATTTTAGGGTTTTAGAACGATTTTAGGGTTTTTTCGCAGACTATAGCATAGGGTATTTGACGATTTAAGGGCTCAGGGTCATTTTTATGGTTTATCTGTAGTCTCTAGGCTATTAGACTGATTTTAGGGTTTTTTGGTTTATTATAGGGTTTTGGGCCGGTTTTGGGCTTTTAGACTGATTTTAGGGTTTTCGGCTTATTGTAGGGTATTAGGCCGACTTTAGGGTTTTCTAGTCAACTTTTGGGCTTTTGTCTGATTTCAGGGTTTTTCTGCAGACTATAGCAAAGCGTATTTGGATGATTTAAGGGCTCCGAGTCAGTTTTATGGTTTTTTTGTAGACTCTACGCTATTAGACTAATTTTAGGGTTTTCGGCTTATTATAGGGTTTAAGGCCGGCTTAAGGGTTTTTGGACCAACTTTAGGGTTATTTGTCAATTTTAGGGTTTTCAGACGATTTCTGGGTTTTCCGCTGACTATAGCATAGGGTATTTGGATGATTTAAAGGCTTCGGGTCATTTTATGGTTTTTCGGTAGATTCTAGGCTTTTAGGCTAATTTTAGGGTTTTCGGCTTATTATAGGGTTTTAGGCCGATTTTTGGTGCTTTTAGACTGATTTTATGTTTTTCGGCTTATTGTAGCGTTTTATGCCAGCTTTAGTGTTTTCTGATCAACTTCAGGGCTTTTGGCCGATTTCAGGGTTTTCGACCTATTTCAGGTTTTTCCGCATACTATAGCATATAGTATTTGGACGATTTAAGGGCTCCGGGTCAATTTTAGGGTTTTCTGTATATTCTAGGCTTTTAGACTAATTTTAGGGTTTTCGATTTATTATACGGTTTTAGGCCGGCTTTAGGGCTTTCTGATCAACTTTAGGGCTTTCGTCCGATTTCAAGGTTTCCGACCGATTTCAGGGTTTTTCCATAGACTATGGTATGGGGTATTTGGACTATTAATGGGCTCCCGGTCAATTTTTTGGTTGTTGTGTAGACTCTAGGCTTTTATACCGATTTTAGGGTTTTCGGCTTATTATAGGGTTTTAGGCCGATTTTTGGTGCTTTTAGACTGAATTTAGGGTTTTCGGCTTATTGTAGGGTTTCGGGAATGCATTAGGGTTTTCTGATCAACTTTAGAGTTTTTGGCCTATTTTAGGGTTTTCGGTCGATTTCAGGGTTTTTCCGCTCACTATAGCGGGTATTTGGACGATTTAAAGGCTACGGGTCATTTTTATGGTTTTTCTGTAGACTCTAGGCTTTTAGATTGATTTTAGGGTTTTCGGCATATTATAGGGTTTTAGGCCGGCTTTAGGGCTTTTGACCGATTTCAGGGTTTTTCCGCTGCCTATAGTATTGGGTGTTTGGACGATTTAAGGGCTCCGAATATTTTATGGTTTTTCGGTATACTCTAGGCTCTTAGACTAGTTTTAGGATTTTCGGCTTATTATAGGATTTTTGGCCGACTTTCGGGTTTTCTAATCAACTTTTGAGTTTTCGGCCAATTACAGGGTTTTTCCGCATACGTTAATATAGTCTTTTTGGACGATTTAGGCTCTGGATAAATTTTATGGTTTTTCTGTAGACTCTAGGCTTTTAAACTGATTTTAGGGTTTTCGCCCTATTTTAGGGTTTTATGCCGGATTTAGGGTTTTCGGCTTATTATAGGGTTTTCTAATCAACTTTAGGGCTTTTGGCCGATAATTGGGTTTTCGACAGATTTTAGGGTTTTTACATAGACTATATAGCATAGGGTATTTGACGATTTAATGGCTCCGAGTCATTTTTATGGTTTATCTGTAGACTCTAGGCCTTTAGACTTATTTTAGGGTTTTTTGGCTTATTATAGGGTTTTGGGCCGGCTTTCGGGTTTTCTAATCAAGTTTAGGGCTTTAGGCCGATTTCAGGGTTTTCGTTCGTTTTCAGGGTTTTTCGGCTGACTGTAGCATAGGGTATTTGGACGATTTAAGGGCTCCAAGTCATTTTTATGGTTTTTTTGTAGACTCTAAGCTATTAGACTGATTTTAGGGTTTTCGGCTTATTATAGGGTTTAAGGCCGGCTATAGGGTTTAAGGATCAACTTTAGGGCTATTTGACAATTTCAGGGTTGCGAACGATTTCTGGGTTTTTCTGCTGACTATATAGCATAGGGTATATGGATGATTTAAGGGCTTCGAGTCATTTTAGTGTTTTTCTGTAGATTCTAGGCATTTAGGCTGATTTTAGGGTTTTCGGCTTATTATAGGTTTTAGGCTGATTTTTTGTGCTTTTAGACTGATTTTAGGGTTTTCGGCTTATTATAGGGTTTTAGGCTGATTTTTTGTGCTTTTATACTGATTTTAGGGTTTTCGGCTTATTATAGGGTTTTAGGCTGATTTTTGGTGCTTTTAGACTGATTTTACGGTTTTCGGCTTATTGTAGGGTTTTATGTCAGCTTTAGGGTTTTCTGATCAACTTCAGGGCTTTTGGCCGATTTCAGGGTTTTCCGCAGACTATAGCATAGTGTATTTGGATGATTTAAGGGCTCCGGGTCAATTTTAGGGTTTTTTTGTAGACTCTAGGCTTTTAGACTAATTTTAGGGTTTTCGATTTATTATACGGTTTTAGGCCAGCTTTAGAGCTTTCTGATCAACTTTAGGGCTTTCGTTTGATTTCAGGGTTTCCGACCGATTTCAGGGTTTTTCCGCAGACTATAGTATAGGGTATTTGGACTATTCAAGGGCTCCGGGTCAATTTTTTTGTTTTTGTGTAGACTTTAGGCTTTTAGACCGATTTTAGGGTTTTCGGCTTATTATAGGGTATAGGGTTTTATGCCGATTTTTGGTACTTTTAGACTTATTTTGGGTTTTTCAGATTATTGTAGGGTTTCAGGCATACTTTAGAGTTTTCAGATCAACTTTAGGGCTTTTGGCCTATTTTAGGATTTTCGGTCGATTTTTCAGGGTTTTTCCGCTCACAATAGTATAGGGTATTAGGACGATTTAAGGGTTCCTGGTCATTTGTATGGTTTTTCTGAAGACTCTAGGCTTTATGACTGATTTTAGGGTTTTCGGCTTATTATAGGGTTTTAGGCCGGCTTTAGGGCTTTTGGCTGATTTCAGGGTTTTTTCGCTGCCTATAGTATTGGGTGTTTGGACGATTTAAGGGCTCCGGGTCATTTTTAAGGTTTTTCTGTAGACTTTAGGCTTTTAGACTGATTTTAGGGTTTTCGGCTTATAATAGGGTTTTAGCCCAGCTTTAGGGCTTTCTGATCAACTTTAGGGCTTTTAGAAGATTTCAGGGTTTTTCCGTAGACTATATAGTATAGGGTATTTGGACAGTTTAAGGGCTCCGGGTCAATTTTTTTTTGTAGACACTAGTTTTTTAGACCAATTTTAAGGCTTTCGGCTTATTATAGGGTTTTAGGTCTATTTTTGGTGCATTTAGACTGATTTTAGGGTTTTTCGGCTTATTGTGGGGTTTCATGCCAGCTTTAGGGTTTTCTGATCAACTTTTGGGCTTTTGGCCGATTTCAAGGTTTTCTACCGATTTCAGGGTTTTTCTACTCACTATAGCATAGGGTATTTGGACGATTTAAGGGCTCCAAGTCATTTTTATGGTTTTTCTGCAGACTCTAGGCTTTTAGACTGATTTTAGGGTTTTCGGCTTATTATATGGTTTTAGGCTGGATGTAGGGCTTTTTGATCAACTTTAGGGCTTTTGGCCAATTTCAGGGTTTTCTGTCGATTTCAGGGTTTTTGCGCTGATTATAGTATAGGGCGTTTGGACGATTTGGGGGCTTCGGGCCCATTTTATGGTTTTTCTGTAGACTCTAGGCTCTTAGACTAATTTTAGGGTTTTCGGGTTATTATAGGGTTTTAGGTTGGCTTTAGGGTTTGCTAATCAACTTTTGGGTTTTAGGCCGGATTAAGGGCTTTTAGACTGATTTTTAGGTTTTCGGCTTATTATAGGGTTTTAGGCCGGCTTTAGGGTTTTCTGATCAACTTTATTGCTTTTGGACGATTTCACGGTTTTTCCGCTGACTATAGTATAGGGTATTTGGACTATTTATGTGCTCCGGGTAAATTTTTTGATTTTTGTGTAGACTGTAGGCTTTTAGACTGATTTTAGGGTATTCGGCTTATTATAGGGTCTTAGGCCGGCTTTTGGTGATTTTAGAATGATTTTAGGGTTTTCGGCTTATTGTAGGGTTTTATGCCGGCTTAAAGGTTTTTTTTTTATCAACTTAGGGCTTTTAGCCGGTTTCAGGGTTTCCGGACGATTTCAGGGTTTCCGGCTTATATCAAGGTTTTTCCGCTGACTATATAGTATAGGATATTTGGACTATTTAAGGGCTTCGGGTCAAATTTTTGGATTTTGTGTAGACTCTAGGCTTTTAGACCGATTTTTGGTGCTTTTAGGCTTATTTTAGGAATTTCGGCCGATTTCTGGGTTTTTCCGCTGACTATAGCATAGGGTATTTGGACGATTTAAGGGCTCCGAGTCATGTTTATGATTTTTCGGTAGACTCTAGGCTATTAGACTGATTTTAGGGTTTTCGGCTTATTATAGGGTTTTAGGCCGGCTTTAGGGCTTTTTGATAAACTTTAGGGCTTATGGCCGATTTCAGGTTTTCCGGCCGATTTCAGGGTATTTCCGCTGACTATATAGTGTAAGGTATTTGGACTATTTAAGGGCTACAAGTCAATTTTTTGGTTTTTCTGTAGACTCTAGGCTTTTAGACTGATTTTAGGGTTTTTGGCTTATTATAGGGTTTTGGGCCGATTTTTGGTGCTTTTAAACTGACTTTAGGGTTTTCGGCTTATTGTAGGGTTTTATGCCAGCTTTAGGGTTTTCTGACCAACTATAGGGCTTTTGGCCGATTTCAGGGTTTTCGACCAATTTCAAGGTTTTTCCGCAGATTACAGCATAGGGTATTTGGTTGATTTAAGGGCTCAGGGTCATTTTTATGGTTTTTCTGTAGACTCTAGGCTTTTAGACTGATTTTAGGGTTTTCGGCTTATAATAGGGTTTTAGGCTGGCTTTAGGGCTTTCTGATCAACTTTAGGGCTTTTAGCCGATTTCAGGGTTTTTCCGCAGACTATATAGTATAGGGTATTTGGACTACGTAAGGGCTCCGGGTCAAATTTTTTCTTTTTGTGTGGACACTAGTTTTTAAGACCCATTTTAGGGTTTTCGGCTTATTATAGGGTTTTAGGCCGATTTTTTGTGCTTTTAGACTGATTTTAGGGTTTTCGGCTTATTGTAGGGTTTCATGCTAGCTTTAGGGTTTTCTGATCAACTTTTGGGCTTTTGGCCGATTTCAGGGTTTTCTACCGATTTCAGGGTTTTTTTGCTCACTATAGCATAGGGTATTTGGACAATTTAAGGGCTCCGAGTCATTTTTATGGTTTTTCTGCAGACTCTAGGCTTTTCGATTGATTTTAGGGTTTTCGGCTTATTATATGGATTTAGGCTGGATTTAGGGCTTTTTGATCAACTTTAGGGCTTTTGGCCAATTTCAGGGTTTTCTGCCGATTTCACAGTTTTTGCGCTGACTATAGTATTAGGTGTTTGGACGATTTGGGGGCTTTGGGTCCATTTTATGGTTTTTCTGTAGACTCTAGGCTCTTAGACTAATTTTAGGGTTTTCGGCTTATTATAGGGTTTCAGGTTGGCTTTAGGGTTTGCAAATCAACTTTTGGGTTTTAGGCCGGCTTTAGGGTTTCATGATCAATTTTATTGCTTTTGGCCGATTTCAGGGTTTTTCCGCTGACTATAGGGTATTTGGACTATTTAAGTGCTCCGTGGAAATTTTTTGGTTTTTGTGTAGACTGTAGGCTTTTAGACTGATTTTAGGGTATTCGGCTTATTATAGGGTTTTAGGCTGGCTTTTGGTGATTTTAGACTGATTTTAGGGTTTTCGGCTTATTTTAGGGTTTTAAGCCTGCTTAAAGGTTTTTTGATCAACTTAGGGCTTTTAGCCGATTCCAGGGTTTCCGGCCGATATCATGGTTTATCCGCTGACTATAGTATAGGGTATTTGGACTATTTAAGGGCTCCGGGTCAATTTTTTGGATTTTGTGTAGACTCTTTTAGACCGATTTTAGGGTTTTCGGCTTATTATAGGGTTTTAAGCCGATTTTTGGTGCTTTCAGGCTGATTTTAGGGTTTTCAGCCGATTTCAGGGTTTTTTCGCTGACTATAGCATAAGGTATTTGGACGATTTAAGGGCTCCGAGTCATGTTTATGATTTTTCGGTAGACTCTAGGCTATTAGACCAATTTTAGGGTTTTTGGCTTATTATAGGGTTTTAGGCCGGCTTTGGGACATTTTGATAAACTTTTGGGCTTTTTGTCAATTTCAGCATTTTCAGCCGATTTCAAGGTTTTTCCGCTGACTATAATATAGGGTGTTTGGCTGATTTCCAGGTTTTCGGCCGATTTCAAGGTATTTCTGCTGATTAGTATATGGTATTAGGACGTTTTAAGGGCTCCGGGTCAATTTTATGGTTTTTCGGTAGACTCTAGGCTTTTAGACTGATTTTAGTGATTTCGGCTTTTTTAGGGTTCTAGGTCGGCGCTAGTGCTTATAGACTGATTTTAGGGTTTTCGGCTCATAATAGGGTTCAAGGCCGGCTTTAGGGTATTTGGACGATTTAAGGGTTCTGGGTCATTTTTATGGTTTTTCGGTAAACTCTAGGCTTTTAGACTGATTTTACTTTTTTCGGCTTATTTTGGGGTTTGAGGCCGGCTTAAGGGCTTTCAGACTGATTTTACTGTTTTCGGCTTATTATAGGGTTTTAGGCCGACTTTAGTGTTTTCTGATCAACTTTAGGACTTTTTGCTGATTACAGGGTTTTCGACCAATTTCAGGGTTTTTCCGCTGACTACAGTATACAGTATTTTGACGATTTAAGCGCTCCGGGACAATTTTATGGTTTTTCTGAAGACACTAGGCTTTTAGAATAATTTTAGGATTTTCGGCTTATTATAGGGTTTTAGGCCGTCTTTTGGGGCTTGTAGACTGATTTTAGGGTTTTCGGCTTATTGTAGGGTTTTACCACGACTTTAGGGTTTTCTAATCAACTTTCGGGCTTTTGGACGATTTAAGGGCTCCGGGTCAATTTTATGGTTTTTCTGTAGACTCTAGGCTTTTAGACTGATTTTAGTGTGATGGGCTTTTTTAGGGTTCTAGGTCGGCTGTAGGGCGTTTAGACTGATTTTAGGGTTTTTGGCTTATTGTAGGGTTTTAGCACGACTTTAGGGTTTTCTAATCAACTTTAGGGCTTTTGGCCGATTTCAGAGTTTTCTACCGATTTCAGGGTTTTTCCGCAGACTATAGCATAGGGTATTTGACGATTTAAGGGTTCCGGGTCATTTTTATGGTTTTTCAGTAGACTCTAGGCTATTAGACTGATTTTAGGGTTTTTGGCTTATTATAGGGTTTTAGGTCGGATTAAGGGTTTTTTGACAAACTTAGGGCTTTTGACCGATTTCAGGGTTTTCGGCCGATTTCAGGGTTTTTCCGCTGACTATAGTTTAGGGTATTTAGGCTTTTCAGATTATTTTAGGGTTTGAGGCCGGTTGAAGGGCTTTTAGACTGATTTTAGTGTTTTCGGCTTATTATAAGGTTTTAGGCTGACTTTAGGGTTTTCTGATCAACTTTAGGACTTTTTTCGAATTACAGGGTTTTTGACCGATTTCAAGGTTTTTCCGCTGACAATAGCATAGGGTATTTGGACGATTTAAGGGCTCCGGGACATTTTTATGGTTTTTCCGTAGACTCTAGGTGTAGGGTTTTCGGCTATTTCAGGGTTTTTCGCTGACTATTGTATAGGGTATTAGGACGATTTAAGGGCTCCGCGTCAATTTTATGGTTTTTCTGTAGACTCTTGGCTTTTAGACTAATTTTAGTGTTTTCATCTTTTTTGGGGTTCTAGGCCGGCTGTAGGGCTTTTAGACTGATTTTAGGGTTTTCGGCTTATTATAGGGTTCAAGGCCGGCTTTAGGGTATTTTTATGATTTAAGGGCTCCGAGTCATTTTTATGGATTTTCTGTAGATTCTAGGCTTTTAGGATGATTTTAGGGTTTTCGGCTTATTATAGGGTTTTAGGCCAGCTTTGGGACTTTCAGATTAAATTTAGGGCTTTAGTCCGATTTCAAGGTTTTCGGCCGATTTCAGGGTTTTCGACATATTTCAGGGTTTTTCTGCTAACTATAGTATAGGGTATTTGGACGATTTAAGGGCTCCAGGTGAATTTTATGGTTTTTCGGTAGACTCTAGACTTTTAGAATGATTTTCAGGTTTTCGGCTTCTTATAGGGTTTTAGGCCGGCTTTAGCGCTTTTAGACTGATTTTAGGGTTTTCGGCTTATGGTAGGGTTTTAGGCCGGCTTTTGGGTTTTCAGATCTACTTTATGGATTTTGGACGATTTTAGACTTTTTGGCCGATTTCAGGGTTTTTTCGCTGACTGTATAGGGTATTTTGACAATTTAAGGGCTCTGTGACAATTTTAGGGTTTTTTTGGCTTATCATTCGGTTTTAGGCCGGCTTTTGGGGCTTTTAGATTGGTTTTAGGTTTTTCTGCTAATTGGACGGTTTTAGGACGACTTTTGGGCTTTTTGATCAACTTTAGGGCTTTTCGCCGATTTAAGGGTTTCCGGCCGATTTCAGGTTTTGTCCGCATACTATATAGTATAGGGTATTTGGACTATATAAGGGCTCTGGGTCAATTTTTTGGTTTTTGTGTAGACTCTAGGCTTTTAGACTGAGTTTAGGGTTTTCGGCTTATTGTAGGGTTTTAGGCCAGCTTTAGGGTAAAAGCCAAAAGTCTGCAGAAAAACCATAAAAATGACTCGGAGCCCTTAAATCGCCCAAATACCCTATGCTATAGTGAGCGGAAAAACTCTGAAATCGGCAGAAAACCCTGAAATCGGCCAAAAGCACAAAAGTTGATTAGAAAACCCTAAAGCTGGCCTAAAACCCAACAATAAGCCGAAAACCCTAAAATCAGTCTAAAAGCACAATAAATCGGCCTAAAACCCAATAATAAGCCGAAAACCCTAAAATCGGGCTAAAAACTAGTGTCTACACAAAAACAAAAAAATTTACCCAGAGCCCTTAAATAGTCCAAATACCCTATGTGTGTGGAAAAACCCTGAAATCGGCTTAAAGCCCTAAAGTTGATCAGAAAGCCCGAAAGCCGGTCTAAAACCCTAAAATAAGTCTAAAAGCCTAGAGTCTACAGATAAACCATAAAAATGACCCGGAGCCCTTAAATCTTCCAAATACCCTAAGCTATAGTCTGCGGAAAAACCCTGGAATTGGCCGAAAACCCTGAAATCAGTCTAAAAGCCCTAAAGCCGGCCTAAAACCCTATAATAAGCCAAAAAAACCCTAAAATTAGTCTAAAAGCCAAGAGTCTACCGAAAAACCATAAAATTTACCCAGAGCCCTTAAATCGTCCAAAAAGACTATATTATAGTCTGCAGAAAAATCCTGCAAATAGCCGAAAACCCAAAAGTTAATTAGAAAACCCAAAAGCCGGCCAAAAATCCTATAATAAGCCAAAAATCCTAAAATTAGTCTAAGAGCCTAGAGTCTATAGAAAAACCATAAAATTGACCCGGAGCCCTTAAATCGTCCAAACACCCTATACTATAGGCAGCACAAAAACCCTAAAATCAGCCAATAGCCATAAAGTTGATCTGAAAGCCCTAAAGCCGGCCTAAAACCCTATAATAAAACGAAAACCCTAAAATAAGTCTAAAAGCCTATAGAGACTACAGAAAAACCATAAAAATGACCTAGAGCCCTTAAATCGTCCAAATACCCTATGTTATAGTCTGCGGAAAAACCCTGAAATCGGCCTAAAAACCTAGAACCTACAGAAAAACCATAAAGTGACCCGAAGCCCTTAAATCATCCAAATACCCTATGCTATAGTCAGTGGAAAAACCCAGCAGTCGTCCGAAAACCCAGAAATTGTCAAATAGCCCTACAGTTGATCCAAAAACCCTAAAGCCGGCCTTAAACCCTATAATAAGCCGAAAACCCTAAAATCAGTCAAAAAGCCCTTAAGCCGGCCTAGAACCCTAAAAAACCCGAAAACACTAAAATAAGTCTAAAAGCCTAGAGTCTACAGAAAAACCATAAAATTGACTCGGAGACATTAAATCGTTATAATACCCTATACAATAGTCAGCGGAAAACCCCCGAAATCGTCCGAAAACCCTAAAATTAGCCAAAAGCCCTAAAGTTGATCAGAAATCCCTAAATTAAGCCTAAATCCCTACATAAGCCATAAATCGTAAAATCAGTCTAAAAGCCTAGAGTCTATAGAATAACCATAAACTTGACCCGGAGCCCTTAAATCTTCTAAATACCCTTTACTATAACTAGCGGAAAAACCCTGAAGTCGGCCGAAACCCTGAAATCGGCCAAACGCCCTAAAGTTGATCAGAAAACACTAAAGCCGGCCTAAAATCCTATATTAAGTCGAAAACCCTAAAATCAGTCTAGTTGCCTATAGTCTACAGAAAAACCATATAATGACCCAAAGCCCTTAAATCGTCCAAATACCCTATGCTATAATCAGTGGAAAAACCTAAAATATGCCAAAAACCCTAAAATCAGTCTAAAAGCACCAAAAGCCGTCCTAAAACTCTATAACAAGCCGAATACCCTAAAATCAGTCTAAAAGCCTAGAGTCTACACAAAATCCAAAAAATTGACCCAGAGCCCTTAAATAGTCCAAATACCCTATACTATAGTCAGCGGAAAACCCTCGAAATCGTCCGAAAACCCTAAAATTAGCCAAAAGCCCTAAAGTTGATCAGAAATCCCTAAATTAAGCCTAAATCCCTACATAAGCCATAAACCGTAAAATCAGTCTAAAAGCCTAGAGTCTATAGGAAAACCATAAACTTGACCCGGAGCCCTTAAATCTTCCAAATACCCTTTACTATAACTAGCGGAAAAACCCTGAAGTCGGCCGAAACCCTAAAATCGGCCAAACGCCCTAAAGTTGATCAAAAAACCCTAAAGCCGGCCTCAAATCCTATATTAAGTCGAAAACCCTAAAATCAGTCTAGTTGCCCATAGTCTACAGAAAAACCATAAAATGACCCAAAGCCCTTAAATCGTCCAAATACCCTATGCTATAGTCAGTGGAAAAACCTGAAATATGCCAAAAACCCTAAAATCAGTATAAAAGCACCAAAAGCCGTCCTAAAACTCTATAACAAGCCTAATACCCTAAAATCAGTCTAAAAGCCTAGAATCTACAAAAAATCCAAAAAATTGACCCGGAGCCCTTAAATAGTCCAAATACCCTATACTATAGTCAGCGGAAAAACCTTGATATCGGCCGGAATTCTGAAATCGGTCAAAAGCCTTAAACTTGATTAAAAAACCCTTAAGCCGGCTTAAAACCCTACGAAAACCCTAAAATTAGTCTAAGAGCGTAGAGTCTACAGAAAAACCATAAAATTGACCTAGAGCCCCCAAATCTTCCAAACACCCTATACTTTAGTCAGCGCAAAAACCATGAAATCGGCAGAAAACCTTAAAATCGGCCAAAAGCCCTAAAGTTGATCAAAAAGCTCTAAATTCAGCCTAAAACCCTATAATAAGCCGAGAACCATAAAATAAGTCTAAAAGCCTAGAATCTACAGAAAAACCATTAAAATGACTCGGAGCCCTTAAATCATCAAATTACACTAAAGCCGGCCTTGAACCCTATAATAAGCCGAAAACCCTAAAATCAGTCTAAAAGCCCTACAGCCGGCCTGATACCCCAAAAAAGATGAAAACAATAAAATTAGTCTAAAAGCCTAGAGTCTACAGAAAAACCACAAAATTGACCCGAAGCCCTTAAATCATCCTAATACCCTATACAATAGTCAGCGGAAAAACCCTGAAATTAGCCGAAAACCCTACAATCAGCCAAAACCCGTAAAGTTGATCATATTGCCCTAATGTCGGCCTAAAACCCTTCAATAAGCTGAAAACCCTAAAATCAGTCTAAAAGATCCAAAAGCCGTCCTCTAACCCTAAAATAAGCCGAATACCCTAAAAATAGTCTAAAAGTCTAGAGTCTACACAAAATCCAAAAAACTTACCCGGAGCCCTTAAATAGTTCAAATACCCTAAACTATAGTCAGCGGAAAAACCTTGATATCGGCTGGAAACCCTGAAATCAGCCAAAAGCCCTAAAGTTGATAAGAAAACCCTTAAGCCGGCCTAAAACCCTACAATAAGCCGAAAACCCTAAAATCAGTCTAAAAGCACCAAAAGCCAGCCTAAAACCCTATAATAAGTCGAATACCCTAAAATCAGTCTAAAAGCCTACAGTCTACACAAAAACCAAAAAATTGACCCGGAACACTTAATTAGTCCAAATACCCTGAAATCGGTCAAAAGCCCTAAAGTTGATCAAAAAACCCTTAATCCGGCCTACAACCCTATAATAAGCCGAAAACCCTAAAATCAGTCTAATAGCCTAGAGTCTACTGAAAAACCAAAAAAATGACCCGGAACCCTTAAATCGTCAAATACCTTATGCTATATAGTCTGCGGAAAAACCATGAAATCGGTCCAAAAAACTCTGAAATCGGCCAAAAGCCCTAAAGTTGATTAGAAAACACTAAAGTCGTGCTAAAACCCTACAATAAGCCGAAAACCCTAAAATCAGTCTAAACGTCCTACAACTTACCTAAATCACTTAAAAAGCCCATAACACTAAAATCAGTCTAAAAGCCTAGAGTCTACAGAAAAACCATAAAATTGACCCGGAGCCCTTAAATCGTCCAAAAGCCCTAAAGTTGATTAGAAAACCCTAAAGTCGTCCTAAAACCCTACAATAAGCCGAAAACCCTAAAATAAGTCTACAAGCCCCAAAAGCCGGCCTAAAACCCTATAATAAGCCGAAAACCCTAAAATTATTCTAAAAGCCTAGTGTCTTAAAAAAAACCATAAAATTGTCCCGGAGCCCTTAAATTGTCAAAATACTGTATACTATAGTCAGCAGAAAGACCCTGAAATCGGTCAAAATCCCTGAAATCAGCAAAAAGCCCTAAAGTTGATCAGAAAACACTAAAGTCGGCCTAAAACCCTATTATAAGTCGAAAACACTAAAATCAGTCTAAAAGCCCTTAAGCCAGCCTCAAACCCTAAAATAAGCCGAAAAACCTAAAATCATTCTAAAAGCCTAGAGTTTACCGAAAAACCATAAAAATGACCCGGAGCCCTTAAATCATCCAAATACCCTAAAGCCGGCCTTGAACCCTATTATGAGCCGAAAACCATAAAATCAGTCTAAAAGCAATAGTGCCAACCTAGAACCCTAAAAAAGCCGAAATCACAAAAATCAGTCTAAAAGCCTAGAGTCCACAGAAAAAGCATAAAATTGACCCGGAGCCCTTAAATCGTCCTAATACCCTATACTATAATCAGCGGAAAAACCTTGATATCCAGCCTAAAACCCTAAAGTTGATTAGCAAACCCTAAAGCCAACCTAAAACCCTATAATAAGCCGAAAACCCTAAAATTAGCCTAAGAGCCTAGAGTCTACAGAAAAAGCATAAAATGGACCCAAAGCCCCCAAATCGTCCAAACACCCTATACTATATAGTCAGCGCAAAAACCCTGAAATTTGCAAAAAACCCAAAAATTGGCCAAAAGCCCTAAAGTTGATCAAAAAGCTCTAAATGCAACCTAAAACCCTATAATAAGCCGAAAACCCTTAAAACAGTCTAAAAGCCAAGAGTCAGCAGAAAAACCATATTTTTTGGTTTTTGTGTAGACTCTAGGCTTTTAGACTGATTTTAGGGTTTTCGGCTTATTGTAGGGTTTTAGGCCAGCTTTAGGGTTTTCTGATCAACATTAGGGCTTTTGGCTTATTTTAGGATTTTTCCGCTGACTATAGCATAGGGTATTTGGATGATTCAAGCGCTCCGAGTCATGTTTATGGTTTTTCGGTAGACTCTAGGCTATTAGACTGATTTTAGGGTTTTGGGCTTATTATAGGGTTTTAAGCCGGCTTTAGGGCTTTTTTATCAACTTTAGGGCTTTTGGCCGATTTCAGGGTTTCCGGCCGATTTCAGGGTTTTTCCGCTGACTATATAGTGTAAGGTATTTGGACTATTTAAGGGCTACGAGTCATTTTTTTGGTTTTTGTGTAGACTCTAGGCTTTTAGACTGATTTTAGTGGTTTTGGCTTATTATATGGTTTTAGGCCGATTTTTGGTGCTTATAGATTGACTTTAGGGTTTTCGGTTTATTGTAGAGTTTTATGCCAGCTTTAGGGTTTTCTAATCAACTATAGGGCTTTTGAACGATTTCAGGGTTTTCGGCCAATTTCAAGGTTTTTCCGCAGACTATAGCATAGTGTATTTGGACGATTTAAGGGCTCCGGGTCATTTTTATGGTTTTTCTGTAGACTGTAGGCTTTTAGACTGATTTTAGGGTTTTAGGCCGATTTCAAGGTTTTTTGCCGATTTCAATGTTTTCGACCGATTTCAGGGTTTTTCCGCAGACTATAATATAGGGTATTTTGACGATTTAAGGGCTCCGGGACAATTTTATGGTTTTTCTATAGACACTAGGCTTTTAGAATGATTTTATGGTTTTCGGGTTATTATTGGGTTTTAGGCCGGCTTTTGGGGCATTTAGAATGATTATAGGGTTTTTCGCTTATTGTAGGGTTTTAGGACGACTTTAGTGTTTTCTAATCAACTTTAGGGCTTTTGGCCGATTTCAGGGTTTTTCCGCTGACTATAGTATAGGGTATTTGGACTATTTAAGTGCTCTGGGTAAATTTTTTGGTTTTTGTGTAGACTGTAGGCTTTTAGACTGATTTTAGGGTATTCGGTTTATTATAGGGTCTTAGGCCGACTTTTGGTGATTTTAGGGTTTTCGGCATATTGTAGGGTTTTATGCCGGCTTAAAGGTTTTTTGATTAACTTAGGGCTTTTAGCCGATTACAGGGTTTCCGGCCGGCTGACTATAGTATAGGATATTTGGACTATTTAAGGGCTCCGGGTCAATTTTTTGGATTTTGTATAGACTCTAGGCTTATAGACCCATTTTAGGGTTTTCAGCTTATTATAGGGTTTGCGGCCGATTTTTGGTGCTTTTAGGCTGATTTTATGGTTTTCGGCCGATTTCAGGGTTTTTCCGCTGACTATAGCATAGGGTATTTGGACGATTTAAGGGCTCCGAGTAATGTTTATGATTTTTCGATAGACTCTAGGCTTTTAGACTGATTTTAGGGTTTTCGGCTTATTGTAGGGTTTTATACCAGCTTTAGGGTTTTCTGACCAACTATAGGGCTTTTGGCCGATTTCAGGGTTTTCGACCAATTTCAAGATTTTTCCGCAGATTACAGCATAGGGTATTTGGATGATTTAAGGGCTCTGGGTCATTTTTATGTTTTTCTGTAGACTCTAGGATTTTAGACTGATTTTAGGGTTTTCGGCTTATAATAGGGTTTTAGGTCGGCTTTAGGGCTTTCTAATCAACTTTAGGGCTTTTAGCCGATTTCAGGGTTTTTCCGCAGACTATAGTATAGGGTATTTGGACTATTTAAGGGCTCCGGGTCAAATTTTTTTTTGTGTGGACACTAGTTTTGAAGACCGATTTTAGGGTTTTCGGCTTATTATAGGGTTTTAGGCAGATTTTTTGTGCTTTTAGACTGATTTTAGGGTTTTCGGCTTATTGTAGGGTTTCATGCCAGCTTTAGAATTTTCTGATCAACTTTTGGGCTTTTGGCCAATTTCAGGGTTTTCTACCGATTTCAGGGTTTTTCTGCTCACTCTAGCATAGGGTATTTGGACGATTTAAGGGCTCTGAGTCATTTTTATGGTTTTTCTGCAGACTCTAGGCTTTTAGACTGATTTTAGGGTTTTCGGCTTATTATATGGTTTTAGGCTGGATTTAGGGCTTTTTGATCAACTTTAGGGCTTTTGGCCAATTTCAGGGTTTTTGCACTGACTATAGTATTGGGCTTTTAGCCGATTTCAGGGTTTCCGGCCGATATCAAGGTTTTTCCGCTGACTATAGTATAGGGTAATTGGACTATTTAAGGGCTCCGGGTCAATTTTTTGGATTTTGTGTAGACTCTAGGCTTTTAGACCGATTTTAGGGTTTTCGGCTTATTATAGGGTTTTAGGCTGATTTTTGGTGCTTTTAGGCTAATCTTAGGGTTTTCGGCCGATTTTAGGGTTTTTTCGCTGACTATAGAATAGGGTATTTGGACGATTTAAGGGCTCCGAGTCATGTTTATGATTTTTCGGTAGACTCTAGGCTATTAGGCTGATTTTAGGGTTTTTGGCTTATTATAGGGTTTTAGGCCGGCTTTGGGACATTTTGATAAACTTTTGGGCTTTTTGCCAATTTCAGAATTTTCGGCCGATTTCAATAATTTTCCGCTGACTATAGTATAGGGTGTTTGGCTGATTTCCAGGTTTTCGGCCGATTTCAGGGTATTTTCGCTGATTAGTATATGGTATTAGGACGATTTAAGGGCTCCGGGTCAATTTTATGGTTTTTCTGTAGACTCTAGGCTTTTAGACTTATTTTAGTGATTTCGGCTTTTTTAGGGTTCTAGGTCGGCGCTAGTGCTTTTAGACTGATTTTAGGGTTTTCGGCTCATAATAGGGTTCAAGGCCGGCTTTAGGGTATTTGGACGATTTAAGGGTTCCGGGTCATTTTTATGGTTTTTCGGTAAACTCTAGGCTTTTAGACTGATTTTAGTTTTTTCGGCTTATTTTAGGGTTTGAGGCCGGCTTAAGGGCTTTAAGACTAATTTTACTGTTTTCGGCTTATTATAGGGTTTTAGACCGACTTTAGTGTTTTCTGATCAACTTTAGGGCTTTTTGCCGATTTCAGGGTTTTCGACCGATTTCAGGGTTTTTCCCCTGACTATAGTATACAGTATTTTGACGATTTAAGGGCTCCCGGACAATTTTATGGTTTTTCTGAAGACATTAGGCTTTTAGAATAATTTTAGGGTTTTCGGCTAATTATAGGGTTTTGAGGCCGTCTTTTGGGGCTTGTAGACTGATTTTAGGGTTTTCGGCTTATTGTAGGGTTTTAGCACGACTTTAGGGTTTTCTAATCAACTTTCGGGCTTTTGGACGATTTAAGGGCTCCGGGTCAATTTTATGGTTTTTCTGTAGACTCTAGGCTTTTAGACTGATTTTAGTGTTATAAGCTTTTTTAGGGTTCTAGGTCGGCTGTAGGGCGTTTAGACTGATTTTAGGGTTTTTGGCTTATTGTATGGTTTTAGCACGACTTTAGGGTTTTCTAATCAACTTTACGGCTTTTGGCCGATTTCAGAGTTTTCGACCGATTTCATGGTTTTTCCGCAGACTATAGCATAGGGTATTTGACGATTTAAGGGTTCCGGGTCATTTTTATGGTTTGTCATACACTCTAGGCTATTAGACTGATTTTAGGGTTTTTGGCTTATTTATAGGGTTTTAGGTCGGATTAAGCGTTTTTTGATCAACTTTAGGGCTTTTTACCGATTTCAGGGTTTTTCGCTGAATATAGTTTAGGGTATTTGGACTATTTAAGGGCTCCGAGTCAATTTTATGATTTTTCGGTAAACTCTAGGCTTTTAGACTAATTTTAGGGTTTTCGGATTATTTTAGGGTTTGAGGCCGGTTGAAGGGCTTTTAGACTGATTTTAGTTTTTTCGGCTTATTTTAAGGTTTTAGGCTGACTTTAGGGTCTGATCAACTTTAGGGCTTTTTACCAATTACAGGCTTTTTGACCGATTTCAAGGTTTTTCCGCTGACTATAGTATAGGGTATTTGGACGATTTAAGGCCTCCGAATCATTTTTATGGTTTTTTTTGTAGACTCTAGGCTATTAGACTGATTTTAGGGTTTTCGGCTTATTGTAGGGATTTAGGCTGGCTTTAGGGCTTACTAATCAACTTTTGGGCTTTTGGCCGATTTCAGGGTTTCCGGCCGATTTCAGTGTTTTTCCACTCACTATAGCATAGGGTATTTGGACGATTTAAGGGCTCCGAGACATTTTTATAGTTTTTCTGTAGACTCTAGGCTTTTAGTCTTATTTTATGTTTCTCGGCTTATTATAGGGTTTTAGGCTGAATTTAGGGCTTTTTGATCAACTTAAAGGCTTTTGGCCGATTTTAAGGGTTTTAGTCTTACTTTATTTTGCGCTGACTAAAGTATAGGGTGTTTGGACGATTTGGGGGCTCTAGGTCAATTTTATGGTTTTTCAGTAGACTCTACGCTCTTAGACTAATTTTAGGGTTTTCGGCTTATTATAGGGTTTTAGGCCTACTTAAGGGTTTGCTAATCAAATTTTGTGTTTTCGGCCGATTGCAGGGTTTTTCCGCAGACTATAGTATAGTCTTTTTTGAGGATTTAAGGGCTCCGGGTCAATTTTATAGTATTTCTGTAGACTTTAGGCTTTTAGACTGATTTAAACGTTTTCGCCCTATTTTAGGATTTTAGGCCAGATTAAAGGTTTTAGACTGATTTTGAGGTTTTCGGCTTATTATAGGGCTTTTGGCTGATTTCAGGGTTTCTGGCCGATTTCAGGGTTTCTGGCCGATTTCAAGATTTTTCCGCTGACTATAATATAGGGTATTTGGACTATTTAAGTGCTCCGGGTCAATTTTTTTGTTTTTGTGTAGACTGTAGGCTTTTAAACTGATTTTAGGGTATTCGGCTTATTAAAGGGTTTTAGGCCGCCTTTTGGTGCTTTTAGAATGATTTTAGGCTATTCGGCTTATCGTAGGGTTTTAAGCCGGCTTAAGGGTTTTTTAATCAAGTTTAAGGCTTTTGACCGATTTCAGAATTCCGGCCGGTATCAAGGTTTTTCCGCTGACTATAGTATTGGGTATGGACTATTGAAGGGCTCCGGGTCAATTTTTTGGATTTTGTGTAGATTCTAGGCTTTTAGACTGATTTTAGGGTATTCGACTTCTTATAGAGTTTTAGGACGGCTTTTGGTGCTTTTATACTGATTTTAGGGTTTTTGGCATATTTCAGGTTTTTCCCATGACTATAGCATATGGTATTTGGACGATTTAAGGGCTTTGGGTCATTTTATGGTTTTTCTGTAGACTATAGGCAACTAGACTAATTTTAGGGTTTTCGACTTAATATAGGATTTTAGGCCGGCTTCAGGGTTTTCTGATCAACTTTAGGGCGTTTAGCCGATTTTAGGGTTTCGGCCGACTTCAGGGTTTTTCCGCTAGTTATAGTAAAGGGTATTTGGAAGATTTAAGGGCTCCGGGTCAAGTTTATGGTTTTTCTATAGACTCTAGGCTTTTAGACTGATTTTACGGTTTATGGCTTATGTAGGAATTTAGGGATTTCTGATCAACTTTTGGGCTTTTGGCTAATTTTAGGGTTTTCGGCCGATTTCGGGGGTTTTCCGCTGACTATATAGTATAGGGTATTTTGACTATTTAAGGGCTCCGGGTCAATTTTTTGGATTTTGTGTAGACACTAGTCTTTTAGACTGATTTTAGGGTATTCGGCTTCTTATAGAGTTTTAGGACGGCTTTTGGTGCTTTTAGACTGATTTTAGGGTTTTTGGCATATTTCAGGTTTTTCCACTGACTATAGCATAGGGTATTTGGACGATTTAAGGGCTTTGGGTCATTTTATGGTTTAGCTGTAGACTATAGGCAACTAGACTGATTTTAGGGTTTTCGACTTAATATAGGATTTTAGTCCGGCTTTCGGGTTTTCTGATCAACTTTAGGGCGTTTGGCCGATTTCAGGGTTTCGGCCGATTTCAGGGTTTTTCCGCTAGTTATAGTAAAGGGTATTTGGAAGATTTAAGGGCTCCAGGTCAAGTTTATGGTTTTTTATAGACTCTAGGCTTTTAGACTGATTTTACGGTTTATGGCATATGTAGGGATTTAGGCTTAATTTAGGGATTTCTGATCAACTTTAGGGCTTTTGGCTAATTTTAGGGTTTTCGGCCGATTTCGAGGGTTTTCCGCTGACTATAGTATAGGGTATTTTGACAATTTAAGGGCTCCGGGTTAATTTTTGGTTTTTTTGTAGACTCTAGCCTTTTAGATTGATTTTAGGGTTTTCGGCTTATTAAAGGGTTTTAGGCCGAGTTTAGGGCTTTCTGATCAACTTTAGGGCTTTTGGATGATTTAAGGGTTTTCCGCTGACTATTGTATAGAGTATTATAACGATTTAATGTCTCCGGGTCAATTTTATGGTTTTTCTGCAGACTCTAGGCTTTTAGACTTATTTTAGTGTTTTCGGGTTTTTTAGGGTTCTAGGCCGGCTTAAGGGCTTTTTGACTGATTTTAGGGTTTTCGGCTTATTATAGGGTTTAAGGCCGGATTTAGGGTTTTTGGATCAACTGTAGGGCTATTTGACAATTTCTGGGTTTTCGGACGATTTCTGTTTTTCTGCTGACTATAGCATAGGGTATTTGGACGATTAAAGGGCTTCGGGTCATTTTATGGTTTTTCTGTAGATTCTAGGCTTTTAGGCCGATTTCAGGGTTTTTCCGCAGACTATAGCATAGGGTATTTGGACGATTTAAGGGCTCCGGGTCATTTTTATGGTTTTTCTGTACTCTCTACGCTTTTAGACTTATTTTAGGGTTTTCGGCTTATTATAGGGTTTTAGGCCGGCTTTAGGGCTTTCAGATCAACTTTATGGCTATTGGCTGATTTCAGGGTTTTTGCGCTGCCTATAGTATAGGGTGTTTGGACAATTTAAGGGCTCCGGGTCAATTTTATGGTTTTTCTGTAGACTCTAGGCTCTTAGACTAATTTTAAGATTTTTGGCTTATTATAGGATTTTATGGCCGGCTTTAGGGTTTTCTAATTAACTTTTGGGTTTTCGGCTAATTGCAGGATTTTTCCGCAGACTATAATATAGTCTTTTTGGACGATTTAAGAGCTCTGGGTAAATTTTATGGTTTTTCGGTAGACTCTTGGCTTTTAGACTAATTTTAGGGTTTTTGGGCTTATTATAGGGTTTTAGGCCGGCTTTAGGGCTTTTAGACTGATTTTAGGGTTTTTCGGCCGATATCAGGGTTTTTCCGCAGACTATAGCATAGGGTATTTGGAAGATTTAAGGGCTCCGGGTCATTTTTATTGTTTTTCTGTAGACTCTAGGCTTTTTGACTTGTTTTAGGGATTTAGGCCGGCTTGCGGGCTTTCTGATCAACTTTAGGGCTTTTGGCCGATTTCAGTATTTTTTAACAGACTATACTATAGTATAGGGTATTTGGACTATTTAAGGGCTCTGGGTAAATTTTTTTGTTTTTGTGTAGACACTAGTTTTTTAGACCGATTTTAGGGTTTTCGATTTATTATTGGGTTTTAGGCCGATTTATTGTGCTTTTAGACTGATTTTAGGGTTTTCGGCTTATTGTAGGGTTTTAGGCCACCTTTAGGGTTTTCTGATCAACTTTCGGGCTTTTGGCCGATTTCAGGTTTTCTGCCTATTTCAGTGTTTTTCCGCTCACTATAGCATAGGGTATTTGGGCGATTAAAGGGCTTCGAGTCATTTTTATGGTTTTTCTGCAGACTCTTGTCTTTTAGACTGATTTAAGGGTTTTCGGCTTATTATAGGGTTTTAGGTTGGATTTGGAGCTTTTTGATCAACTTTAGGGCTTTTGGCCAATTTTGGGGGTTTTGTGCCAAAATCAGGGTTTTTGTGCTAACTATAGTATAGGGTGTTTGGACGATTTGGGGGCTTCGGGTCCATTTTATGCTTTTTCTATAGACTCTAGGCTCTTAGACTAATTTTAGGGTTTTCGGCTTATTATAGGGTTTTAGGTTGGCTTTAGGGTTTGCTAATCAACTTTAGGGTTTTAGGCCGGATTAAGGGCTTTTAGACTGAAATTAAGGTTTTCGTCTTATTATAGGATTTTAGGCCGACTTTAGGGTTTTCTGAAAAATTTAGAGCTTTTGGCCGATTTCAGGGTTTTTCCGCTGACTATAGTATAGGGTATTGAGAGGTGATAAAGAAAATCGCAAGTGTACGATTAAACTATCGCGTAATACAAAAGATCGAACCCAAGGGATAGGTGTTCTTATTATTATATAATTTAGTACTTGTGCAATGAAAATAAAATGATATGGTTGATGTTTGGTTTAGGAAAAGAAGAGAGCAATAGCATAAAATAATAAAACAAATAAGATTAGAAGAATTTAAGCTCTTGGGTTGATTTACATAATTTATAAAACATGCTAGAAAACTCTTACTAAATTTCTGAACTTTAAATTCATATTCATGGTGCTATAGCCTAAATTTCTACATCCTAATAGCCTTAATAAATGTAGAACTTTCTTACCTAATTACTAACTCCATAGCCTTGGTTATTAGTTAATTAGAGAAGAAGATGAAGAAAGAATCCGGGCCAACACAAAGTTACGTACATCCTTATAGCCTTAAGAAATGCAAACATATAACCTTTTTTATTTCCTATTTCCCTTACTACTTACCAAATGGCCTTATGACATAAGTAGAAAGCAAGAAATCTTTTGCGCATAAAGATTAGTGAAGAACAAAGAAATAAAACATGAATTGAAGATATTATTCAGAAATGTAAAAGAAAACTAGAACATGAATTATAAACTAAAACAACCCAAAAACTTAAAAGAAGAATTAGCCAAGCATGGCTAAAGGAGTCATTGAATTACCCTGGATAGGAGCTCAAATATGGCTTCCCACAAGTCCTAGGAACAATGCTCAAGAGGGAGAAAGAGAGAATACTTGTTGTATTCTATGAAGGTGTGTCTTACAAGTGAAGAAAAGGGTCCTATTTATAGTAAAATTCCAGCCTCCACCGCTTGAGCGCTGGCATTCCCAACGCATGGGCGCTAGGATGCATTAAAAACCCACTTTCTGTTCGAGGCCCAGCGCTTGAGCGCTGGCTTTCCAACGCTTGGGCGCTGGGTCAACATCTGACTCATCATCCAGTCAGAACCCCAGCGCTGGAGCGCTGGGATCCCAACGCTGGAGCGCTGGGACGCTGCTTCTTCATCTTCAAGCTTTTTCTTCCTTCTTCATTCATGGTAGTGGGTTTTGATGGCCATAAAAAGCCACTACTCAGCCTTGTTTAATTCTGAAACCTTTCCTCCACTAACATCAATTCCTTCAACATTATTTTCCATGTGCTAAATTAGAGAGTGATTCTTCATATTCTTCTTTTTCACTTTGGTCCTCTCTTGGTTAGCACTTCAATTCAAGCCCTCATATTCTCTCAATCTTCACTTTAAGTCCTCCACTCTTGAACTTTTACAATTTGGTCCCTAACTTCCTGAAACTTTACACATTGGTCCCTGGACAAAAAATGATAACTAAACCAGCTTTTTCTAAAAATACTAAATAACTAGAAAAATTCCTAAAAATATAAAATAAAGCTAGAAACTCTAATAAAATCTAATCTACATGCAAAATGCAAAATAAATATAAAATCTACATAAAAACAATAAAAAACCTATATGTGACTCAAAAATAATAAAATAAAAAGACTAAAAATAGCCTAAAAACATCATATAAAATCCACTCATCAAGAGGATTTAAGGGCCCCGGGTTAATTTTATGGTTTTTCTGTAGACTCTAGGCTTTTAGACTGATTTTAGGGTTTTCGGCTTATTAAAGGGTTTTAGGCTGACTTTAGGGCTTTCTGATCAACTTTAGGGCTTTTGGCTGATTTAAGGGTTTTTCCGTTGACTAATTTATAGGGTATTTGAACGATTTAATGGCTCCAGGTTAAGTTTATGGTTTTTCTATAGACTCTAGGCTTTTAGACTGGTTTTTGTGTTTTCTGCTTTTTTAGGGTTCTAGGCCGGCTTTAAGTCTTTTAGAATGATTTTAGGGTTTTTGGCTTATTATAGGGTTTAAGGCCGACTTTAGGGTTTTTGGATCAACTTTAGGGCTATTTGACAATTTCAGGGTTTTCGGACGACTTCTGGGTTTTTCCGCTGACTATAGCATAGGGTATTTGGATGATTTAAGGGCTCCGGGTTATTTTATGGTTTTTCTGTTGATTGAGGGTATTTGGACGATATAAGGTCTCCGGGTCATTTTTATGGTTTTTTTGTAGTCATTAGGATTTTAAACTGTTTTTAGGGTTTTCGGCTTATTATAGGGTTTTAAGCCGGCTTTAGGGCTTTTAGACTGGTCCAAATACCCTAAAGCCGGCCTTGAACCCTACAATAAGCCGAAAACCCTAAAATAAGTCTAAAAGCCCTACAGCCGGCATAGAACCCTAAAAAAGCTGAAAACACTAAAATTAGTCTAAAAAAGCTCTAGGCTTTTGGACTTATTTTATGGTTTTCGTCTTATTTTAGTCCAATTTAGGGCTTTAGTCCAATTTCAAGGTTTTCAGCCGATTTCAGGGTTTTCGGCATATTTCAGGGTTTTTCCGCTAACTATAGTATAGGGTATTTGGACGATTATTGGGCCCCGAGTCAATTTTATGGTTTTTCTATATACTTTAGGCTTTTAGACTGATTTTTGGGTTTTCGGCTTCTTATAGGGTTTTAGGCCGGCTTTAGGGGTTTTAGACTGATTGTAGGGTTTTCGGCTTATTGTAGGGTTTTAGGCCGGCTTTTGGGTTTTCTGATCTACTTCAGGGATTTTGGACGATTTCAGAGTTTTTGGCCGATTTTAGGTTTTTTTCGCTAACTATAGTGTAGGATTTTTGGACGATTTAAGGGCTCTAGGTCAATTTTATGATTTTTCGGTAAACTCTATGCATTTAGACTGATTTTAGGGTTTTCGTCTTATATTAGGGTTTGAGGCCGGATTAAGGGCTTTTAGACTGATTTTAGGGTTTTCTGATCAACTTTAGGGCTTTTTTCTGATTTCAGGGTTTTCGACCGATTTTAGGGTTTTTCCGCTGACTATAGTAGTATAGGGTATTTTGACAATTTAAGGGCTCTGGGACAATTTTATGGTTTATCTTTAGACACTAGGCTTTTAGAATGATTTTAGGGTTTTCGGCTTATTATAGGGTTTTAGGCCGGCTTTTGGGGCTTTTAGACTGGTTTTAGGGTTTTCGGCTTATTGTACGGTTTTAGGACGACTTTAGTGCTTTTTGATCAACTTTAGGGCTTTTGGCCGATTTCAGGGTTTCCGGCCGATTTCAGAGTTTTTCCGCAGACTATAGTATAGGGTATTTGGACGATTTAAGGGCTCCAGGTCATTTTTATGGTTTTCTGGAGACTCTAGGCTTTTAGACTGATTTTAAGGTTTTCGGCTTATTATAGGGTTTTAGGCCGGCTTTAGGGGTTTCTGATCAACTTTAGGGCTTTTTGCCGATTTCAAGGTTTTCGACCGATTTCAAGGTTTTTCCACTGACTATAGTATAGGGTATTTGGGCGATTTAAGGGCTCCGGGACAATTTTATGGTTTTGGTGTAGACATTAGGCTTTTAGAATGACTTTAGGGTTTTCGGGTTATTATAGGGTTTAAGGCCGGCTTTTGGGGCATTTAGACTGATTTTAGGGTTTTCGGCTTATTGTAGGGTTTTAGGACGACTTTAGGGTTTTTCCGCAAACTATAGCATAGGGTATTTTGACGATTTAAGGGCTTCAGGTCATTTTTATGGTTTTTTGTAGACTTTAGGCTTTTAGACTGATTGTAGGGTGTTTTGGCTTATTATAGGGTTTTAGGCCAGCTTTTGGGCTTTTAGACTAATTTTAGGGTTTTCGGCTTTTCATAGGGTTTTAGGCCGACTTTAGGGTTTTCTAATCAACTTTAGGTCTTTTGGCCGATTTCAGCGTTTTCGTCCGATTTCAGGGTTTTTCCACTAACTGAAGCATAGGGTATATGGACGATTTAAGGGCTCCGTGTCATTTTTATGGTTTTTTTGTAGACTCTTGGCTATTAGACAGATTTTAGGGTTTTCGGCATATTATAGGGTTTAAGGTCGGCTTTAGGGTTTTTTGATCAACTTTAGGGCTCTTTAACAATTCTAGGGTTTTCGGACGATTTCTGGATATTTTCGCTGACTATAGCATAGGGTATTTAGATGATTTAAGGGCTTTGGGTCATTTTATGTTTTTTCTTTAGATTATAGGCTTTTAGGCTGATTTTAGGGTTTTCGGCTTATTATCGGGTTTTAGGCCGATTTTTGGTGCTTTTAGACTGATTTTAGAGTTTTCGGCTTATTATAGGGTTTTGGGCTGACTTTAGAGTTTTCTGATCAACTTTAGGGTTTTTTGCCGATTTGAGGGTTTTCGACCGATTTCTGGGTTTTTCCGCTAACTATAGTATAGGGTATTTGGATGATTTAAGGGCTCCGGTTCAATTTTATGGTTTTTCTGTAGACACTAGTTTATTAGACTGATTTTAGGGTTTTCGGCTTATTATAGGGTTTTGGGTCGGGTTTTGGGGATTTTAGACTGATTTTAGGGTTTTCGGCTTATTGTAGGGTTTTAGACCGACTTTAGGGTTTTCTCATCAACTTTAGGGCTTTTGGCCGATTTCATGGTTTTCAGCTGATTTCATGGTTTTTCCGCTGACTATAGCTTAGGGTATTTGGACGATTTAAGGGCTCGAGTCATTTTTATGGTTTTTGTGTAGACTCTAGGCTATTAGACTGATTTTAGGGCTTTCTGATCAACTTTACGGGTTTTGGCTGATTTTAGGGTTTTCGTCTAATTTCAAAGTTTTTCCGCTAAATATTAGGACGATTTAAGGGCTCCTAGTCAATTTTATGGTTTTTCTGTAGACTCTAGGCTTTTGGACTGATTTTAGCGTTTTCAGCTTTTTTAGGGTTCTAGGCCGGCTGTAGGGCTTTGCTTGGAGAGGCCAAGAAGTTGAGCAATAGTGTCTTGCAGGTGATCAAAACGAGTATCCATTTTGTCAGTGAGTTGAGTCTGCATGGTTGCAAGCCGAGCATGCACATCTTGATGGAGAACTCGCTGTTCGTGAGCAGAACGATCATGAAAAGCTTCTTTACGGGAATCAAGCTTCTATACGGGAATTCAAGTGAAGAGGAATGTAAATAACACGAGTAGTTCCAAAGACAACCAGCTGCCAATCGAAGTGGAAGAACATGCAGCATGATGGAAAATATGGAGTGAACTAGTGGGCATAGCATCCACGGGGAATCCACAGACCTGCCTTGAAGCTAAAGGGGAATCCAAGAGTCTGTAGACGCACTTCTGAAAGCAGATGAGCATTTTGTGCAGTTGCGGAGCACTTGCGTTTACCCAAAGTGTGTCTGGAACGCCGAGGAAAGCAGGGCATGAATGAGATCTGATGGAGAGGCATGCAGGCAGTGGAGAAGGATGAAGCATAAATGAAGTGTGCCGGAGGTGCAAGCACGAGATCCAGATCTGGATCTATAGTAGTGGGGACCTGTGGTGACGGATGAGATGCATTAATATTTGCATTAATGGAAGCATCTACCGGTTTTGACATAGGAGTAATATGTTGACTTTGACAAAGGAGCAGACGAAGATCGAGAGTAACATCATGCAATGTGAGGCGAGTGAAGGCATGGTCCAAAGAGGAAATGTCAACGAGGAGAACAGGGTCTTCATCAGAGTCGTTGTCAAGTTCAATAGGATTATCCATATTGGGAACTTCAAACAAGGAATCCAGAAATTTTTCAGCTTCACTTTGTAGGAGACTCCGAAAGTGCAAAATTTTTGGCTGAAGAGGGAGTTCCCATCCGCGAGCATCGGGAGAACAAAATTGCTTCCATTGAGGTGTAATAGTGGGCAATGGAGAATCGTTGGAGAGCTTGACTCGAACCCAGTGTCTATTTGCAATATTTCCCAATACAGTAATGGTGGGTGCATCAGCTACAGGGCCTAAAAGGGGAAGATATGTGCAGCACTGGTTGGGAGCTAAAGTGACCAGAATTACCCGGAACGTAGTTGCAGCTAGCAATCCCATGTTTGGTACTGAGAACCATTTGGACTCATAGGCAGGATCATTTGTGCTTAAGGTTAGGGCCATGCATAGAGTATCAACATCTGCATTAGAGCAAAACGTTTGAGAGTACCGAGCTCTGTGAGATAGAAGTTCCTGGATTAGAAGTTTGCGAATGTCTGGCCAATACTCTTGAGGATGGCCCAGCCATTGAGCAAGACATCTGAATCCACAGTTGCCATCATCTTGGACATCGAAGACATCAGAGATATATTTGTGAAAGAGTGGAGGCAAGAACTTCAGATAATGTGCATGGGCATTTGAAATGAGTTCAGCAGTGGTGTGCACAGTTTCAGGGGGAGGTTTGGAGGAACTGGATGGAAGCAAAGAGTCCACTGCTGGCAAAAGTTCCTGAGAGGCAGTCTGGTGAGAATGATCTGATTGTTGCGGAGAAGCGGTTTCCAGACGACTTCGTTTGTGGCAATTACCGGACGGTATTGGTGTATGAGTTTTCTTTTGCTTGTTCCGCTTAGTCCAGTCACTCAGGAGATCTTCAGGTACTCCATATATGTCAATGGATAGGTTCATTCGATGAACATCTCCAAACTTGATTAGAGTAGCAGAAATGTAGTCACGTGAGATGAACTATACTGATTCGATGGAGGGGGTAAGTAGCTGCTTGTGATGCATAAGAGCCGTTATGAGTGAACCATATGGAAGGTTTGTGTTGGACTGTTCCAGAGTATGAAGCATGTACTGGAAGAGAAGAGCAGGTAGATTCACTTTTCTTCGATGTTGCATTTGGAATAGAGTCCACTGAGAGAATTTGTTGACTAAGTCACGAGAACCCTCCTTTGGCAGTACAATCTTGCTGAGAACAGCATGAGGAAGGATACATTCCTCAACAAGATTCTTCACTCGTCGAGAGGTAGAGCATTTTGGAACCTCCTTCCAGATAGTGAAAGGGTCGCTTTCAGAAGCTTCCCAGGAAGATGAGTAGCAAACACCATCGAGAGGAAAGGTGAGTAGATCAGATACATCTTGAGTACGAATGTCTATCACCTACCGTAAGCATCGTGTTCGGATGTGGTTAGGGTTAACCTTGATGGCACAATCATAAACTTCCTTCACAAGAGGAGAGAGTGCTGAAGTTGTAGAGATTTTGAACAGATTTCCCCAGTCCTGAAATAGCAATAGATCGAGACCTGCAACCTTTGCATGTTGAAACATTCTGAGGTCGAGATATCTAGGAGTGACAATCTCTCTGTCACCCAAATGTTTGATTCGTACAGGACCAATTTCAGAAACTTGATCTTTGCGATTCTGGATGATAGATTCATTTTGGATTTGGACAATCCGGAGTTCGTCTTTGCTAAGGGGCTCCTGTGACTTTGCATGTTTCTGTCTCTTGGGTGCCATGTTTTCTGTAGAAGAGATGAGTATAGATGCAAGAACAAGTGCAAAGAAGACAGAACGTTGAAACGAAAGTAAGAGTAAATATTTTCAGAAATGGAAAGAGGAGACCATTCGTTTTTACTTTAAAAGATTTTCTCGATATCATCAAGGTTATGATGAGAAATAAAGCTGAATTGAAAGCATTAAATGATGAGAGATAACGAGTGCCAACATTAATGTATGCGTGTTCAGTAAGTAAGCTGTTTGAAACCACATAACTGTTCAGCATTGAATGCATAGCTAGAGTAGGTGTCAATGTTATAATTCAAGCTAGTTGGGCAGACGAACTTAGGGGAAATTAGTGGAAGCTTACCTATAATGCAGGAAACATTCCAATTCTTTCTCTAAGACACACAAATTTGTTTTCAATAAGGGGTTTTGTAAATATATCTGCTAATTGATCATCGGTGTGTATGTATGAGATATCAATGTTCCCTTTGGCTACATGATCACGAATAAAATGATGCTTTATTTCAATGTGTTTAGCATGTGAATGCATAACAAGATTCTTTGTAATATTGATGACACTGGTATTATCACATAGCAGAGGAATATTATGCTCAAAAATATTATAATCTTCTAATTGATGCTTCACCCAAAGAAGTTGGGTGCAGCAAGAACTTGCCGCCATATATTCTGCTTCAGTGGTTGAAAGGGAGATTATGCTTTGTCTTTTACTTGCCCAGGATATTAGACATTCTCCTAGGAAGTGACAACCTCCACTTGTGCTTTTTCTTTCAACTCTGTCTCCAGCATAATTAGCATCACAAAATCCTTTTAACCTAAAATCTTCACCTTTCTCATAAACTAGACAAAGATTAGTTGTTCCAATGAGATATCGAAATATACGTTTTACTGCACTTAGGTGAGATTCTTGAGGACTTACTTGGAATCTGGCACAAACACATACGTTGTACATAATATCTGGTCTGCTTGAGGTAAGGTATAGTAGTGACCCTATCATTCCTCTGTATTTTGTTGAGTCGGCCGGAGTTGACTCGTTACCTTTATCTAGTATAGTTTCAGGATGCATGGGAGTGCCCATTGCTTTGGCTTTCTCCATGCAATACTTCTTTAAGAGGTCATTGATATACTATGTTTGATGAATGTAGGTTCTGGTGCCCTCCTGTCTGATCTGCAATCCTAGGAAGAACTTCAATTCCCCCATCATACTCATCTCGAATTCACTTTGCATCAGTTGTGAAAATTCTTGACATAGAACTTCATTGGTGGCACCGAAAATGATATCATCAACATATAGTTGCACCAGGATAAAGTCCTTGGATGTCTTCCTTTTGAACAGAGTGTTGTCGATGCTTCCCCTAGAGAATCCATTGTTCATTAGGAATGAACTTAAACGATCGTACCATGCACGGGGAGCTTGCTTCAGTCCATACAGTGCCTTTCTTAACTTGAAAACATGGTCTGGCAGAACTGGATCTTCAAATCCTGGAGGCTGCTTTACATATACTTCTTCCTCAATATATCCATTCAGAAAAGCACTTTTCACATCCATTTGATATAACTTTATGGAGTGCTGACATGCAAATGCCAACTGAATGCGAATAGCTTCAATTCGTGCAACAGGAGCAAACGTTTCTGTGTAGTCAATTCCTTCTTGTTTATTATATCCCTGTGCAACCAGTCGAGCTTTATTTCTGGTAACTTTCCTGTTTTCATCCATTTTGTTTCTAAACACCCATCTTGTGCCAATGATGGATTTTTCTTCTGGTTTCGGCACTAGATCCCAGACTTGGCTTCTCTCAAATTGATTTAGCTCTTCTTGCATGGCTAATATCCAGACTTCATCTTGTAGGGCTTCACTTATGTTCTTCGGCTCTATTTCAGAAAAAAATGCACAGTTAGCATGATCATTAAAAGTGGATCTAGTTCTTACCTTTTCATGTATGTTTCCGATTATCTGTGTAGGAGGATGGTCTGGTTTGAATCTCCAGTCTTTAGGTAGAGAGATGCCGCTGGAAGTCACGACATGACTTGTGGAGTTATCGTCAGACGGAATTTCACAAACATCGTCTGGTTGAGTTGATGATGAAATACTTGGATTTGTCTCCTTGTCAGACGGTGATGGCTGGACTGGATTTGATGAGGACCCTTCACTGATTTCCAGCTCATCATATTCATCTTCCTGTGTCATTTGATTTGTGCTAATCTGTTTGTCTTCAAACTTGACATTTATGGATTCTCCTACTGCCATTGTTCTAGAGTTGTATACTCGGAATGCTTTGGAGTTGGGTGAATATCCTAAGAATATTCCTTTATCTGACTTTGCATCGAATTTTCCCAGATCATCCTTTGTGTAGAGCAGAAAGCATGGGCATCCAAATGGATGAACGTATGTAATGCTTGGCTTCCTTCCCTTCCACAATTCATAGGCAGTTTTCTTCAGGATAGGACGCATGAATATTCGATTTTGAATATGGCAGGCGGTGTGAACTGCTTCAGCCCAGAAATATTTGGGTAAGGATGTCTCATTGAGCATAGTTCTGGCCATTTCTTGAAGGGACCTGTTCTTTCTTTCAGCTACTCCATTTTGCTGAGGAGTTCTCAGAGCAGAAACTTGGTGAAATATTCCATTCTCCTCGCAGTAGTGCTTGAATTCTTCATTGATGAATTCTCCTCCTCTATCACTACGAATATTAGTGATGCAGTATCCCTTTTCATTGTGAATTCTTCTTGCAATGATCAGGAAGGATTTGAAGGTTTCATCCTTAGTTCCAAGGAATTGTACCCATGTAAATCTAGTGTAGTCATCAACGATGACAAGACAAAATCTCTTTCCAGAACAACTAGTGGTTCTAGTAGGTCCGAACAAGTCCATGTGTAACATTTCCAGAGGTCTCTTTGTACTGACAACGTTCTTTGCACGAAAAGAACTTTTTAATTGCTTTCCTTGGAGACATGCAGAGCATGTATCATCAGATTTGAAAGACAGATTTGGCAGACCACTTACTAAATCATATTTGATTATTTTAGCAATGGTCTTTAAGGATGCATGCCCTAGCTTCCTGTGCCATATCCATTTATCATCCTCTGCTGATACTAGACATGTTACCTTTTGACTTGCTAGGTTTTCCAAGGAGGACTTATATAGATCTCCTTGTCTCTGTGCTTCAAAGATAATCTTGTCATCCTCGTTTGTGACACTACACTTCACTTTGTTGAAGGAAACAGTGAGTCCACTATCACATAATTGGCTTATGCTAAGTAGATTGTGTTTCAGGCCTTCAACTAACAACACCTTCTTTATTACCGGAAGGGGACTCTTACCAACATTACCTTCTCCGACAATGAACCCCTTCTGATTGCCTCCGAAGGTGACTGTTCCTCCGGTTTTCTTCTCATGGATTTTTGGGAATAAAGACCTTTTTCCCGTCATGTGCCGTGAGCATCCACTGTCCAGGTACCATAGTTCTTTTTGGCTTTGAGCTGCTAAGCACATCTCATCTTTGTTTTCTTCCTCGCAGTTGGATCGGTCAACGGAGATCATTAGTGCTTCTGCTTCTTTGTCTGCATCAATATCAGATGTGTCGATGGATCCCATAAACGCACAGTATAAAGCTTCATCATTAGTTAGTTTGATATCTTCTTCTTGATCAGATTCTTCTTTTGACTCATCATTTTGACTAGAAAAGGCCTTTTTCTTATAGACATTCTTTTGAGGAGGCTTGTTTCCCAAACGAGGACAGTCAGCTTTGACGTGTCCAGGCTTTTTGCATTCGTAACAGACGATCCCACCTTTATTTGGGACTTTCTCTTCATCTCTTGATGAGGAAGACTGTCTTCCTTTGAATTACTTCCTGTTTCCCATCATTCGTCTGAATCTTCAGTTAAACAAGGCCTGCTCATCATCTGAGCGATCAGATTGCACAGTTTCCTCATCTGAGGATTCGTTAGCTTTCAAAGCCTTTGATTTGTTGGCTTTGAAGGCTACAGTTTTTGCGGCAGACGCTTTTCTCCGTATAATGGCAGCATCGTTAGCAAGATCCTGCTCATGAATCTTCATCTCTCCTAGAAGATCTTCTACTGAGTAGGTATCAAGATTTCTTCCAGCTCGCTGAGAGGTAACAAAATTTCTCCAGTTGGTGGGAAGACTTCTGAGAATCTTGATCACTTGTTCCTTGTTGGTGAAACTTTTTCCCAGGTTCCTCATCCCATTGTGAATGGTCCGAAGTCGTGCGAACATGGAGTCAATAGACTCATTGTCATCCATCATGAAGGATTCATACTGAGAGGCCAGCATGCTCATCTTAGTATCTTGTACGGCAGAGGTTCCTTCATGAGCAATGGCCAAGGTATCCCAGACTTCTTTTGCAGTGCTTAAGCTGTCAACTTTGTCATGCTCGTTTTTGCTAAGAGCACATATGAGAAACAGCCTAGCCTTGGCGTTTCTTTGATTATCCGTCTTCTGTTCGTCAGTCCATTTATCGGCAGGGATAGCCTTGCTTTCACTGTGTTTGGGGACATAATCTCCTTTTGATATTACGCCCCACAGCTTCCAGTCGGTTGACTCGATAAAGAGTTGCATGTGCTTCTTCCAATAAGGATAGTTGGAGCCATCAAAGAATGGTGGCTTATTGGTTGCAGTTCCGGTTGGGTAAGTGATGACAGGATATTATTTGACATTTTTAGGGTGTTTTTATTCTTTTTATTTTATTATTTTTGAGTCACATATAGGATTTTTATTATTTTTATGTAGATTTTACATTTATTTTGCATTTTGCATGTAGATTAGATTTTATTTGTTTTTCTAACTTTATTTTATATTTTTAGGAATTTTTATAGCTATTTTATATTTTTAGGAAAAGCTGGTATAGTTATCATTTTTGTCCAGGGACCAATTTGTAAAGTTCAGGAAAATAAAGGATCAAAGTGTAAAGGTTCAAGAGGGGAGGATTAAAAGTGAAGATTCAAGAAGTAAAAGGGCTAAAGTTGAAGTGCTAACAAAGAGAGGACCAAAAGTGAAAAAGAAGAATATGAAGAATCACTCTCTAATTTAGCAGATGGAAAATGAGCTTTTGAAGAAATTGATGGTAGTGGGGGAGAGGTTTCAGAAATAATGGCTGAGTGGTGGCCATTGAAGGCATTGAAAACCCACCACCATGAAGAAGAGGAAAGCTTGAAGATGAACCAGCAGTCGTGCCAACGCTCAGGCGTTGGGCTCCCAACGCTCAAGCGTTGGGACTCTGACTAGGAGATGAGTCAGATTTCCACCCAGCGCTCAAGCGGTGGAAAGCCAGCGCTCAAGCGCTGGGCCTCAGACTGATAGTGTAATTTTAATGCATTCCAACGCCCAAGCGTTGGAAATGCCAGCGCTCAAGCGCTGGAGGGTGAATTTTTACTATAAATAGGACCCTTTTCTTCACTTGTAAAACACACCTTCTTAGAATACAACAAGTATTCTCTCTTTCTCCCTCAAAGATCATTGTTCCTAGGACTTGTGGGAAGCCAAACTTGAGCTCCTATCCAGGGTAATTCAATGATTCTTTTAGCCATGCTTGGCTAACTTCTTCTTTAAGTTTTTGGGTTGTTTTAGTTTATAATTCATGTTCTAGTCTTTTTCTACATTTCTGAATAATATTTCCTTTCATGTTTTATTTCTTTGTTCTTCATTAATCTTGTGTACAAAAGATTTCTTGCTTTCTACTTATGTCATAAGGCCATTTGGTAAGTAGTAAGGGAAATAGGAAATAAAAAAGGTTATAAGTATACATTTCTTAAGGCAATTAGGATGGACGTAACTTTGTGTTGGCCCGAATTCCTTCTTCATCTTCTTTTCTGGTTAACTAAATACCTAGGCTAAGGATTTAGTAATTAGGAAGAAAGTTCTACATTTCTTAAGGCTATTAGGATGTAGAAATTCTAGGCTATAGCACCATGAATTTGGACTTAAGATTCAGAAATTAAGTAGGAGATTTCTAGCATGTTTTATAGACTATGTAAACCAACCCAAGAGCTTAAATTCTTATTATCTTATTTCTTTTCATTTTATGCTATTGTTATTTCTTGTTCTAAAACCAACAACATATCTTCATCTTTTAATTTTCTACACAAGTACTAAATTTTATATTAATAAGAACACCTATCCCTTGGGTTCGATCTTTTTACTACGCGATAGTTAATCGTACACTTGCGATTTGTCTATCAAGTTTTTGGCGCCGTTGCCGGGGATAGGTTCTTTTTAAGTTCTTGTTATTATTTTGTTTAGTGCTGTTCTTTTTTTTCATAAAAAAAATATATTAAAAAAATTTGTGTGATGAACTGGTGCTACTAATTTGTTTGCTAAGTATTGTCAGGTATAGAAATGGCTGAAACATTTGAGCAAAGGGAGGCAAAAATTCGGGCTAGACTTGAAATAGAATATGAAAAAAAGAAGCAGGAAGCTTTCACTCTAGTTGACGAATTCTATTCTGATTTAGAGTGCAAGCGAAATGCGGGATTTTTGCCAATTCCTGAGCAAGAATGTAAGGCCATGGAAGAGTTACAAGTGAAAATACAAAGCATTCTAAGGAGGCAGCCCAGGGATGAACAACAACCACTTTTTCATGAAAATGAACCCGTGGTTCAAAGAGAGGAGGTAAAAGAAACCTCCATTGTAGAATTTGTCTTTGAAGATAAATTGGAGATGGAGGAAGAAGAACCTCAAAGGACCTATGTTATAGGTTCAAAAGATCAAGGAAAGAAACAAGAAGGGGAAGTTTTTCTTATCCCTTGCATTTGTAATTTGATTGATGTTGCCTTAAAAGTTGAAAATTCATTGGGCACTATGTTGTACTTGTGCCAAAATATGCATGATTTGCGGGGTCTAATGAATTTTGTAATAGACCCCGGTTGAAAAGTGATAGGGGAAGGGTCTATCTCGGACCTTAACAATGAGCTGGTTGGGAG
The DNA here is from genome assembly GCA_030819835.1 of Acmispon strigosus. NCBI lineage: Eukaryota > Viridiplantae > Streptophyta > Magnoliopsida > Fabales > Fabaceae > Acmispon > Acmispon strigosus. The sequence goes on along the minus strand of JAUAMA010000005.1, from coordinate 3,822,309 downwards.
ACAACCCAACTTAGGATAGTTTATTTTTCTGTCTTTTTAATTTTCTGCACTACTCTTGTAAATAAATAAAAGAAAAGAATTCTATGTTTTTTTTGCTGCAGGAGGGGCCAGCGCTCAAGCGTTGGAGGCCAACGCTCAAGCGTTGGGCCCCTGTAAAATTCCCCTGGTTCCAGTTAATTCCAGCGCTCCAGCGCTGGAGGGCGAGCGCTCATGCGCTAAGCCCCTGGAATCCCAGTTTTTATTTTTCTAATTTCCAACGCCCAAGCGTTGGGACCTCTGATTTCCCAGTGTTTGTTTTAATCCAGCGCCCAAGCGTTGGATTCCCCAACGCTCAAGCGCTGGAGCTCGAGCAGTCTTGTTGTTTTGTTTTTATTTGCTGTTTTTAGTTTTAATAAATTTTGTGTTCACCATTTTCTGAAAATTTTAGATTCTATGAGTTTTCCCTTATTTCTATAATGGTGGACACAATTTTTCAACCCATGATCTTAAGTGTGTTATTTTTGGAACTAACAAGTCAAGCAAGTTTCTACTTGTGAGACTTTTGTTTGTTCAATTGTGCAGGATAGGCACCAAAAGGAGGAAAGGACCCTCTTGAACTTAAGTGTTCAAATTTTACATTGAGGTTCCCTTGGACTTTTGTGGAAAAATTGTAAATTGTACCAACTATTTAGTTTTTCTTGTTATAATTTTTAGCTTTATTTTTAGTTTAGTTTTTCTATTTTTTTTTGCATGAGTCTTAAGTATATTACCCATTCTGAATGCTGCTATTGCGCTGAATGCTTTATCTGATTGAACTGCTTTTTGAAAAGGTTCTATGTTTTGAAGCAGTTAGGATTGCATGCTGTTAGAATTGATTTTGATATCTTGATTGTTTGGTTTTGGCAAAAGTCTTTTTCTGAGTTCTAAAAGGGTACCACTTACCCTATCTTTGGGGCTTTTGTCCGATTTCAGGGTTTTCGACCGATTTCAGAGTTTTTCCGCAGACTAAAGCATAGGGTATTTGGACGATTTTAGGGCTCCACGTCATTTTTATGGTTTTTCTATAGACTCTAGGCTTTTAGACTGATTTTAGGGTTTTAGGCCAGAATTATGGATTTTAGACTTATTTTAGGATTTTAGGCTTATTATAGGGTTTTAGGCTAGCTTTAGGGTTTTCTGATCAACTTCAGGGCTTTTGGCCGATTTCAAGGTTTTCGACCGATTTCAGGGTATTTTCGCTGATTATTGTATAAGGTATTTGGACGATTTAAGGGCTCCAGGTCAATTTTAGGGTTTTTCTCTAGACTATAGGCTTTTAGATAAATTTTAGGGTTTTCGATTTATTATAGGTTTTTAGGCCGGCTTAAGGGCTTTCTGATCAACTTTAGGGCTTTCGGCCGATTTCAGGGTTTTCCGCTGACTATAGTATAGGGTATTTATACGATTTAAGGGCTCCAAGATAATTTTATGGTTTTTCTGTATACTCGAGGCTTTTAGGCTGATTTTAGGTTTTTCGTATTATTAAAGGGTTTTAGGCCGACTTTAGGGCTTTCTGATCAACTTTACGTGTTTTGGCTGATTTTAGGGTTTTCGGCTAATTTCAGGGTTTTTCCGCAGAGTATAGGGTATTAGGACGATTTAAGGGCTTCGGGTCAATTTTATGGTTTTTCAGTAGATATAGGCTTTTGTACTAATTTTAGTGTTTTCGGCTTTTTTAGGGTTCTAGGTCGGCTGTAAGGCTTTTTGACTGATTTTAGGATTTTCGGCATATTCTATAGGTTTCAAGGCCGACTTTAGGGTATTTGGACGATTTAAGGGCTCCAGGTCATTTTTATGGTTTTTCTGTATATTCTAGGCTTTTAGGCTGATTTTAGGGTTTTCGACTTATTATAGGGTTTTCGGCCAGCTTTAGGGCTTTCTAATCAAATTTAGGGCTTTTGGCCGATTTCAGGGTGTTTCCGCTGACTATAGTATAGGATGTTTGGACGATTTAAGGGTTCCGGGTCAATTTTAGGGTTTTTCTGTAGACTCTAGGCTTTTAGACTGATTTTAGGGTTTTCGGCTTATTATAGGATTTTAGGCCGGCTTTAGGGCTTTCTGATCAAATTTAGCGCTTTTGGCCGATTTCAGGGTGTTTCCGCTGACTATAGTATAGGGTGTTTGGACAATTTTTGCGCTCGGGGTCAATTTTAGGGTTTTCGATTTATTATAGGGTTTTAGGCCGGCATTAGGGCTTTCAAATCATCTTTAGGGCTTTTGGCCGATTTCAGGGTTTTCGACCGATTTCTGGGTTTTTGTGATGACTATAGTATGGGGTATTTAGACGATATTAGGGCTCCGAGTTAATTTTATGGTTTTTCTGTAGATTCTCTGCTTTTAGGCTGATTTTAGGGTTTTCGGCTTATTATTGGGTTTTAGACCAGCTTTAGGGCTTTCTGATCAAATTTAAGGCTTTAGTCAAATTTCAAGGTTTTCGGCTTATTTTAGGGTTTTCGGCATATTTCAGTGATTTTCCTCTAACTATAGTATAGGGTATTTTGACGATTTAAGGGCTCTGGGTCAATTTTATGGTTATTCTGTAGACTCTAGGCTTTTAGACTAATTTTAGGTTTTTCGGCTTCTTATAGGGTTTTAGGCAGGCTTTAGGGCTTTTAGACTGATTTTAGGGTTTTCGGCTTATTGTAGGGTTTTAGGCCGGATCAAGGGTTTTCTGATCTACTTTAGGGATTTTGGACGATTTCTGCGTTTTTGGCCGAATTCAGGGTTTTTTCGCTGACTATAGTATAGGGTTTTTAGACTGATTTTAGGGTTTGAGGGCGGCTTAAGGGTTTTTAAACTGATTTTAGTGTTTTCGGCTTATTATAGGGTTTTAGGCTGACTTTAGGGTTTTCTGATCAACTTTAGGGATTTTTTCCAATTTAAGGTTTTTCGATCGGTTTCTGGGTTTTTCGCTGACTATAGCATAGGGTATTTGGACGATATAAGGGCTCCGAATCATTTTTATGGTTTGTTTGTAGACTCTAGGCTATTAGGCTGATTTTAGGGTTTTCGACTTACTATAGGGTTTTAGGCCAGCTTTAGGGCTTTCTGATCAACTTTAGGGCTTTTGGCCGATTTCTGTGTGTTTCCGCTGACTATAGTATAGGGTTTTTGGATGATTTAAAGGCTCCGGGTCAATTTTAGGGTTTTTCTGTAGACTCTAGGATTTTAGACTAATTTTAGGGTTTTCGTTTTATTGTAGGGTTTTCGGCCGGCTTTAGGGCTTTTAGCCGATTTCAGGGATTCCGACCGATTTCTGGGTTTTTCCGCAGACTATAGTATAGGGTATTTGGACTATTTAAGGGCACCGGGTCAATTTTATGGTTTTTCTGTAGACTCGAGACTCTTAGACTAATTTTAGGGTTTTCGGCTTATTATAGGGTTTTAGGCTGGCTTTAGGGTTTGCTAATCATTTTTTAGGTTTTCGGCCGATTTCAGCGTTTTTTCGCAGACAATAGTATAGTCGTTTTGGATGATTTAAGGGCTCCGACTCAATTTTATAGTTTTTCTGTAGACTCGAGGCTTTTAGACTGATTTAAGGGTTTTTGGCCTATTTTAGGGTTTTAGGCCGAATTAAAAGCTTTGAGACCGATTTTAGGGTTTTCGGCATATTATAGGTGTTTAGGCTGGCTTTAAGGTTTTCTGATCAACTTTAGGGCTTTTGTCCGATTTCAAGGTTTCCGGAGTATAGAGTATTTGGACTATTAAAGTGCTCCGGGTCAATTTTTTGGTTTTTGTGTAGACTCTGGGCTTTTAGACTAATTTTAGGGTGTTCGGCTTATTTTAGGGTTTGAGGCCGGCTTAAGGGCATTTAGACTGATTTTAGTGTTTTCAGCTTATTATAGGGTTTGAGGGTGACTTTAGGTTTTTCTGATCAACTGTAGGGGTTTTTTCCAATTTCATGGTTTTCGACCGATTTCAGGGTTTTTCTGTTGACTATAGTACAGGGTATTCAGACGATTTATGGTCTCCGGGTCATTTTTATGGCTTTTCTGTAGATTCTAAGCTTTTAATCTAAATTTGGGATTTTCGGCTTATTATAGGGTTATAGGCCAGCTTTAAGGCTTTCTGATCAAATTTAGGGATTTTGTCCGAATTCAGGGTTTTTCCGCTAACTATAGTATAGGGTGTTTGGATGATTTAAGGGCTCTAGGTCAATTTTTTGGTTTTTGTGTAGACTCAAGGCTTTTAGACCAATTTTACGGTTTTTGGCTTATTGTAGGATTTTAGGCCGATTTTTGGTGCTTTTAGACTAATTTTAGGGTTTTCGGCTTATTGTAGGGTTTTAGGCCAGCTTTAGGGTTTTCTGATCAACTTTAGGGTTTTCGTCCGATTTCAGGGTTTTTCCGCTGACTATAGCAAAGGGTATTTGGACGATTTAAGGGCTCCGATTCATATTTATGGTTTTTCGGTAGACTCTAGGCTTTTAGACTGATTTTAGGGTTTTCGGCTTATTATAGGGTTTTAGGCCAGCTTTAGGGCTTTTTTATCAACTTTAGGGCTTTTGGCCGATTTCAGAGTTTTTCTGCTTACTATATAGTGTAAGTTATTTGGACTATTTAAGTGCTACGAGTCAATTTTTTGGTTTTTGTGTAGACTCTAGGCTTTTAGACTGATTTTAGGGTTTTTGGCTTATTATAGGGTTTTAGGCCGACTTTTGGTGGTTTTAGACTGATTTTAAGGTTTGAAGGTGCAATAAACACACAAGAAAGGGGGGGTTTGAATTGCCTGATTTCAGGGTTTTTCCGCTGACTATAGTATAGGGTGTTAGGACGATTTATGGGCACCGGGTCAATTTTATGGTTTTTCTGTAGACTCTAGGCTTTTAGGGTTTTAGGCCAGATTTATGGCTTTTAGACTTATTTTAGGATTTTCGGCTTATTATAGGGTTTTAGGTCGGCTTTAGGGTTTTCTGATCAACTTCAGGGCTTTTGGCCGATTTCAAGGTTTTCGGCCGATTTCAGGGTATTTTCGCTGGTTATTGTATATGGTATTTGGACGATTTAAGGGCTCTAGGTTAATTTTAGGGTTTTTCTGTAGACTATAGGCTTTTAGACAAATTTTAGGGTTTTCGATTTATTATAGGGTTTTAGGCCGGCTTAAGGGCTTTCTGATCAACTTTAGGGCTTTCGGCCGATTTCAGGGTTTTCCGCTGACTCTAGTATAGGGTATTTATATGATTTAAGGGCTCCGAGATAATTTTATGGTTTTTCTGTATACTCAAGGCTTTTAGACAGATTTTAGGTTTTTCGTATTATTAAAGGGTTTTAGGCCGACTTTAGGGCTTTCTGATCAACTTTACGTGTTTTGGTTGATTTTAGGGTTTTCGGCTAATTTCAGGGTTTTTCCGCAAACTATTGTATAGGGTATTAGGACGATTTAAGGGCTTTGGGTCAATTTTATGGTTTTTCTGTAGATATGGGCTTTTAGACTAATTTTAGTGTTTTCAGCTTTTTTTGGGTTCTATTTCGGTTGTAAGGCTTTTTGACTAATTTAAGGATTTTCGGCATATTCTATAGGTTTCAAGGTCGGCTTTAAGGTGTTTGGACGATTTAAGGGCTCCGGGTCATTTTTATGGTTTTTCTGTATATTCTAGGCTTTTAGGCTGATTTTAGGGTTTTCGGCTTATTATAGGGTTTTCGGCCAGCTTTAGGGCTTTCTAATCAAATTTAGGGCTTTTGGCCGATTTCAGGGTGTTTCCGCTGACTATAGTATAGGTTGTTTGGACGATTTAAGGGTTCCGGGTCAATTTTAGGGTTTTTCTGTAGACTCTAGGCTTTTAGACTGATTTTACGGTTTTCGGCTTATTATAGGGTTTTAGGCCGGCTTTAGGGCTTTCTGATAAAATTTAGCGCTTTTGGCCGATTTCAGGGTGTTTCCGCTGACTATAGTATAGGGTGTTTGGACGATTTTTGTCTTCGGGGTCAATTTTAGGGTTTTCGATTTATTATAGGGTTTTAGGCCGGCATTAGGGATTTCGGATCAACTTTAGGGCTTTTGGCCGAATTCAGGGTTTTATCGCTGACTATAGTATAGGGTTTTTAGACTGATTTTAGGGTTTTCGGCTTATTTTAGGGTTTGAGGCCGGCTTAAGGGTTTTTAAACTAATTTTAGTGTTTTCGGCTTATTATAGGGTTTAGGCTGACTTTAGGGTTTTCTGATCAACTTTAGGGATTTTTTCCAATTTTAGGGTTTTCGACCGATTTCAGGGTTTTTTGCTGACTATAGCATAGGGTATTTTGACGATATAAGGGCTCCGAATCATTTTTATGGTTTTTTTGTAGACTCTAGGCTATTAGGCTGATTTTAGGGTTTTCGGCTTACTATAGGGTTTTAGGACAGCTTTAGGGCTTTCGGATCAACTTTAGGGCTTTTGGCCGATTTCTGTGTGTTTCCGCTGACTATAGTATAGGGTGTTTGGATGATTTAAGGGCTCCGGGTCAATTTTAGGGTTTTTCTGTAGACTCTAGGATTTTAGACTAATTTTAGGGTTTTCGATTTATTGTAGGGTTTTCGGCCGGCTATAGGGCTTTCAGCCGATTTCAGGGTTTCTGACCGATTTCTGGGTTTTTCCGCAGACTATAGTATAGGGTATTTGGACTATTTAAGGGCTCCGGGTCAATTTTCTGGTTTTTGTGTAGACTCTAGGCTTTTAGACCGACTTTAGGGTTTTCGGCTTATTATTGGGTTTTAGGCCGATTTTTGGTTCTTTTAAACTGATTTTAGGGTTTTCGGCTTATTGTAGAGTTGCAGGCATGCTTTAGGGCTTTCTGATCAACTTTAGGTCTTTTGGCCTATTTCAGGGTTTTCGGCCGATTTCAGGGTTTTTCCGCTCACTATAGAATAGGTATTTGGTCGTTTTAAGTGCTTCGGGTCATTTTTATTGTTTTACTGTAGACTCTAGGCTTTTAGACTGATTTTAGGGTTTTCAGCTTATTATAGGGTTTTAGGCCGAATTTAGGGTTTTTGCGCTTATGGCCTATTTAAGGGTTTTCTTCCGATTTCTGGGTTTTTGCGCTGACTATGTATCGGGTGTTTGGATGATTAGGGGGCTCCGGGTCAATTTTATGGTTTTTCTGTAGACTCTTAGACTAATTTTAGGGTTTTCGGCTTATTATAGGGTTTTAGGCTGGCTTTAGGGTTTGCTAATCATTTTTTAGGTTTTCGGCCGATTTCAGCGTTTTTTCGCAGACAATAGTATAGTCGTTTTGGATGATTTAAGGGCTCCGACTCAATTTTATAGTTTTTCTGTAGACTCGAGGCTTTTAGACTGATTTAAGGGTTTTTGGCCTATTTTAGGGTTTTAGGCCGAATTAAAGGCTTTGAGACCGATTTTAGGGTTTTCGGCTTATTATAGGTGTTTAGGCTGGCTTTAAGGTTTTCTGATCAACTTTAGGGCTTTTGTCCGATTTCAAGGTTTCCGGAGTATAGGGTATTTGGACTATTAAAGTGCTCCGGGTCAATTTTTTGGTTTTTGTGTAGACTCTAGGCTTTTAGACTAATTTTAGGGTTTCCGGCTTATTTTAGGGTTTGAGGCCGGCTTAAGGGCATTTAGACTGATTTTATTGTTTTCAGCTTATTATAGGGTTTGAGGCTGACTTTAGGTTTTTCTGATCAACTTTAGGGTTTTTTTCCAATTTCATGGTTTTCGACCGATTTCAGGGTTTTTCTGTTGACTATAGTACTAGGTATTCGGACGATTTATGGTCTCCGGGTCATTTTTATGGCTTTTCTGTAGATTCTAGGATTTTAATCTAAATTTGGGATTTTCGGCTGATTATAGGGTTATAGGCCAGCTTTAAGGCTTTCTGATCAAATTTAGGGATTTTGTCCGATTTCAGGGTTTTTCCGCTAACTATAGTATAGGGTGTTTGGACGATTTAAGGGCTCTAGGTCAATTTTTTGGTTTTTGTGTAGACTCAAGGCTTTTAGACCGATTTTACGGTTTTCGGCTTATTGTAGGATTTTAGGCCGATTTTTGGTGCTTTTAGACTGATTTTAGGGTTTTCGGCTTATTGTAGGGTTTTAGGCCAGCTTTAGGGTTTTCTGATCAACTTTAGGGTTTTCGTCCGATTTCAGGGTTTTTCCGCTGACTATAGCATAGGGTATTTGGACGATTTAAGGGCTCTGATTCATATTTATGGTTTTTCGGTAGACTCTAGGCTATTAGACTGATTTTAGGGTTTTCGTCTTATTTTAGGGTTTGAGGCCGGCTTAAGGGCTTTTAGAGTTATTTTAGGGTATTCTGATCAACTTTAGGTATTTTTTCCGATTTCCGGGTTTTCGACCGATTTCAGGGTTTTTTTACTGACTATAGTATAGGGTATTTTGAAAACTTAAGGGCTCGGGGACAATTTAATGGTTTTTCTATAGACTCTAGGCTTTTAGAATGATTTTTGGGTTTTCGGCTTATTATAGGGATTTAGGCCGGCTTTTGGGTCTTTTAGACTTGTTTTAGGGTTTTCGGCTTTTTGTACGGTTTTATTGATCAACTTTAGGGCTTTTGGCCGATTTCAAGGTTTCCGGCCGATTTCAGGGTTTTTCCGCTGACTATATAGTGTAAGGTATTTGGACTATTTAACGGCTACAATTCAATTTTTTGGTTTGTGTGTAGACTCTAGGCTTTTAGGCTGATTTTAGGGTTTTTGGCTTATTATAGGGTTTTAGGCCGATTTTTGGTGCTTTTAGACTGATTTTAGGGTTTTTCGGCATATTGTAGGGTCTTATGCCAGCTTTAGGGTTTTCTAATCAACTATAGGGTTTTGGGCCAATTTCAGGGTTTTCGGCAAATTTCAAGGTTTTTCCGCTGACTATAGCATAGGGTATTTGGACGATTTAAGGGCTCCGGGTCATTTTTATGGTTTTTCTGTAGACTTTAGGCTTTTAGACTGATTTTCGGGTTTTTGCCCTATTTTAGGGTTTTAGCCGGTTTTCGGGCTTTTAAACTGATTTTAGGGTTTTCAGCTTATTATAGGGTTTTAGGCCGGCGTTATGGCTTTCTGATCAACTTTAGGGCTTCTGGACGATTTCAAGGTTTTCTACTGATTTAAGGGCTAGGGGTCAATTTTTTGGTTTTTGTGTAGACTCTAGGATTTTAGACTGATTTTAGGGTTTTTGGCTTATTATAGGGTTTTAGGTCGATTTTTTGTGCTTTTAGACCGATTTTAGGTTTTTCGACTTATTGTAGGGTTTTGTGCTAGCTTTAGCGTTTTCTAATCAACTATAGGGCTTTTGGCTGATTTCAGGGTTTTCGGCCAATTTCAAGGTTTTTCCGCAGACTATAGCATAGTGTATTTGGACGATTTAAGGGCTCCGGGTCATTTTTATGGTTTTTCTGTATATTGTAGGCTTTTAGACTGATTTTAGGGTTTTCGGCTTATTATAGGGTTTTAGGCCGGCTTTAGGGCTTTTTGTCGATTTCAAGGTTTTCGTCCGATTTCAGGGTTTTTCCGCTGATTATAGTATAGGGTATTTGGACGATTTAAGGGCTCCGCAACAATTTTCTGGTTTTTCTGTAGACACTTGGCTTTTAGAATGATTTTAGGGTTTTCGGGTTATTATAGGTTTTTAGGCTGGCTTTAGGGTTTGCTAATCATTTTTTGGGTTTCGACTAATTTCAGCGTTTTTCTGCATACTATAGTATAGTCGTTTTGGACGATTTAAGGGCTCCAGGTCATTTTTATGGTTTTTTTGTAGACTTTAGGCTTTTAGACTGATTTTAGGGTTTTTTTGGCTTATTATAGTGTTTTAGGCCAGTTTTTGTGCTGTTAGACTTGTTTTAGGGTTTTTGGCTTATTGGAGGGTTTTAGACCGACTTTAGGGTTCTCTAATCAACTTTAGGGCTTTTGGCCGATTTCAAGGTTATCGGCCGATTTCAGGGTTTTTCCGCTGACTATAGCATAGGATATTTCGAAGATTTTAGGGCTGCGAGTCATGTTTATGGTTTTTCGGTAGACTCTAGGCTATTAGACTGATTTTGGGGTTTTCGGCTTATTATAGGGTTTTGGGCCGACTTTAGTGCTTTTTGATCAACTTTAGGGCTTTTGGCCGATTTCAGGGTTATTCCGCTGACTATATAGTATAGGGTATTTGGACTATTTAAGGGCTACGAGTCAATTTTTTGGTTTTTGTGTAGACTCTAGGCTTATAGACTTATTTTAGGGTTTTCGGCTTATTATAGGGTTTTAGGCTGTTTTTTGGTGCTTTTAGACTGATTTTAGGGTTTTCGGCTTATTATACGGTTTTAGGCCGGTTTTATGGCTTTCTGATCAACTTTAGGGGTTTTGGCCGACTTCATGGTTTTTTGCAGATTTCAGAGTATTTTCGTTGATTATAGTATAGGGTATTTGAACGATTTAACAGCTTCGGGTCAATTTTAGGGTTTTTCTGTAGACTATAGGCTTTTAGACAAATTTTAGGCTTTTCGATTTATTATAGGGTTTTAGGCCGGCTTTAGGGCTTTCTGATCAACTTTAGGGCTTTTGGCCAATTTCAGGTTTTTCGGTCGATTTCAGGGTTTTTCCGCTGACTATAGTATAGGTTATTTAGACGATTTAAGGGCTCCGAGATAATTTTATAGTTTTTCTGTATACTCTAGGCTTTTAAACTGATTTTAGGGTTGTAGGGAGACTTTAGGGCTTTCTGATCAACTTTATGGGTTTTGGCTGATTTTAGGGTTTTCGGCGAATTTAAGGGTTTTTCCGCAGACTATTGTATAGAGTTTTATGACGATTTAAGGGTTCGGGGTCAATTTCGGGGCTTTTGGCCGATTTCTTGTTTTTTTCGGTGACTATAGTATAGGGAATTTAGACGATTTAAGGGCTTCGAGTTAATTTTACGGTTTTTCTGTAGATTCTTGGCTTTTAGGCTGATTTTAGGGTTTTCAGCTTATTATAAGGTTTTAGACCAGCGTTAGAGCTTTCTGATCAAATTTAGGGCTTTAGTCCAATTTCAAGGTTTTCGGCTTATTTTAGGGTTTTCGTCATATTTCAGGGTTTTTCGGCAAATGTAGTATAGGGTTTTCGGCTTGTTGTAGGGTTTTAGGCCGGCTTTAGAGTTTTCTAATCAACTTTAGGCTTTTGGCCGATTAAAGGGTTTTTGGCCGATTTCTGGGTATTTCCGCTGATTATAGTATAGGGTATTAGAAAGATTTAAGGGCTCCGGGTCAATTTTATGATTTTTAGGTAAACTCTAGGCTTTTAGATTGATTTTAGGGTTTTCAGCTTATTTTAGGGTTTGAGGTCGGCTTAAGGGCTTTTAGACTGGTTTTATTGTTTTCGGCTTATTATAGGGTTTTTGGCTGACTTTAGGGTTTTCTGATCAACATTAGGGCTTTTTTCCAATTTCAGGATTTTCGACCGATTTCAGGTTTTTCCGTTGACTATAATCTGCGGAAAAACCCTGAAATCGGTCGAAAACCCTGAAATCAGCCAAAAGCCCTAAAATTGATCAGAAAACCCTAAAGCTAGCATAAAACCCTACAATAAGCCGAAAACCCTAAAATCAGTCTAAAAGCACCAAAAATCGGCCTAAAACCCTATAACAAGCCGAAAACCCTAAAATCAGTCAAAATACCCTATACTATAGTCAGCGGAAAAACCCCGAAATCGGCCGACAACCCTAAAATTAGCCAAAAGCCCAAAAGTTGGTCAGAAAGCCCTAAAGTAAGCCTAAAACCCTACATAAGCCGTAAACCGTAAAATCAGTCTAAAAGCCTAGAGTCTATTGAAAAACCATAAACTTGACCCGGAGCTCTTAAATCTTCCAAATACCCAATACTATAACTAGCGGAAAAACCCTGAAGCTGGCCAAAAGCTCTAAAGTTGTTCAGAAAACCCTAAAGCCGGCCTAAAACCCTTTAATAAGCAAAAAACCCTAGAATTAGCCTAAAATCCTAGAATCTACAGAAAAAACATAAAATGACTGAAGCCCTTAAATCATCCAAAAACCCTATGGTATAGTTAGCGGAAAAACCCAGAAATCGTCCAAAAACCCTTAAATTGTCAAATAGCCCTAAAGTTGATCCAAAAACCCTAAAGCCAGCCTTAAACCTTATAATAATAATAAAAACCCTAAAATAAGTCTAATAGCCTAGAGTCTACAAAAAAACCATAAAAATGACTCGGAGCCCTTAAATCGTGCAAATACCCTATGCTATAGTGAGCGGAAAAATCCTGAAATCAGTCGGAAACCATGAAATCGACCAAAAGACCTAAAGTTCATTAGAAAGCCCTAAAGCCGGCCTAAAACCCTATAATAAGCCGAAAACCCTAAAATCAGTCTAATAGCCTAGAGTCTACAAAAAAACCATAAAAATGATTCGTAACCCTGAAATTGTCCAAATACCCTATTCTATAGTCAGCGGAAAAACCTTGAAATCGGTGGAAAACCCTGAAATTGCAAAAAAGCCCTAAAGTTGATCAGAAAACCCTAAAGTCAGCCTAAAACCCAATAATAAGCCGAAAACACTAAAATTAGTCTAAAAGCCCTTAAGCTGGCCTTAAACCCTAAAATAATCCGAAAACCCTATACTATAGACAATGAAAAAACACTGAAATCGGCCAAAAACGCTGAAATCATCCTAAAGTAGATCAGAAAACCCTAGATCCGGCATAAAACCCTACAATAAGCAGAAAACCCTCAAATCTATCTAAAAGCTCTAAAGTCGGCCTAAAACCATATAAGAAGTCGAAAACCCTAAAATCAGTCTAAAAGCCTAGAGTCTACAGAATAACCATAAAATTGACCCGGCGCACTTAAATCGTCCTAAAACCCTATACAATAGTTAGCGGAAAAACCCTTAAATATGCTGAAAACCCTAAAATAAGCCGAAAACATTGAAATTGGACTAAAGCCCTAAATTTGATCAGAAAGCCCTAAATTTGGCCTAAAACCCTATAATAAGCCGAAAACCCTAAAATTAGCCTAAAAGCCTAGAATCTACAGAAAAACCATAAAATTAACACGGAGCCCTTAAATCGTCTAAATACCCTATACTATAGTCAGCGGAAAAACCCAGAAATCTGATGAAAACCTTGAAATCGGCCAAAAGCTCAAAAGTTGATCAGAAAGCCCTAAAGCCAGCCTAAAACCCTATAATAATACGAAAACCCTAAAATTAGTCTAAAAGCCTAGAGTCTACCGAAAAACCCTAAAATAGACCCAGAGCCCTTAAATCGTCAAAACACCCTATACTATAGTCAGCGGAAACACCCTGAATCGGCCAAAAGTCCTAAAGTTGATCAGAATGCCCTAAAGCCGAACTAAAACCCTATAATAATCCAAAAACCCTAAATCTACTAAAAACCACAAAAATGACTCGGAGCCCTTAAATCGTCCAAATAACCCTATGCTACAGTCAGCGGAAAAACCCTAAAATCGGTCGAAAACCCTGAAATCGGCCAAAAGACCTAAAGTTGATTAGAAAACCCTAAAGCCGGCTTAAAACCCTATAATAAGCCGAAAACCCTAAAATGAGTCTAAAAGCCCTAAATCCGGCCTAAAACCCTAAAATAGGACGAAAACACTAAATTCAGTTTAAAAGCCTAGAGTCTACAGAAAAACCATAAAATTTACCCGAAGCCCTTAAATCGTCCAAAAAGACTATATTAACGTCTGCGGAAAAGCCCTGCAATTGGCCGAAAACCCAAAAGTCGATTAGAAAACCCTAAAGCCGGCCAAAAATCCTATAATAAGCCGAAAATCCTAAAATTAATCTAAGAGCCTAGAGTCTACAGAAACACCATAAAATTGACCCGGAGTCCTTAAATCGTCCAAACACCCAATACCATAGGCAGCGGAAAAACCCTGAAATCGGCCGAAAGCCCTAAAGTTGATCAGAAAGCCCTAAAGTTGATCAGAAAGCCCTAACCTAAAACCCTATAATAAGCTGAAAACCATATAATAAGTCTAAAAGCCTAGAGTCTACAGAAAAACCATAAAAATGACCCGGAGCCCTTAAATCGTCCAAATACCCTATGCTATAATCTGCGGAAAAACCCTGAAATCGGCCGAAAACCCTGAAATCGGCCAAAAGCCCTGAAATTGATCAGAAAACCCTAAAGCTAGCATAAAACCCTACAATAAGCCGAAAACCCTAATATCAGTCTAAAAGCACCAAAAATCGGCCTAAAACCCTATAATAAGCCGAAAACCCTAAAATCAGTCTAATAGCGTAGAGTCTACAAAAAAACCATAAAAATGACTCGGAGCCCTTAAATCGTCCAAATACCCTATGCTACAGTCAGCAGAAAAACCTTGAAACCGGATGAAAACCCTGAAATCGGCCAAAAGCCCTAAAGTTTATTAGAAAACCCTAAAGTCGGCCTAAAACCCTACAATAAGCCGAAAACCCTAAAATCAGTCTAAAAGCCCTAAAGCCGGCCTAGAACCCTAAAAAAGCCGTAAACACAAAAATCAGACTAAAAGCCTTGAGTCTACAGAAAAACCATAAAATTGACCCGTAGATATTAAATCGTTGTAATACCCTATACAATAGTCAGCGGTAAAACCCTTAAATCAACCAAAAGCCCTAAAGTTGATCAGAAAGCCCTAAAGTCGGCCTAAAACCCTTTAATAAGCCGAAAACCCTAAAATCAGTCTAAAAGACTAGAGTCTACAAAAAAACCATAAAGTTAACCCGGAGCCCTTTAATCGTCTATATACCCTATACTATAGTCAGCGGAAAACCCCCGAAATCGGCCGACAACCCTAAAATTAGCCAAAAGCCCTAAAGTTGATCAGAAAGCCCTAAAGTAAGCCTAAAACCATACATAAGCCGTAAACCGTAAAATCAGTCTAAAAGCCTAGAGTCTATTGAAAAACCATAAACTTGACCCGCAGCCCTTAAATCTTCCAAATACCGAATACTATAAATAGCGAAAAAACCCTGAAGCTGGCCAAAAGCTCTAAAGTTCTTCAGAAAACCCTAAACCCGGCCTAAAACCCTATATAAAGTCGAAAACCCTAAAATCAGTCTAAAAGCACCAAAAATCGGCCTAAAACCCTTTAATAAGCAAAAAACCCTAAAATTAGCCTAAAAGCCTAGAATTTACAGAAAAACCATAAAATGACCTGAAGCCCTTAAATCATCCAAAAACCCTATGGTATAGTCAGCGGAAAAACCCAGAAATCGTCCAAAAACCCTTAATTGTCAAATAGCCCTAAAGTTGATCCAAAAACCCTAAAGCCGGCCTTAAACCTTATAATAATCAAAAAATCCAAAAATAAGTCTAATAGCCTAGAGTCTACAAAAAAACCATAAAAATGACTCGGAGCCCTTAAATCGTCCAAATACCCTATGCTATAGTGAGCGGAAAAATCCAGAAATCAGCCGGAAACACTGAAATCGGCCAAAAGACCTAAAGTTGATTAGAAAGCCCTAAAGCCGGCCTAAAACCCTATAATAAGCCGAAAACCCTAAAATCAGTCTAATAGCCTAGAGTCTACAAAAAAACCATAAAAATGATTCGTAACCCTAAAATCATCCAAATACCCTATTCTATAGTCAACGGAAAAACCTTGAAATCAGTGGAAAACCCTGAAATTGCAAAAAAGCCCTAAAATTGATCAGAAAACCCTAAAGTCAGCCTAAAACCCAATAATAAGCCAAAAACACTAAAATTAGTCTAAAAGCCCTTAAGCCGGCCTCAAACCCTAAAATAATCCGAAAACCCTATACTATAGACAATGAAAAAACACTGGAATCGGCTAAAAACGCTGAAATCGTCCTGAAGTAGATCAGAAAACCCTAGATCCGGCATAAAACCCTACAATAAGCAGAAAACCCTCAAATCTATCTAAAAGCTCTAAAGTCGGCCTAAAACCTTATAAGAAGCCGAAAACCCTAAAATCAGTCTAAAAGCCTAGAGTCTACAGAATAACCATAAAATTGACCCGGAGCCCTTAAATCGTCCTAAAACCCTATAGTTAGCGGAAAAACCCTTAAATATGCTGAAAACTCTAAAATAAGCCGAAAACCTTGAAATTAGACTAAAGCCCTAAATTTGATCAGAAAGCCCTAAATCTGGCCTAAAACCCTATAATAAGCCGAAAACCCTAAAATTAGTCTAAAAGCCTAGAATCTACAGAAAAACCATAAAATTAACACGGAGCCCTTAAATCGTCTAAATACCCTATACTGTAGTCAGCGGAAAAACCCAGAAATCTGATGAAAACCTTCAAATCGGCCAAAAGATCAAAAGTTGATCAGAAAGCCCTAAAGCCAGCCTAAAACCCTATAATAATACGAAAACCCTAAAATTAGTCTAAAAGCCTAGAGTCTACCGAAAAACCCTAAAATAGACCCAGAGCCCTTAAATCGTCAAAACACCCTATACTATAGTCAGCGGAAACACCCTAAATCGGCCAAAAGTCCTAAAGTTGATCAGAATGCCCTAAAGCCGGACTAAAACTCTATAATAATCCAAAAACCCTAAATCTACTAAAAACCACAAAAATGACTCAGAGCCCTTAAATCGTCCAAATAACCCTATGCTGCAGTCAGCGGAAAAACCCTGAAATCGGACGAAAACCCTGAAATCGGCCAAAAGCACTAAAGTTTTTCAGAAAACCCTAAAGTCGGCCTAAAACCCTATTATAAGCCGAAATCCCTAAAATCATTCTAAAAGCCTAGGGTCTACCGAAAAACCATAAAATTGTCCCGAAGCCCTTAAGTCGTCCAAATACCCAATACTATAGTCAGCGGAAAAACCCTGAAATCGGTCGAAAACCCTGAATTTGGAAAAAAGCGCTAAAGTTGATCAGAAAAACATAAAGTCAGCCTTAAACCCTATAATAAGCAGAAAACACTAAAATCAGTCTAAAAGCCCTTAAGCCGGCTTCAAATTAGTCGAAAAGCCTAGAGTCTACACAAAAACCAAAAAATGGACCCGGAGCACTTAAATAGTCCAAATATCCTATACTTCTATAGTTTGCGAAAAAACCCAGAAATCAGTCGGAAAGCCTGAAATCGGTCGAAAGCCCTAAAGTTGATAAGAAAGCCCTAAAGCCGGCCTAAAACCCTATAATAAATCGAAAACCCCAAAATTAGTCTAAAGGCCCAGAGTCTACAAAAAAACCCTAAAATTGACCCAGAGCTCTTAAATCGTCCAAACACCCTATACTGTAGTCAGCAGAAACACCCTAAAATCGGCCAAAAGCCCTAAACTTGATCAGAAAGCCCTAAAGTCGGCCTAAAACCCTATAATAAGCCGAAAACCCTAAAATCAGTCTAAAAGCCTAGAGTCTACAAAAAAAAACCCTAAAAATGACATGGAGCCCTTAAATCGTCCAAGCACCCTATACTATAGTCAGCGGAAACACCCTGAAATCGGCCAAAAGCCCTAAATTTGATCAGAAAGCCCTAAAGCTGGCCTAAAGCCCTATAATAAGCCGAAAACCCTGAAATCAGTCTAATAACCTAGAGTCTACAAAAAACCATAAAAATGATTCGAAGCCCTTAAATCGTCCAAACACCCTATACTATAGTCAGCGGAAACATCCTGAAATCGGTTGAAAAGCCCTAAAATTGATCTAAAAGCAGCAAAAGCCGGCCTAAAACCCTATAATAAGTTGAAAACCCTAAAATCAGTCTAATAGCCTAGAGTCTACAAAAAAACCATAAAAATGATTCGGAGCCCATAAATCGTCCAAAAATACTATATTATAGTCTGCGGAAAAACCCTGCAACCGGCCGAAAACCCCTAAGTTAATTAGAAAACCCTAAAGCTGGTCTAAAACCCTATAATAAGCCGAAATCCCTTAAATTAGTCTAAGAGACTTGAGTCTACAGAAAAACCATAAAGTTGACCCGGAGCCCTTAAATCGTCCAAACACCCTATACTATAGTCAGTGGAAAAACCTCGAAATCAGCCAAAAGCCCTAAAGTTAATCAGAAACCCCTAAAGCCGACCTAAAAACCTATAATAAGCCGAAAAACCCTAAAATAAGTTTAAAAGCCCGAAATCCAGCCTAAAACCCTAAAATAGGGAGAAAACCCTAAAACCAGTCTAAAAGCTTAAAGTCAACAGAAAAACCATAAAAATGACACAGAGCCCTTAAATCGTCCAAATACCCTATGCTATAGTTTGCGGAAAAACCTTGAAATTGGCCGAAAACCCTGAAATCGGCGTAACACCCTATAGTTGATCAGAAACCCCTAAAGATGGCATAAAACCCTTCAATAAACCGAAAACCCTAAAATCAGTCTAAAAGCACCAAAAATCGGCCTAAAACCCTATAATAATCCAAAAACCCTAAAATCAGTCTGAAAGCCTAGAGTCTACACTAAAACCAAAAAATTGACTCGTAGCTCTTAAATAGTCCAAATACCTTACACTATATAGTCACCGGAAAAACTCTGAAATCGGCCGAAAAACTCTGAAATCGGCCGGAAACCCTGAAATCGGACAAAAGTCCAAAAGTTGATCAAAAAGCCCTAAAGCCGACCTAAAACCCTATAATATGCCGAAAACCCTAAAAACAGTCTAATAGCCTAGAGTCTACCGAAAATCCACAAACATTACTCGGAGCCCGTAAATCGTCCAAATACCTTATGCTATAGTCAGCAGAAAAACCCTGAAACCGGCCAAAAGCCCTAAAGTTGATCAGAAAACCCTAAAGCTGGCCTAAAACCCTACAATAATCCGAAAACCCTAAAATCAGTGTAAAAGCACCAAAAATCGGCCTAAAACCCTATATTAAGACGGAAACCCTAAACTCGGTCTAAAAGCCTAGAGTCCACACACAAACCAAAAAATTGACCCGTAGCCCTTAAATAGTCCAAATACCCTTTACTATATAGTCTGCGGAAAAACCCTGAAATCGGCCAAAAGCCCTAAAGTTGATCAAAAAGACCTAAAGTCGTCCTAAAACCGTACAATATGCCGAAAACCCTAAACCAGGCTAACAGCCCCAAAAGCCGGCCTAAAACGCTATAATAATCCAAAAACCCTAAAATCATTCTAAAAGCCTAGTGTCTACAGAAATACCATAAAATATTCCTAGAGCCCTTAAATTGTCAAAATACCCTTTACTATAGTCAGCGGAAAAACACTGATATCAGTCGAAAACCCTGAAATCGGAAAAAAGCCCTAAAGTTGATCAGAAAACCCTAAAATAAGTCCAAAAGCCCTTAAGCCGGCCTCAAACCCTAAAATAAGACAAAAACCCTAAAATCAGTCTAAACGCCTAGAGTTTACCGAAAAATCATAAAATTGACCTAGAGTTTACCGAAAAAACACTGAAATCGGCCAAAAACTCTGAAATCGTCCAAAATCCCTAAAGTAGATCAGAAAACCCTAAAGCCGGCCTAAAACCCTACAATAAGCCGAAAACCCTAAAATCAGTCTAAAAGCCCTAAAGCCGGCCTAAAACACTATAATAAGCCGAAAACCCTAAAATCAGTCTAAAAGCCTAGAGTCTACAGAAAAACCATAAAAATGACACGAAGCCCTTAAATCGTCCAAATACCCTATGCTATAGTGAGCGGAAAAACCCTGAAATCGGCCGGAAACCCTGAAATCGGCCAAAAGTCCTAAAGTTGATTAGAAAGCCCTAAAGCCAGCCTAAAACCCTATAATAAGGCGAAAACCCTAAAATAAGTCTAATAGCCTAGAGTCTACAAAAAAACCATAAAAATGATTCGGAGCTCTTAAATCGTCAAAATAACCCTATGCTACAGTCAGCGGAAAAACCCTGAAATCGGACGAAAACCCTGAAATCGGCCAAAAGCCTTAAAGTTGATCAGAAAACCCTAAAGACGGCCTAAAACCCTATTATAAGCTGAAAACCCTAAAATCATTCTAAAAGCCTAGTGTCTACAGAAAAACCATCAAATTGTCCCGAAGCCTTTAAATCGTCCAAATACCCTATACTATAGTCAGCGGAAAAACCCTGAAATCGGTCGAAAACCCTGAATTTGGAAAAAAGCCCTAAAGTTGATCAAAAAACATAATTCATCCTCAAACCCTATAATAAGCAGAAAACACTAAAATCAGTCTAAAAGCCCTTAAGCCGGCCTCAAACCCTAAAATAAGCCGAAAACCCTAAAATTAGTCTAAAAGCCTAGAGTCTACACAAAAACCAAAAAATGGACCGGGAGCACTATAATAGTCCAAATACCCTATACTATAGTTAGCGGAAATACCATGAAATCAGCCGGAAACTCTGAAATTGGACAAAAGCCCTAAAGTTGATCAGAAAACTGTAAAGCCAGCCTAAAACCCTATAATAAGCCGAAAACCCTAAAATCAGTCTAAAAGCCTTTAATCCGGCCTAAAACCCTAAAATATGGAAAAAAAACCCTTAAATAAGTCTAAAGCCTTGAGTCTACAGAAAAAATATAAAATTGACTCGGAGCCCTTAAATTGTCCAAAACGACTATACTATAGTCTGCGGAAAAAAGCTAAAATCGGCCGAAAACCCAAAAAATGATTAGCAAACCCTAAAGCCGGCCTAAAACCCTATAATAAGCCGAAAACGCTAAAATTAGTCTAAGAGCCTCGAGTCTACAGAAAAACCATAAAATTGACCTAGAGCCCCCAAATCGTCCAAACACCCTATACTATAGTCAGCGCAAAAACCCTGAAATCGGAAGAAAACCCTGAAATCGGCCAAAAGCCCAAAAGTTGATCAAAAAACCCTAAAGCTAGCATAAAACCCTACAATAAGCCGAAAGTCCTAAAATTAGTCTAAAAGCCTAGAGTCTACAGTAAAACCATAAAAATGACCCGAAGCCCTTAAATCGTCCAAATACCCTACGTTATAGTGAGCGGAAAAACCCTAAATGGGCCGAAAACCCTGAAATAGGCCAAAAGCCCTAAAATTGATCAGAAAACCCTAAAGCATGCCTAAAACCCTATAATAAGCCGAAAACCTTAAAATCAATCTAAAAGCACCAAAAATCATCCGAAAACACTATTATCGGTCTAAAAGCCTAGAGTCTACACAAAAACCAAAAAATTGACCCGTAGCCCTTAAATAGTCCACATACCCAATACTATAGTCTTCGGAAAAACCCAGAATACGGTCGAAAGCCCTAAAGTTGATAAGAAAGCCCTAAAGCCGGCCCAAAACCCTATAATAAATCGAAGACCCTAAAATTAGTCTAAAAGCCTAGAGTGTACAGGAAAACCCTAAAATTGACCCGGAGCCCTTAAATAGTCCAAAAGCCCTAAAGTTGATCAGAAAGCCCTAAAGCCGGCCTAAAACCCTATAATAAGCCGAAAACCCTGAAGGTGCAAGAAACACACAAGAAAGGGGGGGTTTGTATTGTGTGACCCATTTTAAATTTCTTTCATAGAGAGTTGCATGTTAGACATCCATTAGTATTCATTTATATCTATCACAAGATATCCTATGCACTAAGTAGGAATGCGTTAAGTTCATTTGATAGATTCTGAAGATTAATTACTTGTTCTCAGGATAATCTCTCTATGAAATCATGAACAAATATGCAGCAAGAAAGCTATAAACCATGAAAGTAAAGCACACATGATTTTTATCCTGGTTCACCCCCATAATCGACAGGGCTACGTCCAGTCCTTGGCTTCACCAAGATTTTCACTATTTAAACAAATAGTACAAGTATTATCAGGGACTTCTCCCAACAAGTATTAGTAGGACTTCTCCTAACAAGTATTCTAAGGACTTCTCCTTACAAGTATTGTCAGGACTTCTCCTTACAAGTATTGTCAGGACTTCTCCTTACAAGTATTATCAGGACTCCTCCTTACAAGTATTATACAGGACTTCTCCTAACACCTTTACAGGGTTTTTCTTTTCTACAAATTTCTCTTCTTGATAAGAGTGGGTAGAAGAAATGAAGACCAGAAAACAGAGAGATCATAACTAAGTTGATCTCTGTTTTCAGTTATGTGTGTGGGATGGGATGAGAGTAATACTCTGTAGATTTTCCACACACATAAGCAACTCAACTCAGTTTGTGATGTAACTTGAAGTTTCCTGAGTTGAAACCAAGATTGCCTTGGTTGCTTGGTCGAACTAGACTGAGATATGGAAGTGTAGTTCTAGTCGCCAAGTTGCTGAAGAAGCAGGATTCTCTATTTATATCTTCACTTGAAGATCTTCGTTTTTCCTTCACAGCAGGAGAGAAAATCTGTCCTCAGTGCTTCTTCCTCTCCAGGAAGCACGTAACGGCTAGTTCTGCATCTTTCTGCAGGCGTGAGATGCGATCTGGGATTCTTCTGCAGGTGTAAATCATGATCTGAGAATTATTGATTTGCCTTGGTTGAGGTCATCTGGCTCCATTTTGGGCAAGCAGTCCTTGAGCTATGTCTTCAGTATTTAATGCGTGGAGTTCCAGCTTTGGTACTTGCTTTGACCAAGATACCCCTATGCAAACCAGCTAAGACTCATCACGTGCTTTGTTTTGAAATTTCTGACCGTTGAGTGTGTACGATTCCCAGAGATTCTTGTCGTTGATTTCGCGATGTCAGCTTGATTTGAGGAAAAGTAGAAAACTAGTGGGACCAGGGAATATTGTATTAATTGTGTCCCTTTCTACTTTCTGCCACAATCCGTACATTAATAAATATGCAGACAAGGTAGACGTCTTTTGATCCAAGAAGAAATTAATTCAAGATGAATAATTTCCTTAATGCTTCTGTTTGCTGAATATCCTCGTAAGAAACGTTCCTTGATGTTTGTACCTTTGGTTGCATTTTTGATGTTTGTGCGGACGGATTCTGCCTTAGACCTTGCCGGACGTAGTCTCTTCTCAAAGCTCGAGATTCTGTCACAACTGACTTGCATTGGCAGACGAACTTTCTTCATTCAGTTCTTCTTTAAAGATCAGAATCTTCTTGGCTTAGAAGACTGAATCTTTTCTTTTTCCTTTGTTGCTTCTTCATCTGAGAAGATTGATTCACAACTTCTTTGTACGATGCTTGAGAAGCTTCAAGAAGTTCTTTCATGAGTTGTCATACTCTTGCAGCCTTGAATAAAGCAGTCTATCTTTTGATTTTTGTAGATTCAGGTAGCGGACTGTTTCAGCTTCTTGAAGTAGATTCTGGCTTGAGCATGCAAGGGTTGATAGAATGTGGATAAGATACTGTCCATATGAGGTTGTTGCTTTATCTTTCTTGAGTCACCGGACTGTCTCATACATGAATGCCTTTCCTTGTATGTCTTTGACAATGCTTCCTTCAGGGTGACCGGACGGACTTTTCCAAGTGGCCTGATTTACTTGATGATGCTTTAAGATTTACTCAGTCTCTTCAGTAGATAATTATTGCTGCGTATGAGAGTTTTCATTAGGAATTTTACCTCTGACAATATTAAACCTTTAAAGAAATTGTTAATTATCAAAACATAATAATTCATTTAATTATTTGATTCTAACAATCTCCCCCTTTTTGATAATGACAATTTCTTTTGAAAAAGGTTTATCTGAACTATCAATTAAGAATCTGGTTATTTTTCAGATAATAGTTTTTCTTCAGGATTTTTCAGTGTATAGAAAAGCATGATCGTTCTTTTAGTGGTTTTTAGACAATAGCATTTTGTTTTCAGACGGACGATTTTTACTTTTTGAGTTTGCCTTCTTTTACTCCCCCTAAATCATATGTTTTTCTAACTAAAGCTCCCCCTGAACTGATGCCTTGTTCATTTTGTCCTAATGTTAGAAATATATATATAGAGCATTCTATATTTCCTAATTCTATATTCCTTTCCCAATCCTTTTTCCTTACTTAATGCTTCTCCCCCTTTGGCATTATCAAAAAGAATTAACAGTAATATAAATGGCAACCAAGCGTTGATAATTGAACGAGCACTGATAGATTAATGAGGCAGTAAGCAGAAAGAATGTGCAAGGAAAAAAAAAAGATAAGGAGTAGAGATTAGTCATGTTGCTGCTGTCGTCTTTCAACGTAGCTCCGCATTAGCTCCGCTAGATGTTGGAATCCTGCATTCATTTGGTCAGAAAGCCTTTGGGATACAGTGTCAATGCGATTGAATGCATCTGTGCGCAGCTTCTGATTTTCTTTAGAAGCATTTGAGCATTCTGTAGTTATCCTTGCAGATAATTCCATCACAGCAGCTTTAGCATCAAAGAGGTCTTCATCGGATGAGGGCTTGTCTGTGGTTTTGGATTCAGGGATTTGCTCGGTTTGTGAGAGGTTATTCTTTGGAAAGGCACAGGAGATAGGTTGGGCCGTGGTAACTTCAGCATCTTGTGTAGATGATGAAGTTTCATTTGGAAGGCTCTCTTGTGAGGAAGATGAGGATGGGTGGTGCTGATTTTCATCTGAATCAGAGGAGGTGATGAATATGTTTTGTGGGATGGTGATGATTTGAGGCAAGGGAATGACTGGTGTATATGATGGATGATTGTTGGAGGGTTCATGGACGGATGGAAGAGGTTTAGGTCTCGGTTTAGCAATACGTAGGATAAGCAGCCATGATCCATTTTGAACTATAATGCTTTCGACATGCTGGATTAGTCCAAAAGGAATGGTGCTCAAGTGAACCGGCCTGGGAACAAACAATTCCCACTCATGATGAAAAATGTCGTACCTGGTCCTTGACGCGAATGCGATGAGTATGCCATCTATTGCAGGAGGAGCCCAGAGACGAGCTTGTAAACAGAAGTTGAATCCTAGAGACGTCATCAGCAAGTGTGGAGCATATGCAGCATTGTCCATTTTCAGCATCCTGGGAATCTGCAAATGAGAAGGAGATCCCATCTGGCGTGTCCTTCGTGGAACATGAGCAAGAAAGACACTTGCTATGTTTTGGAACGATCTCATAGAAGTGGTTGATGTAGTGATTTCCTCATCATTAACTAGATTGTCCCCTCGTGTTGAGCCCTTCTTTGAGACATTTTGCTGGGAAGCCAATATCTCATTTAGAGATATTTCTGGATCATTGACATGATCACTTTCAAATTCACTCATTTGCTTCCTTTTCTTGGGCTGAATTTTCTTTGAGGCTCTTGACTTAGTCCGCTTCTTTGCTACAGACGGACGAAGTTCCTCTTGAACTGTTGATGTTTCCGCTTCTTTGTTGACTGCGCACGTTGCTGTTTCTTTGTCTGGACTGAGTAAGTTGTCGTCCAGTGAGCATTTCTTGACTTGAGATGACTCTAGGTGTTGAACTGGACTTGAGGGAATTTCTGGCTGGAATTGAGAGGTCTGATCATGAGTTTGTGAACTATCATTACTGTTTGAAATGGATGCATTATCAGACGGACTTGTGAGGTTTTGAGGTTGTAGAGCATATTCTGGATCAACAGTCTCTCTGTATTTCAATATCCTTGGAGAGATATGCTTCCCCATCTCTTAGCGCTTTTCTCACAGTTAGGTCTCCAAAGAGGAGTGCAGTATGGGAGAGGTGAATTGTTCCTGAGCTTTATTCTAACCCAATGATGATCATCAATATTGCATAGAACAGCAATGATGGGAGGAGTATAGGCTGGACCGGCTAATGGAAGATAGGTGCATGATTCCATCAGACTTAGAGTCACTAGTATGATTTTGAAAGTGCTGGCAGCCAGCAGACCCATGTCAGGAACCGTAAACCATTTGGGAGAAGTGGCAAGTTCCCCTTCAGGTAAGTTCAGTGCCTCCATTATCTGCTCAAGATGTTGCCCAGATTTCATCATTCCAGTATACAGAGAACGTTGAGTTTTAAGTTCTTCCCTCATCTCAGTCCTGATTGCTGGCCATTCATTTTCATTTATTCCAAGCCATTGTGCAATGCAGAGAAAACCACAGTTTCCATCGTCTACTACATCAATGATATCTTCCACATATTCGTGGAATATCATGGGAACATATGGAAGATACCTCAGGAGAGATGATGAGGAATGGTCGCTCTTAGGAATCACCTTCAGAGGTTCTTTTCTTACTTTCTTAGCCAGCTTGGCTATTGGCAAGGAATCTTCATCATCACCCGACGAAGTTGCGTTTTGTTTGGATGCAGCCTTCTCAAGGCGTCTTCTTTTCGCTGGAGGTGCAGGTGTTGGCAAGGCCTTGATTGCCTCATCTGATTCTGGAGCATCACGCTTCTTTGCTGGAGATGATGCTGTAGGGATAATTTGCTTCCTTATTCTTGAAGCTCTTGTCTTTGGAGCAGAGGAATGAGTTTCCTTTTCCTGCTCAACTTTTTCATTATCCTCCACTTGTTTCCTTTCCCACTTGGAAAGCATATTCTTTGGGACCTTGGAGAAGTCAATCTGTAGATTCATCCGTTTAACATCTCCAAACCTGATGGGTGTTGGATAGATGTAATCTTGAGCGATAAATTCATTCTGGAGCTTCTCTTCCATTACAAGCCCTTTCATCCCCATGATCTTAGTAATGAGAGCACCATAGGGAAGGTTTGACACGGGACTTTCAATCGTTCCCAACATGTGATGAAAGATCAGAGAGGGAAGATTGATCTTCTGCATGTTGCTCATTTGATAAAGCGCCCAGTGAGCCATTTTATTCACAAGATCTCTGGCTCCTTCTTTAGGAATAACAACCTTGCTGAGAACTGCATGTGGAAACTTGTATTCTTCCACTAAGTTGTTGACAGAGCTTCCATGTATTTTGAGATCTTCCTTCCATACACAGTCGCTATCTACGGCAGAGATTTCCCACTTTGGGGAGTAGTAGACTCCGTCTTTCAAATCTACTTCTAGCGCTAGAGAAATGTCTCTAGGACAAATTTCTGTTATTACTCTCAAGCACCTGCTCATGATGGTTCGAGAGTTTCTCTTCACAGCACATTGATAGAACTCCTTTACAAGTGGCTCGAGAACAGGAGTTTCAGAGACCTTCATTAGTCGTTCCCAGTCTTGAAATAGTACATGATTCAGTCCGGCGACCTTTGCATACTGGAAGCGATTCAGTTCAAGATACCTTGGTGAGACCAGTTCCCTTTCACCTAGGTCAGAGAACTTTTAAGCCCCAATCTTCGAGGCTTGTTCACGACGGTTAGCCTCAATGTTCTTCTTTCTTAGTTCAAGTATGGCTTCTTGTTCCTGAGTGAGTTTTGGCTTAACAGCAGTTTGCTTCTTTGGTGACATTTGAGAAATCTGCAGAGAGAGATTAGAAAATGCAAGCAGAGAATAGCGAGAGTTCTGAGATGCAAGTGAGTGAGATGTGAGTGAGGCGTTTGCTTTCAATTGCTTTTGTTTAGGTTGATTAGAAGGCGGACAGTTTTTACTCGTTTAGTGGGATGGAATGATTGCCTTGCATTTGATGTGAGATATCAAGTGTCGCATGCGCATTAAGTGATAGTAGAAAAACGTGCAGTTATGGCAGTTAAGGATTTAATGCGTGTTACGGACGCTTTTATCAAGTCGAACGATACAGCTGTTTACCTGTGGCCCCAGACGAACTACTTTAGTAGTG
Organism: Acmispon strigosus; assembly: GCA_030819835.1. Classification (NCBI taxonomy): domain Eukaryota; kingdom Viridiplantae; phylum Streptophyta; class Magnoliopsida; order Fabales; family Fabaceae; genus Acmispon; species Acmispon strigosus. Next base: position 3,794,929 of record JAUAMA010000005.1, on the reverse strand, counting down.
TCCTTTCGAGTGGGCTTAGACGTTCTCTCGTTGGATGTGCAGCCATCAGATGATGATTTCCCTTTACGTCAATCATCCTTGATGATGAACTTCATTTCTTAAAGTATCTTTGAGTCCTTCCTAGGTTAAATCTTCTTTATCATTTCTTCTCCATTTACTGGGTGAGACCATCTCTTCATTGTGGGCATGTTTCATCTTATGACATGTGTTTTTGAGTTGTCCAACAACTTTCTTCATCTCTCTTCGTTTGACCTTCATGCTTAATTAGTTTCTGTTAGCTACCTTTTTAGTGAGTTTCTTCACTATGAGTTCCTGCAATAGAAGTTATTGTATACTCTTGTGGTCCCCAAATTTTAGCTGGGTCCAGTGGGTTAGTTGGTTACTCACAGAGGTGTGAGCATTGATGTTAGAGAGACATATTTGAAATGGGATAAATATTCAACGCTTGAATGTACATGCATGTATACACATATAAGTGTGGATGTTCGTAAAGCTATTAGATGTCTATGATGATATTTCAAGGAATATGGCTCACGTAGGTTTGAAGATCGATATAATTTTGGTTTCTTTCAAATGGACGTGAGCTTGTCATAATAGAGAAATTGCTTATATTCAGAGAGCAAGAAATTTGATTTCTCTTTTATTTAACATGTTTAATACGTCATTAATTTAGATTAACTTAAAGCAAAAAAAATGAGTAAGGTTTGATACTTACAAGATCAGGATTACCTCATTTATTTTTCTTGTGACTTCATCAGTCATCAACCTTGCAGAGAATTTGTTAAGTGCTCCTTTGATGCTTGCAAGGGTGAGATTCTTTGTTTGTTTCCTCTTCTTGAATGAGAATGAAGTTCTTTCCTTTTTCTCAATTTATCTGCAACTATCTATCTTTGGAGGGTGCACTCCTTTCTTGAATAAGTTTCTTTGATATGTTCTTCCTCCACCATTATGTGGATCATGGTTGTGCTAGTTTGAGAAGAACATATACTTCCATAGATCTTTGAAATCTGCATCTGTGAGGATGTTAGCACTTTTCAGAGTTGTTAGGCTCTGATACCAATTGAAGGTGCAATAAACACACAAGAAAGGGGGGGCTTGAATTGTGTGACCCATTTTAAATTTCTTTCAAAGAGAGTTGCATGTTAGACATCCATTAGTATTCATTTATATCTATCACAAGATATCCTCTGCACTAAGTAGGAATGCGTTAAGTTCATTTGATAGATTCTGAAGATTAATTACTTGTTCTCAGGATAATCTGTCTATGAAATCATGAACAAATATGCAGCAAGAAAGCTATAAACCATTAAAGTAAAGAACACATGATTTTTACCCTGGTTTACCCCCATAATCGACAGGGCTACGTCCAGTCCTTGACTTCACCAAGATTTTCACTATTTAAACAAATAGTACAAGTATTATCAGGGACTTCTCCCAACAAGTATTAGTAGGACTTCTCCTAACAAGTATTCTAAGGACTTCTCCTTACAAGTATTGTCAGGACCTTACAAGTATTGTCAGGACTTCTCCTTACAAGTATTATCAGGACTCCTCCTTACAAGTATTATACAGGACTTCTCCTGACACCTTTACAGGGTTTTTCTTTTCTACAAATTTCTCTTCTTGATAAGAGTGGGTAGAAGAAATGAAGAGCAGAAAACAAAGACATCATAACCAAGTTGATCTCTGTTTTCAGTTATGTGTGTGGGATGGGATGAGAGTAATACTCTGTATATTTTCCACACACATAAGCAACTCAACTCAGTTTGTGATGTAACTTGAAGTTTCCTGAGTTGAAACCAAGATTGCCTTGGTTGCTTGGTCGAACTAGACTGAGATATGGAAGTGCAGTTCTAGTCGCCAAGTTGCTGAAGAAGCAGGATTCTCTATTTATATCTTCACTTGAAGATCTTTGTTTTTCCTTCACAGCAGGAGAGAAAACATGTCCTCAGTGCTTCTTCCTCTCCGAGAAGCACGTAACGGCTAGTTCTGCATCTTTCTGCAGGCGTGAGATGCGATCTGGGATTCTTCTGCAGGTGTAAAACATGATCTGAGAATTATTGATTTGCCTTGGTTGAGGTCGTCTGGCTCCATTTTGGGCAAGCAGTCCTTGAGCTATGTCTTCAGTATTTAATGCGTGGAGTTCCAGCTTTGGTACTTGCTTTGACCAAGATACCCCAATGCAAACCAGCTAAGACTCATCACGTGCTTTGTTTTGAAATTTCTGACCGTTGAGTGTGTACGATTCCCAGAGATTCTTGCCGTTGATTTCGCGATGTCAGCTTGATTTGAGGAAAAGTAGAAAACTAGTGGGACCAGGGAATATTGTATTAATTGTTTCCCTTTCTACTTTCTGCCACAACCCGTACATTAATAAATATGCAGACGAGGTAGACGTCTTTTGATCCAAGAAGCAATTAATTCAAGATGAATAATTTCCTTAATGCTTCTGTTTGCTGAATATCCTCGTAAGAAACGTTCCTTGATGTTTGTACCTTTGGTTACATTTTTGACGTTTGTGCGGACGGATTCTGCCTTAGACCTTGCCGGACGTAGTCTCTTCTCAAAGCTCGAGATTCCGTCACAACTGACTTGCATTGGCAGACGAACTTTCTTCATTCAGTTCTTTTTTAAAGATCAGAATCTTCTTGGCTTAGAAGACTGAATCTTTTCTTTTTCCTTTGTTGATTCTTCATCTGAGAAGATTGATTCACAACTTCTTTGTACGATGCTTGAGAAGCTTCAAGAAGTTCTTTCATGAGTTGTCATACTCTTGCAGCCTTGAATAAAGCAGTCTATCTTTTGATCTTTGTAGATTCAGGTAGCGGACTGTTTCAGCATCTTGAAGTAGATTCTGGCTTGAGCATGCAAGGGTTGATAGAATGTGGATTAGATGCTGGCCATATGAGGTTGTTGCTTTATCTTTCTTGAGTCACCGGACTGTCTCATACATGAATGCCTTTCCTTATATGTCTTTGACAATGCTTCCTTCAGGGTGACCGGACGGACTTTTCCAAGTGGCCTGATTTACTTGATGATGCTTTAAGATTTACTCAGTCTCTTGAGTAGATAATTATTCCTGCGTATGAGAGTTTTCATTAGGAATTTTACCTCTGACAATATTAAACCTTTAAAGAAATTGTTACTTATCAAAACATAATAATTCATTTAATTATTTGATTCTAACAAACCCTAAAATCAGTCTAAAAGACTAGAGTCTACAAAAAAATACCACAAAAATGACATGGAGCCCTTAAATCGTCCAAATACCCTATACTATAGTTAGCGGAAACACCTTGAAATCGGCCAAAAGCCCTAAATTTGATCAGAAAGCCCTAAAGCTGGCCTAAAACCCTATAATAAGCCGAAAACCCTAAAATCAGTCTAATAGCCTAGAGTTTACAAAAAAAACCATAAAAATGATTCGGAGCCCTTAAATCGGCCAAATACACTATGTTATAGTCAGCGGAAAAACCCTAAAATCAGTCGAAAACCCTAAAATTGGAAAAAAAAAAACCTAAAGTCAGCCTAAAACCCTATAATAAGCTGAAAACACTAAAATCAGTCTAAAAGCCCTTTAGCCGGCCACAAACCCTAATATAAGCCGAAAACCCTAAAATTAGTCTAAAAGCAAAGAGTCTACACAAAAACCAAAAAATTGACTCGTAGCCCTTAAATAGTCCAAAAACCTTGAAATTGGTCGGAAACCCTGAAATCGGCCAAAAGCCCTAAAGTTGATCAGAAAGATCTAAAATAGGCCTAAAACCCTATAATAAGCAGAAAACCCTAATATCCGTCTAATAGCCTAGAGTCTACCGAAAAACTATAAACATGACTCGGAGCCCTTAAATCTTCCAAATACCCTATGGTATAGTCAGCGAAAAAACCCTGAAATCGGCTGAAAACTTTGAAATCGAACAAAAGCCCTGAAGTTGATTCGAAAACCCTAAAGTCGGCCTAAAACTCTCTAATAAGCCGAAAACCCTAAAACTAGTCTAAAAGCCCAAAAACCGGCCTAAAACACTATAATAAGCCAAAAAACCCTAAAATCAGTCTAAAGCCCTAGAGTCTACAGAAAAACCATAAAAATGACCCGGAGCCCTTAAATCGTCCAAATACCCTATGCTATAGTCTGCGGAAAAACCCTGAAATCAGACAAAAGTGCTAAAGTTGATTAGAAAACCCTAAAGTCGTCCTAAAACCCTATATAAGCCTAAAACCCTAAAATCAATCTAAATGCCCCAAAAGCCGGCCTAAAACCCTATAATAACCCAAAAACCATAAAATGATTCTAAAATCCTAGTGTCTAAAGAAAAACCATAAAATTGTCCCGGATCCCTTAAATCGTCCAAATACCCTATGCTATAGTCAAGGGAAAAACCTGAAATATGCCAAAAACCCTAAAATCAGTCTAAAAGCACCAAAAGCCGTCCTAAAACTCTATAACAAGCCGAATACCCTAAAATCAGTCTAAAAGACTAGACTTTACACAAAATCCAAAAAATTGACCCGGAGCCCTTCAATAGTCCAAATACCCTATACTATAGTCAGCGGAAAAACCTTGATACCGGCCGGAATTCTGAAATCGGTCAAAAGCCTTAAACTTGATTAAAAAACCCTTAAGCCGGCTTAAAACCCTACGATAAGCCGAATACCCTAAAATCATTCTAAAAGCACCAAAAGGCGGCCTAAAACCCTTTAATAAGCCGAATACCCTAAAATCAGTCTAAAAGCCTACAGTCTACACAAAAACAAAAAAATTGACCCGGAGCACTTAAATAGTCCAAATACCCTATACTATAGTCAGCGGAAAAACCCTGAAATCGGCCAGAAACCCTGAAATCGGCAAAAGCCCTATAATAAGCCGAAAACCTTAATATCAGTCTAAAAGCCTTTAATCTGGCCTAAAACCCTAAAATAGGGCAAAAACGTTTAAATCAGTCTAAAAGCCTAAAGTCTACAGAAAAACTATAAAATTGACCCGTAGCCCTTAAATCCTCAAAAAAGACTATACTATAGTCTGCGGAAAAACCCTGCAATCGGCCGAAAACACAAAAGTTGATTAGCAATCCCTTAAGTAGGCCTAAAACCCTATAATAAGCCGAAAACCCTAAAATTAGTCTAAGAGCGTAGAGTCTACTGAAAAACCATAAAATTGACCTAGAGCCCCCAAATCGTCCAAACACCCTATACTTTAGTCAGCGCAAAATAAAGTAAGACTAAAACCCTTAAAATCGGCCAAAAGCCTTAAAGTTGATCAAAAAGCCCTAAATTCAGCCTAAAACCCTATAATAAGCCGAGAACCATAAAATAAGACTAAAAGCCTAGAGTCTACAGAAAAACTATAAAAATGTCTCGGAGCCCTTAAATCGTCCAAATACCATATGCTATAGTGAGTGGAAAAACCCTGAAATCGGCTGGAAACCCTGAAATCGGCCAAAAGTTGATTAGTAAGCCCTAAAGCCGGCCTAAAACCCTACAATAAGCCGAAAACCCTAAAATCAGTCTAATAGCCTAGAGTCTACAAAAAAACCATAAAAATGATTCGGAGGCCTTAAATGGTCCAAATACCCTATGCTATAGTCAGCGGAAAAACCTTGAAATCGGTCAAAAACCCTGTAATTGGAAAAAAGCCCTAAAGTTGATCAGAAAACCCTAAAGTCTGCCTAAAACCTTATAATAAGCCGAAAACACAAAAATCAGTCTAAAAGCCCTTCAACCGGCCTCAAACCCTAAAATAATCCGAAAACCCTAAAATTAGTCTAAAAGCCTAGAGTTTACCGAAAAATCATAAAATTGACTCGAAGCCCTTAAATAGTCCAAATACCCTAAACTATATTCAGCGGAAAAACCCTGAAATCGGCCGAAAACCCTGAAATCGGTCAAAAGCCCTAAAGTTGATCAAAAAACCCTTAATCCGGTCTAAAACCCTATAATAAGCCAAAACCCTAAAATCAGTCTAATAGCCTAGAGTGTATGAAAAACCATAAAAATGACCCGGAACCCTTAAATTGTCAAATACCCTATGCTGTAGTCTGCGGAAAAACCCTGAAATTGGTCGAAAACTCTGAAATCGGCCAAAAGCCCTAAAGTTGATTAGAAAACCCTAAAGTCGTGCTTAAACCCTACAATAAGCCAAAAACCCTAAAATCAGTCTAAACGCCCTACAGCCGACCTAGAACCCCAAAAAAGCCTATAACACTAAAATCAGTCTAAAAGCCTAGAGTCTACAGAAAAACCATAAAATTGACCCGGAGCCCTTAAATCGTCCAAAAGCTCGAAAGTTGATTAGAAAACCCTAAAGTCGTGCTAAAACCCTACAATAAGCCAAAAAACCCTAAAATCAGTCTACAAGCCCCATAAGACGGCCTAAAACCCTATAATTAGCCGAAAACCCTAAAATTATTCTAAAAGCCTAGTGTCTTCAGAAAAACCATAAAATTGTCCCGGAGCCCTTAAATCGTCAAAATACTGTATACTATAGTCAGCGGAAAAACCCTGAAATCGGTCGAAAACCCTGAAATCGGCAAAAAGCCCTAAAGTTGATCAGAAAACACTAAAGTCGGCCTAAAACCCTATAATAAGCCGAAAACAGTAAAATCAGTGTAAAAGCCCTTAAGCCGGCCTCAAACCCTAAAATAAGCCGAAAAAACTAAAATCAGTCTAAAAGCCTAGAGTTTACCGAAAAACCAAAAAAATGACCCGGAACACTTAAATCGTCCAAATACCCTAGAGCCGGCCTTGAACCATGTTATGAGCCGAAAACCCTAAAATCAGTCTAAAAGCACTAGCGCCGACCTAGAACCCTAAAAAAGCCGAAATCACTAAAATCAGTCTAAAAGCCTAGAGTCTACAGAAAAACAATAAAATTGACCCGGAGCCCTTAAATTGTCCTAATACCATATACTAATCAGCGGAAATACCCTGAAATCGGCCGAAAACCTGGAATTCAGCCAAACACCTTATACTATAGTCAGTGGAAAAACCTTGAAATCGGCCGAAAATGCTGAAATTGGCAAAAAGCCCAAAAGTTTATCAAAATGTCCGAAAGCCGACCTAAAACCCTATAATAAGCCAAAAACCCAAAAATCAGTCTAATAGCCTAGAGTCTACCGAAAAATCATAAACATGACTCGGAGCCCTTATATCGTCCAAATACCCTATTCTATAGTCAGCGAAAAAACCCTGAAATCGGCCGAAAACCCTAAGATTAGCTTAAAAGCACCAAAAATCAGCCTAAAACCCTATAATAAGCCGAAAACCCTAAAATCGGTCTAAAATCCTAGAGTCTACACAAAATCCAAAAAATTGACCCGGAGCCCTTAAATAGTCCAAATACCCTATACTATAGGCAGCGGAAAAACCTTGATATCGGCCGGAAACCATGAAATCGGCTAAAAGCCCTAAGTTGATCAAAACACCATTAAGCCGGCTTAAAACCCTACAATAAGCCGAAAACCCTAAAATCAGTCTAAAATCACCAAAAGCCAGCCTAAAACCCTATAATAAGCCGAATACCCTAAAACCAGTCTAAAAGCCTACAGTCTACACAAAAACCAAATAATTTACCCGGAGCACTTAAATAGTCCAAATACCCTATACTATAGTCAGCGGAAAAACCGTGAAATCGTCCAAAAGCAATAAAGTTGATCAGAAAACCCTAAAGCCGGCCTAAAACCCTATAATAAGCCGAAAACCTGAAAATCAGTCTAAAAGCCCTTAATCTGGCCTAAAACCCAAAAGTTGATTAGCAAACCCTAAAGCCAACATAAAACCCTATAATAAGCCGAAAACCCTAAAATTAGTCTAAGAGCCTAGAGTCTACAGAAAAACCATAAAATGGACCCGAAGCCCCCAAATCGTCCAAACGCCCTATACTATAATCAGCGCAAAAACCCTGAAATCGGCAGAAAACCATGAAATTGGCCAAAAGCCCTAAAGTTGATCAAAAAGCCATAAATCCAGCCTAAAACCATATAATAAGCCGAAAACCCTAAAATCAGGCTAAAAGCCTAGAGTCTGCAGAAAAACCATAAAAATGACTCGAAGCCCTTAAATCGTCCAAATACCCTGAAATCGGTAGAAAACCCTGAAATCGGCCAAAAGCCCAAAAGTTGATCAGAAAACCCTAAAGCTGGCATGAAACCCTACAATAAGCCGAAAAACCCTAAAATCAGTCTAAAAGCACAAAAAATCGACCTAAATCTCTATAATAAGCCGAAAGCCTTAAAATTGGTCTAAAAAACTAGTGTCTACAAAAAAACAAAAAAATTGACCCGGAGCCCTTAAATTGTCCAAATACCCTATACTGTCTACGGAAAAACCCTAAAATCGGCTAAAAGCCCTAAAGTTGATCAGAAAGCCCTAAAGCTGGGTTAAAACCCTATTATAAGGCGAAAACCCTAAAATCAGTCTAAAAGCCTAGAGTCTACAGAAAAACCATAAAAATGACCCGGAGCCCTTAAATCGTCCAAATACCCAATACTATAGGCAGCGAAAAAACCCTGAAATCGGTCAAAAGCCCTAAAGCAGGCCTAAAACCCATTAATAAACCGAAAACCCTAAAATCAGTCTTAAAGCCTAGAGTCTTCAGAAAAACCATAAAAATGACTAGGAACCCTTAAATCGTCCTAATACCCTATGCTATTGTGAGCGGAAAAACCCTGAAATCGACCGAAAATCCTAAAATAGCCCAAAAGCCCTAAAGTTTATCCGAAAACTCTAAAGCATGCCTGAAACCCTTCAATAATCTGAAAAACCCAAAATCAGTCTAAAAGTACCAAAAATCGGCCAAAAACCCTGTAATAAGCCGAAAACCCTAAAATTGGTCTAAAAGCCTAAAGTCTGCGGAAAAACCCTGAAATCGGGCGGAAACCCTGAAATGGGACGAATGCCCTAAAGTTGATCAGAAAGCTCTAAAGCTGGCCTAAAACCGTATAATAAATCGAAAACCCTAAAATTAGTCTAAAAGCCTAGAGTCTACAAAAAAAACCCTAAAATTGACCCGAAGCCCTTAAATCGTCCAAATACACTATGCTATAGTCTGCGGAAAACCCTGAAATCGGCCAAAAGCCATGAAGTTGATCAGAAAACCCAAAAGCTGGCATAAAACCCTACAATAAGCCGAAAATCAGTCAAAAAGCACAAAAAATCAGCCTAAAACCCTATAATAAGCTGAAAACCCTAAAACAGCCTAAATGCCTAGAATCTACAGAAAAACACTAAAATGACTCGAAGCCCTTAAATCATCCATATACCCTATGCTATAGTCAGCAGAAAAACCCAGAAATCGTCCGAAAACCCTGAAATTGTCAAATAGCCTAAAGTTGATCCAAAAACCCTAAAGTCGGCCTTAAACCCTATAATAAGCCGAAAACCCTAAAATCAGTCTAATAGCTTAGAGTCTACAAAAAAACCATAAAAATGACTTGGAGCCCTTAAATCGTCCAAATACCCTATGCTACAGTTAGCCGAAAAACCCTGAAAACGGACGAAAACCCTGAAATCAGCCTAAAGCCCTAAAGTTGATTAGAAAACCCTAAAGTCGGCCTAAAACCTTACAATAAGCCGAAAACCTTAAAATTAGTCTAAAAGCCCGAAAGCCGGCCCAAAACCCTATATTAAGCCAAAGAACCCTAAAATAAGTCTAAAAGCCTAGAGTTTACGGATAAACCATAAAAATGACCCGGAGCCATTAAATTGTCAAATACCCTATGCTATATAGTCTGCGTAAAAACCCTAAAATCTGTCGAAAACCTGAAAATCGGCCAAAAGCCCTAAAGTTGATTAGAAAACCCTATAATAAGCCGAAAACCCTAAATCCGGCCGAAAACCCTAAAATAGGGCGAAAACCCTAAAATCAGTTTAAAAGCCTAGAGTCTACAGAAAAACCGTAAAAATTATCCGGAGCCTAAATCATCCAAAAAGACTATATTAACGTCTGCGGAAAAACCCTCTAATTGGCCGATAACTGAAAAGTTGATTAGAAAACCCTAAAGCATTCCTGAAACCCTACAATAAGCCGAAAACCCTAAATTCAGTCTAAAAGCACCAAAAATCGGCCTAAAACCCTATATTAAGCCGAAAACCCTAAAATCAGTATAACAGCCTAGAGTCTACACAACAACCAAAAAATTGACCTGGAGCCCTTTAATAGTCCAAATACCCTATGGAAAAACCCTGAAATCGGTCGGAAACCCTGAAATCAGACGAAAGCCCTAAAGTTGATCAGATAGCCTTAAAGCCGGCCTAAAACCGTATAACAAATCGAAAACCCTAAAATTAGTCTAAAAGCCTAGAATATACAGAAAAACCCTAAAATTGACCCGGAGCCCTTAAATCGTCAAATACAATATGCTATAGTCTGCGGAAAAACCTGAAATAGGCCGAAAACCCTGAAATCAGCCAAAAGCCCTGAAGTTGATCAGAAAACACTAAAGCTGGCATAAAACCCTACAATAAGCCGAAAACCCTAAAATCAGTCTAAAAGCACCAAAAATCGGCCTAAAACCCTATAATAAGCCGAAAACCCTAAAATCAGCCTAAAAGCCTTGAATCTACCGAAAAACCATAAAATGACCCGAAGCCTTTAAATCATCCAAATACCCTATGCTATAGTCAGCGGAAAACCCATAAATCGTCCGAAAACCCTAAAATTGACAAATCGCCCTAAAGTTGATCCAAAAATCCTAAAGCCGGGCCTTAAACCCTATAATAAGTTCAAAACCCTAAAATTAGTCTAATAGCGTAGAGTCTACAAAAAAACCATAAAACTGACTCGGAGCCCATAAATCGTCCAAATACGCTTTGCTATATAGTCAGCAGAAAAACCCTGAAATTGGACGAAAACCCTGAAATCGGACAAAAGCCCTAAAGTTGATTAGAAAACCCTAAAGTCGGCCTAATACCCTACAATAAGCCGAAAACCCTAAAAACAGTCTAAAAGCCCAAAACCGGCCTAAAACCCTATAATAAACCAAAAAACCCTAAAATTAGTCTAATAGCTTAGAGACTACAGATAAACCATAAAAATGACCCTGAGCCCTTAAATCGTCAAATACCCTATGCTATAGTCTGCGTAAAAACCCTAAAATCGGTCGAAAACCCTAAAATCGGCCAAAAGCACTAAAGTTGATTAGAAAACCCTAAAGCCAGCCTAAAACCCTATAAAAAGCCGAAAACCCTAAAATCAGTCTAAAAGCCCTAAATCCGGCCTAAAACCCTAAAATAGGGCGAAAAACCTAAAATCAGTTTAAAAGCCTAGAGTCTACAGAAAAACCATAACATTTACCCGGAGCCCTTAAATCGTTTAAAAAGACTATATTAAAATATGCGGAAAAACCCTGCAATTGGCCGAAAACCCAAAAGTTGATTAGAAAACCCTAAAGCCAGCCAAAAATCCTATAATAAGCCGAAAATCCTAAAATTAGTCTAAGAGCCTAGAGTCTACAGAAAACCCATAAAGTTGACCCGGAGCCCTTAAATCGTCTACACACCCTATACTATAGGCAGCAGAAAAACCATGAAATTGGCCAAAAGCCCTAAAGTTGATCAGAAAGCCCTAAAGCCGGCCTAAAACCCTATAATAAGCCGAAAACACTAAAATCAGTCTAAAAGCCTAGAGTCTACCGAAAAACCATAAAAATGACCCGGAGCGCATAAATCGTCCAAATAACCTATGCTATAGTGAGCTTGAAATCGGCCGAAAACCCTAAAATCAGTCTAAAAGCACCAAAAATCGGCCTAAAACCCTATAATAAGCCGAAAACCCTAAAATCGGTTTATAAGCCTAGAGTCTACACAAAAACCAAAAATTTGACCTAGAGCCCTTAAATAATCCAAATACCCTATATTATAGTTTGCGGAAAAACCCATAAATCAGTCCGAAACCCTGAAATCAGACGAAAGCCCTAAAGTTCATTAGAAAGCCTTAAACCGGCCTAAAACCCTATAATAAATTGAAAACCCTAAAATTAGTCTAAAAGCCTAGAAACTACAGAAAACCCCTAAAATTGACCCGGAGCCCTTAAATCGTCCAAATACCCTATGCTATAGTCTGCGAAAAACCCTGAAATCGGCCAAAAGCCCTGAAGTTGATCAGAAAACCCTAAAGCTGGCATAAAACCCCCGAAAACCCTAAAATCAGTCTAAAAGCACAAAAAATCGGCCTAAAACCCTATAACAAGCCGAAAACTCTAAAATCTGCCTAAAAGCCTAGAATTTACCGAAAAACCATAAAATGACCCGAAGCCTTTAAATCATCCAAATACCCTATGCTATAGTCAACGGAAAACCCAGAAATCGTCCGAAAACCCTGAAATTGACAAATAGCCCTAAAGTTGATCCAAAAACCCTAAAGCCGGCCTTAAACCCTATAATAAGCCGAACACCCTAAAATTAGTCTAATAGCGTAGAGTCTACAAAAAAACCATAAAACTGACTCGGAGCCCTTAAATCGTCAAAACTCGCTTTGCTATAGTCAGCAGAAAAACCCTGAAATTATACGAAAACCCTGAAATCGGCCAAAAGCCCTAAAGTTGATTAGAAAACCCTAAAGTCGGCCTAATACCCTACAATAAGCCGAAAACCCTAAAATCAGTCTAAAAGCCCAAAACTGACCTAAAACCCTATAATAAGCCAAAAAACACAAAAATCAGTCTAAAAGCCTAGAGACTACAGATAAACCATAAAAATGACCCTGATCCCTTAAATCGTCAAATACCCTATGCTATAGTCTGCGTAAAAACCCTAAAATCGGTCGAAAACCCTAAAATCGGTCAAAAGCATTAAAGTAGATTAGAAAACCCTAAAGACAGCCTAAAACCCTATAATAAGCCGAAAACCCTAAAATCAGTCTAAAAGCCCTAAATCTGGCCTAAAACCCTAAAATAGGGCGAAAAACCTAAAATCAGTTTAAAATCCTAAAGTCTACAGAAAAACCATAACATTTACCCAAAGCCCTTAAATCGTTTAAAAAGACTATCTTAAAGTCTGCGGAAAAACCCTACAATTGGCCTAAAACCCCAAAAGTAGATTAGAAAACCCTAAAGCCGGCCGAAAATCCTATAATAAGCCGAAAATCCTAAAATTAGTCTAAGAGCCTAGAGTCTACAAAAAACCCATAAAGTTGACCCGGAGCCCTTAAATCGTCTACACACCCTATACTATAGGTAGCAGAAAAACCATGAAATTGGCCAAAAGCCCTAAAGTTGATCAGAAAGCCCTAAAGCCGGCCTAAAACCCTATAATAAGCTGAAAACACTAAAATCAGTCTAAAAGCCTAGAGTCTACAGAAAAACCATAAAAATGACCCGGAGCGCATAAATCGTCCAAATAACCTATGCTATTGTGAGCGGAAAATCGGCCGAAAACCCTAATATCAGTCTAAAAGCACCAAAAATCGGCCTAAAACCCTATAATAAGCCAAAAACCCTAAAATCGGTTTACAAGCCTAGAGTCTACACAAAAACCAAAAAATTGACCCGGAGCCCTTAAATAGTCCAAATACCCTATACTATAGTCTGCGAAAAAACCCAGAAATCGGTCTGAAACCCTGAAATCGGACGAAAGCCCTAAAGTTCATTAGAAAGCCCTAAAGCCGGCCTAAAGCCCTATAATAAATTGAAAACCCTAAAATTATTCTAAAAGCCTAGAGTCTACAGAAAACCCCTAAAATCGACCCGAAGCCCTAAAATCAGCCAAATACCCTATGCTATAGTCAGCGAAAAAACCCAGAAATCGTCCGAAAACCCTGAAATTGTCAAAAGCCCTAAAGTTGATTAGAAAACCCTAAAGCCTGCCTAAAACCCTACAACAAGCCGAAAACCCTAAAATCAGTCTAAAAGCCCAAAAGGCCGCCTAAAACACTATAATAAGCCAAAAAACCCTAAAATCAGTCCTAAAGCCTAGAGTCTACAGAAAAACCATAAAATTGACCCGGAGCCCATAAATAGTCCAAACACCCTATACTATTGTCAGCGGAAAAACCCTGAAATCGGTAGAAAACCATGAAATCGGCCAAAAGCCCTAAAGTTGATCAGAAAGCCATAAAGCCGGCCTAAAACCCTATAATAAGCCGAAAACCCTAAAATCAGTCTAATAGCCTAGAGTCTACAAAAAAACCATAAAAAGGATTCGGTGCCCTCAAATCGTCCAAATACCCTATGCTATAGTCAACGGAAAAACCTTAAAATCGGCCAAAAGCCCTAAAGTTGATTAGAAAACCCTAAAGCCGGCCTAAAACCCTACAACAAGCCGAAAACCCTAAAATCAGTCTAAAACCCCAAAAGCCGGCCTAAAACACTATAATAAGCCAAAAAACCCTAAAATCAGTCTAAAATCCCTAAATCCAGTCTAAAACCCTATAATAAACCGAAAACCCTAAAATCAATCTAAAAGCCCTAAATCCGGCCTAAAACCCTAAAAAAGGGCGAAAACCCTAACATCAGTTTAAAAGCCTAGCGTCTACAAAAAATCTATAAAATTTACCCGGAGCCCTTAAATCATCCAAAAAGACTATATTAACGCCTGTGGAAAAACCCTGCAATTGGCCGAAAACCCAAAAGTTGATCAGGAAGCCCTAAAGCTGGCCTAAAACCCTATAATAAGCCGAAAACCCTAAAATTAGTCTAAAAGCCTAGAGTCAACAGTAAAACCATAAAAATGACCCGGAGCCATTAAATCGTCCAAATACCCTATGCTATAGTCTGCGGAAAAACCTTGAAATCGGCCGAAAACCTTGAAATCGGATAAAAGCCTCGAAGTTGATCAGAAAACACTAAAGCTGGCATAAAACCCTAAAATAAGCCGAAAAACCTAAAATCAATCTAAAAGTACCTAAAACCCTATAATAAGCCAAAAACCCTAAAATCAGCTTAAAAGCCTAAAATCTACAGAAAAACCATAAAATGACCTCAAGCCCTTAAATCAGAAAACCCTAAAATTAGTCTAATAGCCTAGAGTCTACATATAAACCATAAAAATGACCCGGAGCCCTTAAATCGTCAAATACCCTATGCTATAGTCTGCGAAAAAAATCTAAAATCGTTCGAAAACCCTAAAATCGACAAAAAGCCCTAAAGTTGATTAGAAAACCCTAAAGCCAGCCTAAAACCCTATAATAAGCCGAAAAACCTAAAATCAGTCTAAAAGCCCTAAATCCTGCCTAAAACCCTAAAATAGGGAGAAAACCCTAAAATCAGTTTAAAAGCCTAGAGTCTAAAAAAAACCATAAAGTTACCCGGAGCCCTTAAATCGTCCAAAAAGACTATATTAACGCCTGTGGAAAAACCCTGCAATTGGCCGAAAACCCAAAAGTTGATTTGAAAACCATAAAGTCGGCCTAATACCCTACAATAAGTCGAAAACCCTAAAATCAGTCTAAAAGCCCAAAACTGGCCTAAAACCCTATAATAAGCCAAAAAACCCTAAAATCAGTCTAAAAGCCTAGAGACTACAGATAAACCATAAAAATGACCCTGAGCCCTTAAATCGTCAAATACCCTATGCTATAGTCTGCGTAAAAACCCTAAAATCGGTCGAAAACCATAAAATCGGCCAAAAGCACTAAAGTTGATTAGAAAACCCTAAAGCCAACCTAAAACCCTATAATAAGCCGAGAACCCTAAAATCAGTCTAAAAGCCCAAAATCCAGCCTAAAACCCTAAAATAGGGCGAAAAACCTAAAATCAGTTTAAAAGCCTAAAGTCTACACAAAAACCGTAACATTTACCCGGAGCCCTTAAATCGTTTAAAAAGGCTATCTTAAAGTCTGCGGAAAAACCCTAAAGCCGGTCATAAATCCTATAATAAGCCGAAAATCCTAAAACTAGTCTAAGAGCCTAAAGTCTACAGAAAAAATATAGAGTTGACCCGGAGCCCTTAAATCGTCAAAACACCCTATACTATAGGCAGTGGAAAAACCATGAAATTGGCCAAAAGCCCTAAAGTTGATCAGAAAGCCCTAAAGCCAGCCTAAAACCCTATAATAAGCCGAAAACACTAAAATCAGTCTAAAAGGCCTAGAGTCTACAGAAAAACTATAAAAATGGCCCGGAGCCCTTAAATAGTCCAAATACCCTATGCTATAGTGAGCGGAAAAACCTTGAAATCGGCCGAAAACCCTAAAATCAGTCTAAAAGTCTAGAGTCAACAGTACAACCATAAAATGACCTCAAGCCCTTAAATTAGAAAACCCTAAAATCAGTCTAATAGCCTAGAGTCTACATATAAACCATAAAAATGACCCGGAGCCCTTAAATAGTCAAATACCCTATGCTATAGTCAGCGTAAAAACCCTTAAATTGTTCGAAAACCCTAAAATCGACAAAAACCCCTAAAGTTGATGAGAAAACCCTAAAGCCAGCCTAAAACCCAATAATAAGCTGAAAAACCTAAAATCAATCTAAAAGCCCTAAATCCGGCCTAAAACCCTAAAATAGGGTGAAAACCCTGAAATTAGTTTAAATGCCTAGAGTTTACAAAAAAAACCATAAATTTACCCCGAGCCCTTATATCGTCCAAAAAGACTATATTAATGTCTGCGGAAAAACCCTACAATTGGCCGAAAACACAAAAGTTGATTAGAAAACCCTAAGGTCTAAAACCCTTAAATCGTCCAAATACCCTATGCTATAGTGAGCGGAAAAACCTTGAAATCGGCCGAAAACCCTAAAATCCATCTAAAAGCACCAAAAATTGACATAAAACCCTATAATAAGCCGAAAACCATAAAATCAGTCTAAAAGCCTAGAGTCAACAGTAAAACCATAAAAATGACAGTGAGCCATTAATTCGTCCAAATACCTTATGCTATAGTCTGCGGAAAAACCCTGAAATCGGCCGAAAACCCTGAAATCGGCTAAAAGCCCTGAAGTTGATCAGAAAATCCTAAAGCTGGCATAAAACCCTACAATAAGCCGAAAAACCCTGTAATTCGAAAAAAGTCCTAAAGTTGATCAGAAAACCCTAAAGTCAGCCTAAAACCTTATAATAAGCCGAAAACACTAAAATCAGTCTAAAAGCCCTTCAACCGGCCTCAAACCCTAAAATAATCTAAAAAGCCTAAAATTAGTCTAAAAGCCTAGAGTTTACCGAAAAATCATAAAATTGACTCGGAGCCCTTAAATAGTCCAAATACCCTAAACTATAGTCAGCGGAAAAACCCTGAAATCAACCGGAAACCCTGAAATCGGTCAAAAGCCCTAAAGTTGATCAAAAAACCCTTGATCCGGCCTAAAACCCTATAATAAGCCAAAAACCCTAAAATCAGTCTAATAGCCTAGAGTCTACTGAAAAACCATAAAAACGACCCGGAACCCTTAAATCGTCAAATACCCTATGCTATAATCTGCGGAAAAACCCTGAAATCGGTCGAAAACTATGAAATCGGCCAAAAGCCCTAAAGTTGATCAGAAAACCCTAAAGTCGTGCTAAAACCCTACAATAAGCCAAAAACCCTAAAATCAGTCTAAACGCCCTACAGCCGACCTAGAACCCTAAAAAAGCCCATAACACTAAAATCAGTCTAAAAGCCTAGAGTCTACAGAAAAACCATAAAATTGACCCGAGCCCTTAAATCGTCCAAAAGCCCGAAAGTTGATTAGAAAACCCTAAAGTCGTGCTAAAACCCTACAATAAGCCGAAAACCCTAAAATCAGTCTACAAGCCCCAAAAGACGGCCTAAAACCCTTTAATAAGCCGAAAATCCGAAAATTATTCTAAAAGCCTAGTGTCTTCAGAAAAACCCTAAAATTGTCCCAGAGCCCTTAAATCGTCAAAATACTGTATACTGTAGTGAGCAGAAAAACCTTGAAATTGGTCGAAAACCCTGAAATCGGCAAAAAGCCCTAAAGTTGATCAGAAAACACTATAGTCGGCCTAAAAGCCCTTAAGCCGGCCTCAAACCCTAAAATAAGCCGAAAAAACAAAATCAGTCTAAAAGCGTAGAGTTTACCGAAAAACCATAAAAATGACCCGGAACCCTTAAATCGTCCAAATACCCTAAAGCCGACCTTGAACCCTATTATGAGCCGAAAACCCTAAAATCAGTCTATATGCACTAGCGCCGACCAAGAACCCTAAAAAAGCCGAAATCACTAAAATCAGTCTAAAAGCCGAAACCATATACTAATCAGCGAAAATACCCTGAAATCGGCCGAAAACCTGGAAATCAGCCAAACACCTTATACTATAGTCAGTGGAAAAACCTTGAAATCGGCTGAAAATGCTGATATTGGCAAAAAGCCCAAAAGTTTATCAAAATGTCCAAAAGCCGGCCTAAAACCCTATAATAAGCCAAAAACCCTAAAATTAGTCTAATAGCCTAGAGTCTACCGATAAATCATAAACATGACTCGGAGCCCTTAAATAGTCCAAATACCATATGCTATAGTCAGCGAAAAAACCCTGAAATCGGCTTAAAACCCTAAAGTCAGCCTAAAAGCACCAAAAATCGGCTTAAAACCCTATAATAAGCCGAAAACCCTAAAATCGGTCTAAAAGCCTAGAGTCTACACAAAATCCAAGAAATTGACCCGGAAACCCTTAAATAGTCCAAATACCCTATACTATAGTCAGCGGAAAAACCATGATATCGGCCGGAAACCCTGAAATCGGCTAAAAGCCCTAAGTTGATCAAAAAACCTTTAAGCCGGCTTAAAACCCTACAATAAGCCGAAAACCCTAAAATCAGTCTAAAATCACCAAAAGCCGGCCTAAAACCCTATAATAAGCCGAATACCCTAAAATCAGTCTAAAAGCCTACAGTCTACACAAAAACCAAAAAATTTCCCCGGAGCACTTAAATAGTCCAAATACCCTATACTATAGTCAGCGGAAAATCCTGAAATCGGCCAAAAGCAATAAAATTGATCATAAAACCCTAAAGCCGGCCTAAAACCCTATAATAAGCCGAAAACTTGAAAATCAGTCTAAAAGCCCTTAATCCGGCCTAAAACCCAAAAGTTGATTTGCAAACCCTAAAGCCAACCTAAAACCCTATAATAAGCCGAATACCCTAAGATTAATCGAAGAGCCTAGAGTCTACAAAAAAACCATAAAATGGACCCAAAGCCCCCAAATCATCCAAACACCCAATACTATAGTCACCGCTAAAACCCTGAAATCGGCAGAAAACCCTGAAATTGGCCAAAAGCCCTAAAGTTGATCAAAAAGCCCTAAATCCAGACTAAATCCATATAATAAGCCGAAAACCCTAAAATCAATCGAAAAGCCTAGAGTCTGCAGAAAAACCATAAAAATGACTCGGAGCCCTTAAATCGTCCAAATACCCTATGCTATAGTGAGCAGAAAAACCCTGAAATCGGTAGAAAACCCTAAAATCGGCCAAAAGCCCAAAAGTTGATCAGAAAACCCTAAAACTGGCATGAAACCCTATAATAAGCCGAAAACACTAAAATCAGTCTAAAAGCACAAAAAATCGGCCTAAAACCCTATAATAAGCCGAAAACCCTAAAATCGGTCTTAAAAACTAGTGTCCACACACAAAAAATTTTTTTTTGACCCGGAGCCCTTAAATAGTCCAAATACCCTATACTATATAGTCTGCGGAAAAACCTTGAAATCGGCTAAAAGCCCTAAAGTTGATCAGAGAGCCCTAAAGCCGGCCTAAAACCCTATTATAAGCCGAAAACCCTAAAATTAGTCGAAAAGCCTAGAGTCTACAGAAAAACCATAAAAATGACCCAGAGCCCTTAAATCATCCAAATACCCTATGCTGTATTCTGCGGAAAAACCTTGAAATTGGTCGAAAACCCTGAAATTGGCCAAAAGCCCTATAGTTGGTCAGAAATTCCTAAAGCCGGACTAAGACCCTATAATAAGCCGAAAACCCTAAAATCAGTCTAAAAGCCTAGAGTCTGTAGAAAAACCATAAAAATGACTCAGAGCCCTTAAATCGTCCAAATACCCTATGGTATAGTGAGTAGAAAAACCCTGAAATCGGTTGAAAACCCTGAAATCGGCCAAAAGCCCAAAAGTTGATCAGAAAACCCTAAAGCTGGCATGAAACCCTACGATAAGCCGAAAAACCCTAAAATCAGTCTAAAAGCACAAAAAATCGACCTAAAACCCTATAATAAGCCGAAAGCCTTAAAATTGTTCTAAAAAACTAGTGTCTACAAAAAAAAAATTGACCCGGAGCCCTTAAATTGTCCAAATACCCTATAAAAATACCCGGAGCCCTTAAAAAGTCTACGGAAAAACCCTGAAATCGGCTAAAAGCCCTATAGTTGATCAGAAAGCCCAATTATAAGCCGAAAACCCTAAAATCAGTCTAAAAGCCTAACGTCTACAGAAAAAACTTAAAAATGACCCGGAGCCCTTAAATCGTACAAAACCCAATACTATAGGTAGCGAAAAAACCCTGAAATCGGACGAAAGCCCTAAATTTCATTAGAAAGCCCTAAAGCCGGCCTAAAACCCTATAATAAATCGAAAACCCTAAAATTATTCTAAAAGCCTAGAGTCTACAGAAAACCCCTAAAATTGACCCGGAGCCCTTAAATCAGCCAAATACCCTATGCTATAGTCAGCGAAAAAACCCAGAAATCGTCCGAAAACCCTGAAATTGTCAAATAGCCCTAAAGTTGATCCAAAAACCCGCAAGCCTGCCTTAAACCCTATAATAAGCCGAAAACCCTAAAATCAGTCTAGTAGCCTAGAGTCTACAAAAAAACCATAAAAATGACTCGGAGCCCTTAAATTTTCCAAATACCCTATGCTATAGTGTGCGTAAAAACCCTAAAATCGGTCGAAAACCCTGAAATCGGCCAAAAGCCCTAAAGTTGATTAGAAAACCCTAAAGCCAGCCTAAAACCCTACAACAAGCCGAAAACCCTAAAATCAGTCTAAATGCCCAAAAGCCCGCCTAAAACCCTATAATAAGCTGAAAAACCTAAAATCAATCTAAAAGCCCTAAATTTGGCCTTAAACCCTAAAATAGAGTGAAAACCTTGAAATCAGTTTAAAAGCCTAGAGTCTACAAAAAAAGCCATAAATTTACCCGGAGCCCTTAAATCGTCCAAAAAGACTATATTAACGTCTGCGGAAAAACCCTACAATTGGCCGAAAACCCAAAAGTTGATTAGAAAACCCTAAGGTCTAAAACCCTTAAATCGTCCAAATACCCTATGCTATAGTGAGCGGAAAAACCTTGAAATCGGCCGAAAACCCTAAAATCCGTCTAAAAGCACCAAAAATCGGCCTAAAACCCTATAACAAGCTGAAAACACTAAAATCATTCTAAAAGCCTAGAGTCAACAGTAAAACCATAAAAATGACCCGGAGCCATTAAATCGTCCAAATACCCTATGTTATAGTGAGCGGAAAAACCTTGAAATCGGCCGAAAACCCTGAAATCGGCTAAAAGCCCTGAAGTTGATCAGAAAACCCTAAAGCTGGCATAAAACCCTACAATAAGCCGAAAAACCTTAAATCAGTCTAAAAGCACCTAAAATCGGCCTAAAACCCTATAATAAGCCGAAAACCCTAAAATCATTCTAAAAGCCCTAAATCCGGCCTAAAACCCTAAAATAGGGCGAAAAACCTAAAATCAGTTTAAAAGCCTGGAGTCTACACATAAACCATAACATTTACCCGGAGCCCTTAAATCGTTTAAAATGACTATCTTAAAGTCTGCGGAAAAACCCTTCAATTGGCCGAAAACCCAAAAGTTGATTAGAAATCCCTAAAGCCGGCCAAAAATCCTATAAAAAGCCGAAAATCCAAAAATTAGTCTAAGAGCCTAGAGTCTAAAGAAAAACCGTAAAGTTAACCCAGAGCCCTTAAATCGTCTAAACACCCTATACTATAGGCAGCGGAAAAACCATGAAATTGGCCAAAAGCCCTAAAGTTGATCAGAAAGCCCTAAAGCCGGCCTAAAACCCTATAATAAGCTGAAAACACTAAAATCAGTCTAAAAGCCTAGAGTCTACAGAAAAACCATAAAAATGACCCGGAGCCCTTAAATCGTCCAAATAGCCTATGCTATGTGAGCGGAAAAACCTTGAAATCGTCCGAAAACCCTAAAATCAGTCTAAAAGCCTAGAGTCAACAGTACAACCATAAAATGACCTCAAGCCCTTAAATCATAAAACCCTAAAATCAGACTAATAGCCTAGAGTCTACATATAAACCATAAAAATGACCCGGAGCCCTTAAATCGTCAAATACCCTATGCTATAGTACGCGTAAAAACCCTAAAATCGACAAAAACCCGTAAAGTTGATGAGAAAACCCTAAAGCCAGCATAAAAACCTATAATAAGCTGAAAAACCTAAAATCAATCTAAAAGCCCTAAATCCGGCCTAAAACCCTAAAATAGGGTGAAAACCCTGAAATCAGTTTAAAAGCCTAGAGTCTACAAAAAAAAACCATAAATTTACCCAGAGCCCTTATATCGTCCAAAAAGACTATATTAACGTCTTCGGAAAAACCCTACAATTGGCCGAAAACCCAAAAGTTGATTAGAAAACCCTAAGGTCTAAAACCCTTAAATCGTCCAAATACCCTATGCTATAGTGAGCGGAAAAACCTTGAAATCGGTCGAAAACCCTAAAATCCGTCTAAGGCACCAAAAATCGACATAAAACCCTATAATAAGCCGAAAACCCTAAAATCAATCTAAAAGCCTAGAGTCAACAGTAAAACCATAAAAATGACCCGGAGCCATTATATCGTCCAAATACCCGATGCTATAGTCTGCGGAATAACCTTGAAATCGGCCGAAAACCTTGAAATCGGCTAAAAGCCCTGAAGTTGATCAGAAAACCGTAAAGCTGGCATAAAACCCTACAATAAGCCGAAAACCCTAAAATCATTCTAAAAGCCCTAAATCCGGCCTTAAACCCTAAAATAGGGCGAAAAACCTAAAATCAGTTTAAAAGCCTAGAGTCTACACAAAAACCATAACATTTACCCGGAGCCCTTAAATCGTTTAAAAAGACTATCTTAAAGTCTGCGGAAAAACCCTTCAATTGGCCGAAAACCCAAAAGTTGATTAGAAAACCCTAAAGCCGGCCAAAAATCCTATAATAAGCCGAAAATCCTAAAATTAGTCTAAGAGCCTAGGGTCTACAGAAAAACCATAAAGTTAACCCGGAGCCCTTAAATCGTCTAAACACCCTATACTATAGGCAGCGGAAAAACCATGAAATTGGCCAAAAGCCCTAAAGTTGATCAGAAAGCCCTAAAGCCGGCCTAAAACCCTATAATAAGCTGAAAACACTAAAATCAGTCTAAAAGCCTAGAGTCTACAGAAAAACCATAAAAATGACCCGGAGCCCTTAAATCGTCCAAATACCCTATGCTATAGTGAGCGGAAAAACCTTGAAATCGGCCGAAAACCCTAAAATCCGTCTAAAGCACCAAAAATCGACATAAAACCCTATAATAAGCCGAAAACCCTAAAATCAATCTAAAAGCCTAGAGTCAACAGTAAAACCATAAAAATGACCCGGAGCCATTAAATCATCCAAATACCCTATGCTATAGTCTACGGAATAACCTTGAAATCGGCCGAAAACCTTGAAATCGGCTAAAAGCCCTGAAGTTGATCAGAAAACCGTAAAGCTGGCATAAAACCCTACAATAAGCCGAAAACCCTAAAATCATTCTAAAAGCCCTAAATCCGGCCTTAAACCCTAAAATAGGGCGAAAAACCTAAAATCAGTTTAAAAGCCTAGAGTCTACACAAAAACCATAACATTTACCTGGAGCCCTTAAATCGTTTAAAAAGACTATCTTAAAGTCTGCGGAAAAACCCTTCAATTGGCCGAAAACCCAAAAGTTGATTAGAAAACCCTAAAGCCGGCCAAAAATCCTATAAAAAGCCGAAAATCCAAAAATTAGTCTAAGAGCCTAGAGTCTAAAGAAAATCCGTAAAGTTAACCCGGAGCCCTTAAATCGTCTAAACACCCTATACTATAGGCAGCGGAAAAACCATGAAATTGGCCAAAAGCCCTAAAGTTGATCAGAAAGCCCTAAAGCCGGCCTAAAACCCTATAATAAGCTGAAAACACTAAAATCAGTCTAAAAGCCTAGAGTCTACAGAAAAACCATAAAAATGACCCGGAGCCCTTAAATCGTCCAAATAGCCTTTGCTATGTGAGCGGAAAAACCTTGAAATCGTCCGAAAACCCTAAAATCAGTCTAAAAGCCTAGAGTCAACAGTACAACCATAAAATGACCTCAAGCCCTTAAATCATAAAACCCTAAAATCAGACTAATAGCCTAGAGTCTACATATAAACCATAAAAATGACCCGGAGCCCTTAAATCGTCAAATACCCTATGCTATAGTACGCGTTAAAACCCTAAAATCGACAAAAACCCGTAAAGTTGATGAGAAAACCCTAAAGCCAGCATAAAAACCTATAATAAGCTGAAAAACCTAAAATCAATCTAAAAGCCCTAAATCCGGCCTAAAACCCTAAAATAGGGTGAAAACCCTGAAATCAGTTTAAAAGCCTAGAGTCTACAAAAAAAAACCATAAATTTACCCAGAGCCCTTATATCGTCCAAAAAGACTATATTAACGTCTTCGGAAAAACCCTACAATTGGCCGAAAACCCAAAAGTTGATTAGAAAACCCTAAGGTCTAAAACCCTTAAATCGTCCAAATACCCTATGCTATAGTGAGCGGAAAAACCTGGAAATCGGTCGAAAACCCTAAAATCCGTCTAAAGCACCAAAAATCGACATAAAACCCTATAATAAGCCGAAAACCCTAAAATCAATCTAAAAGCCTAGAGTCAACAGTAAAACCATAAAAATGACCCGGAGCCATTATATCGTCCAAATACCCTATGCTATAGTCTGCGGAAAAACCTTGAAATCGGCCGAAAACCTTGAAATCGGCTAAAAGCCCTGAAGTTGATCAGAAAACCGTAAAGCTGGCATAAAACCCTATAATAAGCTGAAAACACTAAAATCAGTCTAAAAGCCTAGAGTCTACAGAAAAACCATAAAAATGACCCGGAGCCCTTAAATCGTCCAAATACCCTATGCTATAGTGAGCGGAAAAACCTTGAAATCGGCCGAAAACCCTAAAATCAGTATATAAGCCTAGAGTCAACAGTACAACCATAAAATGACCTCAAGCCCTTAAATCTTAAAACCCTCAAATCAGTCTAATAGCCTAGACTCTACATATAAACCATAAAAATGACCCGGAGCCCTTAAATCGTCAAATACCCAATGCTATAGTCAGCGTAAAAACCCTAAAATCGTTCGAAAACCCTAAAATCGACAAAAACACCTAAAGTTGATGAGAAAACCCTAAAGCCAGCCTAAAACCCTATAATAAGCTGAAAAACCTAAAATCAATCTAAAAGCCCTAAATCCGGCCTAAAACCCTAAAATAGGGTGAAAACCCTGAAATTAGTTTAAAAGCCTAGAGTCTACAAAAAAAACCATAAATTTACCCGGAGCCCTTATATCGTCCAAAAAGACTATATTAACATCTGCGGAAAAACCCTACAATTGGCCGAAAACCCAAAAGTTGATTAGAAAACCCTAAGGTCTAAAGCCCTTAAATCGGCCAAATACCCTATGCTATAGTGAGCGAAAAAACCTTGAAATCGGCCGAAAACCCTAAAATCTGTCTAAAAGCACCAAAAATCGACATAAAACCCTATAATAAGCCGAAAACCCTAAAATCAGTCTAAAAGCCTAGAGTCAACAGTAAAACCAAAAAATGACCCGGAGCCATTAAATCGTCCAAATACCCTATGCTCTAGTCTGCGGAAAAACCCCGAAATCAGCCGAAAACCCTGAAATCGGCTAAAAGCCCTGAAGTTGATCAAAAAACCCTGAAGCTGGCATAAAACCCTACAATAAACCGAAAAACCTTAAATCCGTCTAAAAGCACCTAAAATCGGCCTAAAACCCGATAATAAGCCGAAAACCCAAAAATCAGCTTAAAAGCCTAGAATCTACAGAAAAACCATAAAATGACCTCAAGCCCTTAAATCAGAAAACCCTAAAATTAGTCTAATAGCCTAGAGTCTACATATAAACCATAAAAATGACCCGGAGCCCTTAATTTGTCAAATACCCTATGCTATAGTCTGCATAAAAACCCTAAAATCGTTCGAAAACCCTAAAATCGACAAAAAGCCCTAAAGTTGATGAGAAAACCCTAAAGCTAGTCTAAAACCCTATAATAAGCCGAAAAACCTAAAATCAGTCTAAAAGCCCTAAATCCGGCCTAAAACCCTAAAATAGTGTGAAAACCCTAAAATCAGTTAAAAAGCCTAGAGTCTACAAAAAAAACCTTAAATTTACCCGGAGCCCTTAAATCGCCCAAAAAGACTATATTAACAGCTGCGGAAAAACCCTGCAATTGGCCGAAAACCCAAAAGTTGATGAGAAAACCCTAAAGTCGGCCAAAAATCCTATAATAAGCCAAAAATCCTAAAATTAGTCTAAGAGTCTAGAGTCTACAGAAAAACCATAAAATTGACCCGGAGCCCTTAAATCGTCCAAACACCCAATAGTATAGGCAGCGGAAAACCCTGAAATCGGCCAAAAGCCCTAAAGTTGATCAGAGAGCCCTAAAGTCGGCTTAAAACCCTATAATAAGCCGAAAACACTAAAATCATTCTAAAAGCCAAGAGTCTACAGAAAAACCATAAAATAGACCTGGAGCCCTTAAATCGTCCAAAAACCCTATGCTATAGTGAGCGGAAAAAACCTGAAATCGACCGAAAACCCTAAAATTAGTCTAAAAGCACCAAAAACCGGCCTAAAACCCTATAATAAGCTGAAAACCCTAAAATCAGTCTAAAAGCCTACAGTCTACACTAAAACCAAAAAATTGACCCGGAGCCCTTAAATAGTCCAAATACCCTATATTATAGTCTGCGGAAAAACCCAAAACTCGGTCGGAAACCCTGAAATCGGACGAAATCCCTAAAGTTGATCAGAAAGCCCTGAAGCCAGCCTAAAACCCTATAATAAATCGAAAATCCTAAAATTAGTCTAAAAGCCTAGAGTCTATAGAAACACCCTAAAATTTACCCGGAGCCCTTAAATCGTCCAAATACCCTATGCCATAGTCTGCGGGAAAACCCTGAAATCGGCCAAAAGCCCTGAAGTTGATCAGAAAACCCTAAGTCTGGCACAAAACCCTACAATAATCCGAAAACCCTAAAACCAGTCTAAAAGCACCAAAAATCGTCCTAAGACCCTATAATAAGCCGAAAACCCTAAACAATAGTCAGCGGAAAAACCCTTAAATCATCCAAAAGCCCTAAAGTTGACCAGAAAGCCCTAAAGTTGGCCTTAAACCCTTTAAGAAGCCAAAAACCCCATAATCTGACTAAAAGACTAGAGTCTACAGAAAAACCATAAAATTAACCCGGAGCCCTTAAATCATCTAAATACCCTATACTATAGTCAGCGGAAAAACCTTGAAATCGGCTGAAAACCCTAAAATTAGCCAAAAGCCCTAATGTTTATCAGAAAGCCTTAAAGTAAGCCTAAAACCCTACATAAGCCATAATACGTAAAATGAGTCTAAAAGCCTATAGTTTTTAGAAAAACCATAAACTTGATCCGGGGCCCTCAAATATTCCAAATACCCTATACTATAACTAGCGGAAAAACCCCGAAATCGGTCGAAACCCTGAAATTGGCCAAAAGCCCTAAAGTTGTTCAGAAAACCCTAAAGCCGGCCTAAAACCCTATATTAAGTCGAAAACCCTAAAATCAGTCTAATTGCCTATAGTCTACAGAAAAACCATAAAATGACCCAAAGCCCTTAAATCGTCCAAATACCCTATGCTATAGTCAGCGGAAAAACCTGAAATATGCCGAAAACCCTAAAATCAGTCTAAAAGCACCAAAAGCCGTCCTAAAACCCTATAATAAGCCGATACCCTAAAATCAGTCTAAAAGCCTTGAGTCTACACAAAATCCAAAAGACTCGGAGCCCTTAAATAGTACAAATACCCTATACCATAGTGAGCGGAAAAACCTTGATATCGGCCGGAAACCCTGAAATCAGTCAAAAGCCTTAAAGTTGATCAAAAAACCCTTAAGCCGGCTAAAAACCCTACAATAAGCCGAAAACCCTAAAATCAGTCTAAAAGCACCAAAAGGCGGCCTAAAACCCTATAATAAGCCGAATAACCTAAAATCAGGCTAAAAGCCTACAGTCTACACAAAAACCAAAAATTGACCCGGAGCACTTAAGTAGTCCAAATATCCTATACTATAGTTAGCGGAAAACCCCTGAAATCGGCAGGAAACACTGAAATCGGCCAAAAGCCCTAAAGTTGATCAGAAAACCCTAAAGCCGCCCTCAAACCCTATAATAAGCCGAAAACCTTAAAATCAGTCTAAAAACCCTTAATCAGGCCTTAAACACTAAAATATGGCGAAAACGTTTAAATCAGTGTAAAAGCCTAGAGTATACAGAAAAACTATATAATTGACCCAGAGCCCTTAAATCGTCTAAAAAGACTATACTATATTCTGCGGAAAAACCCTGAAATCGGCCGAAAACCCAAAAGTTGATTAGCAAACTCTAAAGCCGCCCTAAAACCCTATAATAAGCCAATAACCCTAAAATAAGCCTAAGAGCCTAGAGTCTACAGAAAAACCCTAAAATTGACCCGGAGCCCCCATATCGTCCAAACACCCTATACTATAGTCAGCGCAAAAACCATGAAATCGGCAGAAAATCCTAAAATCGGCCAAAAGCCCTAAAGTTGATCAAAAAGCCCTAAATTCAGCCTAAAACCCTATAATAAGCCGAAAACCCTAAAATTAGTTTAAAAGCCTAGAGTCTACAGAAAAACTGTTAGTCCAGATGGCAACCTGTGAGGGGGGGTGAATCAGGTTTTACCCGACTTTCGTCTTGATTCCTTCTTACTTTCAAGATAAAGATAAAAGCAAACAATTGCTGCGGAATTAAGCGTTGCTTGAAAGTAAAGATGAAGGATAGAAGAATTCACACACATGATTTTATCCTGGTTCACTTTCAATCCACCGAAGGCTACGTCTAGTCCCTCAAGAAAACCACTTGAGGATTTTTCCACTATTGATAAAAATCTCTTACAAGTTCTTACACCAAGTACCCTAAGAATTTCTATCAATTTCCCTTGAAAGTAAACCACTTTCAATGACCCCTGAAAGTATACCACTTTCAGTCCCTGAAGGCAAAACCACCTTCAATTCTTGAAGGCTAAACCACCTTCAATCCACACCCTAAAAGTAGCACCACTTTCAGTTACAACAACCCTTCACCGAGATCCACGGTGAATACTCAATCAACTAGAAAGAGATGAAGAAGAGTTTACAATGGCTGTATCAATCCTTTTAACATACAAGTGGATTGATCATGAGAATTTATGCTTTAAGGCTCTTAAGCATAATAGGATTCTGAGTTCCTCAAGATGTGAACAACAAGTGTTCTTTTTAAACAATGAGGATCATGAACTCAGAACTTAGGCCCTTTGAAAGTTTATGTGTCTTAAAGAATTTTTATGAACAATTTTGACAAAGCTTTGGCCTAATGATGTATTCTCATGTGTTGTTGTGTTTCTGGACTCAAATAGACTTTATATAGGCAAGGGGAACGTCCTTGAACCAATGCAACCCTTCCCAAAAGGTTTGAGACACAATGGTTCATGAAAAGATGCAACTTTTCGTGTGTGTAATCGATTACATCACTTAGGTAATCGATTACACTAAGAACCGTTACAGTTTGAATTTCAAATTCAAACTTGTAATCGATTACTTTCCTAGGTGTAATCGATTACCAGAAAGCTGAAATCGATTACACTTAAGTCCAACATCCAGAAACTTGATCTTTTAAGATCGGCTTAAGTTTTTCTACTTCTTTTAAGTTATGAAAACATTAAGCTTGATTAGTTTAGGTGTTTTAAAGAGCCTTTATGCTTTAAGAGACTTTTAGAAGCATAACTCACCTAAACTAAGACTTCTAGGTAGATGTTGACACTTATAGCACTATTTCATCTAAGTATTCTTTTCTTCTTTTTGCCGACGAGTTTGTCCTCATCAAAACCTCAGCCAGGGTCAGGAGCAAGACCTTCTTCACAAAAACCATAAAAATGACTCGGAGCCCTTAAATCGTCCAAATACCCTATGCTATAGTGAGCGGAAAAACCCTGAAATCGGCCGAAAACCCTGAAATCGCCCAAAAGCCCTAAAGTTGATCAGAAAGCCTAAAGTCGGCCTAAAACCCTATAATAAGCCGAAAACCCTAAAATCAGTCTAATAGCCTAGAGTCTACAAAAAAAACCATAAAAATGATTCGGAGGCCTTAAATGGTCCAAACACCCTATGCTATAGTCAACGGAAAAATCTTGAAATCAGTCGAAAACCCTGAAATTGCTAAAAAGCCCTAAAGTTGATCAGAAAACCCTAAACTCAACCTAAAACCCTATAATAAGCCGAAAACACTAAAATCAGTCTAAAAGCCCTTAAGCCGGCCTCAACCCCTAAAATAATCCGAAAACCCTAAAATTAGTCTAAAAGCCTAGAGTCTACAGAAAAACCCTAAAATTGACCCGGAGCCCTTAAATCGTCCAAATACCCTATACTATATAGTCAGCGGAAACACTCTGAAATTGGCAAAAAGCCCTAAAGTTGATCAGAAAGCCCTAAAGCCGGTCTAAAACCCTATAATAATCTAAAAACCCTAAAATCAGTCTAATAGCCTAGAGTCTACAAAAGACCATAAAAATGACTCGGAGCCCTTAAATCATCCAAATACCATATGCTACAGTTCGCGGAAAAACCCTGAAATCGAACGAAAACCCTGAAATCGGCCAAAAGCCCTAAAGTTGATCAAAAAACCCTAAAGTCAGCCTACAACCCTATTATAAGCCGAAACCCTAAAATCATTCTAAAAGCCTAGTGTCGACAGAAAAAACCATAAAATTGCCCCGAAGCCTTTAAATCGTCCAAATACCCTATACTATAGTCAGCGAAAAAACCCTAAAATCGGTCGAAAACCCGGAAATTGGAAAAAAAGCCCTAGAGTCTAAAATTAGTCTAAATGCCCTTAAGCCGGCCTCAAACCCTAAAATAAGTCGAAAACCCTAAAAATAGTCTAAAAGCCTAGAGTCTACACAAAACCAAAAAATTGACCCGAAGCACTTTAATAGTCCAAATACCCTATACTATAGTTAGCGGAAAGACCATGAAATTGGCCGGAAACCTTGAAATCGTACAAAAGCCCTAAAGTTAATTAGAAAACCTTAAAGCCAGCCTAAAACCCTATAATAAGCCGAAAACCCTAAAATCGGTCTAAAAGCCTTTAATCCGGCCTAAAAGCCTAAAATAGGGCAAAAACCCTTAAATCAGATAGACTTTATATAGGCAAGGGGAACGTCCTTGAACCAATGCAACCCTTCCCAAAAGGTTTGAGACACAATGGTTCATGAAAAGATGCAACTTTTCGTGTGTGTAATCGATTACATCACTTAGGTAATCGATTACACTAAGAACCGTTACAGTTTGAATTTCAAATTCAAACTTGTAATCGATTACTTTCCTAGGTGTAATCGATTACCAGAAAGCTGAAATCGATTACACTTAAGTCCAACATCCAGAAACTTGATCTTTTAAGATCGGCTTAAGTTTTTCTACTTCTTTTAAGTTATGAAAACATTAAGCTTGATTAGTTTAGGTGTTTTAAAGAGCCTTTATGCTTTAAGAGACTTTTAGAAGCATAACTCACCTAAACTAAGACTTCTAGGTAGATGTTGACACTTATAGCACTATTTCATCTAAGTATTCTTTTCTTCTTTTTGCCGACGAGTTTGTCCTCATCAAAACCTCAGCCAGGGTCAGGAGCAAGACCTTCTTCACAAAAACCATAAAAATGACTCGGAGCCCTTAAATCGTCCAAATACCCTATGCTATAGTGAGCGGAAAAACCCTGAAATCGGCCGAAAACCCTGAAATCGCCCAAAAGCCCTAAAGTTGATCAGAAAGCCTAAAGTCGGCCTAAAACCCTATAATAAGCCGAAAACCCTAAAATCAGTCTAATAGCCTAGAGTCTACAAAAAAACCATAAAAATGATTCGGAGGCCTTAAATGGTCCAAACACCCTATGCTATAGTCAACGGAAAAACCTTGAAATCAGTCGAAAACCCTGAAATTGCTAAAAAGCCCTAAAGTTGATCAGAAAACCCTAAACTCAACCTAAAACCCTATAATAAGCCGAAAACACTAAAATCAGTCTAAAAGCCCTTAAGCCGGCCTCAACCCCTAAAATAATCCGAAAACCCTAAAATTAGTCTAAAAGCCTAGAGTCTACAGAAAAACCCTAAAATTGACCCGGAGCCCTTAAATCGTCCAAATACCCTATACTATATAGTCAGCGGAAACACTCTGAAATTGGCAAAAAGCCCTAAAGTTGATCAGAAAGCCCTAAAGCCGGTCTAAAACCCTATAATAATCTAAAAACCCTAAAATCAGTCTAATAGCCTAGAGTCTACAAAAGACCATAAAAATGACTCGGAGCCCTTAAATCATCCAAATACCATATGCTACAGTTCGCGGAAAAACCCTGAAATCGAACGAAAACCCTAAAATCGGCCAAAAGCCCTAAAGTTGATCAAAAAACCCTAAAGTCAGCCTACAACCCTATTATAAGCCGAAACCCTAAAATCATTCTAAAAGCCTAGTGTCGACAGAAAAAACCATAAAATTGCCCCGAAGCCTTTAAATCGTCCAAATACCCTATACTATAGTCAGCGAAAAAACCCTAAAATCGGTCGAAAACCCGGAAATTGGAAAAAAAGCCCTAGAGTCTAAAATTAGTCTAAATGCCCTTAAGCCGGCCTCAAACCCTAAAATAAGTCGAAAACCCTAAAAATAGTCTAAAAGCCTAGAGTCTACACAAAACCAAAAAATTGACCCGAAGCACTTTAATAGTCCAAATACCCTATACTATAGTTAGCGGAAAGACCATGAAATTGGCCGGAAACCTTGAAATCGTACAAAAGCCCTAAAGTTAATTAGAAAACCTTAAAGCCAGCCTAAAACCCTATAATAAGCCGAAAACCCTAAAATCGGTCTAAAAGCCTTTAATCCGGCCTAAAAGCCTAAAATAGGGCAAAAACCCTTAAATCAGTCTAAAAGCCTTGAGTCTACAGAAAAACTATCAATTGACTCGGAGCCCTTAAATCGTCCAAAACGACTATACTATAGTCTGCGGAAAAACGCTGAAATCGGCCGAAAACCCAAAAAATGATTAGCAAACCCTAAAGTCGGCCTAAAACCCTATAATAAGCCGAAAACCCTAAAATTAGTCTAAGAGCCTCGAGTCTACAGAAAAACCATAAAATCTACCCGGAGCCTCCAAATCGTCCAAACACCCTATACTGTCAGCGCAAAAACCCTGAAATCGGAAGAAAACCCCGAAATCAGCCAAAAGCCCTAAAGTTGATCAAAAAGCCCTAAATCCGGCCTAAAACGCTATAATAAGCCGAAAACCCTAAAATCAGTCTAAAAGCCTAGAGTCTACAATAAAACCATAAAAATGACCCGGAGCCCTTAAATCGTCCAAATACCCTATGCTATATAGTGAGCGGAATAACCCTGAAATCGGTCGAAAACCCTAAAATAGGCCAAAAGCCCAAATGTTGATCAAAAAACCCTAAAGCATGCCTGAAACCCTACAATAAGCCGAAAACCTTAAAATCAGTATAAAAACACAAAAAATCGGCCTAAAATTCTATAATAAGCCGAAAACCCAAAAATCGGTCTAAAAGCCTAGAGTCTAAACAAAAACCAAAAAATTGACCCAGTGCCCTTAAATCGTCCAAATACCCTATACTATAGTCTGCAGAAAAACCCAGAAATCGGTCGGAAACCCTTAAAATTAGTCTAAAAGCCTAGAGTTTACCGAAAAATCATAAAATTGACCCGGAGCCCTTAAATCATCCAAAAACCCTGAAATATGCCGAAAACCCTAAAATAGCCCCAAAAACCTTGAAATCGGCTAAAAACCCTGAAGTTGATCAGAAAACCCTAAATCCGGCCTAAAACCCTATATGAAGCCGAAAACCATAAAATCAGTCTAAAAGCCATAAATCCGGCCAAAAACCCTAAAATCAGTCTAAAAACCTAGAGTCTACAGAAAAACCATAAAATTGACCCAGAGCCCATAAATCGTACAAACACACTATACTATAATCGGCGGAAAAACCCTGAAATCGGTAGAAAACCATGAAATCGACCAAAAGCCATAATGTTGATCGGAAAGCCATAAAGCCGACCTAAAACCCTATAATAAGTCGAAAACCCTAAAATCAGTCTAATAGCCTAAAGTCTACAAAAAAACCATAAAAATGATTCGGAGCCCTTAAATCGTACAAATACCCTATGCTATAGTCGGCGGAAAAACCCTGAAATCAGCCAAAACCCCTAAAGTTGATTAGAAAACCCTAAAGCTGGCCTAAAACCCTACAACAAGCCGAAAACCCTAAAATTAGTCTAAAAGCCCAAAAGCCGACCTAAAACACTATAATAAGCCAAAAAACCCTAAAATCAGTCTAAAAGCCAAGAGTCTACAGAAAAACCATAAAATTGACCCGGAGCCCATAAATCGTCGAAACACCTTATACTATTGTCAGCGGAAAAACCCTGAAATCGCTAGAAAACCATGAAATCGGCCAAAAGCCCTAAAGTTGATCGGAAAGCCATAAAGCCGGCCTAAAACTCTATAATAAGCCGAAACCCTAAAATCAGTCTAATAGCTTAGAGTCTACAAAAAAACCATAAAAATGATTCGGTGCCCTCAAATCGTCAAAATACTCTATGCTATAGTCAGCGGAAAAACCTTGAACTCGGCAAAAAGCCCTAAAGTTGATTAGAAAACCCTAAAGCCGGCCTAAAACCCTTCAACAAGCCGAAAACCCTAAAATCAGTCTAAAACCCCAAAACCCGGCCTAAAACACTATAATAAGCCAAAAAACCCTAAAATCAGTCTAAAAGCCCTAAATCCGTCCTAAAACCCTATAATAAACCGAAAACCCTAAAATCAATCTAAAAGCCCTAAATCCGGCCTAAAACCCTAAAAAAGGGCGAAAACCCTAAAATCAGTTTAAAAGCCTAAAGTCTACAAAAAAACCATAAAATTTACCCGGAGCCCTTAAATCATCCAAAAAGACTATATTATAGTCTGCGGAAAACCCTGCAATTGGCCAAAAACCCAAAAGTTGATCAGGAAGCCCTAAAGTTGGCAAAAAACCCCATAATAAGCCGAAAACCCTAAAATTAGTCTAAAAGCCTATAGTCAACAGTAAAACCATAAAATGACTCGGAGCCATTAAATCGTCCAAATACCCTAAGCTATAGTCTGCAGAAAAACCTTGAAATCAGCCGAAAACCCTGAAATCGGATAAAAGCCTCGAAGTTGATCAGAAAACACTAAAGCTGGCATAAAACCCTACAATAAGCCGAAAAACCTAAAATCAATCTAAAAGTACCTAAAACCCTAAAATCGGCCGAAAACCCTAAAATCCGTCTAAAAGCACCAAAAATTGACATAAAACCCTATAATAAGCCGAAAACGCAAAAATCAGTCTAAAAGCCTAGAGTCAACAGTAAAACCATAAAAATGACCCGGAGCCATTAAATCGTCCAAATACCCTATGCTATAGTCTGCGGAAAAACCCTGAAATCGGCTGAAAACCCTGAAATCGGCTAAAAGCCCTGAAGTTGATCAGAAAACCCTAAAGCTGGCATAAAACCCTACAATAAGCCGAAAAACCTAAAATCAGTCTAAAAGCACCTAAAATCGGCCTAAAACCCTATAATATGCTGAAAACCCAAAAATCAGCTTAAAAGCCTAGAATCTACAGAAAAACCATAAAATGACCTCAAGCCCTTAAATCAGAAAACCCTAAAATTAGTCTAATAGCCTAGAGTCTACAAAAAAACAATAAAAATGATTCGGAGCCCTTAAATCGTCCAAATACCCCATGCTATAGTCAACGGAAAAACCCCAAAATCGGCCAAAAGCCCTAAAGTTGATTAGAAAACCCTAAAGCCAGCCTAAAACCCTACAACAAGCCCAAAACCTTAAAATCAGTCTAAAAGCCCAAAAGCCCGCCTAAAACACTATAATAAGCCAAAAAACACTAAAATCAGTCTAAAAGCCTAGAATCTACAGAAAAACCATAAAAATTACCTGGAGCCCTTAAATCGTCAAATACCCTATGCTATAGTCTACGGACAAACCCTGAAATCGGCCAAAAGCCCTAAATCCAGCCTAAACCTTAAAATTGGGCGAAAACCCTTAAATCAGTCAAAAAGCCTAGAGTCTACAAAAAAACTATAAAATTGACCATGAGCCCTTAAATCGTCCAGAAAGACTATACTATATAGTCTGCGTAAAAACCTTGAAATCGGCCGAAAACCCAAAAGTTGAGTAGCAAACCCTAAAGCCGACCTAAAACCCTATAATAAGCCGAAAACCCTACAATTAGTCTAAGAGCCTAGAGTCTACAGAAAAACCTTAAAATTATCCGGGAGCCCCCAAGTCGTCCAAACACCCTATACTATAGTCAGCGCAAAACCCCTGAAATCGGAAGAAAACCCTTAAATCGGCCAAAAGCCCTAAAGTTGATCAAAAAGCCCTAAATCCGGCCTAAAACGCTATAATAAGATGAAAACCCTAAAATCAGTCTAAAAGCCTAGAGTCTATAGTAAAACCATAAAAATGACCAGGAGCCCTTAAATCGTCCAAATACCCTATGCTATAGTGAGCGAAAAAACCTTGAAATCAGCTAAAAACCATTAAATAGTTCAAAAGCCCTAATGTTGATCAGAAAACCTAAAGCATGCCTGAAACCCTACAATAAGCCAAAAACCTTAGAATCAGTCTAAAAACAGCAAAAATCGGCCTAAAACCCTATAATAAGCCGAAAACGGTCTAAAAGCCTAGAGTCTACACAAAAACCAAAAAATTGACCCGGAGCCCTTAAATAGTCCAAATACCCTATACTATAGTCTACGGAAAAAACCCTTAAATCGGCCAAAAGCCCCAAACTTGATCAGAAACCCTTAAAGCCGGCCTGAAACCCTTTAATAAGCCGAAAACCCTAAAATCAGTCTAAAAGCCTAAAGTCTAATGAAAAACCATAAAAATGACTCGGAGCCCTTAAATCATCCAAATACCCTATAATAAGCCAAAACCCTAAAATCATTCTAAAAGCCTAGTGTCTACAGAAAAACCATAAAATTGTCTCGGAGCCCCTAAATTGTCAAAATACCCTATACCATAGTCAACGGAAAAACCCTGAAATCGGTTGAAAACCTTGAAATTGAAAAAAAGCCCTTAAGTTGATTAGAAAACCCTAAAATCAGTATAAAAGCCCTTAAGCTGGCCTCAAACCCTAAAATAAGATGAAAACCCTAAAATTAGTCTAAAAGCCTAGAGTTTACCGAAAAATCATAAAATTGACCTAGAGCCCTTAAAACGTCCAAAAACCGTATACTATAGTCAGCTAAAAAACCCTGAAATCGGTCTAAAAGCACCAAAAATCGGCCTAAAACCCTATAATAAGCCGAAAACCCTAAAATCATCCTAAAAGCCAAGAATCTACAGAAAAACCATAAAATGACCCGAAGCCCTTAAATCATGCAAATACCCTATGCGTCAGCGGAAAAACCCAGAAATCGTCTGAAAACCCTGAAATTGTCAAATAGCCTTAAAGTTGATCCAAAAACCCTAAAGCCGGACATAAACCCTATGATAAGCCGAAAACCCTAAAATCAGTCTAAAAGCCCTAAAGCCGGACTAGAACCCTAAAAAAGCCGAAAACACTAAAATCAGTCTAAAAGCCAAGAGTCTACAGAAAAACCATAAAATTGCCCCGGAGACATTAAATAGTTCTAATACCCTATACAATAGTCAGCGGAGAAACCCTTAAATCATCCAAAAGTTCTAAAGTCGGCCTAAAACCCTTTAAAAAGCCGAAAAACATAAAATCAGACTAAAAGCCTAGAGTCTACAGTAAAACCATAAAATTAACTCGGAGCCCTTAAATCATCTAAATACCCTATACTATAGCCAGCGGAAAAACCCCAAAATCGGCTGAAAACCCTAAAATTAACCAGAAGACCTAAAATTGATCAGAATGCCCTAAAGTAAGCTTAAAACCCTACATAAGCCGTAAACCGTAAAATCAGTCTAAAAGCCTAGAGTTTATAGAAAAACCATAAACTTGACCTGGAGCCCATAAATCTTCCAAATACCCTATACTATAACTAGCGGAAAAACCATCAAATCGGCCAAAAGCCCTAAAGTTGTTCAGAAAACCCTAAAGCCGGCCTAAAACCCAATATTAAGTCAAAAACCCTAAAATAAGTCAAATTACCTATAGTCTATAGAAAACCCATAAAATGAGTCTAAAAGCACCAAAAGCCGTCCTAAAACCCTATAATAAGCCGAAGACCCTAAAATAAGTCTAAAATCCTAGACTCTACACAAAATCCAAAAAATTGACCCGGAGCCCTTAAATAGTACAAATACCCTATACTATACTCAGCGGAAAAACCTTCATATCGGCCGGAAACCCTGAAATCGGCCAAAAGCCCTAAAGTTGATGGGAAAACCCTTAAGCCGGCCTAAAACCCTACAAGAAGCCGAAAACCCTAAAATCAGTCTAAAAGCACCAAAAGGCGGCCTAAAACCCTATAAGAAGCCGAATACCCTAAAATCAGTCTAAAAGCCTACAGTCTACACAAAAACTAAAAAGTTGACCCGGAGCACTTAAATAGTCCAAATACCCTATACTATATAGTCAGCGGAAAAACCCTGAAATCGGCCAAAAGCCCTAAAGTTGATCAGAAAACACTAAAGCTGCCCTAAAACCCTATAATAAGCCGAAAACCTTAAAATCAGTCTAAAAGCCCTTAATCTGGCCTAAAACCCTAAAATATGGCGAAAACGTTTAAATCAGTCTAAAAGCCTCGAGTCTACAGAAAAACTATAAAATTGACCCGGAGCCCTTAAATCGTCCAAAAAGACAATACTATATTCTGCGGAAAAACCCTGAAATCGGCCGAAAACCCATAAGATGATTAGCAAACCCTATAACAATCCTAAAACCCTAAAATTAGTCTAAGAGCCTATAAAACCCTAAAATCATTCTAAAAGACTAGTGTCTAAAGAAAAACCATAAAATTGTCCCGGAGCCCTTAAATCGCCCAAACACCCTATACTATAGTCAGTTGAAAACCCTGAAATCGGTCGAAAACCTTGAAATCGGCAAAAAGCCTTAAAGTTGATCAGAAACCCCTAAAGCCGGCCTAAAACCCTATAATAAGCCGAAAAACCTAAAATCAGTCTAAAAGCCTAAAGCCTACAGAAAAACCATAAAAATGACATGGAGCCCTTAAATCGTCCAAATACCCTATGCTATAGTCTGCGGAAAAACCCTGAAATCGGTCGAAAACCCTGAAATCGGACAAAAACCCTAAAGTTGATTAGAAAACCCTAATGTCGTCCTAAAACCCTACAATAAGCCTTAAACCCTAAAATCAGTCTAAATGCCCCAAAAGCCGGCCTAAAACCCTATAATAACCCGAAAACCCTAAAATCATTCTAAAAGCCTAGTGTCTACAGAAAAACTATAAAATTGAGTCAGAGCCCTTAAATCGTCCAAAACGACTATACTATAGTATGCGGAAAAACGCTGAAATCGGTCTAAAACCCAAAAAATGATTAGCAAACCCTAAAGCCAGCCTAAAACCCTTTAATAACCTGAAAACCCTAAAATCATTCTAAAAGACAAGTGTCTACAGAAAAACCAGAAAATTGTCGCGGAGCCCTTAAATCGTCCAAATACCCTATACTATAATCAGCGGAAAAACCCTGAAATCGGACGAAAACCTTGAAATCGGCAAAAAGCCCTAAAGTTGATCAGAAACCCCTAAAGCCGGCCTAAAACCCTATCATAAGCCGAAAACCCTAAAATCAGTCTAAGAGCCTACAGTATACAAAAAAACCATAAAAATGACCCGGAGCCCTTAAATCGTCCAAATACACTATGCTATAGTCTGCGGAAAAACCTTGAAATTGGCCGAAAACCCTGAAATCGGCCAAAAGCCCTATAGTTGATTAGAAAACGCTAAAGCCAGCACAAAACCCTACAATAAGCCGAAAAACCTAAAATTGGTCTAAAAGCACCAAAAATCGACCTAAAACCCTATAATAAGCCAAAAACCCTAAAATCAGTCTAAAATCAGTCTAAAATCCTAGAGTCCACACAAAAACCAAAAACTTGACCCCTATCCCTTAAATCAGTAGAAAACCTTGAAATCGTCCAGAAGCCCTAAAGTTGATCAGAAAGCCATAACGCCGGCCTAAAACCCTATAATAAGCTGAAAACCCTAAAATCAGTTAAAAAGCTCGAAATCCGGCTAAAACCCTAAAATAGGGCAAAATCCCTAAAATCAGTCTAAAAGCCTAAAGTCTACAGAAAAACTATAAAAATGACCCGAAGCCCTTAAATCGTCCAAATAACCTGTGCTATAGTCAGCGGAAAAACCTTAAAATTGGCCGAAAACCCTGAAATTGGCCCAAAACCCTATAGTTGATCAGAAAACCCTAAAGCTGGCATAAGACCCTACAATATGCCGAAAAACCCTAAAATCAGTCTAAAAGCACCAAAAATCGGCCTAAAACCCTATAATAAGCCAAAAACCCTAAAATCAGCCTAAAAGCAGCCTAAAAGCTTAGAGTCTACAGAAAAACCAAAAAATTGAATCGTAGCCCTTAAATAGTCCAAATGCCTTACACTATATAGTCAGCGGAAAAACCCTGAAATCAGCTGGAAACCTTGAAATCGGCCAAAAGCCCTAAAGTTGATGAATAAAACCGTACAATAAGCCGAAAACCCTAAAACCAGTCTAAACGCCCCAAAAATTGGCCTAAAATCCTACAAACCCTAAAACCAGTCAGTGGAAAAACCCTGAAATCGGTCGAAAACCTTGAAATCGGAAAAAAGACCTAAAGTTGATCAGAATACCCTAAAATAACTCTAAAAGCCCTTAAGCCGGCCTCAAACCCTAAAATAAGATGAAAACCCAAAAATCAGTCTAATTGCCTAGAGTCTATCGAAAAACCAAAAATATGAATGGGAGCCCTTAAATCGTCCAAATACCCTATGCTATAGTCAGCGGAAGAACCCTGAAATCAGACTAAAACCCTAAAGTTGATCAGAAAACCCTAAAGCTGGCCTAAAACCCTACAATAAGCCGAAAACCCTAAAATCTGTCTAAAAGACCAAAAATCGGCCTAAAATCCTACAATAAGCCGAAAACCGTAAAATCGGTCTAAAAGCCTTGAGTCTACACAAAAACCAAAAAATTGACCTAGAGCCCTTAAATCGTCCAAACACCCTATACTATAGTTAGCGGAAAAACCCTGAAATCGGACAAAATCCCTAAATTTGATCAGAAAGCCTTAAAGCTGGCCTATAACCCTATAATAAGCCGAAAATCCCAAAATCAGATTAAAAGCCTAGAATCTACAGAAAAGCCATAAAAATGACCCGGAGACCATAAATCGTCCCAATACCCTATACTATAGTCAACAGAAAAACCCTGAAATCGGTCGAAAACCATGAAATTGGAAAAAAAACCCTAAATTTGATCAGAAAAACCTAAAGTCAGCCTCAAACCCTATAATAAGCTGGAAACAGTAAAATCAGTCTAAATGCCCTTAAGCCAGCCTCAAACCCTAAAATAAGCCGAAAACCATAAAATTAGTCTAAAAGCCTAGAGTCTACACAAAAACCAAAAAATTGACCCAGAGCACTTTAATAGTCCAAATACCCTATACTCCGCAAACCTAGAAATCGGACAAAAGCCCTAAAGTTGATCAGAAAACCTTAAAGCCAGCCTAAACACCTATAATAAGCCGAAAACCCTAAAATCGGTCTCAAAGCCTAGAGTCTACCGAAAAACCATAAATATGAATCGGAGCCCTTAAATCGTCCAAATACTCTATGCTATAGTCAGCGGAAAAACCCTGAAATCGGACGAAAACCCTAAAGCTGGCCTAAAACCCTACAATAAGCCGAAAACCCTAAAATCAGTCTAAAAGCACCAAAAATTGGCCTAAAATCCTACAATAAGCCGAAAACCGTAAAATCGGTCTAAAAGCCTTGAGTGTCCCCAAAAGCAAAAAAATTGACCTAGAGCCCTTAAATCGTCCAAAAACCCTATACTATAGTTAGCGGAAAAACCCTGAAATCGGACAAAATCCCTAAATTTGTTCAGAAAGCCTTAAAGTTGGCCTATAACCCTATAATAAGCCGAAAATCCCAAAATCAGATTAAAAGCCTAGAATCTACAGAAAAGCCATAAAAATGACCCGGAGACCATAAATCGTCCAAATACCCTATACTATAGTCAACAGAAAAACCCTGAAATCGGTCGAAAACCTTGAAATTTGAAAAAAAAACCAAAAGTTGATCAGAAAAAACCTAAAGTCAGCCTCTAACCCTATAATAAGCTGAAAACACTAAAATCAGTCTAAATGCCCTTATGCCGGCCTCAAACCCTAAAATAAGCCGAAAACCCTAAAATTAGTCTGAAAGCCTAGAGTCTACACAAAAACCAAAAAATTGACCCGGAGCACTTTAATAGTCCAAATACCCTATACTCCAGAAACCTTGAAATCGGAAAAAAGCCCTAAAGTTGATCAGAAAACCTTAAAGCCAGCCTAAACACCTATAATAAGCCGAAAACCCTAAAATCGGTCTCAAAGCCTTTAATTCGGCCTAAAACCCTAAAATAGGCCAAATACCCTTAAATCAATCTAAAAGCCTAGAGTCTACAGAAAAACTATAAAATTGAGTCGGAGCCTTTAAATCATGCAAAACGACTATACTATTGTCTGCGAAAAAACGCTGAAATCGGCCGAAAACCTAAAAAATGATTAGCAAACCCTAAAGCCAGCCTAAAACCCTAAAATTAGTCTAAGAGTCTCGAGTCTACAGAAAAACCATAAAATTGACCCGGAGCCCCCAAATCGTCCAAACACCCTATACATAGTCAGCGCAAAAACCCTAAAATCGGAAGAAAACCCTTAAATAGGCCAAAAGCCCTAAGTTGATCAAAAAGCCCTAAATTCGGCCTAAAATCCTACAATAAGCTGAAAACCGTAAAATCGGTCTAAAAGCCTTGAGTGTCCCCAAAAGCCAAAAAATTGACCTAGAGCCCTTAAATCGTCCAAACACCCTATACTATAGTTAGCGGAAAAACCCTGAAATCGGACAAAATCCCTAAATTTGATCAGAAAGCCTTAAAGCTGGCCTATAACCCTATAATAAGCCGAAAATCCCAAAATCAGATTAAAAGCCTAGAATCTACAGAAAAGCCATAAAAATGACCCGGAGACCATAACTCGTCCGAATACCCTATACTATAGTCAACAGAAAAACCCTGAAATCGGTCGAAAACCATGAAATTGGAAAAAAACCCTAAAGTTGATCAGAAAAACCTAAAGTCAGCCTCAAACCCTATAATAAGCTGGAAACACAAAAATCAGTCTAAATGCCCTTACGCCGGCCTCAAACCCTAAAATAAGCCGAAAACCCTAAAATTAGTCTGAAAGCCTAGAGTCTACACAAAAACCGAAAAATTGACCCGGAGCACTTTAATAGTCCAAATACCCTATACTCCGGAAACCTTAAAATCGGACAAAAGCCCTAAAGT
This sequence comes from Acmispon strigosus, assembly GCA_030819835.1. Classification (NCBI taxonomy): domain Eukaryota; kingdom Viridiplantae; phylum Streptophyta; class Magnoliopsida; order Fabales; family Fabaceae; genus Acmispon; species Acmispon strigosus. Next base: position 3,751,193 of record JAUAMA010000005.1, on the reverse strand, counting down.
TGATCAGAAAACCTTAAAGCCAGCCTAAACACCTATAATAAGCCGAAAACCCTAAAATCGGTCTCAAAGCCTTTAATTCGGCCTAAAACCCTAAAATAGGCCAAAAACCCTTAAATCAGTCTAAAAGCCTAGAGTTTACAGAAAAACTATAAAATTGAGTCGGAGCCCTTAAATCATCCAAAACGACTATACTATTGTCTGCGAAAAAACGCTGAAATCGGTCGTAAACCTAAAAAATGATTAGATAAACCCTAAAGCCAGCCTAAAACCCTATAATAAGCCGAAAACCCTAAAATTAGTCTAAGAGTCTCGAGTCTACAGAAAAACCATAAAATTGACCCGGAGCCCCCAAATCGTCCAAACAACCGATACATAGTCATCGCAAAAACCCTGAAATCGGAAGAAAACCCTTAAATAGGCCAAAAGCCCTAAGTTGATCAAAAAGCCCTAAATTCGGCCTAAAACCCTATAATAAGCCGAAAACCCTAAAATCAGTCTAAAAGCCTAGAGTCTACAGTAAAACAATAAAAATGACCCGAAGCCCTTAAAACGACCAAATACCCTATTCTATAGTGAGCGGAAAAACCCTGAAATCGGCCGAAAACCCTGAAATAGGCCAAAAGACCTAAAGTTGATCAGAAAACCCTAAAGCATGCCTGCAACTCTACAATAAGCCGAAAACCCTAAAAACAGTTTAAAAGCACCAAAAATCGGCCTAAAACCCAATAATAAGCCGAAAACCCTAAAGTCGGTCTAAAAGCCTAGAGTCTACACAAAAACCAAAAAATTGACCCGGAGCCCTTAAATAGTCCAATTACCCTATACTATAGTGTGCGGAAAAACCCAAAAATCGGTCGGAAACCCTGAAATCGGCTGAAAGCCCTAAAGCCGGCCGAAAACCCTACAATAAATCGAAAACCCTAAAATTAGTCTAAAATCCTAGAGTCTACAGAAAAACCCTAAAATTGACCCGGAGCCCTTAAATCATCCAAACACCCTATACTCTAGTCAGCGGAAACACATAGAAATCGGCCAAAAGCCCTAAAGTTGATCAGAAAGCCCTAAAGCTGGCCTAAAACCCTATAGTAAGCCGAAAACCCTAAAATCAGCCTAATAGCCTAGAGTCTACAAAAAAACCATAAAAATGATTCGGAGCCCTTATATCGTCCAAATACCCTATGCTATAGTCAGCGAAAAACCCTGAAATCGGTCGAAAACCCTAAATTTGAAAAAAATCCCTAAAGTTGATCAGAAAACCCTAAAGTCAGACTAAACCCTATAATAAGCCGAAAACACTAAAATCAGTTTAAAAACCCTTAAGCCGGCCTCAAACCCTAAAATAAGCCGAAAACCCTAAAATCAGTCTAAAAACCCTATACTATAGTCAGCGAAAAAACCCTGAATTCGGCCAAAAACGCAGAAATAAGTCGAAAACCCCAAAATTAGTCTAAAAGCCCTAAAGCCTGCCTAAAACCCTATAAGAAGCCTAAAAACCTAAAATCAGTCTAAAAGCCTAGAGTCTACAGAATAACCATAAAATTGACCCAGAGCCCTTAAATCGTCAAAATACCCTATACTATAGTTAGAGGAAAATCACTGAAATATGCCGAAAACCCTAAAATAAGCCGAAAACCTTGAAATTTGACTAAAGCCTTAAGTTTGATCAGAAAGCCCTAAAGCTGGTCTAAAACCCAATAATAAGCCGAAAACCCTAAAATCAGCCTAAAAGCCTAGAATCTACAGAAAAACCATAAAATTAACTCGGAGCCCTTAAATAGTCTAAATACCCCATACTATAGTCATCGCAAACACCCTGAAATCAGTCGAAAACCCTGAAATCGGCCAAAAGCCCTAAAGTTGATATGAATGCCCTAATGCCGGCCTAAAACCGTATAATAAATCGAAAACCCTAAAATTGACCCCGAGCGCAAAAATCGTCCAAACACCCTATACTATAGTCAGCGAAAACACCCTGAAATCGGCCAAAAGCGCTAAATTTTATCAAAAAGCCCTAAAGCCGGCCTAAAACCCTATAATAAGCCGAAAACCGTAAAATCAGTCTAAAAGCCTAGAGTCTACAGAAAAACCCTAAAATTGACCCGGAACCCTTAAATCGTCCAAACAACCTATACAATAGTCAGCGGAAACACCCTGAAATCGGCCAAAAGCCCTAAATTTGATTAGAAAGCCCTAAAGCTGGCCGAAAACCCTATAATAAGCTGAAAACCCTAAAATCAGCCTAAAAGCCTAGAATATACAGAAAAACCATAAAAATGACCCGGAGCCCTTAAATCGTCCAAACACCCTGAAGCCGGCCTTGAAACCTATAGAATATGCTGAAAATCCTAAAATTAGTCAAAAAGCCTTACAACCGACCTAGAACCCTAAAAAAGCCGAAAACACTAAAATTAGTCCAAAAGCCTATATCTACAGAAAAACCATATAATTGACCCGAAGCCCTTAAATCGTCCTAATACCCTATACAATAGTCTGCGGAAAAACCCTGAAATTAGCCGAAAACCCTAAAATCAGCCAAAACACGTAAAGTTGATCAGAAAGCCCTAAAGTCAGCCTAAAACCCTTTAATAATACGAAAAACCTAAAATCAGTCTAAACACCTCGAGAATACAGAAAAACCATAAAATTATCTCGGAGCCCTTAAATCATATAAATACCCTATACTATAGTCAGCGGAAAACCCTGAAATCGGCCGAAAGCCCTAAAGTTGATCAGAAAGCCCTTAACCCGGCCTAAAACCCTATAATAAATCGAAAACCCTAAAATTTGTCTAAAAGCCTATAGTCTACAGAAAAGACCTAAAATTGACCTGGAGCCCTTAAATCGTCCAAATACCCTATACAATAATCAGCTAAAATACCCTGAAATCGACCGAAAACCTTGAAATCGGCCAAAAGCCCTGAAGTTGATCAGAAAACCCTAAAGCCGGCCTAAAACCCTATAATAAGACGAAAATCCTAAAATCAGACTAAAAGCCATAAATCTGGCCTAAAACCCTAAAATCAGACTAAAAGCCTAGAGCCTACAAAAAAACCATAAAATTGACCTGGAGCCCATATATCGTCCTAACACCCTATACTATAGTCAGCGGAAAAACCCTGAAATCGGCCAAAAGCCCTAAAGTTGATCAGAAAGCCATAAAGCCGACCTAAAACCCTGTAATAAGCCGAAAACCCTAAAATCAGTCTATAAGCCAAGAGTCTACACAAAAAATCAAATATTGACTCGTAGCCCTTAAATAGTCCAAATACTCTATACTATATAGTCAGCGGAAAAACCTGAAATCGGACGGAAACCCTAAAATCGGCCAAAAGCCCTGAAGTTGATCAAAAAGCCCTATAGTCGGCCTAAAACCCTATAATAAGTCAAAAACCCTAAAATCAGTCTAATAGCCTAGAGTTTATCGAAAAACCATAAACATGACTCGGAGCCCTTAAATCTTCCCAATACCCTATGCTATAGTCAGCGGAAAAACCTTCAAAACAGCCAAAAGCCCTAAAGTTGATTAGAAAACCCTAAAGTTGGCCTAAAACCCTCCAATAAGCCGAAAATCCTAAAACTAGTCTAAAACCCCAAAAACCAGCCTAAAACACTATAATAAGCCAAAAAAACCCTAAAATTAGTCTAAAAGCCTAGAGTCTATAGGAAAACCATCAAAATGACCTAGAGCCCTAAAATCGTCCAAATACCCTATGCTTTAGTCTGCGGAAAAACCCTGAAATCGGACAAAAGCCCTAAAGTTGATTTGAAAACCCTAAAGTCGTCCTAAAACCCTACAATAAGCCGAAAACCCTAAAATCATTCTAAATGCCCCAAAAGCCGGCCTAAAACCCTATAATAACCCGAAAACCCTAAAATCATTCTAAAAGCCTAGTGTCTGCAGAAAAACCATAAAATTGTCCCGGAGCCCTTAAATCGTCCAAATACCCTATACTATAGACTGCGGAAAAACCCTGAAATCGGTCGAAAACCATGAAATCGGCAAAAAACCCTAAAGTTGATCAGAAACCCCTAAAGCCGGCCTAAAACCCTAAAATCAGTCTAAAAGCCTAAAGTCTACCTAAAAGCTGGCATAAAACCCTACAATAAGCCTAAAACCTTAAAATCAGTCTAAAACCACCAAAAATCGGCCTAAAACCCGATAATAAGCCAAAAACCCTAAAATCAGTCTCAAAGCCTAGAGTCTACACAAAAACCAAAAAATTGACTCGTACCACTTAAATAGTCCAAATACCTTACACTATATAGTCAGCAGAAAAACTCTAAAATCTGCCAAAAGCCCTAAAGTTGATAAAAATCCCTAAAGCTGGCCTAAAACCCTAAAATCAGTCTAATAGCCTAGAGTCTACCGAAAAACCATAAATATGAATCGGAGCCCTTAAATCGTCCAAATACTCTATGCTATAGTCAGCGGAAAAACCCTGAAATGGGCGAAAACCCTAAAGCTGGCCTAAAACCCTACAATAAGTCGAAAACCCTAAAATCAGTCTAAAAGCACCAAAAATTGGCCTAAAATCCTACAATAAGCCGAAAACCGTAAAATCGGTCTAAAAGCCTTGAGTGTCCCCAAAAGCCAAAAAATTGACCTAGAGCCCTTAAATCGTCCAAAAACCCTATACTATAGTTAGCGGAAAAACCCTGAAATCGGTCAAAATCCCTAAATTTGATCAGAAAGCCTTAAAGCTGGCCTATAACCCTATAATAAGCCGAAAATCCCAAAATCAGATTAAAAGCCTAGAATCTACAGAAAAGCCATAAAAATGACCCGGAGACCATAAATCGTCCAAATACCCTATACTATAGTCAACATAAAAACCCTGAAATCGGTCGAAAACCTTGAAATTTGAAAAAAAACCCTAAAGTTGATCAGAAAAACCTAAAGTCAGCCCCTAACACTATAATAAGCTGAAAACACTAAAATCAGTCTAAATGCCCTTACGCCGGCCTCAAACCCTAAAATAAGCTGAAAACCCTAAAATTAGTCTGAAAGCCTAGAGTCTACACAAAAACCAAAAAATTGACCCGGAGCACTTTAATAGTCCAAATACCCTATACTCCGGAAACCTTGAAATCGGACAAAAGCCCTAAAGTTGATCAGAAAACCTTAAAGCCAGCCTAAACACCTATAATAAGCCGAAAACCCTAAAATCGGTCTCAAAGCCTTTAATTCGGCCTAAAACCCTAAAATAGTCCAAATACCCTTAAATCAGTCTAAAAGCCTAGAGTCTACAGAAAAACTATAAAATTGAGTCGGAGCCCTTAAATCATGCAAAACGACTATACTATTGTCTGCGAAAAAACGCTGAAATCGGCCGAAAACCTAAAAAATGATTAGCAAACCCTAAAGCAAGCCTAAAACCCTATAATAAGCCGAAAACCCTAAAATTAGTCTAAGAGTCTCGAGTCTACAGAAAAACCATAAAATTGACCCGGAGCCCCCAAATCGTCCAAACACCCGATACATAGTCAGCGCAAAAACCCTAAAATTGGAAGAAAACCCTTAAATAGGCAACAAGCCCTAAGTTGATCAAAAAGCCCTAAATTCGGCCTAAAACCCTATAATAAGCCGAAAACCCTAAAATCAGTCTAAAAGCCTAGAGTCTATAGTAAAACAATAAAAATGACCCGAAGCCCTTAAAACGACCAAATACCTATTCTATAGTGAGGGGAAAAACCCCGAAATCGGCCGAAAACCCTGAAATAGGCCAAAAGATCTAAAGTTGATCAGAAAAGCCTAAAGCATGCCTGCAACTCAACAATAAGCCGAAAACCCTAAAATTAGTTTAAAAGCACCAAAAATCGGCCTAAAACCCAATAATAAGCCGAAAACCCTAAAGTCGGTCTAAAAGCCTAGAGTCTACACAAAAACCAAAAAATTGACCCGGAGCCCTTAAATAGTCCAAATACCCTATACTATAGTCTGCGGAAAAACCCAGAAATCGGTCGGAAACCCTGAAATCGGCTGAAAGCCCTAAAGCCGGCCGAAAACCCTACAATAAATCGAAAACCCTAAAATTAGTCTAAAATCCTAGAGTCTACAGAAAAACCCTAAAATTGACCCGGAGCCCTTAAATCATCCAAACACCCTATACTATAGTCAGCGGAAACACACAGAAATCTGCTAAAAGCCCTAAAGTTTATCAGAAAGCCCTAAAGCTGGCCTAAAACCCTATAGTAAGCCGAAAACCCTAAAATCAGCCTAATAGCCTAGAGTCTACAAAAAAACCATAAAAATGATTCGGAGCCATTATATCGTCCAAATACCCTATGCTATAGTCAGCGAAAAACCCTGAAATCAGTCGAAAACCCTAAAATTGGAAAAAATCCCTAAATTTGATCAGAAAACCCAAAAGTCAGCCTAAAACACTATAATAAGCCGAAAACACTAAAATCAGTTTAAAAGCCCTTAAGCCGGCCTCAAACCCTAAAATCAGTCTAAAAACCGTATACTATAGTCAGCGAAAAAACCCTGAATTCGGACAAAAACGCAGAAATCGTCCAAAATCCCTAAAGTAGATCAGAAAACCCTTGATCCGGCCTAAATACCTACAATAAGCCGAAAACCCTAAAATCAGTCAAAAAGCCATAAAGCCTTCCTAAAACCCTATAAGAAGCCGAAAAACCTAAAATCAGTCTAAAAGCCTAGAGTCTACAGAATAACCATAAAATTGACCCAGAGCCCTTAAATCGTCAAAATACCCTATACTATAGTTAGAGGAAAATCACTGAAATATGCCGAAAACCCTAAAATAAGCCGAAACCTTGAAATTTGACTAAAGCCTTAAATTCGATCAGAGTGCCCTAAAGCTGGTCTAAAACCCAATAATAAGCCGAAAACCCTAAAATCAGCCTAAAAGCCTAGAATCTAATGAAAAACCATAAAATTAACTTAGAGCCCTTAAATCGTCTAAATACCTCATACTATAGTCATCGCCAAAACCCAGAAATCGGCCGAAAACCCTGAAATCGGCCAAAAGCGCTAAATTTGATCAGAAAGCCCTAAAGTCGGCCTAAATCCCTATAATAAGCCGAAAACCCTAAAATCAGTCTAAAAGCCTAGAGTATACAGAAAAACCCTAAAATTGACCCGGAACCCCTAAATCGTCCAAACAACCTATAGTCAGCGGAAACACCCTGAATTCGGCCAAAAGCCCTAAATTTGATTAGAAAGCCCTAAAGCTGGCCGAAAACCCTATAATAAGCCGAAAACCCTAAAATCAGCCTAAAAGCCTAGAATATACAGGAAAATCATAAAAATGACCCGGAGCCCTTAAATCGTCCAAACACCCTAAAGCCGGCCTTGAAACCTATAGAATATGCCGAAAATCCTAAAATCAGTCAAAAAGCCTTACAGCCGACCTAGAACCCTAAAAAAGCCGAAAACACTAAAATTAGTGTAAAAGCCTATATCTACAGAAAAACCATAAAATTGACCCGAAGCCCTTAAATCGTCCTAATACCCTATACAATAGTCTGCGGAAAAACCCTGAAATTAGCCGAAAACCCTAAAATCAGCCAAAACATGTAAAGTTGATCAGAAAGCCCTAAAGTCAGCCTAAAACCCTTTAATAATACGAAAAACCTAAAATCAGTCTAAAAACCTCGAGAATACAGAAAAACCATAAAATTATCTCGGAGCCCTTAAATCATATAAATACCCTATACTATAGTCAGCGGAAAACCCTGAAATCGGCCGAAAGCCCTAAAGTTGATCAGAAAGCCCTTAAGCCGGCCTAAAACCCTATAATAAATCGAAACCCCTAAAATTTGTCTAAAAGCCTATAGTCTACAGAAAAACCCTAAAATTGACCTTGAGCCCTTAAATCGTCCAAATACCCTATACAATAATCAGCGAAAATACCCTGAAATCGGCCGAAAACCTTGAAATCGGCCAAAAGCCTTGAAGTTGATCAGAAAACCCTAAAACCGGCCTAAAACCCTATAATAAGCCGAAAATCCTAAAATAAGTCTAAAAGCCAAAAATCTGGCCTATAACCCTAAAATCAGACTAAAAGCCTAGAGTCTACAGAAAAACCATAAAATTGACTCGGAGCCCATAAATCGTCCTAACACCCTATACTATAGTCAGCGAAAAAACCCTGAAATCAGCCAAAAGCCCTAAAGTTGATCAGAAAGCCATAAAGCCGACCTAAAACCCTGTAATAAGGCGAAAACCCTAAAATTAGTCTAAAAGCACCAAAAATCAGCCTAAAACCCTATAATAAGCCGAAAACCCTAAAAGCAGTCTAAAAGCCAAGAGTCTACATAAAAAATAAAATATTGACTCGTAGCCCTTAAATAGTCCAAATACCCTATACTATATAGTCAGCGGAAAAACCCTGAAATCGGCCGGAAACCCTGAAATCGGCCAAAAGCCCTAAAGTTGATCAGAAAGCCCTAAAGTCGGCTTAAAACCCTATAATAAGTCGAAAACCCTAAAATCAGTCTAATAGCCTAGAGTCTATTGAAAAACCATAAACATGACTCGGAGCCCTTAAATCTTCCCAATACTGTAAACACCCCAATTTTGCCCTGGTTTATGTTAATTTAGTAGTTTTTTTAGATTTAAATCCAAAAAAGTAAAAATCATAAAATAAAAATAAAAATGGTGAAAGTTCATAAAAATGGTAAAATACAAGAAAAAAATACAGAAAAATATAATACAAAATACAAAAAGACTTAATCCAAAGAGTTTAGATTTTATTTCAATTATTTGTGTCAGTTAATTTTGAGAAGCATAAAATAAAGAGAAAAAGAGCCCAATGTGATTAAAAAATAATAATAATCAAAACAGCTTCAAACAAAAAGGGGAATGGAAGGTAGCCCAATTGCAAAACAAAAAGAAAAAAAAAAGAAAAAAGAAAAAAGAAAACGAAACGAAAAAAAACGGAAAAAGAAGGACGGCGGCCCAAAGGAAGAAGGGAGCAGCCAAAGAAAAAGCTTCTGAAAGGCTGAAGGCCTAGCAGCAAGGACAGGACGCGTGTCATGATGCAAGAGGAGGAAGTGATCGATGAGGGCACTCTGGTAATTTGCCACCTCCGAAACCCTAATTTTCTTCCGCTATTTAAGCCCTCATTTCTCGGTTTCTGGGCAGGCAGTTTCTTACTATTCACTTACTCATCTAAGAAGAAAAACCCTAGCAGACCACTCTCCTCCTCTTCTCTCAACCAAAACCCTTGTTCGTCCCTCACCCAGACACCACCGCCACCACTGTTGCTCAACCTCGAATCACCACCACCATCTAAGGCTTCATCCACCCCTCTGCTCACCTCCGAACCCCCACCAGAACCGCCGCTCCCTTTTCCCTTCCTCTCCACCGACGAGTCGAGTCTAGCACCGCCGCCCTCATCCTCGACAGAAACCAGCTTCGCCGACCGGAGTTCCTCCCGCGGTCGTGTCTTCCGCCAAAGCTTCTCCTCAACGCTGTCGCCGTCTCTAGCGCCGCCGCACACCGCCACTGGTACCGCCGTTCCAGAACCTCTTGGAAGCTCATCCAAACACCTCAAGAACCCGTCGCACTACCCCTCTTCACCTTCGGTTGGTTCATTATTTCTCCCCCATATTTCTCACAAACTCGTGTCTCTGTTCTGTTCCGGTTATAGTACTCTGAAATGTTTTTTTTTCTTTTCTTCTTAACCTTCTGATGATCTTCTCTGTTGTACCCAGAAGCTGGGTTTGAATGTTTCTTTTTTTTCTTTTTCTTCTTCTTTGATATGTTTGGGTGCTTGTTTCTGTTTCTGTGGCTGCTGTAACAATTTCATGTTGAAGTGCTTTCTTTCTTTAATTCGGTGATGTCAAAGTTTCTGTCTTTTTGGATTGATTATGTTAAAGGTTCCTCCTTTTATTCATTTTCTTTGTTGTTGATCTCGGACTGCTATATGTGTTGAGGATGATGAACATCATGATGAATGATGAAGGACGATGAATGATGGGTATATGGCATAAACTATGTTAAATTTTACTTCCCTGTTTACTGGTTCTGATTCTAAATGTTTGCTGGTTCTGAATGTTATGTTGGCCGGTTCTGAATATTTGTTGTTTCAGTGCGAATAAACGTTTGTTTGTCTTCCTTGAAGCTGGTTTATCATAAAGGTTGGAACTTTCTCATATTTAATCAATTCTGTGACCTGGAAAATTTAATCGACGGCTAGTGTTAAACTTTTGCTGAAGTTCCTTGCTTATTTCTTTTTGTAACCTGATGATGATCAAGCTGATTACAGTCTCTTCTTTTTCATCATGATAATTTCAAAGATTCTGTCTTGATTAAGCTCTTTCTGTTTAACGTGTGGATGCTGAGGTTTTTTTTTTCTCTTGGTAATCAGAATGGTGTTAAAGCTTCCTTTCTATGTTGACATTAAAATCTCTGTTTGATAAAGTTTCACTGAACAATGATAAACTTTCTTTCTTAATCTAGTGATATTCAAGATTGTTAAAGTGTTAAAGTTCTCTTTTTACACTGTTCTTATTAACCTGGTGTAAGCGACTCAAATTATTAATTATTTAACAGTAATGGGTGAATGTCATATGGTATATTTAGTACCTCAAACTAATCAGAGTAAGGATAATAAGTGAGGAAATGAATTAACGAAGATGACATGAAGCGCATTAAGAAATTAAGAAATCCATTTCACGCGACGCGTGACAACGTTGTTAAGAACGTCTATAAGGCGTCTCTCTCAAGTGTTGTTCGTGCGTAAGGGTTTTTGAGGCTTAACGTTGTTTAAGTCCCTGAACCCCGTGCATGAGTGGATGGATTTCACCCTTTTTTAAAAATGAAGTAAAACATATAAAAGAAAACTTTATATTAATATTCTTTATTGCGAAAATTAACTAAACATTTTTTAGAAGCTTTTAAGACTATGATGATAAATACTTTCAATACATCTCACGCGACTCGCAACAACGTTGTTAAGAACGTCTATAGGGCGTCTCTCTCAAGTGTTGTTTGCGCGTAAGGGTTTTTGAGGCTTAACATTGTTTAAGTCCCTGAACCCCGTGCATGAGTGGATGGATTACACCTTTTTTTTTAAAAATAAAGTAAAACATATAAAAGAAAACTTTATATTAATATTCTTTATTGAAAAAATTAACTAAACGTTTTTCAGAGTCTTTTATAAGACTATGACGATAAATATTTTCAATACATCTCACGCGACGCGCAACAACGTTGTTAAGAACATCTATAGGGCGTCTCTCTCAAGTGTTGTTCGCGCGTAAGGGTTTTTGAGGCTTAACATTGTTTAAGTCCCTGAACCCCGTGCATAAGTGGATTATACCCTTAAACCTCTATTAAAGAACTACGTAAGCCTTGACGCCTCTTCGGAGGGTACGTAGGACGGGTTAAGTCTCGACAGGCGCTTAAAAATAAAAAATAAAAATTGTTTTCTAAACTCTTCTTCTTTTTAACAATAAAACCATTAATTCATTTTTCTTTCTTCTAATGGGGTAATTCAATATTTTTCTAAATAATTAAAACATGCACAAAACAATTAAAAGTTACCGTCTTAAGACGGATGCATTAGGGGTGTTGTGGGGTTCATTCTCCACCCTTCCCTATGCATAAATAGACTCCCGGACCCAACTTTGGTTCGTAGGCTTAAAATTGCTTAAAAATGGGTTTTTCCGATGTTTTCCCAAAACAAATAAATATTGGTGGCGACTCTGTTTGTATGTCTATAAAGTTTTAGGCACGGTCGTTACAGATGGCGACTCTGCTGGGGACAGGTTAGAGAGTCAAGCTTGTTACTGTTGTTTGTGCATGTTTGATTAATTTGCGAATGTTGTTTTACCTTTTTTATTTTTGTGAATATTCATGTATATTGTTTGTATATAGTTTTTGCGATTTTCTTAGTTGTTTTCTTGTAAATATTTTCTATGGCATGCGGTACCTAGGGTAGATGACCAATTAAATATATTGTTAGCTGCCTAGGTTTTTCTGGTTGTTTTGCAGGTGGGGGTAGTGTTTAGGATGGGTGTTTTTGAAAGGTTTGTATGCTCCCTACACACACTTTCACCGACTCATGCTTCACACTTTGCAGGCTCTATACCTGAGTCTTTGAAAACCTTAGGATTAGAGGGGTCTTGATGTTGTCTTGAGGAGTCTCTATATGGGGCTTCCCTGATAGTCATTGATTCCCCACTCAGATTGTTACTAATATTGTGATGCTGCTATCTTGAAGCCATTAGCCTTAATGGTTCCTGTGGTGGGTCACGATGTTGGGTTCTTATCTTTCGAGATAGGGGCAATCTGGGGGCCTTTTAGAAAGTCTAGACCTCTCCTTGAGTGCAATAATAGTATGACCTTAGTCAGCCCACCAATATTAAGGTTTTGGCATTAGAACATACTTAACCGCAGGAATCTCGCCTTGATAGGACACAAAGGGAGCATATATTTACTTCTTCTTATCATCATTTTATTTACATACGCCTTTTTCTACCATGTCATTTTCGCATTTTTTGCAAAAAAAAAAAAAAAAGAGAAGAAAAAAAAAGAAAGAAAAAAAAGAAAGAAAGGGACTTTAGATTTGGTCTTTCTACCTCGTGGTTAAGCAATTGTGCTCGCACCATAGGCGGTCACATGTTTTTTTTTTCAAAAAAAGAGAGAGCAAATCTTTTGTCCCTAGGTTTTAAAAAGGGGTGATTAGTTTGAGCCTGTCCTATACTAATGCGTCTTGTGTTTCTGCTTCTAGGTGATTAACGTCGTGTTCGGTAGCAAGAAATGGAACATACTGGGTGCACTAGCAATACCACACGTAGTAAGAAGGCTATAAATGCAATGGCAAGCATTGGGTCTGTGAGCAGTCTACGAAAAATGGCCAGTCTACTTCCTCCTGAACATGTGAGGACCTTCAATCAGCGATATGGGAAGCTTTTGGATCTGTTGTTGGTTCAAGTGGAAGAAAGTGCACTGAAAGCTTTGATTCAGTATTGGAACCCCTCCCTGAGATGTTTCGAATTCCCAACACTTGACATTACCCCCACCATAGAGGAGTATGCTTGTGTGTTAGACATACGCATGAATCAAGGAGGTACCTATTATTTTCGTGCCTCCCAGCCCGTGACTGAAGTGAAGATGCAAGCGCTGATTGCCGATTTGTTGGGATTGGATGATAAGCAGTCAAGGATATCGGGGCATGCAGAATCTCGAGGTTTGAATAGGTCTTGTTTGGAGGATCGCATCGCCTCACTAGCAGAACTGAATGATTGGCAAGGTTTCTCCCGTGTCCTGGCACTGGCAATTTACGGCTTGGTGTTATTCCCTTCAGCGACAGATATGATTGACTTGGCTGCTATGGACATTTTCTATTCAGTAGACCAGAAGGAGAGGAATCCAGTTCCCGCAATCCTAGCTGAAACATTTCTAACCTTGACTTTTTGCCACAAGAAGAAAACGAAGCTCCATTGCTGCCTTCCACTCCTTTATGTGTGGGCAATGTCTCATCTACATGTCGGCAAGCAAATGGTCAGGGGATCAAAAGCGTTGTCTGCTTTTAATCAACTCACCATAAGATTACGCGACGAGCGTGGGTGGAAGAAAGAGTTCGAGAATGCTGAAGAAAATTCTCTTTTCCGATGGGTGGCACCATGGTATGACCCGATGCGAGGAAAGGTCATTATTCTCAGTTGCGGGGGATTCCCCCATGTGCCACTCATAGGTCCCAGGGGTTGCATAACATATACACCGGTGATTGTGCTGAGACAGTTTGGCTGGACACAGAGGAAGCCTCGTGAAGAGCAGATTGAGGGGTTTATTTTCTCGTACAAAGAGGAGGAGCACACAAGAACTACGTTGGCTCAGGTGAAGAAAGCCTGGGAGAATGTCATATGGGTCGGGAAAGAAGAATTGGGCGCCCTACTAGAGACTGATGTGCAAATGTACAAAGATTGGCGTGCTACGAGAGGAGTACCGAATCGCCCCAACACTGTAGAGGAGATGGTCAAACCTCCATCAATAGAGGAAATGGCTGAAAAAGTGGATTTCTTTAGCACCCAAGTGAAGAGGTTGCTGGAACAAAAGCAAGATGACGATGAAGAAATAAAATACCAAAAGAGGCGGTATGAAAATTTGAAGAACAGCATGGAACTCCTAAATAGAGACTATGAGGAAACAACAACAATGGTGGGAAGAGGAAAATCAGTCATGACTATAGGAGAAAAGAGGAGATTGGATGAACAAGTGCAGAATTTGACCCTAGAGAATGACACTCTGAGAAGGCAGGTCAATGAGAGCAGCCAGTGGGAAGAGAAATTTAGGGCTGAAAAGCAGACTCAAGAGAGGCTGAACCAAGAAGCCCAGCAGGAAAGACAAGAGGCTCGCAGGCTTTTAAATGAGTGCCAAAGAGAGAAGTCCATAAGAAAAGAGATGGCAAATGCTCTCCGTTGTTTGGAAGCCCAACTGGATCAAGCAAACCTCGAACGTGATCAAGCTCGTACTGAACTTCAAAGCCTGCAGTTAGAAAAGAAAAAGGGCGATGCTGCTTGGAAAGTTGCAGTTAATACATGGAAAAAGGCGTACCTAGCCGAGGAAAAAGCGGCGCTGCAATGGGAGGGGATGTTTTGGGAAGTCATGGATGGTATCAGGAGTCAAGCCTTGGGCTTCACTAACCTGTGGGAGAATGCGAAGACAGACATCTCCTGCTCAAGTCCTTTCAAGGATTTTCCTCCAAGCATCAAGAGATTGGTAGATTATTGCGGGCAGGTGGCAAGAGGGTTAAAGAGGAAGAGGAACTGAAGGCAAGATGGGGGTTGCAGAGGAAAGCTGGGGAAGAAACTCGGAAGAACTCAATTTTCTAGTTTGTAATGAAGCTTCTATGTAATTGACATCTTTGTTAATGAAGTATTAGAATGTATGATTGGCACCATTTGTTAATGAAGATGTACTTGGCACTGTTTGTTAATGAAGAAGCATCTGAGTTCCAGAGTTATTTTTGTCTGCTTGTTGAAGAAATTGCTAGTGTTCTCAGGGCACCTTTCCTTGAGGGGGAACATCATTGTCCCTCCCTGGATTGGTAGCTAACCGTATTTCGGTCTTAAGAGTCTTGTTACTCTCTGGTTGAATATGGGTCCATTCTCGCGTTACCGGGGCGTCGACGTTAACCTTTAAAGTAGATCGCTGTAAATAACTGTATGATTAAAAATAATAATAATCTTTCAAAGCCAAGGTTTAATTAAAAAAAGAGGGGAAAAGTAAGTAGACCTTAATCTTTTCATATGCATGTAAGATGACAAGGTTTGTTTTGTTTCACAGAAAAAAAAGTGTTTTCAATCATTGGTCGAGGAAGGAGACGGTCAGGCAGCCAACCTCGTGTTTATTGGACCAGACTTCAGAAAAAAAGGATGGCTGCAGAAAGGAATCTGGGGGCCGAGTTTGACGAGCTCAAGGGAAGGGTCGACTTGGTAGTTGAAACTCAAACGAGGATCGAAGAAACACTCACCACTATGAAAGACGCCTTGGCAATGTTGTTGATGGCCGAGAAGACATCCCCGCAGCATGGTCTAGAAGGGGTGGTGAACCAACCTCAAATTGTGATTCCCGTTGGAGAAGGGTATCGCCCCCTTAATGAAGAGTACTCTGGTCCCTTTGGATTTGAGATACCAACCTCAGGCGAAGTCTCAAATCCTAAAAAGAAGGAGGCAGACGACGTCTGGAAGGAGAAAATGGAGGAAAAAATCAGAGGTATCCAGGGGGTGTCCACCTACGGATCGCTAGACATTGAGGGGCTGTTCCCCAGCGCTGGTGTGTCTGTCCCAAAGGATTTTAAAGTCCCCGAATTCAACAAATATGACGGAAGTGCTAATCCATTCTTACACTTGAAGTCATATGTGGCGAAAATGGCGATATGGTCAAAGGAAGAGAAGTTCCTCATTGCCTTCTTCCAGGAGAGTCTCACAGGGCCGGCTTTGGAATGGTATACCCAGCTGGATCACTCTAAAGTATCCTGTTGGAAGGAGCTGACAGACCTGTTCATGGCACAATACCGGTTCAACATAGACATGGCACCAACCCGTGAACAGTTGACAACAACGCAAAGGAAAAGTGGGGAGGCCTTCCGACAGTACGCACAAAGATGGAGGTCATTGGCTGCTCAGGTCCAACCGCCGCTAACTCTTTCAGAAATGTGCTCCTACTTCTTGGGCACCCTAGAGGCTCCATATGTTTCTGCAATGGTAGGATCAGCCTATAGGGAATTCTCTGAGCTGGTAATGGCAGGGGAAAGGATAGAAATGATGTTGAAGTTGGGCAAGTTGGCGGTCGGTGGTGAAAGTATTCAGAAGAAAGGGTTTGTACCTAGGAAAAAGGAAGCTGAAGTTAATCAGGTTCAAGGGCCTCAATACCCTAACCCCCAATATTCTCCATTTTACCCTGTTCCCAGAGCCCCCTTCAACCAAACCCCGCCCTTCAACCAAACCCCGAATAACTACCTACAAAATTCATACCAACCGCCGAGCCCTCAACAAGCTTCAGTGAATAACATCCCAGCTCCCCCACAACGTCCAACCTATAACCAAAACACACAAGCTCCCAGACAAAATCGCCCATATCAAGCTAGGCCGAGCCCAAATTACATCCAAGACCTTCCGCCATTTCCCAAGTTGGCCATAACCAATGCTGAGCTCTTTCAGCGTCTTAGCGATGCACGGTTGGTTGCTGGCAGCCCTGTTCGCCCCTTGGAGCCACCTTTTCCTAACTGGTACAACCCTGACCTAACTTGCATCTATCATATGAACGTCCCTGGGCACTCCATAGAGAGATGCGAAGCCTTTAAAATAGCTGTGAAAAGATTGATAGCATGTGGGAAGGTTGGATTTGAAGAGGAACGGGGCCCGAACATTATCAACAACCCAATGCCTAATCATGGCCAGGGAAATCAAGTCTGTATGATTGAAGAGAGGGCAAAGTGTGAAGTGAGGAAGGTTCTAAATCTCAAGACCCCCATGATAGATGTATTCATGGCTCTGAAAGAAATGGGGAGGGATGTCAGGGTTCCAGCAGAATCAATGCAAGAAATGGACATTCGTGATGAAGAATCGTTCTGTGTGTATCACAGTGGAGCTCCAGGGCATGATATTGAGAACTGTTGGGATTTCAAAGTAAAACTCCAAAGCTTGATGACCTTGGGAGTGATGCGGGTCTGCAGGAAGTCACCCTTCGAGGAGGAGGTAATGAAGACGTTCACTACCCCAACAATTAATGAAGACCCTTTGCTTCACCTGAGGATCAATGCCATAGGAGAAGATGATGGAGAGCCCAAATCCATCCGCGCTTGTCAGGAGCCTCTAGGAAATTGGGAAGCTGAGCCCTTCTATGATGTAATCTCGCAAAAGTAATGTTTCGATGTATTGTCGCGGCTAAAAACCGTGTATTTTAAAACTTTTGATGCTCTCTTTATAATTCAATGAAATGCACTCTTTCGATCCGTCAATTCTCAAGTTTTCTCCTTTTTGCTTTTCATTCTATTTTTCCCTTTTTAATGTTCCTTTTTTTTATTATTCACTTATGTCTTGTCTATTCTGTTCTCTCTTTCTTTTCGTGTCCGCCAACTTTAGAGAGTTGTTTTCCAGGGATATGTCTTTAATTGCGAACTTGTCCCAAGGCAATAACAATGAAAACTTGTCGGTTGATTCCCCTATGGTTCTTGACGAAGGCGAGCCGGAGACAGAGGAAGAGGTCGTTGACGCGTTTAGCAAAATGATTGAGCGCTCGGAAAGGCAGTTTGGGGTGAGTGATGAGATCGTCGAGATCATTAACATGGGTACTGAAGAGGATAAGAAGGAGCTGAGAATGGTTGATAATCCAGAGCGGGCTGAAATGTTGGCATTGTTCAGAGAGTATCTAGATGTGTTTGCATGGTCTTACAATGATATGCCTGGACTAGACCCAGGAGTGGCCACTCACAAGATCCCTCTGTATCCAGATGCAGTTCCGAGAAAACAGAAGTTGAGGAGAATGCAACCAGAAATATCACTTAAAATTAGAGAGGAGGTGATGAAGTTATTTGATGGAGGACTCATTGAAGTGTCAAGGCATCCAGATTGGGTTGCAAATGTAGTACCAGTACCGAAAAAAGATGGAAGAGTCAGGATGTGTGTAGACTACCGGGACTTAAACAAAGCAAGCCCGAAAGATGATTTCCCACTACCTCACATTGACGTGCTTGTTGACAGTACTGCCAGGTACCATCGGTTCTCATTCATGGATGGGTATTCAGGGTACAATCAGATTCCGTTGGATGCAGCCGACAAGGAAAAGACCACATTCATCACGCCATGGGGAACCTTCTGTTACAAAGTGATGTCATTTGGGTTGAAAAATGCTGGGGCAACCTACCAGAGAGCCATGGTGACATTGTTCCATGACATGATGCACAAGGAGATAGAGGTCTACGTTGATGATATGGTTGCCAAATCTAAAGAAGGAGAGAGCCATGTCGCAGTTCTGAGAAAGTTGTTCGAAAGGCTCCGACAATTCAAGTTGCGACTCAACCCCGCTAAATGTACATTTGGTGCTTCTTCTGGCAAGTTGCTTGGGTTCATTGTTAGTAGAGATGGAATAAGAGTGGATCCTGAAAAGACAAGAGCAATACGAGAAATGACTCCTCCAAAGACTGAGAAAGAGGTTAGAGGTTTCCTGGGCAGATTGAACTACATTGCAAGATTTATTGCAAACCTGACACATACATGCGAGCCACAAGGAAGTTGAGGCAGTACATGCTGCATTACACTACCCAGTTGATATCACGCCTTGATCCTTTGACATATATATTTGAAATCCCCCATATATCCCTCCGAGTCTCCAAGTGGCAGATGTTGTTGTCAGAATTTGATATTCAATATGTAACTCAAAAGTCCGTCAAAGGCAGCACAATCGCCGATCATCTAGCAGAACATCCGCTTGAGGAGGAAGGACGAGTGTCACTTGAATTTCCCGATGAAGGAATAATGGCTGTAAACAAAGAGGGATCAGAAGTGTGGAAGATGTACTTTGATGGAGCGGTGAATGTATATGGCAATGGCATAGGAGCAGTTGTGATCTCCCCGGAAGACAAGCAGTACCCAGTGGCCATCCGCTTAAACTTTGAATGCACAAACAACATGGCAGAATACGAAGCCTGCACAGCAGGGCTACAAGCAGCGATCGATCTGGGGGTCCGAAAGTTGGAAGTGTACGGAGATTCAGCTCTCATCATCTACCAAGTCAATGGAGAATGGCAGACTAAGGATGCGAAATTGATTCCCTATCAGAAGTACATCGCTCAGCTAATCACTAATTTTGAAGAAGTAACATTCTCACACTTGATGCGAGATCATAACCAGTTTGCTGATGCCTTGGCTACACTGGCAGCCATGTCTAGAATAGAGGCATGTGCCCGAATACAACGTGTGCAAGTGAGACTACAAGTGGAGCCAGCCTTTTGTGCTTGTGTAGAGGAAGAAGAATTAGACAAGATCCCCTGGTATCATGATATAAAAGAGTTCATTGAAAAAGGAGAGTACCCCGTAGAAGCGACTGAAGTCGACAAGAGAACGATCAGGCGATTGGCCATGTCTTACTTCTTAAGTGGAGGAGTCCTTTACAAGAGAGCTTACAGTGGTATGGTGCTCAGGTGTGTTGATGCTCATGAAGCGCGAACTCTAATGACAGAAGTCCATGAAGGGATCTGCGGGACACATGCTAATGGTCACATGATGGCTCGTCAGATTATGAGGAATGGTCATCATTGGTCAACAATGGAAACTGATTGCACGCAATACGTGCAGAAATGTCGCAAATGTCAAATATATGCCAATAAGATAAACGCTCCTCCATCCACATTGCATAACATGGTTGCTCCTTGGCCGTTCTCTATGTGGGGCATTGACGTTATTGGTCCGATCAATCCCAAGGCTTCAAATGGTCATCGCTTCATTTTGGTCGCGATAGACTACTTCACTAAATGGGTGGAGGCGTCTTCTTATGCCAGCATTTCTCAAAAGGTGTTCCTCAAGTTTCTTAAAAGGGATATCATCTGCAGATACGGGATCCCAGAACAGATAATCACAGACAATGGTACAAATCTAAACGGCGGGGAAGTTCAAAAACTCTGCGAGCGGTTCAAGATAAAGCATCGTAACTCTACTCCATACAGACCACAAATGAACGGTGCAGTTGAGGCCGCAAACAAGAATATCAAAAGAATAGTCGCGAAAATGGTGGTGAAATACACTGACTGGCATGAGATGTTGCCATATGCCCTACACGCTTACCGCACTACCATTCGATCAAGCACTGGAATGACACCTTTCTCCTTAGTCTATGGTATGGAGGCCGTGACACCGGTGGAAGTTGAGATCCCGTCATTAAGGGTGTTAATTGAAGCTGAGATAGAAGAGTCTGAATTGATGAAGGCGAGATACGATCAACTGAATATGATCGAAGAGAAGAGGTTAGCCGCTATCTTCCACGGCCAGTTGTACCAGCAAAGGATGGCCCGAGCATATAACAAGAGAGTACGACCCAGAGACTTTCGATCAGGAGACTTGGTGTTAAAGAAGATTCTCCCCAATCAAGAGGACGCCAGAGGGAAATGGGCTCCGAATTATGAAGGGCCATATGTTGTGAAGGAAGCCTTTTCGGGAGGTGCTCTTATCTTGGCAGATGCCGACGGGCAAGTGCTACCAAGGCCTGTAAACTCAGACGCTGTGAAGAAATACTACCCTTAAAAAGAGAAGAAGGGGACCTGTTACTAAACAAGGGCAGATATTCATGGAAGTAGGAGGCTTGTAGTCATGAGAGATGAGAGCGAAATCTTTTTAGAGTCATGGACGTCAGCTGATGAGGACTAAGAAAGTTACCTTGGGGCAAGTTTGCTTTTGGTGTTGTTTGTTTTCCTCTTTTCTTATTTTCTTTTTTGGAGTCTTCTTAGCGCCTTGGGGGTGTCTCACATCGTTGGGAGTGAGGGTGTCAGTACTTTGTACTTAAAATCTTCTCCTATTTAATAAAGATGTTTGTTCATTCAACAAATTTCTTTTCTCTATGTGCATTATTTGAATTATACTTTGAGCAGCACAGTTTTATAATACTTGGCAATACTTCCTAACTCTTTCGGGAGATGACACAGGCTCAGAGTCCCGTTGCGTGAAAGTAGAAGGCTGATGGATAGGGTTCATGATATTCTCAAGCTAAGGGGAAGATATATATATAAAAAAGAGAGAAAGCTCGCTAGGTTGAAAACCTGAAAAGGGCGGCCTAGGCAAAAGTTAGAGCGAAAAATCAAGCAATCAAAGTTTTCCTTAGGCTGAAAACCCGCGAGGGCGGTCTGAGACGAAACAAAGTCATTATCAAAGGGGAAACACATGCACTCAGGGGCAATTTGGGGATTAAGAGATGGCAGAGAGAACTAAAAGGATGAGTGCGCTACCAGATCAAGATTTTTGCTGCCTTAGGGTTCCTACGGCTATAAAATAAACATGATGGTGACCGGCTTGTCGGGCCTTCTTCGACCAATTTCCCCTCTTAGGAGGCATCACAGGTTTTCTAAATTTCTATCAATTCAGTTTGGATAATAATGCACGTAAACAGGCTCTTTCACCCTCTTTTAATTTCCTGTCAGGGTCCCGAAACCCTCTTTTAATTTCCTGTCAGGGTCCCGAAACCCTATTTTAATTTCCTGTCAGGGTCCCGAAACCCTCTTTTAATTTCCTGTCAGGGTCCCGAAACCCTTTTTAATTTCCTGTCAGGGTCCCGAAACCCTCTTTAATTTCCTGTCAGGGTCCCGAAACCCTTTTTAATTTCCTGTCAGGGTCCCGAAACCCTCTTTAATTTCCAGTCAGGGTCCCGAAACCCTCTTTTAATTTCCTGTCAGGGTCCCGAAACCCTATTTTAATTTCCTGTCAGGGTCCCGAAACCCCGTCTTTTTAATTTCCTGTTAGGGTCCCGAAACCCGCTTTTAATTTCCAGTCAGGGTCCCGAAACCCGCTTTTAATTTCCAGTCAGGGTCCCGAAACCCGCTTTTAATTTCTGTCAGGGTCCCGAAACCCGCTTTTAATTTCCAGTCAGGGTCCCGAAACCCGCTTTTAATTTCTGTCAGGGTCCCGAAACCCGCTTTTAATTTCCTGTCAGGGTCCCGAAACCCGCTTTTAATTTCTGTCAGGGTCCCGAAACCCGCTTTTAATTTCCTGTCAGGGTCCCGAAACCCGCTTTTAATTTGCAGTCGAGGTCCTTGGCCTCATTTACTTTTTTGTTTGCCTGTTGACCCATATCCAGTTGGTTACGGGGTTTTCCTGCTTTTGGGGCAAAATCAGTGTTTATATCTTTACCCATTCCTTTACCGTGATAACATAAGAAACTTTTGTTTAGTATGTTATCCGTTAAGCAATGTGTAAAGAGGGGCAACTGTAAACACCCCAATTTTGCCCTGGTTTATGTTAATTTAGTAGTTTTTTTAGATTTAAATCCAAAAAAGTAAAAATCATAAAATAAAAATAAAAATGGTGAAAGTTCATAAAAATGGTAAAATACAAGAAAAAAATACAGAAAAATATAATACAAAATACAAAAAGACTTAATCCAAAGAGTTTAGATTTTATTTCAATTATTTGTGTCAGTTAATTTTGAGAAGCATAAAATAAAGAGAAAAAGAGCCCAATGTGATTAAAAAATAATAATAATCAAAACAGCTTCAAACAAAAAGGGGAATGGAAGGTAGCCCAATTGCAAAACAAAAAGAAAAAAAAAAGAAAAAAGAAAAAAGAAAACGAAACGAAAAAAAACGGAAAAAGAAGGACGGCGGCCCAAAGGAAGAAGGGAGCAGCCAAAGAAAAAGCTTCTGAAAGGCTGAAGGCCTAGCAGCAAGGACAGGACGCGTGTCATGATGCAAGAGGAGGAAGTGATCGATGGGGGCACTCTGGTAATTTGCCACCTCCGAAACCCTAATTTTCTTCCGCTATTTAAGCCCTCATTTCTCGGTTTCTGGGCAGGCAGTTTCTTACTATTCACTTACTCATCTAAGAAGAAAAACCCTAGCAGACCACTCTCCTCCTCTTCTCTCAACCAAAACCCTTGTTCGTCCCTCACCCAGACACCACCGCCACCACTGTTGCTCAACCTCGAATCACCACCACCATCTAAGGCTTCATCCACCCCTCTGCTCACCTCCGAACCCCCACCAGAACCGCCGCTCCCTTTTCCCTTCCTCTCCACCGACGAGTCGAGTCTAGCACCGCCGCCCTCATCCTCGACAGAAACCAGCTTCGCCGACCGGAGTTCCTCCTGCGGTCGTGTCTTCCGCCAAAGCTTCTCCTCAACGCTGTCGCCGTCTCTAGCGCCGCCGCACACTGCCACTGGTACCGCCGTTCCAGAACCTCTTGGAAGCTCATCCAAACACCTCAAGAACCCGTGGCTCTACCCCTCTTCACCTTCGGTTGGTTCATTATTTCTCCCCCATATTTCTCACAAACTCGTGTCTCTGTTCTGTTCCGGTTATAGTACTCTGAAATGTTTTTTTTTCTTTTCTTCTTAACCTTCTGATGATCTTCTCTGTTGTACCCAGAAGCTGGGTTTGAAAGTTTCTTTTTTTTCTTTTTCTTCTTCTTTGATATGTTTGGGTGCTTGTTTCTGTTTCTGTGGCTGCTGTAACAATTTCATGTTGAAGTGCTTTCTTTCTTTAATTCGGTGATGTCAAAGTTTCTGTCTTTTTGGCTTGATTATGTTAAAGGTTCCTCCTTTTATTCATTTTCTTTGTTGTTGATCTCGGACTGCTATATGTGTTGAGGATGATGAACATCATGATGAATGATGAAGGACGATGAATGATGGGTATATGGCATAAACTATGTTAAATTTTACTTCCCTGTTTACTGGTTCTGATTCTAAATGTTTGCTGGTTCTGAATGTTATGTTGGCCGGTTCTGAATATTTGTTGTTTCAGTGCGAATAAACGTTTGTTTGTCTTCCTTGAAGCTGGTTTATCATAAAGGTTGGAACTTTCTCATATTTAATCAATTCTATGACCTGGAAAATTTAATCGACGGCTAGTGTTAAACTTTTGCTGAAGTTCCTTGCTTATTTCTTTTTGTAACCTGATGATGATCAAGCTGATTACAGTCTCTTCTTTTTCATCATGATAATTTCAAAGATTCTGTCTTGATTAAGCTCTTTCTGTTTAACGTGTGGATGCTGAGGTTTTTTTTTTCTCTTGGTAATCAGAATGGTGTTAAAGCTTCCTTTCTATGTTGACATTAAAATCTCTGTTTGATAAAGTTTCACTGAACAATGATAAATTTTCTTTTTTAATCTAGTGATATTCAAGATTGTTAAAGTGTTAAAGTTCTCTTTTTACACTGTTCTTATTAACCTGGTGTAAGCGACTCAAATTATTAATTATTTAACAGTAATGGGTGAATGTCATATGGTATATTTAGTACCTCAAACTAATCAGAGTAAGGATAATAAGTGTGGAAATGAATTAATGAAGATGACATGAAGCGCATTAAGAAATTAAGAAATCCATTTCACGCGACGCGTGACAACGTTGTTAAGAACGTCTATAAGGCGTCTCTCTCAAGTGTTGTTCGTGCGTAAGGGTTTTTGAGGCTTAACGTTGTTTAAGTCCCTGAACCCCGTGCATGAGTGGATGGATTTCACCCTTTTTTAAAAATGAAGTAAAACATATAAAAGAAAACTTTATATTAATATTCTTTATTGCGAAAATTAACTAAACATTTTTTAGAAGCTTTTAAGACTATGATGATAAATACTTTCAATACATCTCACGCGACTCGCAACAACGTTGTTAAGAACGTCTATAGGGCGTCTCTCTCAAGTGTTGTTTGCGCGTAAGGGTTTTTGAGGCTTAACATTGTTTAAGTCCCTGAACCCCGTGCATGAGTGGATGGATTTCACCTTTTTTTTTAAAAATAAAGTAAAACATATAAAAGAAAACTTTATATTAATATTCTTTATTGAAAAAATTAACTAAACGTTTTTCAGAGTCTTTTATAAGACTATGACGATAAATATTTTCAATACATCTCACGCGACGCGCAACAACGTTGTTAAGAACATCTATAGGGCGTCTCTCTCAAGTGTTGTTCGCGCGTAAGGGTTTTTGAGGCTTAACATTGTTTAAGTCCCTGAACCCCGTGCATAAGTGGATTATACCCTTAAACCTCTATTAAAGAACTACGTAAGCCTTGACGCCTCTTCGGAGGGTACGTAGGACGGGTTAAGTCTCGACAGGCGCTTAAAAATAAAAAATAAAAATTGTTTTCTAAACTCTTCTTCTTTTTAACAATAAAACCATTAATTCATTTTTCTTTCTTCTAATGGGGTAATTCAATATTTTTCTAAATAATTAAAACATGCACAAAACAATTAAAAGTTACCGTCTTAAGACGGATGCATTAGGGGTGTTGTGGGGTTCATTCTCCACCCTTCCCTATGCATAAATAGACTCCCGGACCCAACTTTGGTTCGTAGGCTTAAAATTGCTTAAAAATGGGTTTTTCCGATGTTTTCCCAAAACAAATAAATATTGGTGGCGACTCTGTTTGTATGTCTATAAAGTTTTAGGCACGGTCGTTACAGATGGCGACTCTGCTGGGGACAGGTTAGAGAGTCAAGCTTGTTACTGTTGTTTGTGCATGTTTGATTAATTTGCGAATGTTGTTTTACCTTTTTTATTTTTGTGAATATTCATGTATATTGTTTGTATATAGTTTTTGCGATTTTCTTAGTTGTTTTCTTGTAAATATTTTCTATGGCATGCGGTACCTAGGGTAGATGACCAATTAAATATATTGTTAGCTGCCTAGGTTTTTCTGGTTGTTTTGCAGGTGGGGGTAGTGTTTAGGATGGGTGTTTTTGAAAGGTTTGTATGCTCCCTACACACACTTTCACCGACTCATGCTTCACACTTTGCAGGCTCTATACCCGAGTCTTTGAAAACCTTAGGATTAGAGGGGTCTTGATGTTGTCTTGAGGAGTCTCTATATGGGGCTTCCCTGATAGTCATTGATTCCCCACTCAGATTGTTACTAATATTGTGATGCTGCTATCTTGAAGCCATTAGCCTTAATGGTTCCTGTGGTGGGTCACGATGTTGGGTTCTTATCTTTCGAGATAGGGGCAATCTGGGGGCCTTTTAGAAAGTCTAGACCTCTCCTTGAGTGCACTAATAGTATGACCTTAGTCAGCCCACCAATATTAAGGTTTTGGCATTAGAACATACTTAACCGCAGGAATCTCGCCTTGATAGGACACAAAGGGAGCATATATTTACTTCTTCTTATCATCATTTTATTTACATACGCCTTTTTCTACCATGTCATTTTTGCATTTTTTGCAAAAAAAAAAAAAAAAAAAGAGAAGAAATAAAAAAAGAAAAAAAGAAAGAAAGGGACTTTAGATTTGGTCTTTCTACCTCGTGGTTAAGCAATTGTGCTCGCACCATAGGCGGTCACGTGTTTTTTTTTTCAAAAAAAGAGAGAGCAAATCTTTTGTCCCTAGGTTTTAAAAAGGGGTGATTAGTTTGAGCCTGTCCTATACTAATGCGTCTTGTGTTTCTGCTTCTAGGTGATTAACGTCGTGTTCGGTAGCAAGAAATGGAACATACTGGGTGCACTAGCAATACCACACGTAGTAAGAAGGCTATAAATGCAATGGCAAGCATTGGGTCTGTGAGCAGTCTACGAAAAATGGCCAGTCTACTTCCTCCTGAACATGTGAGGACCTTCAATCAGCGATATGGGAAGCTTTTGGATCTGTTGTTGGTTCAAGTGGAAGAAAGTGCACTGAAAGCTTTGATTCAGTATTGGAACCCCTCCCTGAGATGTTTCGAATTCCCAACACTTGACATTACCCCCACCATAGAGGAGTATGCTTGTGTGTTAGACATACGCATGAATCAAGGAGGTACCTATTATTTTCGTGCCTCCCAGCCCGTGACTGAAGTGAAGATGCAAGCGCTGATTGCCGATTTGTTGGGATTGGAAGATAAGCAGTCAAGGATATCGGGGCATGCAGAATCTCGAGGTTTGAATAGGTCTTGTTTGGAGGATCGCATCGCCTCACTAGCAGAACTGAATGATTGGCAAGGTTTCTCCCGTGTCCTGGCACTGGCAATTTACGGCTTGGTGTTATTCCCTTCAGCGACAGATATGATTGACTTGGCTGCTATGGACATTTTCTATTCAGTAGACCAGAAGGAGAGGAATCCAGTTCCCGCAATCCTAGCTGAAACATTTCTAACCTTGACTTTTTGCCACAAGAAGAAAACGAAGCTCCGTTGCTGCCTTCCACTCCTTTATGTGTGGGCAATGTCTCATCTACATATCGGCAAGCAAATGGTCAGGGGATCAAAAGCGTTGTCTACTTTTAATCAACTCACCATAAGATCACGCGACGAGCGTGGGTGGAAGAAAGAGTTCGAGAATGCTGAAGAAAATTCTCTTTTCCGATGGGTGGCACCATGGTATGACCCGATGCGAGGAAAGGTCATTATTCTCAGTTGCGGGGGATTCCCCCATGTGCCACTCATAGGTCCCAGGGGTTGCATAACATATACACCGGTGATTGTGCTGAGACAGTTTGGCTGGACACAGAGAAGCCTCGTGAAGAGCAGATTGAGGGGTTTATTTTCTCGTACAAAGAGGAGGAGCACACAAGAACTACGTTGGCTCAGGTGAAGAAAGCCTGGGAGAATGTCATGTGGGTCGGGAAAGAAGAATTGGGCGCCCTACTAGAAACTGATGTGCAAATGTACAAAGATTGGCGTGCTACGAGAGGAGTACCGAATCGCCCCAACACTGTAGAGGAGATGGTCAAACCTCCATCAATAGAGGAAATGGCTGAACAAGTGGATTTCTTTAGCACCCAAGTGAAGAGGTTGCTGGAACAAAAGCAAGATGACGATGAAGAAATAAAATACCAAAAGAGGCGGTATGAAAATTTGAAGAACAGCATGGAACTCCTAAATAGAGACTATGAGGAAACAACAGCAATGGTGGGAAGAGGAAAATCAGTCATGACTATAGGAGAAAAGAGGAGATTGGATGAACAAGTGCAGAATTTGACCCTAGAGAATGACACTCTGAGAAGGCAGGTCAATGAGAGCAGCCAGTGGGAAGAGAAATTTAGGGCTGAAAAGCAGACTCAAGAGAGGCTGAACCAAGAAGCCCAGCAGGAAAGACAAGAGGCTCGCAGGCTTTTAAATGAGTGCCAAAGAGAGAAGTCCATAAGAAAAGAGATGGCAAATGCTCTCCGTTGTTTGGAAGCCCAACTGGATCAAGCAAACCTCGAACGTGATCAAGCTCGTACTGAACTTCAAAGCCTGCAGTTAGAAAAGAAAAAGGGCGATGCTGCTTGGAAAGTTGCAGTTAATACATGGAAAAAGGCGTACCTAGCCGAGGAAAAAGCGGCGCTGCAATGGGAGGGGATGTTTTGGGAAGTCATGGATGGTATCAGGAGTCAAGCCTTGGGCTTCACTAACCTGTGGGAGAATGCGAAGACAGACATCTCCTGCTCAAGTCCTTTCAAGGATTTTCCTCCAAGCATCAAGAGATTGGTAGATTATTGCGGGCAGGTGGCAAGAGGGTTAAAGAGGAAGAGGAACTGAAGGCAAGATGGGGGTTGCAGAGGAAAGCTGGGGAAGAAACTCGGAAGAACTCAATTTTCTAGTTTGTAATGAAGCTTCTATGTAATTGACATCTTTGTTAATGAAGTATTAGAATGTATGATTGGCACCATTTGTTAATGAAGATGTACTTGGCACTGTTTGTTAATGAAGAAGCATCTGAGTTCCAGAGTTATTTTTGTCTGCTTGTTGAAGAAATTGCTAGTGTTCTCAGGGCACCTTTCCTTGAGGGGGAACATCATTGTCCCTCCCTGGATTGGTAGCTAACCGTATTTCGGTCTTAAGAGTCTTGTTACTCTCTGGTTGAATATGGGTCCATTCTCGCGTTACCGGGGCGTCGACGTTAACCTTTAAAGTAGATCGCTGTAAATAACTGTATGATTAAAAATAATAATAATCTTTCAAAGCCAAGGTTTAATTAAAAAAAGAGGGGAAACGTAAGTAGACCTTAATCTTTTCATATGCATGTAAGATGACAAGGTTTGTTTTGTTTCACAGAAAAAAAGTGTTTTCAATCATTGGTCGAGGAAGGAGACGGTCAGGCAGCCAACCTCGTGTTTATTGGACCAGACTTCAGAAAAAAAGGATGGCTGCAGAAAGGAATCTGGGGGCCGAGTTTGACGAGCTCAAGGGAAGGGTCGACTTGGTAGTTGAAACTCAAACGAGGATCGAAGAAACACTCACCACTATGAAAGACGCCTTGGCAATGTTGTTGATGGCCGAGAAGACATCCCCGCAGCATGGTCTAGAAGGGGTGGTGAACCAACCTCAAATTGTGATTCCCGTTGGAGAAGGGTATCGCCCCCTTAATGAAGAGTACTCTGGTCCCTTTGGATTTGAGATACCAACCTCAGGCGAAGTCTCAAATCCTAAAAAGAAGGAGGCAGACGACGTCTGGAAGGAGAAAATGGAGGAAAAAATCAGAGGTATCCAGGGGGTGTCCACCTACGGATCGCTAGACATTGAGGGGCTGTTCCCCAGCGCTGGTGTGTCTGTCCCAAAGGATTTTAAAGTCCCCGAATTCAACAAATATGACGGAAGTGCTAATCCATTCTTACACTTGAAGTCATATGTGGCGAAAATGGCGATATGGTCAAAGGAAGAGAAGTTCCTCATTGCCTTCTTCCAGGAGAGTCTCACAGGGCCGGCTTTGGAATGGTATACCCAGCTGGATCACTCTAAAGTATCCTGTTGGAAGGAGCTGACAGACCTGTTCATGGCACAATACCGGTTCAACATAGACATGGCACCAACCCGTGAACAGTTGACAACAACGCAAAGGAAAAGTGGGGAGGCCTTCCGACAGTACGCACAAAGATGGAGGTCATTGGCTGCTCAGGTCCAACCGCCGCTAACTCTTTCAGAAATGTGCTCCTACTTCTTGGGCACCCTAGAGGCTCCATATGTTTCTGCAATGGTAGGATCAGCCTATAGGGAATTCTCTGAGCTGGTAATGGCAGGGGAAAGGATAGAAATGATGTTGAAGTTGGGCAAGTTGGCGGTCGGTGGTGAAAGTATTCAGAAGAAAGGGTTTGTACCTAGGAAAAAGGAAGCTGAAGTTAATCAGGTTCAAGGGCCTCAATACCCTAACCCCCAATATTCTCCATTTTACCCTGTTCCCAGAGCCCCCTTCAACCAAACCCCGCCCTTCAACCAAACCCCGAATAACTACCTACCAAATTCATACCAACCGCCGAGCCCTCAACAAGCTTCAGTGAATAACATCCCAGCTCCCCCACAACGTCCAACCTATAACCAAAACACACAAGCTCCCAGACAAAATAGCCCATATCAAGCTAGGCCGAGCCCAAATTACATCCAAGACCTTCCGCCATTTCCCAAGTTGGCCATAACCAATGCTGAGCTCTTTCAGCGTCTTAGCGATGCACGGTTGGTTGCTGGCAGCCCTGTTCGCCCCTTGGAGCCACCTTTTCCTAACTGGTACAACCCTGACCTAACTTGCATCTATCATATGAACGTCCCTGGGCACTCCATAGAGAGATGCGAAGCCTTTAAAACAGCTGTGAAAAGATTGATAGCATGTGGGAAGGTTGGATTTGAAGAGGAACGGGGCCCGAACATTATCAACAACCCAATGCCTAATCATGGCCAGGGAAATCAAGTCGGTATGATTGAAGAGAGGGCAAAGTGTGAAGTGAGGAAGGTTCTAAATCTCAAGACCCCCATGATAGATGTATTCATGGCTCTGAAAGAAATGGGGAGGGATGTCAGGGTTCCAGCAGAATCAATGCAAGAAATGGACATTCGTGATGAAGAATCGTTCTGTGTGTATCATAGTGGAGCTCCAGGGCATGATATTGAGAACTGTTGGGATTTCAAAGTAAAACTCCAAAGCTTGATGACCTTGGGAGTGATGCGGGTCTGCAGGAAGTCACCCTTCGAGGAGGAGGTAATGAAGACGTTCACTACCCCAACAATTAATGAAGACCCTTTGCTTCACCTGAGGATCAATGCCATAGGAGAAGATGATGGAGAGCCCAAATCCATCCGCGCTTGTCAGGAGCCTCTAGGAAACTGGGAAGCTGAGCCCTTCTATGATGTAATCTCGCAAAAGTAATGTTTCGATGTATTGTCGCGGCTAAAAACCGTGTATTTTAAAACTTTTGATGCTCTCTTTATAATTCAATGAAATGCACTCTTTCGATCCGTCAATTCTCAAGTTTTCTCCTTTTTGCTTTTCATTCTATTTTTCCCTTTTTAATGTTCCTTTTTTTTATTATTCACTTATGTCTTGTCTATTCTGTTCTCTCTTTCTTTTCATGTCCGCCAACTTTAGAGAGTTGTTTTCCAGGGATATGTCTTTAATTGCGAACTTGTCCCAAGGCAATAACAATGAAAACTTGTCGGTTGATTCCCCTATGGTTCTTGACGAAGGCGAGCCGGAGACAGAGGAAGAGGTCGTTGACGCGTTTAGCAAAATGATTGAGCGCTCGGAAAGGCAGTTTGGGGTGAGTGATGAGATCGTCGAGATCATTAACATGGGTACTGAAGAGGATAAGAAGGAGCTGAGAATGGTTGATAATCCAGAGCGGGCTGAAATGTTGGCATTGTTCAGAGAGTATCTAGATGTGTTTGCATGGTCTTACAATGATATGCCTGGACTAGACCCAGGAGTGGCCACTCACAAGATCCCTCTGTATCCAGATGCAGTTCCGAGAAAACAGAAGTTGAGGAGAATGCAACCAGAAATATCACTTAAAATTAGAGAGGAGGTGATGAAGTTATTTGATGGAGGACTCATTGAAGTGTCAAGGCATCCAGATTGGGTTGCAAATGTAGTACCAGTACCGAAAAAAGATGGAAGAGTCAGGATGTGTGTAGACTACCGGGACTTAAACAAAGCAAGCCCGAAAGATGATTTCCCACTACCTCACATTGACGTGCTTGTTGACAGTACTGCCAGGTACCATCGGTTCTCATTCATGGATGGGTATTCAGGGTACAATCAGATTCCGTTGGATGCAGCCGACAAGGAAAAGACCACATTCATCACGCCATGGGGAACCTTCTGTTACAAAGTGATGTCATTTGGGTTGAAAAATGCTGGGGCAACCTACCAGAGAGCCATGGTGACATTGTTCCATGACATGATGCACAAGGAGATAGAGGTCTACGTTGATGATATGGTTGCCAAATCTAAAGAAGGAGAGAGCCATGTCGCAGTTCTGAGAAAGTTGTTCGAAAGGCTCCGACAATTCAAGTTGCGACTCAACCCCGCTAAATGTACATTTGGTGCTTCTTCTGGCAAGTTGCTTGGGTTCATTGTTAGTAGAGATGGAATAAGAGTGGATCCTGAAAAGACAAGAGCAATACGAGAAATGACTCCTCCAAAGACTGAGAAAGAGGTTAGAGGTTTCCTGGGCAGATTGAACTACATTGCAAGATTTATTGCAAACCTGACACATACATGCGAGCCACAAGGAAGTTGAGGCAGTACATGCTGCATTACACTACCCAGTTGATATCACGCCTTGATCCTTTGACATATATATTTGAAATCCCCCATATATCCCTCCGAGTCTCCAAGTGGCAGATGTTGTTGTCAGAATTTGATATTCAATATGTAACTCAAAAGTCCGTCAAAGGCAGCACAATCGCCGATCATCTAGCAGAACATCCGCTTGAGGAGGAAGGACGAGTGTCACTTGAATTTCCCGATGAAGGAATAATGGCTGTAAACAAAGAGGGATCAGAAGTGTGGAAGATGTACTTTGATGGAGCGGTGAATGTATATGGCAATGGCATAGGAGCAGTTGTGATCTCCCCGGAAGACAAGCAGTACCCAGTGGCCATCCGCTTAAACTTTGAATGCACAAACAACATGGCAGAATACGAAGCCTGCGCAGCAGGGCTACAAGCAGCGATCGATCTGGGGGTCCGAAAGTTGGAAGTGTACGGAGATTCAGCTCTCATCATCTACCAAGTCAATGGAGAATGGCAGACTAAGGATGCGAAATTGATTCCCTATCAGAAGTACCTCGCTCAGCTAATCACTAATTTTGAAGAAGTAACATTCTCACACTTGATGCGAGATCATAACCAGTTTGTTGATGCCTTGGCTACACTGGCAGCCATGTCTAGAATAGAGGCATGTGCCCGAATACAACGTGTGCAAGTGAGACTACAAGTGGAGCCAGCCTTTTGTGCTTGTGTAGAGGAAGAAGAATTAGACAAGATCCCCTGGTATCATGATATAAAAGAGTTCATTGAAAAAGGAGAGTACCCCGTAGAAGCGACTGAAGTCGACAAGAGAACGATCAGGCGATTGGCCATGTCTTACTTCTTAAGTGGAGGAGTCCTTTACAAGAGAGCTTACAGTGGTATGGTGCTCAGGTGTGTTGATGCTCATGAAGCGCGAACTCTAATGACAGAAGTCCATGAAGGGATCTGCGGGACACATGCTAATGGTCACATGATGGCTCGTCAGATTATGAGGAATGGTCATCATTGGTCAACAATGGAAACTGATTGCACGCAATACGTGCAGAAATGTCGCAAATGTCAAATATATGCCAATAAGATAAACGCTCCTCCATCCACATTGCATAACATGGTTGCTCCTTGGCCGTTCTCTATGTGGGGCATTGACGTTATTGGTCCGATCAATCCCAAGGCTTCAAATGGTCATCGCTTCATTTTGGTCGCGATAGACTACTTCACTAAATGGGTGGAGGCGTCTTCTTATGCCAGCATTTCTCAAAAGGTGTTCCTCAAGTTTCTTAAAAGGGATATCATCTGCAGATACGGGATCCCAGAACAGATAATCACAGACAATGGTACAAATCTAAACGGCGGGGAAGTTCAAAAACTCTGCGAGCGGTTCAAGATAAAGCATCGTAACTCTACTCCATACAGACCACAAATGAACGGTGCAGTTGAGGCCGCAAACAAGAATATCAAAAGAATAGTCGCGAAAATGGTGGTGAAATACACTGACTGGCATGAGATGTTGCCATATGCCCTACACGCTTACCGCACTACCATTCGATCAAGCACTGGAATGACACCTTTCTCCTTAGTCTATGGTATGGAGGCCGTGACACCGGTGGAAGTTGAGATCCCGTCATTAAGGGTGTTAATTGAAGCTGAGATAGAAGAGTCTGAATTGATGAAGGCGAGATACGATCAACTGAATATGATCGAAGAGAAGAGGTTAGCCGCTATCTTCCACGGCCAGTTGTACCAGCAAAGGATGGCCCGAGCATATAACAAGAGAGTACGACCCAGAGACTTTCGATCAGGAGACTTGGTGTTAAAGAAGATTCTCCCCAATCAAGAGGACGCCAGAGGGAAATGGGCTCCGAATTATGAAGGGCCATATGTTGTGAAGGAAGCCTTTTCGGGAGGTGCTCTTATCTTGGCAGATGCCGACGGGCAAGTGCTACCAAGGCCTGTAAACTCAGACGCTGTGAAGAAATACTACCCTTAAAAAGAGAAGAAGGGGACCTGTTACTAAACAAGGGCAGATATTCATGGAAGTAGGAGGCTTGTAGTCATGAGAGATGAGAGCGAAATCTTTTTAGAGTCATGGACGTCAGCTGATGAGGACTAAGAAAGTTACCTTGGGGCAAGTTTGCTTTTGGTGTTGTTTGTTTTCCTCTTTTCTTATTTTCTTTTTTGGAGTCTTCTTAGCGCCTTGGGGGTGTCTCACATCGTTGGGAGTGAGGGTGTCAGTACTTTGTACTTAAAATCTTCTCCTATTTAATAAAGATGTTTGTTCATTCAACAAATTTCTTTTCTCTATGTGCATTATTTGAATTATACTTTGAGCAGCACAGTTTTATAATACTTGGCAATACTTCCTAACTCTTTCGGGAGATGACACAGGCTCAGAGTCCCGTTGCGTGAAAGTAGAAGGCTGATGGATAGGGTTCATGATATTCTCAAGCTAAGGGGAAGATATATATATAAAAAAGAGAGAAAGCTCGCTAGGTTGAAAACCTGAAAAGGGCGGCCTAGGCAAAAGTTAGAGCGAAAAATCAAGCAATCAAAGTTTTCCTTAGGCTGAAAACCCGCGAGGGCAGTCTGAGACGAAACAAAGTCATTATCAAAGGGGAAACACATGCACTCAGGGGCAATTTGGGGATTAAGAGATGGCAGAGAGAACTAAAAGGATGAGTGCGCTACCAGATCAAGATTTTTGCTGCCTTAGGGTTCCTACGGCTATAAAATAAACATGATGGTGACCGGCTTGTCGGGCCTTCTTCGACCAATTTCCCCTCTTAGGAGGCATCACAGGTTTTCTAAATTTCTATCAATTCAGTTTGGATAATAATGCACGTAAACAGGCTCTTTCACCCTCTTTTAATTTTCTGTCAGGGTCCCGAAACCCTCTTTTAATTTCCTGTCAGGGTCCCGAAACCCTATTTTAATTTCCTGTCAGGGTCCCGAAACCCTTTTTAATTTCCTGTCAGGGTCCCGAAACCCTCTTTAATTTCCAGTCAGGGTCCCGAAAGCCTCTTTTAATTTCCTGTCAGGGTCCCGAAACCCTATTTTAATTTTCTGTCAGGGTCCCGAAACCCTTTTTTTTAATTTCCTGTCAGGGTCCCGAAACCCGCTTTTAATTTCCAGTCAGGGTCCCGAAACCCGCTTTTAATTTCCAGTCAGGGTCCCGAAACCCGCTTTTAATTTCTGTCAGGGTCCCGAAACCCGCTTTTAATTTCCAGTCAGGGTCCCGAAACCCGCTTTTAATTTCTGTCAGGGTCCCGAAACCCGCTTTTAATTTCCTGTCAGGGTCCCGAAACCCGCTTTTAATTTGCAGTCGAGGTCCTTGGCCTCATTTACTTTTTTGTTTGCCTGTTGACCCATATCCAGTTGGTTACGGGGTTTTCCTACTTTTGGGGCAAAATCAGTGTTTATATCTTTACCCATTCCTTTACCGTGATAACATAAGAAACTTTTGTTTAGTATGTTATCCGTTAAGCAATGTGTAAAGAGGGGCAACTGTAAACACCCCAATTTTGCCCTGGTTTATGTTAATTTAGTAGTTTTTTTAGATTTAAATCCAAAAAAGTAAAAATCATAAAATAAAAATAAAAATGGTGAAAGTTCATAAAAATGGTAAAATACAAGAAAAAAATACAGAAAAATATAATAAAAAATACAAAAAGACTTAATCCAAAGAGTTTAGATTTTATTTCAATTATTTGTGACAGTTAATTTTGAGAAGCATAAAATAAAGAGAAAAAGAGCCCAATGTGATTAAAAAATAATAATAATCAAAACAGCTTCAAACAAAAAGGGGAATGGAAGGTAGCCCAATTGCAAAACAAAAAGAAAAAAAAAAAGAAAAAAGAAAAAAGAAAACGAAACGAAAAAAAACGGAAAAAGAAGGACGGCGGCCCAAAGGAAGAAGGGAGCAGCCAAAGAAAAAGCTTCTGAAAGGATGAAGGCCTAGCAGCAAGGACAGGACGCGTGTCATGATGCAAGAGGAGGAAGTTATCGATGGGGGCACTCTGGTAATTTTCCACCTCCGAAACCCTAATTTTCTTCCGCTATTTAAGCCCTCATTTCTCGGTTTCTGGGCAGGCAGTTTCTTACTATTCACTTACTCATCTAAGAAGAAAAACCCTAGCAGACCACTCTCCTCCTCTTCTCTCAACCAAAACCCTTGTTCGTCCCTCACCCAGACACCACCGCCACCACTGTTGCTCAACCTCGAATCACCACC
Organism: Acmispon strigosus; assembly: GCA_030819835.1. NCBI lineage: Eukaryota > Viridiplantae > Streptophyta > Magnoliopsida > Fabales > Fabaceae > Acmispon > Acmispon strigosus. The sequence goes on along the minus strand of JAUAMA010000005.1, from coordinate 3,714,374 downwards.
ACCATCTAAGGCTTCATCCACCCCTCTGCTCACCTCCGAACCCCCACCAGAACCGCCGCTCCCTTTTCCCTTCCTCTCCACCGACGAGTCGAGTCTAGCACCGCCGCCCTCATCCTCGACAGAAACCAGCTTCGCCGACCGGAGTTCCTCCCGCGGTCGTGTCTTCCGCCAAAGCTTCTCCTCAACGCTGTCGCCGTCTCTAGCGCCGCCGCACACCGCCACTGGTACCGCCGTTCCAGAACCTCTTGGAAGCTCATCCAAACACCTCAAGAACCCGTGGCTCTACCCCTCTTCACCTTCGGTTGGTTCATTATTTCTCCCCCATATTTCTCACAAACTCGTGTCTCTGTTCTGTTCCGGTTATAGTACTCTGAAATGTTTTTTTTTCTTTTCTTCTTAACCTTCTGATGATCTTCTCTGTTGTACCCAGAAGCTGGGTTTGAAAGTTTCTTTTTTTTCTTTTTCTTCTTCTTTGATATGTTTGGGTGCTTGTTTCTGTTTCTGTGGCTGCTGTAACAATTTCATGTTGAAGTGCTTTCTTTCTTTAATTCGGTGATGTCAAAGTTTCTGTCTTTTTGGCTTGATTATGTTAAAGGTTCCTCCTTTTATTCATTTTCTTTGTTGTTGATCTCGGACTGCTATATGTGTTGAGGATGATGAACATCATGATGAATGATGAAGGACGATGAATGATGGGTATATGGCATAAACTATGTTAAATTTTACTTCCCTGTTTACTGGTTCTGATTCTAAATGTTTGCTGGTTCTGAATGTTATGTTGGCCGGTTCTGAATATTTGTTGTTTCAGTGCGAATAAACGTTTGTTTGTCTTCCTTGAAGCTGGTTTATCATAAAGGTTGGAACTTTCTCATATTTAATCAATTCTATGACCTGGAAAATTTAATCGACGGCTAGTGTTAAACTTTTGCTGAAGTTCCTTGCTTATTTCTTTTTGTAACCTGATGATGATCAAGCTGATTACAGTCTCTTCTTTTTCATCATGATAATTTCAAAGATTCTGTCTTGATTAAGCTCTTTCTGTTTAACGTGTGGATGCTGAGGTTTTTTTTTTCTCTTGGTAATCAGAATGGTGTTAAAGCTTCCTTTCTATGTTGACATTAAAATCTCTGTTTGATAAAGTTTCACTGAACAATGATAAATTTTCTTTTTTAATCTAGTGATATTCAAGATTGTTAAAGTGTTAAAGTTCTCTTTTTACACTGTTCTTATTAACCTGGTGTAAGCGACTCAAATTATTAATTATTTAACAGTAATGGGTGAATGTCATATGGTATATTTAGTACCTCAAACTAATCAGAGTAAGGATAATAAGTGTGGAAATGAATTAACGAAGATGACATGAAGCGCATTAAGAAATTAAGAAATCCATTTCACGCGACGCGTGACAACGTTGTTAAGAACGTCTATAAGGCGTCTCTCTCAAGTGTTGTTCGTGCGTAAGGGTTTTTGAGGCTTAACGTTGTTTAAGTCCCTGAACCCCGTGCATGAGTGGATGGATTTCACCCTTTTTTAAAAATGAAGTAAAACATATAAAAGAAAACTTTATATTAATATTCTTTATTGCGAAAATTAACTAAACATTTTTTAGAAGCTTTTAAGACTATGATGATAAATACTTTCAATACATCTCACGCGACTCGCAACAACGTTGTTAAGAACGTCTATAGGGCGTCTCTCTCAAGTGTTGTTTGCGCGTAAGGGTTTTTGAGGCTTAACATTGTTTAAGTCCCTGAACCCCGTGCATGAGTCGATGGATTTCACCTTTTTTTTTTAAAATAAAGTAAAACATATAAAAGAAAACTTTATATTAATATTCTTTATTGCAAAAATTAACTAAACGTTTTTCAGAGTCTTTTATAAGACTATGACGATAAATATTTTCAATACATCTCACGCGACGCGCAACAACGTTGTTAAGAACATCTATAGGGCGTCTCTCTCAAGTGTTGTTCGCGCGTAAGGGTTTTTGAGGCTTAACATTGTTTAAGTCCCTGAACCCCGTGCATAAGTGGATTATACCCTTAAACCTCTATTAAAGAACTACGTAAGCCTTGACGCCTCTTCGGAGGGTACGTAGGACGGGTTAAGTCTCGACAGGCGCTTAAAAATAAAAAATAAAAATTGTTTTCTAAACTCTTCTTTTTTTTAACAATAAAACCATTAATTCATTTTTCTTTCTTCTAATGGGGTAATTCAATATTTTTCTAAATAATTAAAACATGCACAAAACAATTAAAAGTTACCGTCTTAAGACGGATGCATTAGGGGTGCTGTGGGGTTCATTCTCCACCCTTCCCTATGCATAAATAGACTCCCGGACCCAACTTTGGTTCGTAGGCTTAAAATTGCTTAAAAATGGGTTTTTCCGATGTTTTCCCAAAACAAATAAATATTGGTGGCGACTCTGTTTGTATGTCTATAAAGTTTTAGGCACGGTCGTTACAAATACCCTATGCTATAGTCAGCATAAAAACCTTCAAAACGGCCAAAAACCCTAAAGTTGATTAGAAAACCCTAAAATCATTCTACAAGCCTAGTGTCTGAAGCAAAACCATAAAATTGTCCCGGAGCCCTTAAATCGTCCAAACACTATACAATAGTTTGCGGAAAAACCCTGAAATCGGTCGAAAACCATGAAATCGGCAATAAACCCTAAAGTTGATCAGAAACCCCTAAAACCCTAAAATCAGTCTAAAAGCCTAAAGTCTACAGAAAAACCATAAAAATGACCCGGAGCCCTTAAATCGTCCAAATACACTATGCTATAGTTTGCGGAAAAACATTGAAATTGGCTGAAAACCCTGAAATCAGCCAAAAGCCCTATAGTTGATCAGAAAACCCTAAAGCTGGCATAAAACCCTACAATAAGCCGAATACCTTAAAATCAGTCTAAAACCACCAAAAATCGGCCTAAAACCCTATAATAAGCCAAAAACCCTAAAATCAGTCTAAAAGCCTAGAGTCTACAGAATAACCATAAAATTGACCCAGAGCCCTTAAATCGTCAAAATACCATATACTATAGTTAGAGGAAAATCACTGAAATATGCCGAAAACCCTAAAATAAGCCGAAACCTTGAAATTTGACTAAAGCCTTAAATTTGATCAGAGTGCCCTAAAGCTGGTCTAAAACCCAATAATAAGCCGAAAACCCTAAAATCAGCCTAAAAGCCTAGAATCTAATGAAAAACCATAAAATTAACTTAGAGCCCTTAAATCGTCTAAATACCTCATACTATAGTCATCGCCAAAACCCAGAAATCGGCCGAAAACCCTGAAATCGGCCAAAAGCGCTAAATTTGATCAGAACGCCCTAAAGCCGGCCTAAATCCCTATAATAAGCCGAAAACCCTAAAATCAGTCTAAAAGCCTAGAGTATACAAAAAACCCCTAAAATTGACCCGGAACCCCTAAATCGTCCAAACAACCTATACTATAGTCAGCGGAAACACCCTGAATTCGGCCAAAAGCCCTAAATTTGATTAGAAAGCCCTAAAGCTGGCCGAAAACCCTATAATAAGCCGAAAACCCTAAAATCAGCCTAAAAGCCTAGAATATACAGGAAAATCATAAAAATGACCCGGAGCCCTTAAATCGTCCAAACACCCTAAAGCCGGCCTTGAAACCTATAGAATATGCCGAAAATCCTAAAATCAGTCAAAAAGCCTTACAGCCGACCTAGAACCCTAAAAAAGCCGAAAACACTAAAATTAGTCTAAAAGCCTATATCTACAGAAAAACCATAAAATTGACCCGAAGCCCTTAAATCGTCCTAATACCCTATACAATAGTCTGCGGAAAAACCCTGAAATTAGCCGAAAACCCTAAAATCAGCCAAAACACGTAAAGTTGATCAGAAAGCCCTAAAGTCAGCCTAAAACCCTTTAATAATACGAAAAACCTAAAATCAGTCTAAAAACCTCGAGAATACAGAAAAACCATAAAATTATCTCGGAGCCCTTAAATCATATAAATACCCTATACTATAGTCAGCGGAAAACCCTGAAATCGGCCGAAAGCCCTAAAGTTGATCAGAAAGCCCTTAAGCCGGCCTAAAATCCTATAATAAATCGAAAACCCTAAAATTTGTCTAAAAGCCTATAGTCTACAGAAAAACCCTAAAATTGACCTGGAGCCCTTAAATCGTCCAAATACCCTATACAATAATCAGCGAAAATACCCTGAAATCGGCCGAAAACCTTGAAATCGGCCAAAAGCCTTGAAGTTGATCAGAAAACCCTAAAGCCGGCCTAAAACCCTATAATAAGCCGAAAATCCTAAAATAAGTCTAAAAGCCATAAATCTGGCCTATAACCCTAAAATCAGACTAAAAGCCTAGAGTCTACAGAAAAACCATAAAATTGACTCAGAGCCCATAAATCGTCCTAACACCATATACTATAGTCAGCGAAAAAACCCTGAAATCAGCCAAAAGCCCTAAAGTTGATCAGAAAGCCATAAAGCCGACCTAAAACCCTGTAATAAGGCGAAAACCCTAAAATTAGTCTAAAAGCACCAAAAATCAGCCTAAAACCCTATAATAAGCCGAAAACCCTAAAAGCAGTCTAAAAGCCAAGAGTCTACATAAAAAATAAAATATTGACTCGTAGCCCTTAAATAGTCCAAATACCCTATACTATATAGTCAGCGGAAAAACCCTGAAATCGGCCGGAAACCCTGAAATCGGCCAAAAGCCCTAAAGTTGATCAGAAAGCCCTAAGGTCGGCTTAAAACCCTATAATAAGTCGAAAACCCTAAAATCAGTCTAATAGCCTAGAGTCTATCGAAAAACCATAAACATGACTCGGAGCCCTTAAATCTTCCCAATACCCTATGCTATAGTTAGCGGAAAAACCTTCAAAACGGCCAAAAACCCTAAAGTTGATTAGAAAACCCTAAAATCATTCTACAAGCCTAGTGTCTGAAGCAAAACCATAAAATTGTCCCGGAGCCCTTAAATCGTCCAAACACCCTATACAATAGTTTGCGGAAAAACCCTGAAATCGGTCGAAAACCATGAAATCGGCAATAAACCCTAAAGTTGATCAGAAACCCCTAAAGCCGGCCTAAAACCCTAAAATCAGTCTAAAAGCCTAAAGTCTACAGAAAAACCATAAAAATGACCCGGAGCCCTTAAATCGTCCAAATACACTATGCTATAGTTTGCGGAAAAACTTTGAAATTGGCCGAAAACCCTGAAATCAGCCAAAAGCCCTATAGTTGATCAGAAAACCCTAAAGCTGGCATAAAACCCTACAATAAGCCGAATACCTTAAAATCAGTCTAAAACCACCAAAAATCGGCCTAAAACCCTATAATAAGCCAAAAGCCCTAAAATCAGTCTAAAAGCCTAGAGTCTACACAAAAAACCAAAAAGTTGACTCGTAGCACTTAAATAGTCCAAATACCTTACACTATATAGTCAGCAGAAAAACTCTGAAATCAGCCAAAAAGCCCTAAAGTTGATAAAAAAAGCCCTAAAGCTGGCCTAAAACCCTATAATAAGCCGAAAACCCTAAAATCAGTCTAATAGCCTAGAGTCTACCGAAAAACCATAAATATGAATCGGAGCCCTTAAATCATCCAAATACCCTATGTAGTCAGCGGAAAAACCCTGAAATCGGACGAAAACCCTAAAGTTGATCAGAAAACCCTAAAGCTGGCCTAAAACCCTACAATAAGCCGAAAACCCTAAAATCAATCTAAAATCCCCAAAACTCGACCCAAAACCCTATAATAAGCCGAAAACCCTAAAATCATTCTAAAAGCCTAGTGTCTACAGAAAAACCATAAAATTGTCCCGGAGCGCTTAAATCGTCCAAATACCCTATACTATAGTCTGCGGAAAAACCTTGAAATTGGCCGAAAACCCTGAAATCAGCTAAAAGCCCTTTAGTTGATCAGAAAACCCTAAACCTGGCATAAAACCCTACAATAAGCCGAAAACCTTAAAATCAGTCTAAAACCACCAAAAATCGGCCTAAAACCCTATAATAAGCCAAAAATCCTAAAATCAGTCTAAAAGCCTAGAGTCGACACAAAAACCAAAAAAATTGACTCGTAGCACTTAAATAGTCCAAATACCTTACACTATATAGTCAGTAGAAAAACTCTGGAATCGGCCAAAAGCCCTAAAGTTGATAAAAAAAGCCCTAAAGCCGGCCTAAAATCCTATAATAAGTCGAAAACCCTAAAATCAGTCTAATAGCCTAGAGTCTACCGAAAAACCATAAATATGAATCGGAGCCCTTAAATCGTCCTATAGTCAGCGGAAAAACCCTGAAATCGGACGAAAACCCTAAAGTTGATCAGAAAACCCTAAAGCTGGCTTTAAACCCTACAATAAGCCGAAAACCCTAAAATCAGTCTAAAAGCACAAAAAATCGGCCTAAAATCCTACAATAAGCCGAAAACCCTAAAATCGGTCTAAAAGCCTTGAGTCTACACAAAAACCAAAAAATTGACCCAGAGCCCTTAAATAGTCCAAATACCCTATACTATAGTCTGCGGAAAATACCTAAAATAAGCCGAAAACCCTGAAATCGACCAAAAGCCCTAAAGTTGATCAAAAAGTCCTAAAGTCGTCCTAAAACCGTACAATAAGCTGAAAACCCTAAAACCAGTCTAAAAGCCCCAATAGCCGGCCTAAAACCCTATAATAAGCTGAAAACCGTAAAATCATTTTAAAAGACTAGTGTTTACAGAAAAACCATAAAATTGTCCCGGAGCCCTAAAATTGTTGAAATACCCTATACAGTCAGCGGAAAAACCCTGAAATCGGTCAAAAACCCTGAAATCGGAAAAATGCCCTAAAGTTGATCAGAAAACCCTAAAATCAGTCTAGAAGCCCTTAAGCCGGCCTCAAACCCTAAAATAAGACGAAAACCCTAAAATCAGTCTAAAGGCCTAGAGTTTACCGAAAAATCATAAAATTGACCTAGAGCCCTTAACTCGTCCACTAACCCTATATTATAGTTAGCGAAAAAACAATGAAATCGGCCAAAAAGTCTGAAATCGTCCAAAATCACTAAAGTAGATCAGAAATGTTAGAATCAAACTATTTAATGAATTACTTTATTTTGATAAATAACAATTTCACTAAGTGTTGCAGACTTCTTCAAAGTTTTCATATTCAGGAACACGTATTAATTGGAGAAATGCTGCGAGGATTTCGACAAAGCATTATCAAAAAGCAAAACTGTCAAGAAAAGGCAAATAGAGAAATTCGTCCGTCTATGTGAATCAGTCTATCACTATTGAAGAGTTCGTCCGGCTGTGAAGAACGTCTGGTTGATCGAGCTATTGAACTTATGAAGAATGACAACTTGACTGAGGCACTGATTGAAGACTGGTGCAACATTGAATATCTCGAAGGTGATCGTTCGGTTAACCCAAAGATGACCTATCGCGCACCTCTTGGTTCGTCAGAGCATTAATGGTGAAAGAGACAGAATTAAGCGCTCCATACATTGAAGATTCAAAATTCTCTAACATTCCTTAAATCAAGCTACTTTTGCTGAATTAGCGGCGATATCTTCTGATCATCGTATCTCCTCAACGGCCAAATTCAAATATTCTAGTCAGAGCATTAATGACTCAATTAGCTGTAATGCATGAGAATCAAATGCAGTCTCAATAAGTCAAGGCAAAAGGCATCACCAGGCGATATCGTCTTGCACTGATGAAGAAACAACTATCATCCCTGGCAGATTGCAACAGCACAGGCAGAAGTATCCGTTACTCATAATCAAAGCAAAATTTCCAACGGAACTATTTTGAAGATCTTCAGCAAAGCTTTCAGTTATTATCCTACTGAAGATATAAATAGAGGACTTAGCAACAGATTCAAATTGGCGACTCTTACACAAGATAAGCATTCAAACTCTCCAAGTCTACCTACAATCAAACAAGCTTTAAGCCAAGATACTCAGTAAACTCAACTCATCTATTCTCTGAGTTTTGTCGCCAACCAGTGCGAAACTCTTTACAGATTCAAAAACTCTTATCTCTTTTCACACAAGTCCTTCAGAGAACCAATTTGTCTATCATCTCTGAACTTTGTTCTTCATATTTTCTACCCACTCTTACTGAAGAGATTTTGTAGAAACCAAGTCTTCTTGAAAAAGAATTGGGAGGAGTCCTGTCTAACACTCGAGAGAAAAGGAGAAGTCCTAGAATACTTGTAAAGGAGTAGTCCTCAGAATACTGGGAGAAGTCCCTGAGAACACCTGTACTATTTTGTTGAAAACAGTGGAAAATCTTGGTGAAGCCAAGGACTGGACGTAGCCTTATCGATTAAGAGGGTGAACCAGGATAAACATCGTGTGTGCTTTATTGTTCATACTTGAAGTTTATTTCCGCTGCACTTCTTTACCAAACGTTTTTGAACTTATAAATATCTATCTTGCAAAAAGTTCTAAAAACACACACACACAATTCAAACCCCCCTTTCTTGTGTGGTTTTATTAATATCAATTGGTATCAGAGCTTAACCGCTCTGAGAATTACTAACATCTTAACAGGTGTAGAGTGAAAAGATCCATGGATGGCATTTCTTACCCAACCGGAACTGCAACCAATAAGCCACCATTCTTTGATGGCTCCAACTAACATTATTGGAAGAAGCACATGCAACTCTTTATCGAGTCAACCGACTGGAAGCTGTGGGACGTAATATCAAAAGGAGATTATGTCCCCAAACACAGTGAAAGCAAGGCTATCCCTACCGATAAATGGACAGACGAACAGAAGACGGATAATCAAAGAAACGCCAAGGCTAGGCTGTTTCTCATATGTGCTCTTAGCAAAAACGAGCATGACAAAGTTGACAGCTTAAGCACTGAAAAAGAAGTCTGGGATACCTTGGCCATTGCTCATGAAGGAACCTCTGCCGTACAAGATACTAAGATGAGCATGCTGGCCTCTCAGTATGAATCCTTCATGATGGATGACAATGAGTCTATTGACTCCATGTTCGCACGACTTCGGACCATTCACAATGGGATGAGGAACCTGGGAAAAAGTTTCACCAACAAGGAACAAGTGATCAAGATTCTCAGAAGTCTTCCCACCAACTGGAGAAATTTTGTTACCTCTCAGCGAGCTGGAAGAAATCTTGATACCTACTCAGTAGAAGATCTTCTAGGAGAGATGAAGATTCATGAGCAGGATCTTGCTAACGATGCTGCCATTATACGGAGAAAAGCGTCTGCCGCAAAAGCTGTAGCCTTCAAAGCCAACAAATCAAAGGCTTTGAAAGCTAACGAATCCTCAGATGAGGAAACTGTGCAATCTGATCACTCAGATGATGAGCAGGCCCTGTTTAACTGAAGATTCAGATGAATGATGGGAAACAGGAAGTAATTCAAAGGAAGACAATCTTCCTCATCAAGAGATGAAGAGAAAATCCCAAATAAAGGTGGGATCGTCTGTTACGAAGGCAAAAAGCCTGGACACGTCAAAGCTGACTGTCCTTGTTTGGGAAACAAGCCTCCTCAAAAGAATGTCTATAAGATAAAGGCCTTTTCCAGTCAAAATGATGAGTCAAAAGACGAATCTGATCAAGAAGAAGAGATCAAACTAACTAATGATGAAGCTTTATACTGTGCGTTTATGGGATCCATCGACACATCTGATATTGAAGCAGACAAAGAAGCAGAAGCACTAATGATCTTCGTTGACCTATCCAACTGCGAGGAAGAAAACAAAGATGAGATGTGCTTAGCAGCTCAAAGCCAAAAATAACTATGGTACCTGGACAGTGGATGCTCACGGCACATGACGGGAAAAAGGTCTTTATTCCCAAAAGTCCATGAGAAGAAAACCAGAGGAACAGTCACCTTCGGAGGCAATCAGAAGGGGTTCATTGTCGGAGAAGGTAATGTTGGTAAGAGTCCCCTTCCGGTAATAAAGAAGGTGTTGTTAGTTGAAGGCCTGAAACACAATCTACTTAGCATAAGCCAATTATGTGATAGTGGACTCAATGTTTCCTTCAACAAAGTGAAGTGTAGTGTCACAAACGAGGATGACAAGATTATCTTTGAAGCACAGAGACAAGGAGATCTATATAAGACCTCCTTGGAAAACCTATCAAGTCAAAAGGTAAAATGTCTAGTATCAGCAGACGATGATAAATGGATATGGCACAGGAAGCTAGGGCATGCATCCTTAAAGACAATTGCTAAAATAATCAAATATGATTTAGTAAGTGGTCTGCCAAATCTGTCTTTCAAATCTGATGATACATGCTTTGCATGTCTCCAAGGAAAGCAATTAAAAAGTTCTTTTCGTGCAAAGAACGTTGTCAGTACAAAGAGACCTCTGGAAATGTTACACATGGACTTGTTCAGACCTACTAGAACGACTAGTTGTTCTGGAAAGAGATTTTGTCTTGTCATCGTTGATGACTTCACTAGATTTACATGGGTACAATTCCTTGGAACTAAGGATGAAACCTTCAAATCCTTCCTGATGATTGCAAGAAGAATTCAAAATGAAAAGGGATACTGCATCACTAATATTCGTAGTGATAGAGGAGGAGAATTCATAATGAAGAATTCAAGCACTATTGCGAGGAGAATGGAATATTTCACCAAGTTTCTGCTCCGAGAACTCCTCAGCAAAATGGAGTAGCCGAAAGGAAGAACAGGTCACTTCAAGAAATGGCCAAGACTATGCTCAACGGGACATCTCTACCCAAGTACTTCTGGGATGAAGCCATTCATACAGCATGTTATATTCAAAATCGAATATTTATGCGTCCTATCTTGAAGAAAACAGCCTATGAATTGTGGAAGGGAAGGAAGCCAAGCATTACATACGTTCATCCATTTGGATGCCCATGCTTTCTTCTCAACACAAAGGATGATCTGGGAAAATTCGATGCAAAGTCAGATAAAGGAATATTCTTAGGATATTCACCCAACTCCAAAGCATTCCGAGTATACAACTCTAGAACAATGGCAGTAGAAGAATCCATAAATGTCAAGTTTGAAGACAAACCGATTAGCACAAATCAAATGACACAGGAAGATGAATATGATGAGCTGGAAATCAGTGAAGGGTCCTCATCAAATCCAGTCCAGCCATCACCGTCTGGCAAGGAGACAAATCCAAGTATTTCATCATCAACTCAACCAGACGATGTTTGTGAAATTCCGTCTGACGATAACTCCACAAGTCATGTCGTGACTTCCAGCGGCATCTCTCTACCTAAAGACTGGAGATTCAAACCAGACCATCCTCCTACACAGATAATCGGAAACATACATGAAAAGGTAAGAACTAGATCCACTTTTAATGATCATGCTAACTGTGCGTTTTTTTCCTGAAATAGAGCCGAAGAACATAAGTGAAGCCCTACAAGATGAAGGCTGGATATTAGCCATGCAAGAAGAGCTAAATCAATTTGAGAGAAGCCAAGTCTGGGATCTAGTGCAGAAACCAGAAGAAAAATCCATCATTGGCACAAGATGGGTGTTTAGAAACAAAATGGATGAAAACAGGAAAGTTACCAGAAATAAAGCTTGACTGGTTGCACAGGGATATAATAAACAAGAAGGAATTGACTACACAGAAACGTTTTCTCCTGTTGCACGAATTGAAGCTATTCACATTCTGTTGGCATTTGCATGTCAGCACTCCATAAAGTTATATCAAATGGATGTGAAAAGTGCTTTTCTGAATGGATATATTGAGGAAGAAGTATATGTAAAGAAGCCTCCAGGATTTGAAGATCCAGTTCTTCCAGTCCATGTTTTCAAGTTAAGAAAGGCACTGTATGGACTGAAGCAAGCTCCCCGTGCATGGTACGATCATTTAAGTTCATTCCTAATGAACAATGGATTCTCTAGGGGAAGCATCGACAACACTCTGTTCAGAAGGAAGACATCCAAGGACTTTATCCTGGTGCAACTATATGTTGATGATATCATTTTCGGTGCCACCAATGAAGTTCTATGTCAAGAATTTTCACAACTGATGCAAAGTGAATTCGAGATGAGTATGATGGGGGAATTGAAGTTCTTCCTAGGATTGCAGATCAGACAGGAGGGCACCAGAACCTACATTCATCAAACAAAGTATATCAATGACCTCTTAAAGAAGTATTGCATGGAGAAATCCAAAGCAATGGGCACTCCCATGCATCCTGAAACTATACTAGATAAAGGTGACGAGTCAACTCTGGCCGACTCAACAAAATACAGAGGAATGATAGGGTCACTACTATACCTTACCTCAAGCAGACTAGATATTATGTACAGCGTATGTGTTTGTGCCAGATTCCAAGTAAGTCCTCAAGAATCTCACCTAAGTGCAGTAAAACGTATTTTTCGATATCTCATTGGAACAACTAATCTTTGTCTAGTTTATGAGAAAGGTGAAGATTTCAGGTTAAAAGGATTTTGTGATGCTGATTATGCTGGAGACAGAGTTGAAAGAAAAAGCACAAGTGGAGGTTGTCACTTCCTAGGAGAATGTCTAATATCCTGGGCAAGTAAAAGACAAAGCACAATCTCCCTTTCAACCGCTGAAGCAGAATATGTGGCGGCAAGTTCTTGCTGCACCCAACTTCTTTGGGTGAAGCATCAATTAGAAGATTATAATATTTTTGAGCATAATATTCCTCTGCTATGTGATAATACCAGTGTCATCAATATTACAAAGAATCCTGTTATGCATTCACATACTAAACACATTGAAATAAAGCATCATTTTATTCGTGATCATGTAGCCAAAGGGAACATTGATATCTCATACATACACACCGATGATCAATTAGCAGATATATTTACAAAACCCCTTATTGAAAACAAATTTGTGTGTCTTAGAGAAAGAATTGGAATGTTTCCTGCATTATAGGTAAGCTTGCACTAAGTTCCCCTAAGTTCGTTTGCCCAACTAGCTTGAATTATAACATTGACACCTACTATAGCTATGCATTCAATGCTGAACAGTTATGTGGTTTCAAACAGCTTACTTACTGAACACGCATACATTAATGTTGGCACTCGTTATCTCTCATCATTTAATGCTTTCAATTCAGCTTTATTTCTCATCATAACCTTGATGATATCGAGAAAATCTTTTAAAGTAAAAACGAATGGTCTCCTCTTTCCATTTCTGAAAATATTTACTCTTACTTTCGTTTCAACGTTCTGTCTTCTTTGCACTTGTTCTTGCATCTATACTCATCTCTTCTACAGAAAACATGGCACCCAAGAGATAGAAACATGCAAAGTCACAGGAGCCCCTTAGCAAAGACGAACTCCGGATTGTCCAAATCCAAAATGAATCTATCATCCAGAATCGCAAAGATCAAGTTTCTGAAATTGGTCCTGTACGAATCAAACATTTGGGTGACAGAGAGATTGTCACTCCTAGATATCTCGACCTCAGAATGTTTCAACATGCAAAGGTTGCAGGTCTCGATCTATTGCTATTTCAGGACTGGGGAAATCTGTTCAAAATCTCTACAACTTCAGCACTCTCTCCTCTTGTGAAGGAAGTTTATGATTGTGCCATCAAGGTTAACCCTAACCACATCCGAACACGATGCTTACGGTAAGTGATAAACATTCGTACTCAAGATGTATCTGATCTACTCACCTTTCCTCTCGATGGTGTTTGCTACTCATCTTCCTGGGAAGCTTCTGAAAGCGACCCTTTCACTATCTGGAAGGAGGTTCCAAAATGCTCTACCTCTCGACGAGTGAAGAATCTTGTTGAGGTGTATCCTTCCTCATGCTGTTCTCAGCAAGATTGTACTGCCAAAGGAGGGTTCTCGTGACTTAGTCAACAAATTGTCTCAGTGGACTCTATTCCAAATGCAACATCGAAGAAAAGTGAATCTACCTGCTCTTCTTTTCCAGTACATGCTTCATACTCTGGAACAGTCCAACACAAACCTTCCATATGGTTCACTCATAACGGCTCTTATGCATCACAAGCAGCTACTTACCCCCTCCATCGAATCAGTATAGTTCATCAGCCGGCCTTGAACCCTACAATAAGCCGAAAACCCTAAAATCAGTCTAAAAGCCCTACAGCCGGCCTAGAACCCTAAAAAAGCTGAAAACGCTAAAATCAGTCCAAAAGCCTAGAGTCTACAGAAAAACCATAAAATTGACCAGGAGCCCTTAAATCATCCTAATATTTAGCGGAAAAACCCTGAAATTAGCCGAAAACCCTAAAATTAGCCAAAACCCGTAAAGTTGAACAGAAAGCCCTAAAATCAGTCTAATAGCCTAGAGTCTGCAAAAAAACCATAAAAATGATTCGAGCCCATAAATCGTCCAAATACCCTATGCTATAGTCAGCTGAAAAACCCTGAAATCGGCCAAAAGCCCTAAAGTTGATGAGAAAACCCTAAAGTCGGCCTAAAACCCTACAATAAGCCGAAAACCCTAAAATCAGTCTAAAATCCCCAAAACCCGACCCAAAACCCTATAATAAGCAGAAAACCCTAAAATAAGTCTAAAAAACTAGGGTCTACAGAAAAACCATAAAATTGAAGCGAAGCCCTTAAATCATCTAAATACCCTATGTTATAGTCAGCGAAAAAATCCAGATATCGTCCGAAAACCATAGAATTGTCAAAGAGCCCTAAAGTTGATCTAAAAACCCTAAAATCAATCTAATAGCCTAGAGCCTACAAAAAAACCATAAAAATGACACGGAGCCCTTAAATCGTCCATGTACCCTATGCTACAGTCAGTGGAAAAACCCTGAAATCGGACGAAAACGCTTAAATCAGCCAAAAGCCCTAAAGTTGATCAGAAAGCCCTAAAGTCGGCCTAAAACCCTTTAATAAGACGAAAACCCTAAAATCAGTCTAAAAGCCTAAAGTCTACAGAAAAACCATAAAATTAACCCGGAGCCCTTAAATCCTCTCAATACCCTATACTATAGTAAGCGGAAAAATCATGAAATTGGCTCGAAACCCTGAAATCGGCCAAAAACCGTAAAATTGTTAGAAAGCCCTAAAGCTGGCCTTAAACCCTATAATAAGCCGAAAACCCTAAAATCAGTCTAATAGCCTAGAGTCTACCGAAAAACCATAAACATGACTCAGAGCCCTTAAATCATCCAAATACCCTATGCTATAGTTAGCGCAAAAACCCTGGAATCAGCCCAAAACCTTGAAATCGGCCTAAAACTCTGAAATCGGCCAAAAGCCCTAAAGTTGATTACAAAACCCTAAAGTCGGCCTAACACCTTACAATAAGCCGAAAACCCTAAAATCAGTCTAAAAGACCTAAAGCCGACCTAAAACCCTATAAGAAATCGAAAACCCTAAAATAAGTCTTAAAGCCTTGAGTCTATAGAAAAACCATAAAATTGACACGGTGCCCTTAAATTGTCGAAATACCCAATACTATAGTCAGCGGAAGAGGTCATAATCAATAGCACCATTGAGTGGTACCAAATTAAGTGAGTCATATTTTTTTTTATAAAGTTCTGAAATCGGACAAAAGCCCGAAAGTTGATCAGAAAGGTCTTAAACCGGCCTAAATTTCTATAATAAGTCAAAAAAACTAAAATCGGTCTAAAAGCCCTTAAGTCGGCCTAAAACCCTAAAATAAGCCGGAAACCCAAAAATCAGTCTAAAAGGCTAGAGTCTACAGAAAATCATAAAATTCACCAGGAGCCCTTAAATCGTCCAAAAATCTTCGGAAAGCCCTGAAATCGGGTGAAAACCCTGAAATCGTCCTAAATCCCTAGAGTTGATCAAAAAACCCTAAAGCCGGCCGAAAACCCTACAATACGATGAAAACCCTAAAATCAGTCAAACAGCCCTAAAACCGGCCTAAAACCCTATAAGAAGCCGAAAACCCTAGAATCAGTCTAAAAGCCTAGAGTCTACAGAAAAACCATAAAAATGACTCAGAGCCCTTAAATCGTCCAAATACCCTAAAGCCGGCCTTGAATCCTATAATAAGCCAAAAACCCTAAATTCAGTCTAAAAGCCTAGAGTCTACAGAAAAACCTTAAAATTGACCCGGAGCCCTTAAATCGTCCTAATACCCTATACAATAGTCAGCGGAAAAATCCTGAAATTAAACAAAAACCCTAAAATCAGCCAAAACCCGTAAAGTTTATCAGAAAGCCCTAATGTCGGCCTAAAACCCCTCAATAAGCCGAAAACCCTAAAATCAGTTTAAAAGCACCAAAAGCCGTCCTAAAACCCTATAATAAGCCGAATACACTAAAATCAGTCTTAAAGCCTAAAGTCTACACGAAATCCAAAAAATTGACCCGGAGCACTTAAATAGTCCAAATACCCTATACTAATAGTCAGCGGAAAAATCCTAAAATCGGCCGGAAACCCTGAAATCGTCCAAAAGCCCTAAAGTTGATCAAAAAACCCTTAAGCCGGCCTAAAACCCTATAATAAGCCGAAAACCCTAAACTTAGTCAAATAGCCTAGAGTCTACAGAAAAACCATAAAAATTACTCGAAGCCCTTAAATCGTCCAAATACCCTATTTCAGTCAGCGGAAAAACCCTAAAATCGGCCAAAAGCCCTAAAGTTGATAAGAAAACCTTAAAGTCGGCCTAAAACCCTACAATAAGCCGAAAACCCTAAAATCAGTCTAAAATCCCCAAAACCCAACCCAAAACCCTATAATAAGCCGAAAACCCTAAAATCCGTCTAAAAAACTAGTGTCTACAGAAAAACCATAAAATTGACCCGGAGCCCTTAAATCGTCCAAATACCCTATACTATAGTTAGCGGAAAAACCCTGAAATCGGTCGAAAACCCTCAAATCAGAAAAAAGCCCTAAAGTTAATCAGAAAACTCTAAAGTCGGCCCAAAACCCTATAATAAGCTGAAAACACTAAAATCAGTCTAAAAGCCCTTAAGCCGGCCTAAAACCCTAAAATAAGCCAAAAACCCTAAAATCAATCTAAAAGCATGAAATCAAACAAAAGCCCTAAATTAAATCAGTCTAAAATCAGTCTAAAATCCCCAAAACCCAACCCAAAACCCTATAATAAGCCGAAAACCCTAAAATCCGTCTAAAAAACTAGTGTCTACAGAAAAACCATAAAATTGAACCGGAGCCCTTAAATCATCCACATACCCTATACTATAGTCAGCGAAAAAACCCTAAAATCGGTCGAAAACCCTGAAATCGGAAAAAGGCCCTAAAGTTGACGAGGAAACCTTAAAGTTGGCCTAAAACCCTTTAATAAGCCGAAAAACACTAAAATCAGTCTAAAAGCCCTTAAGCCGGCCTAAAACCCTAAAATAAGCCAAAAACCCTAAAATCAATCTAAAAGGCTAGAGTCTACAGAAAAATCATAAAATTGACCCGGAGCCCTTAAATCGTCCAAATACCCTATAGTTAGCGAAAAATCCCTGAAATATGCTGAAAACCCTAAAATAAGCCGAAATACTTGAAAGTGGACTAAAGCCCTAAATTTGATCAGAAAGCCCTAAAGCTGGTCTAAAACCATATAATAAGCTGAAAACCCTAAAATCAACCAAAAAGCCTAGAATCTACAGAAAAACCATAAAATTCACTCAGAGCCCTTAAATCGTCTAAATACCCTATACTGTAGTCAGCGGAAAAAACCCGAAATCGGCCGAAACCCTAAAATTAGCCAAAAGCCCTAAAGTTGATCAGAAAGCCATAAAGTAAGCCTAAAACCCTACATAAGCCGTAAACCGTAAAATCAGTCTAAAAGCCTAGAGTCTATAGAAAAACCTTAAACTTGACCCGGAGCCCTTAAATCTTCCAAACACCCTATACTATAACTATTGGAAAAACCCTGAATTCGGCCGGAACCCTAAAATCGGCCAAAAGCCCCAAATTTGTTCAGAAAACCCTAAAGCCGCCCTAAAACCCTATATTAAGTCGAAAACCCTAAAATCAGTCTAATTGCCTATAGTCTATAGAAAAACCATAAAATGACCCAAACCCTTAAATCGTCCAAACACCCTATGCTATAGTTAGCGGAAAAACTTGAAATATGGCCAAAACCCTAAAATCAGTCTAAAAGCACCAAAAGTCGTCCTAAAACCCTATAATAAGCCGAATACCTTAAAATCAGTCTAAAATCCTAGAGTCTACAAAAAATTTGACCCGGAGCCCTTAAATAGTACAAATACCCTATACTATAGTCAGCGGAAAAACCTTGATATCGGCCGAAAACTCTGAAATCGGTCAAAAGCCTTAAAGTTGATCAAAAAACCCTTAAGTCGGCTTAAAACCCTACAATAAGCCGAAAAACCAAAAATCAGTTCTAAAAGCACCAAAAGGCGGCCTAAAACCCTATAATAAGCAGAATACCCTTATATCAGTCTAAAAGCCTACAGTCTACACAAAAACCAAAAAATTGACCCGGAGCAATTAAATAGTCCAAATACCCTATACTATAGTCAGCGGAAAAACTCTGAAATTAGCCGGAAACCCTGAAATCGGCCAAAAGCCCTAAAGTTGATCAGAAAACCCTAAAGCCGGCCTAGAACCCTATAATAAGCCGAAAATCTTAAATCAGTCTAAACGCCCTTAATATGGCCTAAAACACTAAAATAGGGCGAAAACGTTTAAATCAGTCTAAAAGCCTAGAGTCTACAGAAAAACTATAAAATTGACATGGAGCCCTTAAATAGTCCAAAAAGACAATACTATAGTCTGCGGAAAAACCCTGAAATCGGTTGAAAACCCCGAAGTTGTTTAGAAAACCCTAAAGCCGGCCTAAAATCCAATAATAAGCCGAAAAACCTAAAATTAGTCTATGAGCCTAGAGTCTACAGAAAAACCTTAAAATTGACCCGGAGCCCCCAAATCGTCCAAACACCCTATACTATATAGTCAGCGCAAAAACCATGAAATCGGCCAAGAGACCAATAGTTGATCAGAAACCCCTAAAGCTGGCCTAAAAACCTATAATAAGCCGAAAACCCTAAAATCAATTTAAAAGCCCAAAATCCAGCCTAAAACCCTAAATAGGGCGAAAACCCTAAAATCAGTCTAAAAGCCTAAAGTCTACAGAAAAACCATAAAAATGACACGGAGCTCTTAAATCGTCCAAATACCCTATGCTATAATCTGCGGAAAAACCTTGATATTGGCCGAAAATCTTGAAATCGACCAAAAACCCTATAGTTGATCGAAAAACCCTAGAGCAAGCATAAAACCCTAAAATCAGTCTAAAAGCACAAAAAATCGGCCTAAAACCCTATAATAAGCCAAAAACCCTAAAATCAGTCTAAAAGCCTAGAGTCTACACAAAAACCAAAAATTGACACGTAGCCCTTAAATAGTCCAAATATGTTACACTATATAGTCATCGGAGAAACTCTGAAATCGGCCGGAAACCCTGAAATCGGCCAAAAGCCCTAAAGTTGATCAAAAAGCCCTAAAGCCGACCTAAAACCCTATTATAAGCCGAAAACCCTAAAAACAGTCTATTAGCCTAGAGTCTACCGAAAATCCATAAGCATGACTCAGAGACCTTAAGTCGTCCAAATACCCTATGCTATAGTCAGCGGAAAAACCATGAAACCGGCCAAAAGCCCCATAGTTGATCAGAAAACCCTAAAGCTGGCCTAAAACCCTACAATAAGCCGAAAACCCTAAAATCAGTCGAAAAGCACCAAAAATCGGCCTAAAACCCTTAATTAAGCCGGAAACCCTAAACTCGGTCTAAAAGCCTAGAGTCTACGCAAAAACAAAAAAATTGACCCGGAGCCCTTAAATAATCCAAATACCCTATACTATAGTCTGCGGAAAAACCCTGAAATCGGCCAAAAGCCCTAAAGTTGATCAAAAAGACCTAAAGTCGTCCTAAAACCGTACAATAAGCCAAAAACCCAAAAACCAGTCTAAAAGCCCCAAAAGCCGGCCTAAAACCCTAAAAAAGGCTAAAACCCTAAAATCATTCTAAAAGCCTAGTGTCTACAGAAAAACCATAAAATATTCCCGGAGCCCTTAAATTGTCAAAATACCCTATATTATAGTCAGCGGAAAAACCCTGAAATCGGTCGAAAACCCTGAAATCGGAAAAAAGCCCTAAAGTTGATCAGAAAACCCTAAAATAAGTCTAAAAGCCCTTAAGCTGGCCTCAAACCCTAAAATAAGATGAAAACCCTAAAATCAGTCTAAACGCCTAGAGTTTACCGAAAAATCATAAAATTGACCTAGAGCCCTTAAATCATCCAAAAACCCTATAGTATAGTCAGCGAAAAAACCCTGAAATCGGGCAAAAACTCTGAAATCGTCCAAATACCCTAAAGCCGGCCTTGAACCCTACAATGAGCCAAAAATCCTAAAATCAGTCTAATAGCCCTAAAGCCGGCCTAAAACCCTATAAGAAGCCGAAACCCCTAAAATCAGTCTAAAATCCTAGAGTCTACTGAAAAACCATAAAATTGACCCGGTGCCCTTAAATTGTCCAAATACCCTATACTATAGTTAGCGGAAAAACCCTGAAATATGCCGATAACCCTGAAATCGGGCGAAAACCTTGAAATTGGACTAAAGCCATAAATTTGATCAGAAAGCCCTAAAGCAGGCCTAAAACCCTATAATAAGCCGAAAACCCTAAAATCAGCCTAAAAGCCTAGAATCTACAGAAAAACCATAAAATTGACCCGGAGACCTTAAATCGTCCAAATACCCTAAAGCCGGCCTTGAACCCTATAATGAGCCGAAAACCCTAAAATCAGTCTAAAAGCCTAGAGTCTACAGAAAAACCATAAAATTGACCCGGAGCCCTTAAATCGTCCTAATACCCTATACTATAATCAACGGAAATACCCTGAAATCGGCCGGAAACCCTGAAATCGGCCAAAAGCCCTAAAGTTGCTCAGAAAACCTTAAAGCCGGCCTAAAACCCTATAATAAGCCGAAAACCCTAAACTCAGTCTAATAGCCTAGAGTCTACAGAAAAACCATAAAAATTACCCGAAGCCCTTAAATCGTCCAAATACCCTATGTTATAATCAGTGGTAAACCCTGAAATCGGCCAAAAGTCCTAAAGTTGATGAGGAAACCCTAAAGTCGGCCTAAAACCCTACAATAAGCCTAAAACCCTAAAATCAGTCTAAAATCCCCAAAAGCCGACCCAAAACCCTATAATAAGCCGAAAACCCTAAAATCAATCTATAAACTAGTGCCTACAGAAATAGCATAAAATTGAACCGGAGCCCTTAAATCATCCACATACCCTATACTATGTCAGCGAAAAAACCCTGAAATCGGTCGAAAACCCTGAAATCGGCAAAAGGCCCTAAAGTTGATCAGAAAACTCTAAAGTCGGCCTAAAACCCTATAATAAGCCGAAAAACACTAAAATCAGTCTAAAAGCCCTTAAGCCGGCCTAAAACCCTAAAATAAGCCAAAAACCCTAAAATCAATCTAAAAGGCTAGAGTCACAAAAAAATCATAAAATTGACCCGGAGCCCTTAAATCGTCCAAATACCCTATAGTTAGCGAAAAATCCCTGAAATATGCTGGAAACCCTAAAATAAGCCGAAAACCATGAAAGTGGACTAAAGCCCTAAATTTGATCAGAAAGGCCTAAAGCTGGTCTAAAACCATATAATAAGCCGAAAACCCTAAAATCAGCCAAAAAGCCTAGAATCTACAGAAAAACAATAAAATTCACTCAGAGCCCTTAACAAGAAAAATCTGGTGAAGGTATATTCCTTGGATATTCCTTAACTTGCAAAGCATATAGAGTCTTTAACAAGAAAACTCTATATGTGGAAGAATCCATACATGTTTCTTTTGATGAGTCTAAATCTTCAATAGAAGATACAGTTAATCTTCCACATAATGAAGAAGAAGACATCATTATCAATGAAGACTCTCAAAAGGAAAGAGATCAAAATCCAATACAAGAAGAGCCCATTGAAGATAATAATTATCAACTTCCAAAAGAATGGAGAACCCATAGGGATCATCCAGTTGATAATATTATTGGTGATATTTCTAGAGGCGTTTCAACAAGGCTTCGATTAAATGATTCAGTTTTGAATATGGCCTTTGTCTCTCAAATAGAACCATCAAAAGTAAATGATGCTCTTGAGGATGAATATTGGATTGTAGCAATGCAAGAAGAATTAAACCAATTTGAAAGGAATCAAGTTTGGGAACTTGTTCCAAAGCCTAGTGATAAGCATATCACAGGAACAAAGTGGGTATTTAGAAATAAGTTAGATGAAAATGGTATCATAGTTAGGAACAAAGCAAGGTTAGTTGCTCAAGGTTATAATCAAGAAGAAGGTATAGACTTTGATGAAACCTATGCTCCAGTAGCAAGGTTGGAAGCCATAAGACTCTTGTTGGCTTATGCTTGTTCTTTGAACTTTCCATTATATCAAATGGACGTCAAAAGTGCTTTTCTGAACGGATACATTCAAGAAGAAGTCTATGTGAAGCAACCTCCAGGATTTGAAGATCCAAAGTTCCCTTCACATGTCTTCAAATTAAAGAAGGCACTATATGGACTTAAGCAAGCCCCTCGTGCATGGTATGATAGACTAAGCACATTCCTTTGTGAAAAATGATTCCAAAAGGGAAAGGCTGACACAACCTTGTTCATTAAAAGGATCAAAGGTAATACTTTATTAGTTCAAATTTATGTTGATGATATTATCTTTGGTGCAACTAACGAATCTTTGTGTAAGGATTTCTCTGACATGATGCAAGAAGAATTTGAGATGTCCATGATGGGACAATTAAATTTCTTTCTAGGATTGCAAATAAAGCAATCACATGATGGAATATTCATCAATCAATCAAAGTTTTGCAAAGAACTACTAAAGAAATATGACTTGGATGATTGCAAAGCTATAGCCACACCAATGGGGTCTAACACATATTTGGATCAAGATGAGTCCGGTGTTCAAGTAGACATTACCAAATATAGAGGTATGATCGGATCTCTTCTATACTTAACTGCAAGTAGACCGGATATTATGTTTAGTGTGTGTCTATGTGCTAGATATCAAGCATCTCCTAGGGAATCACATTTGAGTTCAGTTAAGCGGATTTTCAAATATCTGAAAGGAACTACAAATGTTGGTTTGTGGTATCCCAAAGGGAGTGTTTGTGATTTGATTGGATATTCTGATTCTGATTATGCTGGTTGTAAAACTGAAAGAAAGAGTACAAGTGGTACTTGTCATTTGCTAGGAAATGCCCTTGTATCTTGGTCTTGCAAGAAACAGGCATGTGTTGCTCTAAGTACTGCTGAAGCAGAATATATTGCTGCTGGAAGTTGTTGTGCACAAACTTTATGGCTCAAAAAACAACTTAAAGATTATGGCTTAGAGCTGGGCTGCATTCCAATCAAATGTGACAACACAAGTGCCATTAATCTCACTAAAAACCCTATCATGCATTCTCGAACTAAGCATATTGATATAAGACATCATTTTCTTCGAGATCATGTTATGAGAAAAGATATTGAGATTTCTTTTGTGGATACTCATAATCAGTTAGCAGACATCTTCACTAAACCTCTTCCTAAAGAATCTTTCTTTAAAATAAGAAGAGAATTAGGCATATTAGATGAGCATGACCTTTAAGGTAACATGATTTTTGCATAATCTTTGTGATAATAAATGCTTTTAGATAGATTGTGTGTTTATATATTCTGTTAAGAATGTGCTACATAGGATTCTAGAGCCTAGAACTTATAGAAATGTCTTAGTAATCGATTACCATAGGTCCTGTAATCGATTATCCTTGATCTCAGTCCTCGTGGCTGTTAGAAATCTATCAGTAATCGATTACCCCAACTGCTGTAATCGATTACACATTCAAAATTTGAATATTTTCAAATTTACAACTGCCGTAATCGATTACCCTAACTGTTGTAATCGATTACCTGTTCGAAAACTGCCAGAATTTCAAAATTTCCCTCCCTTCCTTGAAATTCAAATCCAGTCTAACTGCTCTGTAATCGATTACTCAAACTGTCGTAATCGATTACATGCTCGAGTTATTTATATCAGCATTAGATGATGGTTCCAATTGTCTTCCAATCCTCATTTCAACATTCTGATTTATATAGCATCTCCAGCAAACCTGCTTCTACTCCCAAGATTCATCTTATCAATCCAAAAATGACTTACTCTCCTTGTCTATCTTCAGCCTTCTGTCCTCATAATCCCTTGAATTTTTCGCGTCTTCTTCCCACCTCTGCTGAGAAAACTCGATTCATTTCTCACTTTACCAAACAAACAATTCACACACCCACTTATGCCAACTTAGACTCTTTCATCGAAGCCGGCCTCACATTTCCTGCTTTACTAGGAGATCAATATCTTGATAGCTTTATCACATCTACCATACCTTACTATCCAGAATTAGTCAAAGTTTTCTATTGCAACTTGGAAGTTGAAGGCACAAGCATTACATCGTCTGTTAAAGGGACTACGGTTCAGTATTCTCTTATCTCTCTTGGAAAATGTTTGGGTATTCCATTCACTGGTGCAGAATTAGGAGCCAATCTCCCATGTCCTTGGCTTGACTATAGCTCTGGTTCCTTCTATCAAACTCTGTGCCGCTTTACTTCCTCAGAGATACAAAAACTTCATCCTCCTCGCACAAAAACCTTCCCCTTTCATGTTGATGTGTTTACCACCACCAACCACTTGCTTCAATATTTTGTTCATCAAATTCTTCTGCCTCAGGAACATCTTCATGCTCACATTAGTGAGTTAGAACTCCAAATTTTGTATGGCATCCTTAATGGTCATGCCATCAACTGGACTTTCCTGGTGATGCATCATATGCTCACATGCAGAAATGAAGCGCAGTCATTTCCATACGCACACTGCGTCACTCGTCTTCTCCTTCATTCTGGAGTTCCCATTGACAATAAGTTTGATGTGCGTTCTTCTACATTCAAGTGTGTTGATACCAAGATATTATCTAGTTTAGGCTTATTTCATGACTATGGGATTGACACTCTTTCTTGGCTGCTTCATTATGACGGCATTGACCCATCAACGGATGATGATGACGAATCCGATGAATCTTAGTACTCTAGGCTAGTTTCTCATTCACTGTTGCAGTTTGTAATTTTACTTTATATAAAACCTTGTTTTTTATTGTTGCTTGTACTTCCCTTGTTTTCAATATGATGTTTGGTTGATTAGGTTCTATTCATACTTTACCCCCTTACCCCCATGCTTTACTTCGAATTATATACTTGTATGGATGTATGCCTGTATCGTTTTTGGCCTTTTCTTCTTTTTGATGACGTCAAAAGGGGGAGAAAAGGTTCTGTGTTCTTAAATATCATATGAAGGAGTTCAACAAGTACATTAGAAAGGGGGAGATATCAAGATATCCTTGGATTACATCAAACAGGGGGAGATTTCATCAAGAAATGCATACATGATGCATACATGATCTTCAAGAATCAAGAATGTGTTTGCCATCATCAAAAAGGGGGAGATTGTGAAGAAGGTCTTGCTCCTGACCCTGGCTGTGGTTTTGATGACGACAAACTCATCGACAAAAAGAAGAAAAGAAGACTTCGAAGAAACTGCGCTACAAAGTCAATCATAAGTCTAGAAGCCCTAGTTTAGGTGAGTTATGCTTCTAAAGGTCTATTAAAGCATAAAGGCTCTTAAAACACCTAAACTAATCAAGCTAAGTGTTTTCATAACTTAAAAGAAGTAGAAAACCTTAAGCCGATCTCAAAGGATCAAGTTTCTGGAAGTTGGACTTCAGTGTAATCGATTTCAGGATTCTCGTAATCGATTACACCTAGGCAAGTAATCGATTACTCATTGTTTGTAATCGATTACATGTTTGAAATTCAAATTCAAACTGAAATGGCTATTAGTGTAATCGATTACACTAAGTGATGTAATCAATTACCAGAACGAAAAGTTGCATCTTTTCATGAACCATTGTGTCCCAGAAAAACCCTAAAATTGACCCGGAGCCCTTTAATCGTCCAAATACCCTATGCTATAGTCTGCGGAAAAACCCTGAAATCGGCCAAAAGCCCTGAAGTTGATCAGAAAACCCTAAGGCTGGCATAAAACCCTACAATAAGCCGAAAACCCTAAAATCAGTCTAAAAGCACCAAAAATCGGCCTAAGACCCTATAATAAGCCGAAAACCCTAAAATCAGCCTAAAAGCCTAGAATCTACAAAAAAAAAAAAAACCATAAAATGACCTGAAACCCTTAAATCATCCAAATACCCTATGCTATAGTCAGTGAAAAGCCCAGAAATTGTCCGAAAACCCTGAAATTGTCATATAGCCCTAAAGTTGATTCTAAAACCCTAAAGCCAGCCTTAAACCCTATAATAAGCCGAAAACCCTAAAATCAGTCTAAAAGCCCTAAAGCCGGCCTAAGACCCTAAAAAACCTGAAAACACTAAAATCAATCTAAAAGCCTAGAGTCTACAGAAAAACAATAAAATTGACCCGGAGACATTAAATAGTTCGAATACCCTATAAAATAGTCTATGGAAAAACTCTTAAATCATTCAAAAGCCCTAAAGTAGATCAGAAAGCCCTAAAGTCGGCCTTAAACCCTTTAAGAAGCCAAAAACCCTAAAATCTGACTAAAAGCTTAGAGTCTATAGAAAAACCATAAAACTAACCCGGAGCCCTAAATCATCTAAATACCCTATACTATGATCAGAAAGCCTTAAAGTAAGCCTAAAACCCTACATAAGCCGTACTACGTAAAATGAGTCTAAAAGCCATAAACTTGATCCGGAGCCCATAAATATTCCAAATACCCTATACTATAACTAGCGGAAAAACCCTGAAATCTGCCGAAACCCTGAAATTGGCCATAAGCCCTAAAGTTGTTCAGAAAACCCTAAAGCCGGCCTAAAACCTTATATTAAGTCGAAAACCCTAAAATTTGTCTAATTGCCTTTAGTCTACAGAAAAACCATAAAATGACCCAAAGCACTTAAATCGTCCAAATACCCTATGCTATAGTGAGCGGAAAAACCCAGAAATCGACCGAAAACCCTGAAATAGGCCAAAAGCCCTAAAGTTGATCAAAAAGCCCTAAATCCGGCCTAAAACGCTATAATAAGATGAAAGCCGTAAAGTCAGCCTAAAAGCCTAGAGTCTACAGTAAAACCATAAAAATGACTCGGAGCCCTTAAATAGTCCAAATACCCTATGCTATAGTAAGCGGAAGAACCCTGAAATCGGCCAAAAACCCTGAAATAGGCCAAAAGCCCTAATGTTGATCAGAAAACCCTAAAGCATGCCTGAAACCCTACAATAAGCAAAAAAACCTTAGAATCAGTCTAAAAACAGCAAAAATCGGCCTAAAACCCTATAATAAGCCGAAAACGGTCTAAAAGTCTAGAGTCACACAAAATCCAAAAAATTGACCCGGAGCCCTTAAATAGTCCAAATACCCTATACTATAGTCTGCGGAAAAACCCTGAAATCGGTCGGAAACCCTGAAATCGGCCGAAAGCCCTAAAGTTGATCAGAAAGCCCTAAAGCCGGCCTAAAACCCTATAATAAATCGAAATCCTAAAATTAGTTTAAAATCCTAGAGTCTACCGAAAAACCCTAAAATTGACCTGGAGCCCTTAAATCGTCCAAACACCCTATACTATAGTCAGCGGAAACACCCGGAAATCGGCCAAAAGCCCTAAATCCTGCCTAAAACCCTGTAATAAGCCAAAAACCCTAAAATCAGTCTAAAAGCCTAGAGTCTACAGAAAAAACCCTAAAAAAGACACGGAGCCCTTAAATCGTCCAAACACCCAATACTATAGTCAGCGGAAACACCCTGAAATCAGCCAAAAGCCCTAAATTTGATCAGTAAGCCCTAAAGCTGGCCTAAAATCCTATAATAAGCCGAAAACCCTAAAATATGTCTAATAGCCTAGAGTCTACAAAAAACCATAAAAATGATTCGGAGCCCTTAAATCCTCCAAATACCCTATGCTATAGTCAGCGGAAAAACCCTGAATTCGGTCGAAAACCCTGAAATTGGAAAAAAGCCCTAAAGTTGATCAGAAAACCCTAAAGTCAGCCTAAAACCTTATAATAAGCCGCAAACACAAAAATCAGTCTAAAAGCCTAGAATTTACCGAAAAATCAAAAAATTGACCCGGAGCCCTTAAATCTTCCAAAAACCCTGAAACCGGACAAAAGCCCTAAAGTTGATCAAAAAGCCCTAAATCCGGCCTAAAACCCTATAATAAGCCGAAAACCCTAAAATCAGTCTAAAAGCCTAGAGTCTAGAGAAAAAACCCTAAAATTGACCCGGAGCCCTTAAATCGTCCAAACACCCTATACTATACTCAGCGAAAACACCCTGAAATCGGCCAAAAGTCCTAAAGTTGATCAATAAGCCCTAAATCCGGCCTAAAACCCTATAATAAGCCGAAAACCCTAAAATCAGCCTCAAAGCCTACAATATACAGAAAAACCATAAAAGTGACCCGGAGCCCTTAAATCGTCCAAATACCCTAAAGCCGGCCTGAACCCTATATAATAAGCCGAAAACCCTAAAATCAGTCTAAAAGCCTTACAGCCATCCTAGAACCCTAAAAAAGCCGAAAAACACCAAAATTAGTCTAAAAGCCTAGAGTCTACAGAAAAACCATATAATTGTCTCGGAGCCCTTAAATCAACCTAATACCCTATACAATAGTCTGCGGAAAAACCCTGAAATTAGCCGAAAACCCTAAAATCAGCCAAAATCTGTAAAGTTGATAAGAAAGCCCTAAAGTCGGCCTAAAACCCTTTAATAATACGAAAACGCTAAAATCAGTCTAAAAGCCTAGAGTATGTAGAAAAACCATAAAATAATCTCAGAGCCCTGAAATCGTATAAATACCCTATACTATAAGTCAGCAGAAATACCCTGAAATCGGCCGAAAACCTTGAAATCGGCCAAAAGCCCTGAAGTTAATCAAAAAACCCTAAAGCCAGCCTAAAACCCTATAATAAGCCGAAAATCCTAAAATCAGCCTAAAAGCCTAGTGTCTACAGAAAAACCATAAAATTGACCCGGAGCCCATAAATCGTCCAAACACCCTATACTATAGTCAGCGGCAAAACCCTGAAATCGGCAGAAAACCATGAAATCGGCCAAAAGCCCTAAAGTTAATTAGAAAGCCATAAAGCCGACCTAAAACCCTATACTAAGTCGAAAACCCTAAAATCAGTCAAAAAGCACCAAAAATCAGCGTAAAACCCAATAATAAGCCGAAAACCCTAAAATCAGTCTAAAAGCCTAGAGACTACACAAAAACCTAAAATTGACTCGTAGCCCTTAAATAGTCCAAATACCCTATACAATAAAATCAGCGGAAAAACCCTAAAATCGGTCGGAAACCCTGAAATCGGCCAAAAGCCCTAAAATTGATCAGAAAGCCCTAAAGTCGGCCTAAAACCATATAATAAGCCAAAAACCCTAAAATCATTCTAATAGCCTAGAGTCTACCGAAAAACCATAAACATGAATCGGAGCCCTTAAATCTTCCAAATACCCTATGCTATAGTCAGCGGAAAAACCCTGAAATCGACCGAAAACCCTGAAATCGGCCAAAAGCCCTCAAGTTGATTAGAAAACCCTAAAGTCGGCCTAAAACCCTACATTAAGCCGAAAACCCTAAAACCATTCTAAAAGCCCAAAAACCGGCCTAAAACACTATAATAAGCCATAAAAAACCCTAAAATCAGTCTAAAAGCCTAGAGTCTACAAAAAAACCATAAAAATGACCTGAAGCCCTTAAATTGTCCAAATACCCTATACTATAGTCTGCGGAAAAACCCTAAAATCGGTCGAAAACCCTGAAATTTGACAAAAGCCCTAAAGTTGATTAGAAAACCCTAAAGTCGTCCTAAAACCCTATAACAAATGCCCCAAAAGCCGGCCTAAAACCCTATAATAACCCAAAAACCCTAAAATCATTCTAAAAGCCTAGTGTCTATAGAAAAACCATAAAGTTGTCCCGGAGCCCTTGAATCGCCCAAACACCCTATTCTATAGTCATTGGAAAAACCCTGAAATCGGTCGAAAACCTTTAAATCGGCAAAAAGCCCTAAAGTTGATCAGAAACCCCTAAAGCCGGCCTATAACCCTATAATAAGCCGAAAACCCTAAAATCAGTCTAAAAGCATAGAGCCTACAGAAAAACCATAAAAATGACTTGGAGCCATTAAATCGTCCAAATACCCTATGCTATAGTCTTCGGAAAAACCCTGAAGTCGGTCGAAAACCATGAAATTGGACAAAAGCCCTTAAGTTGATTAGAAAACCCTAAAGTCGTCCTAAAACCCTACAATAAGCTGAAAACCCTAAAATCAGTCAAAATGCCCCAAAAGCCGGCCTAAAACCCAATATTAACCCGAAAACCCTAATATCATTCTAAAAGCTTAGTGTCTACAGAAATACCCTAAAGCTGATCAGAAACCCCTAAATCGTCCAAATACACTATGCCATAGTCTGCGGAAAAACCTTGAAATTGGCCGAAAACCCTGAAACGGCCAAAAGCCGTATAGTTGATTAGAAAACCCTGAAGTTGGCACAAAACCCTACAATAAGCCGAAAAACCTAAAATTAGTCTTAAAGCACCAAAAATCGGCCTAATACCCTATAATAAGCCAAAAACCCTAAAATCAGTCCAAAAGCCTAGAGTCTACACGAAAACCAAAAAATTGACCCATAGTGTAACACCCCAATTTTGGGTTGAGGGTTACATGGTAAAAATGCAGAAATTAAAACCTCTCAGAAAAACCACTCAATTTCTTAAAAGAGATTTCGTCACTCACAAGTTCTTATTAATAATATAAGTAATAATTTTCCCCCATTAAATAATAATTACTACGCGGAAGCAAAATGAGGAAAATATTACAACAAAGAAAATTTCTCAACAGCGAGCCCAAAAATAAATTAAAATAAAATTGCGGAAAAACATTAAGACATCAATCGTCTTCTTCCAATTTCTTCCACGATTCCGCTACGCACTCTGATTCCGTAAGCTCCTTAAGAGACGACGATCAACACCCTGTCTATTTTCTGGCGTTAAGCGCCCAAACACAAATAGAAAGGGTTAACTCGAGAACAAACAACAAATACCAATCAACATAAATACAATAACAGTATTCGCAACATTCAGTACAACATCTCCATATTAATTCCTCAGATCCTCATAATCAACAACTCAAATCATACTCATGATTCCAACAATGCAACTACATGCACAACTACATGCTCAAAAACTTTGGCCAAGATACATCGTTCCAAACGGGAGCGAATTCGTTCCAAACGGGAACAAGGAAGCATATGGAAATACCGTCCACCTTGCCGCCCTTCCGGTCACGTGGCAATCATCCGTCCACCCCACCGTCATCATGGTCCCGTGGCAATCACCGTCCACCCCACCATTTCAATCTAGAATATGCATATGCCATGACCACATAATCATCATCCTCATAATCATCATTTCATGAACATATACAGCATGCTAAATTCATTAACCATGATTCCAGCAACAAATTCTTAAAGCTGCACGCAACCGAATTCACAAAACAACATACAACAATCACAACAACAAGGATAATCCTAATAAAAACGAGTTACCCTTACCTTTTAATCCTTTGCTTGGTCTTGTCCTTCAACCTAACATGATAAAACATGTCCACAATCATCAACAATCAAGGAAAAGACCAGAAACCGATTTCACAAGAATTAAACTCAAAACTAGCAAAACAGCAACTTGATGTCAGGGGCCTAGCGCCCAAGCGTTGGCTTCCAACGCTCAAGCGTTGGGTCCCTGTCTAGCAACACGAACTGGGCAGAACCTCATCGCCCAGGCGTTAGGAGTCCAACGCTCATATGTTGGCTTCCTGCCAGAAACCCTGAAAACCATGTTTTTCACCCGAAACTCCATTTTTAACCAATTCCATTCAAAACTAAAATTCTTCCATGATTACAATCCATATCAAGACCTAATAAACAAGTTTCTTCCCAAAAAATCCAAAGGTTCCTAATTTCACAAAAACTCAGAAATTAGAAAGGATTGATCACTTATCGATAAAGCTAACCTCAAGGGTTCTTGAGAGAGGGTTAGAGAGAAGTTAGAACACCGCAAGAAGAGAAGAGAGTCGACTCCAAGCAGCACCAAAGTCCAGCAACACTCCAAAGGATTCAGCTCTAGAGTTCTAGGTTTCTCTAGCAAAAACTTCTGTGTGATACAAGCAAAGGAGGCCAACACTCTTAAGCTTTGAGTTTTCAGCAACTAGAGGGAGAGAGAGGGAGGAAGAGCACGAAATTTCTGAACCAAGGACTTTATAAACTCAGAATTTCACCCCTCCTCAACACCATTAAATCGCCCATTAACTCACCATTAATCAAATATTCAAATTCTGCATTTATATCTCATTCAACTCCATTACTACCTTGTTTAAATTTCAAATCTGATTGTAACTCCTATTAAACTCCATTTAAACCCATTTATTGCTCATTAATCTCATGTCTCAATTTAAATTCGAATTCAGCCTTTAACCACCAAAAATCTGTTTAAAATTAAAACATACCTTTCTAGGATTCGAACACAAGACATGCCCATCAAATGCCTAAGTCTTCACCACTAAACCAAGGCTCTTCTTGCCAAAACTCTTACACTAATATTCTTTTAAGCCTCTAACTCGAACCATCATGTTCCCATTTCAAATTTGAATTCCAAAACCTCCTTAAAAGCTCTTAAATGCGCAATTCCAATTCAGCCTTGACTAGTCCAAGGACTAAAATGCAAATAACCAAACTTAAAGGACCAAAACCTAATTTTAAAATCTACAAGGACCAAAGTATAAATACTCAAAATAGAGGGTCTTACAATACCACCCCCCTAAAAAAGAGTTTCGTCCCCGAAACTAAAAGTCGGGAAACAAAACGGATATTCTCAAACAAATCAAAACATCAATCATTTAAACGGTCATTTATGTATCTTGACTTGCTAACCTCTTACTTCTACTTGTAAGAAAGTCAACAATAAATCTAGAAACAGAAAAGCAAGCAAATCAACTAACAATCAATTTAAGTCACATCATTCTTCTTTCGATTGTCACCCCAACAATCGATTTCAGAATGCAACCACCCAACAGCTCTGGTTTTCTCAACCAAAGCTCTGATACCACAAATGTAACACCCCAATTTTGGGTTGAGGGTTACATGGTAAAAATGCGGAAATTAAAACCTCTCAGAAAAACCACTCAATTTCTTAAAAGAGATTTCGTCACTCACAAGTTCTTATTAATAATATAACTAATAATTTTCCCCCATTAAATAATAATTACTACGCGGAAGCAAAATGAGGAAAATATTACAACAAAGAAAATTTCTCAACAGCGAGCCCAAAAATAAATTAAAATAAAATAGCGGAAAAACATTAAGACATCAATCGTCTTCTTCCAATTTCTTCCACAATTCCGCTGCGCACTCTGATTCCATAAGCTCCTCAAGAGACGACGATCAACACCCTGTCTATTTTCTGGCGTTAAGCGCCCAAACACAAACAGAAAGGGTTAACTCGAGAACAAACAACAAATACCAATCAACATAAATACAATAACAGTATTCGCAACATTCAGTACAACATCTCCATATTAATTCCTCAGATCCTCATAATCAACAACTCAAATCATACTCATGATTCCAACAATGCAACTACATGCTCAACAACTTTGGCCAAGATACATCGTTCCAAACGGGAGCGACTTCGTTCCAAACGGGAACAGGGAAGCATATGGCAATACCGTCCACCTTGCCGCCCTTCCGGTCACGTGGCAATCATCCGTCCACCCCACCGTCATCATGGTCCCGTGGCAATCACCGTCCACCCCACCATTTCAATCTAGAATATGCATATGCCATGACCACATAATCATCATCCTCATAATCATCATTTCATGAACATATACAGCATGCTAAATTCATTAACCATGATTCCAGCAACAAATTCTTAAAGCTGCACGCAACCGAATTCACAAAACAACATACAACAATCACAACAACAAGGATAATCCTAATAAAAACGAGTTACCCTTACCTTTTAATCCTTTGCTTGGTCTTGTCCTTCAACCTAACATGATAAAACATGTCCATAATCATCAACAATCAAGGAAAAGACCAGAAACCGATTTCACAAGAATTAAACTCAAAACTAGCAAAACAGCAACTTGCTGTCAGGGGCCTAACGCCCAAGCGTTGGCTTCCAACGCTCAAGCGTTGGGTCCCTGTCTAGCAACACGAACTGGGCAGAACCTCAGCGCCCCGGCGTTAGGAGTCCAACGCTCATGCGTTGGCTCCCTGCCAGAAACCTTAAAAACCATGTTTTTCACCCGAAACTCCATTTTTAACCAATTCCTTTCAAAACTAAAATTCTTCCATGATTACAATCCATATCAAGACCTAATA
This sequence comes from Acmispon strigosus, assembly GCA_030819835.1. Taxonomy (NCBI): domain Eukaryota; kingdom Viridiplantae; phylum Streptophyta; class Magnoliopsida; order Fabales; family Fabaceae; genus Acmispon; species Acmispon strigosus. The sequence goes on along the minus strand of JAUAMA010000005.1, from coordinate 3,679,952 downwards.
AACAAGTTTCTTCCCAAAAAATCCAAAGGTTCCTAATTTCACAAAAACTCAGAAATTAGAAAGGATTGATCACTTACCGATAAAGCTAACCTCAAGGGTTCTTGAGAGAGGGTTAGAGAGAAGTTAGAACACTGCAAGAAGAGAAGAGAGTCGACTCCAAGCAGCACCAAAGTCCAGCAACACTCCAAAGGATTCAGCTCTAGAGTTCTAGGTTTCTCTAGCAAAAACTTCTGTGTGATACAAGCAAAGGAGGCCAACACTCTTAAGCTTTGAGTTTTCAGCAACTAGAGGGAGAGAGAGGGAGGAAGAGCACGAAATTTCTGAACCAAGGACTCTATAAACTCAGAATTTCACCCCTCCTCAACACCATTAAATCGCCCATTAACTCACCATTAATCAAATATTCAAATTCTGCATTTATATCTCATTAAACTCCATTACTACCTTGTTTAAATTTCAAATCTGATTGTAACTCCTATTAAACTCCATTTAAACCCATTTATTGCACATTAATCTCATGTCTCAATTTAAATTCGAATTCAGCCTTTAACCACCAAAAATCTGATTAAAATTAAAACATACCTCTCTAGGATTCGAACACAAGACATGCCCATCAAATGCCTAAGTCTTCACCACTAAACCAAGGCTCTTAAATCGTCAAATACCCTATGCTATAGTTTGCGTAAAAACTCTAAAATCGGTCGTAAACCCTAAAATCGGCCAAAAGCCCTAAAGTTGATTAGAAAACCCTAAAGCCGGCCTATAACCCTATAATAAGCCGAAAACCCTAAAATCAGTCTAAAAGCCCTAAATCCGGCCTAAAACCCTAAAATAGGGCGAAAACCCTAAAATCAGTTTAAAAAGCCTAGAGTCTACAAAAAAACCATAAAATTTACCCGGAGCCCTTAAATCGTCCAAAAAGACTATATGAAAGTCTGCGGAAAAACCCTACAATTGACCGAAAACCCAAAAGTTAATTATAGTCTACACAAAAACCAAAAAATTGACCCGGAGCCCTTAAATCATCCATGTAACGACCGTGCCTAAAACTTTATAGACATACAAACAGAGTCGCCACCAATATTTATTTGTTTTGGGAAAACATCGGAAAAACCCATTTTTAAGCAATTTTAAGCCTACGAACCAAAGTTGGGTCCGGGAGTCTATTTATGCATAGGGAAGGGTGGAGAATGAACCCCACAGCACCCCTAATGCATCCGTCTTAAGACGGTAACTTTTAATTGTTTTGTGCATGTTTTAATTATTTAGAAAAATATTGAATTACCCCATTAGAAGAAAGAAAAATGAATTAATGGTTTTATTGTTAAAAAAAAGAAGAGTTTAGAAAACAATTTTTATTTTTTATTTTTAAGCGCCTGTCGAGACTTAACCCGTCCTACGTACCCTCCGAAGAGGCGTCAAGGCTTACGTAGTTCTTTAATAGAGGTTTAAGGGTATAATCCACTTATGCACGGGGTTCAGGGACTTAAACAATGTTAAGCCTCAAAAACCCTTACGCGCGAACAACACTTGAGAGAGACGCCCTATAGATGTTCTTAACAACGTTGTTGCGCGTCGCGTGAGATGTATTGAAAATATTTATCGTCATAGTCTTATAAAAGACTCTGAAAAACGTTTAGTTAATTTTTGCAATAAAGAATATTAATATAAAGTTTTCTTTTATATGTTTTACTTTATTTTAAAAAAAAAAGGTGAAATCCATCCACTCATGCACGGGGTTCAGGGACTTAAACAATGTTAAGCCCCAAAAACCCTTACGCGCAAACAACACTTGAGAGAGACGCCCTATAGACGTTCTTAACAACATTGTTGCGAGTCGCGTGAGATGTATTGAAAGTATTTATCATCATAGTCTTAAAAGCTTCTAAAAAATGTTTAGTTAATTTTCGCAATAAAGAATATTAATATAAAGTTTTCTTTTATATGTTTTACTTCATTTTTAAAAAAGGGTGAAATCCATCCACTCATGCACGGGGTTCAGGGACTTAAACAACGTTAAGCCTCAAAAACCCTTACGCACGAACAACACTTGAGAGAGACGCCTTATAGACGTTCTTAACAACGTTGTCACGCGTCGCGTGAAATGGATTTCTTAATTTCTTAATGCGCTTCATGTCATCTTCGTTAATTCATTTCCACACTTATTATCCTTACTCTGATTAGTTTGAGGTACTAAATATACCATATGACATTCACCCATTACTGTTAAATAATTAATAATTTGAGTCGCTTACACCAGGTTAATAAGAACAGTGTAAAAAGAGAACTTTAACACTTTAACAATCTTGAATATCACTAGATTAAAAAAGAAAATTTATCATTGTTCAGTGAAACTTTATCAAACAGAGATTTTAATGTCAACATAGAAAGGAAGCTTTAACACCATTCTGATTACTAAGAGAAAAAAAAAACCTCAGCATCCACACGTTAAACAGAAAGAGCTTAATCAAGACAGAATCTTTGAAATTATCATGATGAAAAAGAAGAGACTGTAATCAGCTTGATCATCATCAGGTTACAAAAAGAAATAAGCAAGGAACTTCAGCAAAAGTTTAACACTAGCCGTCGATTAAATTTTCCAGGTCACAGAATTGATTAAATATGAGAAAGTTCCAACCTTTATGATAAACCAGCTTCAAGGAAGACAAACAAACGTTTATTCGCACTGAAACAACAAATATTCAGAACCGGCCAACATAACATTCAGAACCAGCAAACATTTAGAATCAGAACCAGTAAACAGGGAAGTAAAATTTAACATAGTTTATGCCATATACCCATCATTCATCGTCCTTCATCATTCATCATGATGTTCATCATCCTCAACACATATAGCAGTCCGAGATCAACAACAAAGAAAATGAATAAAAGGAGGAACCTTTAACATAATCAAGCCAAAAAGACAGAAACTTTGACATCACCGAATTAAAGAAAGAAAGCACTTCAACATGAAATTGTTACAGCAGCCACAGAAACAGAAACAGAAACAAGCACCCAAACATATCAAAGAAGAAGAAAAAGAAAAAAAAGAAACTTTCAAACCCAGCTTCTGGGTACAACAGAGAAGATCATCAGAAGGTTAAGAAGAAAAGAAAAAAAAACATTTCAGAGTACTATAACCGGAACAGAACAGAGACACGAGTTTGTGAGAAATATGGGGGAGAAATAATGAACCAACCGAAGGTGAAGAGGGGTAGAGCCACGGGTTCTTGAGGTGTTTGGATGAGCTTCCAAGAGGTTCTGGAACGGAGGTACCAGTGGCGGTGTGCGGCGGCGCTAGAGACGGCGACAGCGTTGAGGAGAAGCTTTGGCGGAAGACACGACCGCGGGAGGAACTCCGGTCGGCGAAGCTGGTTTCTGTCGAGGATGAGGGCGGCGGTGCTAGACTCGACTCGTCGGTGGAGAGGAAGGGAAAAGGGAGCGGCGGTTCTGGTGGGGGTTCGGAGGTGAGCAGAGGGGTGGATGAAGCCTTAGATGGTGGTGGTGATTCGAGGTTGAGCAACAGTGGTGGCGGTGGTGTCTGGGTGAGGGACGAACAAGGGTTTTGGTTGAGAGAAGAGGAGGAGTGGTCTGCTAGGGTTTTTCTTCTTAGATGAGTAAGTGAATAGTAAGAAACTGCCTGCCCAGAAACCGAGAAATGAGGGCTTAAATAGCGGAAGAAAATTAGGGTTTCGGAGGTGGAAAATTACCAGAGTGCCCCCATCGATCACTTCCTCCTCTTGCATCATGACACGCGTCCTGTCCTTGCTGCTAGGCCTTCAGCCTTTCAGAAGCTTTTTCTTTGGCTGCTCCCTTCTTCCTTTGGGCCGCCGTCCTTCTTTTTCCGTTTTTTTTCGTTTCGTTTTCTTTTTTCTTTTTTCTTTTTTTTTTCTTTTTGTTTTGCAATTGGGCTACCTTCCATTCCCCTTTTTGTTTGAAGCTGTTTTGATTATTATTATTTTTTAATCACATTGGGCTCTTTTTCTCTTTATTTTATGCTTCTCAAAATTAACTGACACAAATAATTGAAATAAAATCTAAACTCTTTGGATTAAGTCTTTTTGTATTTTGTATTATATTTTTCTGTATTTTTTTCTTGTATTTTACCATTTTTATGAACTTTCACCATTTTTATTTTTATTTTATGATTTTTACTTTTTTGGATTTAAATCTAAAAAAACTACTAAATTAACATAAACCAGGGCAAAATTGGGGTGTTTACAATCCAAATACCCTATGTTTGTCAAATAGCCCTAAGTCAGCGGAAAAACCCTGAAATTGTCCAAAAACCCTGAAATTGTCAAATAGCCCTAAGTTTGATCAAAAACCCTAAAGCCGGACCTATACCCTATAATAAGCCGAAAACCCTAAAATCAGTCTAAAAGCCCTAAAGCCGGCCTAGAACCCTAAAAAAGCCGAAAACACTAAAATCAGTCAAAAGGCCTAGAGTCTACAGAAAAACCATAAAATTGACCCGGAGACATTAAATCGTTCTAATACCCTATACAATAGTCAGCGGAAAAACCCTTAAATCATCCTAAAGCCCAAAAGTCGGCCTAAAACCCTTTAAGAAGCCGAAAACCCTAAAATCAAACTAAAAGCCTAGAGTCTACAAAAAAACCATAAAATTAACCCGGAGCCCTTAAATCATCTAAATACCCTATATTATATTAGCGGAAAAACCCCGAAATCGGCCGAAAACCCTAAAATTAGCCAAAAGCCCTATAGTTGATCAGTAAGCCCTAAAGTAAGCCAAAAACCCTACATAAGCCGTAAAGTGTCAAATCAGTCTAAAAGCCTAAAGTTCATGGAAAAACCATAAACTTGACCCGGAGACCTTAAATCTTCCAAATACCCTATACTATAACTAGCGGAAAAACCCTGAAATCGGCCAAAACCCTGAAATCGGCCAAAAGCCCTAAAGTTGTTCAGAAAACCCTAAAGCCGGCCTAAAACCCTATATTAAGTCGAAAACCCTAAAATCAGTCTAATTGCCTATAGTCTACAGAAAAACCATAAAATGACCCAAAGCCCTTAAATTGTCCAAATACCCTATGCTATAGTCAGCGGAAAAACCTGAAATATGCCGAAAACCCTAAAATCAGTCTGAAAGCACCAAAAGTCGTCCTAAAACCCTATAATAAGCCGAATACCCTAAAATCAGTCTAAAAGCCTAGAGTCTACACAAAATCCAAAAAATTGACCCGGAGCCCTTAAATAGTACAAATACCCTATACTATAGTCAGCGGAAAAACCTTTTTTATCGGCCGGAAACCTTGAAATCGGTCAAAAGCCTTAAAGTTGATCAAAAAACCCTTAAGCCGGCGTAAAACCCTACAGTAAGCCGAAAACCCTAAAATCAGTCTAAAAGCATCAAAAGGCGGCCTAAAACCCTATAATAAGCCGAAACCCCTAAAATCGGTCTCAAAGCCATTAATACGGCCTAAAACCCTAAAATAGGGCAAAAACCCTTAAATCAGTCAAAAAGCCTCGAGTCTAAAGAAAAACTATAAAATTGAGTGGAGCCCTTAAATCGTCCAAAACGACTAAACTATAGTCTGCGGAAAAACGCTGAAATCGACCGAAAACCCAAAAAATGATTAGCAAACCCTAAAGTCGGCCTAAAACCCTATAATAAGCCGAAAACCCTAAAATTAGTCTAAGAGCCTCGAGTCTACAGAAAAACCATAAAATTTACCCGGAGCCTCCAAATCGTCCGAACACCCTATTCTATAGTCAGCGCAAAAACCCTGAAATTGGAAGAAAACCCTGAAATCGGCCAAAAGCCCTAAAGTTGATCAAAAAGCCCTAAATCCGGCCTAAAACGCTATAATAAGATGAAAACCCTATAATTAGTCTAAAAGCCTAGAGTCTACAGTAAAACCATAAAAAAGCCCCGGAGCCCTTAAAACGTCCAATTCTTTAGTGAGCGGAAAAACCCTGAAATCGGCCGAAAACCCTGAAATAGGCCAAAAGACCTAAAGTTGATCAGAAAACCCTAAAGCATACCTGCAACTCTACAAAAAGCCGAAAACCCAAAAATCAGTTTAAAAGAACCAAAAATCGGCCTAAAACCCAATAATAAGCCGAAAACCCTAAAATCGGTCTAAAAGCCTATAGTCTACACAAAAACCAAAAAATTGACCCGGAGCCCTTAAATAGTCCAAATACCCTATACTATAGTCTTCGAAAAAACCCAGAAATCGGTCGGAAACCCTGAAATCGACCGAAAGCCCTAAAGCCGGCCTAAAACCCTATAATAAATCGAAAACCCTAAAATTAGTCTAAAGTCCTAGAGTATACAGAAAAACCCTAAAGTTTACCCGGAGCCCTTAAATCATCCAAACACCCTATACCATAGTCAGCGAAAACACACAAAAATCGGCCAAAAGCCCTAAAGTTGATCAGAAAGCCCTAAAGCCGGCCTAAAACCCTATAGTAGGTCGAAAACCCTAAAACCAGTCTAAAAGCCTAGAGTCTACAAAAAAAACCATAAAAAATACCCGGAGCCTTTAATCGTCCAAACACCCTATATTATGGTCAGCGAAAACACCCTGAAGTCGGCCAAAAGCCCTAAATTTGATCAGAAAGCCATAAAGCTGGCCTAAAACCCTATAATAAGCCGAAAACCCTAAAATATGTCTAATAGCATAGAGTCTACAAAAAAACCATAAAAATGATTTGGAGCCCTTAAATCGTCCAAATACCCTATGCTATTGTAAGCGAAAAAAACCCTGAATTCGGTCGAAAACCCTGAAATTGGAAAAAAGCCCTAAAGTTTATCAGAAAACCCTAAACTCAGCCTAAAACCCTATAATAAGCCGAAAACACGAAGATCAGTCTAAAAGCCCTTAAGCCGGCCTCAAACCTTAAAATAAGCCAAAAACCCTAAAATCAGTCTAAAAGCCTAGAGTTTACCGAAAAATCAAAAAATTGACCCGGAGCCCTTAAATAGTCCAAATACCCTATACTATAGTCTGCGGAAAAACCCAGAAATCGGTCGGAAACCATGAAATCGGCCAAAAGCCCTAAAGCCGATCTAAAACCCTATAATAAATCGAAAACCCTAAAATTAGTCTAAAGTCCTAGAGTATACAGAAAAACCCTAAAATTGACCCGGAGCCCTTAAATCATCCAAACACCCTTATACTATAGTCAGCAGAAACACAAAGGAATCGGCTAAAAGCCCTAAAGTTGATCAAAAATCCCTAAATCCGGCCTAAAACCCCATAATAAGCCGAAAACCCTTAAATCAGTCTAAAAGCCTAGAGTCTACCGAAAAACCCTAAAATTGACCCGGAGCCATTAAATCGTCCAAACACCCAATACTATGTTCAGCGGAAACACCCTGAAATCGGCCAAAAGCCCTAAAGTTCATCAGACATCCCTAAAGCCGGCCTAAAACCCTATAATAAGCCGAAAATTCTAAAATAGTCTAAAAGCCTACAGTCTACAAAAAAAAACCATAAAAATGACCCGGAACCCTTAAATCGTCCAAACACCCTATACTATAGTCAGCGGAAACACCCTGAAATGGACCAAAAGCCCTAAATTTGATAAGAAAGCCCTAAAGCTGGCCTAAAATCCTATAATAAGCCGAAAACCCTAAAATCAGCCTAAAAGCCTAGAATATACAAAAAAACCATAAAAATGACCCGGAGCCCTTAAATCGTCCAAATACCCTAAAGCCGGCCTTGAACCCTATATAATAAGCCGAAAATCCTTAAATCAGTTTAAAAGCCTTACAGCCGACCTAGAACCCTAAAAAAGCCTAAAAACACTAAAATCAGTATAAAAGCCTAGAGTCTACAGAAAAACCATAAAAATGACCTGGAGCCCTTAAATAGTCCAAATACCCTATACAATAGTCTGCGGAAAAACCCTGATATTAGCCGAAAACCCTAAAATCAGCCAAAACCAGTAAAGTTGATCAGAAAGCCCTAAAGTTGGCCTAAAACCCTTTAATAATACGAAAAACACTAAAATTAGTCTAAAAGCCTAGAGTATACAGAAAAACCATAAAATTATCTCGGAGCCCTTAAATCGTCTAAATACCCTATACTATAAGTCAGCGGAAAAAACCCTGAAATAGGCCGAAAACCCTGAAATCGGCCAAAAGCCCTAAAGTTGATCAGAAAGTACTACAGCTGGCCTAAAACCCTATAATAAAAGGAAAACCCTAAAATTTGTCTAAAATCCTATAGTCTACAGAAAATCCCTAAAATTGACCCGGAGCCCTTATATCGTCCAAATACCCTATACTATAATCAATCTAAAAGCCATAAATCCAGCCTAAAACCCTAAGATCAGTCTAAAAGCCTAGTGTCTACAGAAAAACCATAAAATTGACCCAGAGCCCATAAATCGTCCAAACACCCTATACTATATAGTCAGCGGAAAAACCCTGAAATCGGCAAAAAACCATGAAATCGGCCAAAAGCCCCAAAGTTAATCAGAAAGCCATAAAGCCGGCATAAAACCCTATACTAAGCCGAAAACCGTAAAATGAGTCTAAAAGCACCAAAAATCAGCCTAAAACCCCTATAATAAGTCGAAAACCCTAAAATCAGTCTAAAAGCCTAAAGTCTACACAAAAATCAAAAAAATTGACTCGTAGCCCTAAAATTGATCAGAAAGCCCTAAAGTCGGCCTAAAACCCTATAATAAGCCGTAAACCCTAAAATCAGTCTAATAGCCTAGAGTCTACCGAAAAACCATAAACATGACTCGGAGCCCTTACACCTTCCAAATACCCTAAGCTAAAGTTAGCAGAAAAACCCTGAAATCGGCCTAAAGCCCTAAAGTTGATTAGAAAACCCTAAAGTCATCCTAAAACCCTACAATAAGCCGAAAACCCTAAAACCAGTCTAAAAGCCCAAAAACCGGCTAAAACACTATAATAAGCCAAAAAAAACCCTAAAATCAGTCTAAAAGCCTAGAGTCTACAGAAAAACCATAAAAATGACCTGGAGCCCCTAAATCGTCCAAATACCCTATGCTATAGTCTGCGGAAAAACTCTGAAATCGATCAAAAATCCCGAAATCGGACAAATGCCCTAAAGTTGATTAGAAAACCCTAAAGTCGTCCTAAAACCCTATAATAAGTCGAAAACCCTAAAATCAGCCTAAATGCCCCAAAAGGCGGCCTAAAACCCTATAATAACCCCAAAACCCTAAAATCATTCTAAAAGCCTAGTGTCTACAGAAAAACCATAAAATTGTCCCGGAGCCCTTAAATCGCCCAAACACCCTATACTATAGTCAGTGGAAAAACCCTGAAATCGGTCGAAAACCTTGAAATCCGCAAAAAGCCCTAAAGTTGATCAGAAACCCCTAAAGCCGGCCTAAAACCCTATAATAAGCCGAAAACCCTAAAATCAGTCTAAAAGCCTACAGCCTACAGAAAAACCTTAAAAATGTCTTGGAGCCCTTAAATCGTCCGAATACCCTATGCTATAGTCTTCGGAAAAACCCTGAAATCGATCGAAAACCTTGAAATCGGACAAAAGCCCTAAAGTTGATTAGAAAACCCTAAAGTCGTCTTAAAACCCTAAAACCAGTCTAAATGCCCCAAAAGCCAGCCTAAAACCCAATAATAACCCGAAAACCCTAAAATCATTCTAAAAGCCTAGTGTCTACAGAAATACCCTAAAGTTGATAACAAACCCCTAAATCGTCCATATACACTATGCTATAGTCTACGGAAAAACCTTGAAATTGGTCGAAAACCCTGAAATCGGCCAAAAGCCTTATAGTTGATTAGAAAACCCTAAAGATGGCACAAAACCCTACAATAAGCCGAAAAACCTAAAATCAGTCTAAAAGCACCAAAAATCGGCCTAAACCCCTATAATAAGCCAAAAACTCTCAAATCAGTCTAAAAGCCTAGAGTCTACACAAAAACCATAAAATTGACCCGTAGCCCTTAAATAGTCCAAATACCCTATACTATAGTCTGCGGAAAAACTCTAAAATCGGTCGGAAACCCTGAAATCGGCCAAAAGCCCTAAAGTTGATCAAAAAGCCCTAAAGTCGTCCTAAAACAGTACTATAAGCCGAAAACACTAAAACTAGCCTAAAAGCCCTAAAAGCTGGCGTTAAACCCTATAATAAGCCGAAAACCCTAAAATCATTCTAAAAGCCTAGTGTCTACGGAGAAACCATAAAATTGTCTCGGAGCCCTTAAATTGTCAATATACCCTATACTATAGTCAACGGAAAAACCCTGAAATCGGTCGAAAACCCTGAAATCGGAAAAAAGCCCTAAAGTTGATCAGAAAACCCTAAAATCAGTCTAAAAGCCCTTAAGCCGACTTCAAACCCTTGTTAGAATCAAATAATTAAATGAATCATTATGTTTTGATAATTAACAATTTCTTTAAAGGTTTAATATTGTCAGAGGTAAAATTCCTAATGAAAACTTTCATACGCAGGAATAATTATCTACCTCGTCTGAAGAAACCAAATGTATCTTAAAGTTTCAACAAGTAAATCAGGTCACTGGAAGAGTCCGTCCGGTCACCCTGAAGGAAGCATTGTCAAAGGCATACAAGGAAAGGCATCCATGTATGAGACAGTCCGGTGACTCAGGAGAGATAAAGCAACAACCTCATATGGCCAACATCTTATCCACACTTAATCAACCTTTGCATGCTCAAGCCAGAATCTACTTCAAGCAGCTGAAACAGTCCGCTAACTGAATCTACAAAGATCAAAAGATAGACTGCTTTATTCAAGGCTGGAAGAGTATGACAACTCATGAAAGAACTCCTTGAAGCTTCTCAAGCATCGTACAAAGAAGTTGTGGATCAACTCTCTCAGATGAAGATGCAACAAAGGAAAAGAAAGGATTCAATCCTCTAAGCCAAGAAAAATTCTGATTCTTAGAGAAGAACGGAATGAAGAAAGTTCGTCTGCCAATACAAGCACTTGTGATGGAATCTCAAGCATTAAAGGGAGACTGCGTCTGCCAAGTTCTAAGGCAGAATCTGTCCGCTCAGGTATCAGAATTCAATCCAAGGCACAAACATCAAGGAATATGTCTTACGAGGATATCCGGTAAACAGAAGCATTAAAGAAATTATCCGTCTTGATTTAATTGCTTCTTGGATCAATTAATCATCTGCCTCGTCTGCATATTTATTAATGTACGGGTTGCGGCAGAAAGTAGAAAGGGACACAATTAATTCAATATTTCCTGGTCCCACTAGTTTTCTACTTTTCCTCAAATCAAGCTGACATTGCGGAATCAACGGCAAAAATCTCTGAGTATCGTACATGCTCAACGGTCAGAATTTCAAATATCTGAACAAAGCACGTGATGAGTCTTAGCTGGTTTGCACTGAGGAATGTTTGGTCAAAGCAGGTATCAAAGCCACGCATTAAATATTGAAGACATAGCACAAGGTCTACTTGCCCAAAATGGAGCCAGACGATCTCAACCAAGGCAAGTCAATAATTCTCAGATCATGTCTTACACCTACAAAGGAATCCCAGATCATATTTCACGCCTGCTGAGAAACGCAGAACTAGCCGTTATGAGCAGCTCAGAGAGGAAGAAGCACTCCGGGCAGGTTTTCACTCCTTCTGTGGAGAAAGATCAAGGATCTTCAACTGAAGATATAAATAGAGAATCCTGCTTCCGTAGCAATGGGGCAACTTAGACTTAAACTTCCATATGCCAACTAAGTCTGTCCCAAGAGCCAAAAAAACATTGGTTCCAACTCAGGATGCTTCCAGCCTACCTCTACCTGAGTTTACGTGCTTCTGTGTGAGGAAACTTATAGAGTGTTACTCTCATCTTCTCAAACTCACACAACTCCAAAACAGAGAACCCAAATTCCTATCCTCTCTGTATAAACCGAGCTTAAGTTATTCTACCCACTCTTATTAAGAAGAGAACCTTGTAGAAAAGCCAAACCTTGCTAAAGGTGTCAGGAGAAGTCCTGTAGAATACTTGTAAGGAGAAGTCCTAATAATACTTGATAGGAGAAGTCCTTCGAATACTTGTAAGGAGAAGTCCTCAGAATACTTGATAGGAGAAGTCCTTCGAATACTTGTTGGGAGAAGTCCTTGAAACCCCCCCCCCCTTTCTTGTGTATTTCTTGCACCTTCAATTGGTATCAGAGCCTAACCACTCTGAGAAACACTAACATCTTCACAGATGCAGAGTTCAAAGATCCATGGAAGTACATGCTCTCCTCGAACGAATGCAACCATGATCCAAACACTGGTACAAGAAGAGCATTTAGGAGAAACCATTTCAAGAAAGGAGTAAACAGGATGACTAACAAACTGCTAAGGATCATCTTAAGGGAAGATCTTACTTCAACCTAGCAAAGAAAGCCAGTGATCAATATACCGCTGCTTATGCATCCAGCAACATATTATTGATGAAATCTTCGGATGATATGAGGAATGATCAAGTCCTGTTCTTAGAAACAGGAAGGGAGGTAACCCTAAATTTATAATACATTATTTATTAATATGATACTTCTCACTACCTTAAATGGTTCGAACGCTTAGGAAGAATTACAAAGCATACTCTGACAATCATTATTATTATAAATTAAATGAATAAATCTTTAACAAGCAGTAGATTATTCAAGCTCTATACTCTTATCTCACTCTCAGGTCTACAAATTCCTCCTGTATACTTAAGAGTGTCTCTTTATAAGTTTAGCCAGGACATGCTTAGGCTTATCAATATAACAATTTGAAGACACAAATTCTTAGATGATGATGAATGTATCATGATCGCATAAGCTTACAAAATATTTTGACCTGATCAACAAACGCTGATCAAAAACTGTATGCTCTAAAAAGCACTCTCCATTTTCATCTAATATATCTGCAACCAGGCAACCCCACTCAAATCCAAGAAATCAAAAGTCAACAAACATTGACTGAAAGTAAACATAGAAAGTATAGCAACTGACTCTTCATGTTACCAGTACATATGTCCAGTGTACACATATCCCACTAAACTTGTTTTAGAAAATTCCTAACTCAAGAAAGACTTTGGTAAACATCCTTAGGGTCATTTGATAATTATAAATGTACTGTTAAAGATCACTGCATGGAAAAATGAAATACCTCTTGCAGAAGGATAAATGTTGATAAGTCTCTTAACGACCAGTCTATCAGAAAAAGCATCCTTAATATATATATATACTCGTTGAAATAGAACATACATTTCATTACATGTAACTAATTAGGGAATAGTAATAAAATCCTTGGGCAAAGGATCCATGCAGTAACTCTTGTAGGCTTGGTAATAGATACACATATTGCATAAACAACTGGGAGAATGACTTCAGGCACCTCCTTGAAGAAATATCCAAAACTTAACTCAAATAAAGATTGACACCCAAAGATCGAGCAAATGAAAGTTATCATCTGATGATTACTTGAGCAACTCATCTTAGAGAGAACGTCTGAGAACAACTGATAAGGACACGATCAGTCATCACGACTCCCATGTTTGGAAAACAACTGTATCGTTTCATATACTAAAGCATCCTCAACACGCATTAAATCCTTTAACTGTTGTGACTGCACATTTAAAGATCCTCATTTAATGCGCATGCTTATTATCTCACGTCATTTCAAAAAAAAAATCATTTCAATTCCTAAAATCGAGTCAAAAACTGTTTGCATTCGCACTAAACTTAACAAAAGAAACTTGAAAGAAGAAATATCATACTCATTTCTAACATATTTGCTCTTCAAATTCTCTGTACTCTCAAACCTGTCTCTTGCACTCTCTCTAATACTCAACTGCAGATTACTACAATGGCTTCCAAGAAACAGATTGCTACTGAACTGACCGTTGCTCAGCAAGAGATCATTAACAGAAGAATCAGGAACGTTGCCACAAATAGAAGAGAGCAAGAATCATTCATTGGCAAGCCAAGAGTGAATGATCTGGGAGAAAAGGAACTTGTTCCTCCGAGATATATTGACCTAAATCTCTACAGTCATGCACAGGTCGCAGGTCTGGACTTGGTATTAGCTCAAGAATGGACAGATCTCATGAGAATTTCTGCAAAGTCCACCATCAAGCCAATTGTGAAAGAATTTTATGACTGCGCTGTAAAAAGGGGATCAGTCACAATTAGGTCGAGATGCATGAGAGCAATCACCATTGTGTCTCCTGGAGATATCTTTGTAACCCTGGATGTTAAGGGTAACGAAGGGGTTAGGTTCAGGCCAACCTGGAAATTGTCAGCACCTGACCATAACTGCATCTGGAAGCATGATCCGAAGGCTCATGGCACTAATGTCAATAATTTGGTAGTGGAATGCAAATTTCCCTACGTTGTGCTGTGCAAAGTAGTAATTCCAAGAAAAGAGAACTGTAACCAGGTGGATGAGCTATCTCACTGGGCTCTTTATCAAATGATGCATAAGGCAAGGATTAATCTCCCATACTTAATCTTCAACCACATTCTCACTACAATGGAGGGTCACGACTCAAACTTGCCTTATGGAGCTATCATCTCTGAAATGATGAAGAAGAAAAAGCTCATTAACGAGGAAAAAGAGCAAAATGAGCTCATTAGTCATGACTACGTTCAAGCAACCCCCATCAAATTCGGAGAAATTAGAAGAATGAGGTTAAAGATTGATGCATCAAATGTACCCCATGAACTGCTACTGCAAGCTAGCAGACCCCAACCGAAAAGTGTGGAAGAAGAAGATGATGAATCAGAAGAAGATGCTGATGATTAGGGTCTTCCTCCTCCTAAGCGGTTTCAAATCACCAGCTCTGGGAAAACAATTGAAATCATTCCTTCCTCAGAACCTAAACAACCTGCAAACACAACTCCTCCACAACCTGACGATGAAGATAATCATCCAATCGCTTCACTAGTCAAGAACGTCCGAAAAACATTCTCAAGTTCGGAATCCAAATTTCCTCAGCAATCCTCAGTCATATCAAGATATCTTCCACACATACCAACTTTGTTCCATAAGTTTGTGGAAAATATCATTGATGTTGATGATGATGGAAACTGCGGGTTCAGATGCATTGCTCAATGGATAGGGATGAACGAGAACGAATGGCCTGAGATAAGAAGAAGAATGGTCAAGGAACTTGATGACAGACGTTCTCTCCACTTGAAAACATTCGACTCTGAAGGTCATCTGCAAATCATCAGAAAAGCCTTAGTGCTTGGATCAAATGAACCAGCTCTCGAACCTAAGTGGTTCACCGTCCCAGACATGGGATTACTAGCTGCATCCACCTTCAAAACTGTTCTGGTTACGCTCAGTCTTAGGGAATCCTGCATGTATCTTCCAATGACTGGTCCAGTAACAACTCCGTCTCCCGTAGCAGTCATATGCAATGTTGAAGACCGCCATTGGATAAGGGTGATTTTGAAAGAAAACTCTCCATTACCTAACGCAACACCACAATGGCTCCCTAACTGCGAGAGGGAAGCCAAATTATGAGGAAGAAACATGGCTTCAAGGATAAGAATGTATCGAAGCATTATAGATCCAGACTACGCTCGTCCGACAAAGATGAAGAGAAAGCGATCCTTGGTCAAGATAGTCCAGGATGACATTGAAGAAGAAGAACAGATAATCATGCCCGCTCCTAACTCACCAAAACTGAACCCAACAGCTTCAGAAGTGGATGAGAAAACCCTAAAGCCGACCTAAAACCCTACAATAAGCCGAAAACCCTAAAATCAGCCTAAAACCCTAGAATCTACAGAAAAACCATAAAAATGACCCGGAGACCTTAAATCGTCTAAATACCCTAAAGCCAGCCTTGAACCCTATAATGAGCCGAAAACCCTAAAATCAGTCTAAAAGCCCTAGCGCCGACCTAGAACCCTAAAAAAGACGAAAACACTAAAATCGGTATAAAAGCCTAGAGTCTACAGAAAAACCATAAAATTGACCAGGAGCCCTTAAATTGTCCTAATACCCTATACTATAATCAACGGAAATACACTGAAATCGGCCGAAAACCTTGAAATCGACCAAAAGCCCTAAAGTTGATCAGAAAACCCTAAAGTCGGCCTAAAATCCTACAAAAAGCCGAAAACCCTAAAATCAGTCTAATAGCCTAGAGTCTACAAAAAAACCATAAGAATGATTCGGAGCCCTTAAATTGTCCAAATACCCTATGCTGTCAGCGGAAAAACCCTGAAATCGGCCAAAAGCCCTAGAGTTGATCAGAAAACCCTAAAGCTGGCATTAAACCCTACAATAAGCCGAAAACCCTAAAATCATTCTAAAAGCACAAAAAATCGGCCTAAAACCCTATAATAAGCCGAAAACCCTAAAAGCCTAGAATCTACAGAAAAACCATAAAATGACCCGAATCCCTTAGATCATCCAAATACCGTATGCTATAGTCAGCGGAAAAACCCAGAAATCGTCCAAAAACCCTGAAATTGTCAAATAGCCCTAAAGTTGATCAAAAACCCTAAAGCCGGCCTTAAACCCTATAATAAGCCGAAAACCCTAAAATCAGTCTAAAAGCCCTAAAGCCGGCCTAGAACCCTAAAAAAGCCGCAAACACTAAAATCCGTCTAAGAGCCTAGAGTCTACAGAAAAACCATAAAATTGCCCCGGAGACATTAAATCGTTCTAATACCCTATACAATAGTCAGCGGAGAAACCCTTGAATCATCCAAAAGCCCTAAAGTCGGCCTAAAACCCTTTAAAAAGCCGAAAACCCTAAAATCAGACTAAAAGCCTAGAGTCTACAGTCTACACAAAAACCAAAAAATTGACCCTGAGCACATAAATAGTCCAAATACCCTATACTATATAGTAAGCGGAAAAACCCTGAAATCGGCCAGAAACCCTGAAATCAGCCAAAAGCCCTAAAGTTGATCATAAAGCCCTAAAGTAAGCCTAAAACCCTACATAAGCCGTCAACCGTAAAATCAGTCTAAAAGCCTACAGTTTATAGAAAACCATAAAATTGAAACGGAGCCCATAAATCTTCCAAATACCCTATACTATAACTAGCGGAAAAACCATGAAACCGGCCAAAAGCTCTAAATTTGTTCAGAAAACCCTAAAGCCGGCCAAAAACCCTATATTAAGTCGAAAACCCTAAAATCAGTCTAATTTCCTATAGTCTACAAAAAAAACCATAAAATGACCCAAAGCCCTTAAATCGTCCAAATACCCTATGCTATAGTCAGTGGAAAAACCTGAAATATGCCGAAAACCCTAAAATCAGTCTGAAAGCACCAAAAGCCGTCCTAAAACCTTATAACAAGCCGAATACCCTAACATAAGTCTAAAAGCCTAGAGTCTACACAAAATCCAAAAAATTGACCCGGAGCCCTTAAATAGTACAAATACCCTATACTATATAGTCAACGGAAAAACCTTCATATCGGCCGGAAACCCTGAAATCGGCAAAAAGCCCTAAAGTTGATCAGAAAACCCTTAAGCCGGCATAAAACCCTACAATAAAGCGAAAACCCTAAAATCAGTCTAAAAGCACCAAAAGGCGGCCTGAAACCCTATAAGAAGTCGAATACCCTAAAATCAGTCTAAAAGCCTACAGTCTACACAAGAACCAAAATATTGACCCGGAGCACTTAAATAGTCCAAATACCCTATACTATAGTCAGCGGAAGAACCCTGAAATCGGCCAAAAGACCTAAAGTTTCCCTAAACACTATAATAAGCCGAAAACCTTAAAATCAGTCTAAAATCCCTTAATCTGGCCTAAAACCCAAAAATATGGCGAAAACGTTTAAGTCAGTCTAAAAGCCTAGAGTCTACAGAAAAACTATAAAATTGACCAGGAGCACTTAAATCGTCCAAAAAGACTATACTATATTCTGCGGAAAAACCCTGAAATCGGCCGAAAACCCAAAAGTTGATTAGCAAACCCTAAAGCCGCCCTAAAACCCTATAATAAGCCTAAAACCCTATACTTAGTCTAAGAGCCTAGAGTCTACAGAAAAACCATAAAATTGACCCGGAGCCCCCAAATCGTCCAAACACCCTATACTATAGTCTGCGCAAAAACCCTGAAATCGGTAGAAAATAGTAAAATCGGCCAAAAGCCCTAAACTTGATCAAAAAGCCCTAAATTCAGCCTAAAACCCTATAATAAGCCGAAAACCCTAAAATCAGTCTAAAAGCCTAGAGTCTAGAGAAAAAACCCTAAAATTGACCCGGAGCCCTTAAATCGTCCAAACACCCTATACTATACTCAGCGAAAACACCCTGAAATCGGCAAAAAGTCCTAAAGTTGATCAAAAAGCCCTAAATCCGGCCTAAAACCCTATAATAAGCCGAAAACCCTAAAATCAGCCTCAAAGCCTAGAATATACAGAAAAACCATAAAAGTGACCCGGAGCCCTTAAATCGTCCAAATACCCTAAAGCCGGCCTTGAACCCCATATAATAAGCCGAAAACCCTAAAATCAGTCTAAAAGCCTTACAGCCAACCTAGAACCCTAAAAAAGCCGAAAAACACCAAAATTAGTCTAAAAGCCTAGTGTCTATAGAAAAACCATAAAAATGACTCGGAGCCCTTAAACCGTCCAAATACCCTATGCTATAGTGAGCGGAAAAACCCTGAACTCGGCCGGAAACCCTGAACTCGGCCAAAAGCTCTAAAGTTGATTAGAAAGCCCTAAAGCCGGCCTAAAACCCTATAATAAGCCGAAAACCCTAAAAACAGTCTAATAATAGCCTAGAGTCTACAAAAAAACCATAAAAAAGTTTCGGAGGCCTTAAATCGTCCCAAAACACAATGCTATAGTCCGCAGAAAATACCTTGAAATCGGCCGAAAAACCCAAAGCTGATTAGCAAACCCTAAAGCCGCCCTAAAAACCTATAAAAAGCCTAAAACACTAAAATTAGTCTAAGAGCCTAGAGTCTACAGAAAAACCATAAAATTGACCCGGAGCCCCCAAATCGTCCAAACACCCTATACCATAGTCTGCGCAAAAACCATGAAATCGGCAGAAAATCCTAAAATCGGGCAAAAGCCCTAAAGTTGATCAAGAAGCCCTAAATTCAGCCTAAAACCCTATAATAAGCCGAAAACCCTAAAATTAGTCTAAAAGCCTAGAGTCTACGGAAAAACCATAAAAATGACCCGGAGCCCTTAAATCGTCCAAATACGCTATGCTAGATTGAGCGGAAAAACCCTGAAATCGGCCGGAAACCTTGAAATCGGCCAAATGCCCTAAAGTTGATTAGAAAGCCCTAAAGCCGGCCTAAAACCCTATAATAAGCCGAAAACCCTAAAATCAGTCTAATTGCCTAGAGTCTACAAAAAAAACTATAAAAATGTTTCGGAGGCCTTAAGTCAACGGAAAAACCTTCAAATCGGTCAAAAACCCTGAAATTGCAAAAAAACCCTAAAGTTGATTAGAAAACCCTAAAGTCAGCCTAAAACCCTATAATAAGCTGAAAACACTAAAACCAGTCTAAAAGCCAGTAAGTCGGCCTCAAACCCTAAAATAATTTGAAAACCCTAAAATTAGTCTAAAAGCCTAGAGTTTATCGAAAAATCATAAAATTCACCCGGAGCCCTTAAATCTTCCAAAAACCCTATATTATAGTCAGCGAAAAAACACTGAAATCGGCCAAAAACGCTGAAATCGTCCAAAATCCCTAATGTAGATCAGAAAACCCTAGATCCGGCCTAAAACCCTACAATAAGCAGAAAACCCTAAAATCAATCTAAATGCTCTAAAGTCGGCATAAAACCCTATAAGAAGCCGAAAACCGTAAAATCAGTCTAAAAGCCTAGAGTCTACAGAATAATCATAAAATTGACCCGGAACCCTGAAGTATACTGAAAACCCTAAAATAAGCCGAAATACTCTGAAATCAGCCAAAAGCCCTAAAGTTGATCAGAAAGCCCTAAGGCCAACCTTAAACCTTATAATAATCCAAAAACCGTAAAATCAGCCTAAATGCCTAGAATCTACAGAAAAACCATAAAAATGACCCGGAGCCCCCAAATCGTCCAAACACCCTATACTATATAGTCAGCGCAAAAACCCTGAAATCAGGAGAAAACCCTGAAATCGGCCAAAAGCCCTAAAGTTGATCAAAAGGCCCTAAATCCTGCCTAAAACGCTATAATAAGCCGAAAACCCTAAATTCAGTCTAAAAGCCTAGAGTCTACAGTAAAACTATAAAAATGACCCGGAGCCCTTAAATCGTCCAAATACCCTATGCTATAGTGAGCGGAAAAACCCAGAGATTGGCCGAAAACCCTGAAATAGGCCAAAAGCCCTAACGTTGATAAGAAAACCCTAAAGTCAGCCTAAAACCCTATAATAAGCCGAAAACACTAAAATCAGTCTAGAAGCCCTAAAGCCGGCCTCAAACCCTAAAATAATTCGAAAACCCTAAAATTAGCCTAAAATCCTAGAGTTTACCGAAAAATCATAAAATTGACCCGGAGTCAGCGAAAAAACGCTGAAATCGGCCAAAAACGCTGAAATCGTCCAAAATCCCTAAAGTAGATCAGAAAATCCTAGATCCGGCCTAAAATCCTATAATAAGCTGAAAACCCAAAAATCAATCTAAAAGCTCTAAAGTCGGCCTAAAACCCTATAAGAAGCTGAAAACCCTAAAATCAGTCTAAAAGCCGAGAGTCTACAAAATAACCTTAAAATTGACCCGGAGCCCTTAAATCATCCTATTACCCTATATTATAGTTAGCGCAAAAACCCTGAAATATGCTGAAAACCCTAAAATAAGCCGAAACACTCTGAAATCGGCCAAAAGCCCTAAAGTTGATTAGAAAGCCCTAAAGCCGAACTAAAACCCTATAATAATCTAAAAACCCTAAAATCAGCCTAAAAGCCTAGAATCTACAGAAAAACCATAAAAATTACTCGGAGCCCCGAAATCGTCCAAACACCCTATACTATAGTCAGCGCAAAAACCCAAAAATCAGAAGAAAACCCTGAAATCGGCCAAAAGCCCTAAAGTTGATCAAAAAGCCCTAAATCCGGCCTAAAACGCTATAATAAGCCGAAAACGCTAAAATCAGTCTAAAAGCCTAGAGTCTACAGTAAAACCATAAAAATGACCGGAGCCCTTAAATCGTCCAAATACCCTATGCCATATAGTAACCAGAAAAACCCTGAAATCGGCCGAAAACCTTGAAATAGGCCAAAAGCCCTAATGTTGATGAGAAAACCCTTAAAGCATGCCTGAAACCCTACAATAAGCCGAAAACCTTAAAATCAGTGTAATAACACCAAAAATCGGCCTAAAACCCTATAATAAGCCGAAAACCCTAAAATCGGTCTAAAAGCCTAGAGTCTACACAAAAACCAAAAAATTGACCCGGAGCCCTTTAATAGTCCAAATACCCTGTACTATAGTTTTCGGAAACACCCTGAAATCGGTCGGAAACCCTGAAATCGGACGAAAGCCCTAAATTTGATCAGAAAGCCCTAAAGTTGGCCTAAAACCCTATAATAAGCCGAAAACCCTAAAATCTATCCAATAGCCTTGAGTCTACAAAAAAACCATAAAAATGATTCGGAGCCCTTATATTGTCCAAATATACTATGCTATAGTCAGCGGAAAAACCCTGAAATCGGTCGAAAACCCTGAAATTGGAAAAAAGCCCTAAAGTTGATCAGAAAACCCTAAAGTCAGCCTAAAACCCTATAATAAGCCGAAAACAATAAAATCAGTCTAAAAGCCCTTAAGCCGACCTCAAACCCTAAAATAAGCTGAAAACCCTAAAATCAGTCTAAAAGCCTAGAGTTTACCGAAAAATCATAAAATTGACCCGGAGCCCTTAAATCTTTCTAATACCCTATACTATAATCAGCGGAAACACCCATAAATCAGCCAAAAACCCTGTAATCGGCCAAAATCCCTAAAGTGGATTAGAAAACCCTATACTACAATTAGCCGAAAAACCCTGAAATATGCCGAAAACCCTAAAATAAGCCGAAAACCTTGAAATTGGACTAAAGCCCTAAATTTAATTAGAAAGCCCTAAAACTGGTCTAAAACCTTATAATAAGCCGAAAACCCTAAAATCAGCCTAAAAGCCAAGAATCTACTGAAAAACCATAAAATTAACTCGAAGCCCTTAAATCGTCTAAATTCCCTGTACTATAGTCACCGGAAAAAACAAGAAATCGGCCGAAAACCCTAAAATCGGCCAAAAGCCCTGAAGTTGATCAGAAAGCCCTAAAGCCGGCCTAAAACCCTATAATAAATCGAAAACCCTAAAATTTGTCTAAAAGCCTAGAGTCTACAGAAAAATCCTTAAATTGAACTGGAGCCCTTAAATCGTCCAAACACCCTATACTATAATCAGCGGAAACACCCTGAAATCGGCCAAAAGCCCTAAAGTTGATCAGAAAGCCCTAAAGCCGAACTAAAACCCTATAACAAGCCGAAAACCCTAAAATCAGCCTATAAGCCTAGAATATACAGAAAAACCATAAAATTGACTCGGAGACCTTAAATCGTCCAAATACCCTAAAGCCGGCCTTGAACCCTATATAATAAGCCGAAAACCCTAAAATCAGTCTAAAAGCCTTACAGCCGACCTAGAACACTAAAAAAGCTGAAAACACTAAAATCAGTCTATAAGCCTAGAGTCTACAGATGCCGAAAAACTATAAAATTGAACCGGAACCCTTAAATCGTCCTAATACCCTATACAATAGTTTGCGGAAAAACCATCAAATTAGCCGAAAACCCTAAAATCAGCCAAAACCCATAAAGTTGATCAGAAAGCCCTAAAGTCGGCCTAAAACCCTAAAATCAGTCTAAAAGCCTAGAGTATACAAAAAAACTATAAAATTGTCTCGGAGCCCTTAAATCGTCTAAATACCCTATACTATAGTCAGCGGAAAAACCCAGAAATCGACCGAAAAACCTGAAATCGGCCAAAAGCCCTAAAGTTGATCAGAAAGCCCTAAAGCTGGCCTAAAACCCTATAATAAATCGAAAAGCCTAAAATTTGTCTAAAAGCCTATAGTCTATAGAAAAACCCTAAAATTGACCCGGAGCTGTTAAATCGTCCAAACACCCTACACTATAGTCAGCGCAAAAACCCTGAAATTGGAAGAAAACCCTGAAATCGGCCCAAAACCCTAAAGTTGATCAAAAAGCCTGAAATCCTGCCTATAAACCTATAATAAGCCGAAAACCCTAAAATCAGTCTCAAAGCGTAGAGTTTACAGTAAAACCATAAGAATGACCCAGACCCTTAAATCGTCCAAATACCCTATGCTATAGTGAGGGGAAAAACCCTGAAGTCGGCCGAATACCCTGAAATAGGCCAAAAGACCTAAAGTTGATCAGAAAACCCTAAAGCATGCCTGCAACCCTACAATAAGCCGAAAACCCAAAAATCAGTCTAAAAGCACCAAATATCGGCCTAATACCCCATAATAAGCAGAAAACCCTAAAATCCGTAAAAAAGCCTAGGGTCTACACAAAAACCAAAAAATTGACCCGGATCCCTATACTATAGTCTGTGGAAAAACCCAGAAATCAGTCAGAAACCCTGAAATCGGACGAAAGCCCTAAACCCGGCCTAAAACCCTATAATAAATCACAAACCCTAAAATTATTCTAAAAGCCTAGAGTCTACAGAAAAACCCTAAAATTGACCCGGAGCCCTTAAATCGTCCAAATACACTATGCTATATAGTCTGCGGAAAAACCTGAAATCGGCCGAAAATCCTGAAATCGGCTTAAAGCCCTGAAGTTGATCAGAAAACCCTAAAGCTGGTATAAAACCCTACAATAAGCCGAAAACCCTAAAATCCGCCTAAAAGCCTAGAATCTACATACCTTATACTATAGTCAGTAGAAAAACCCAAAAATCGGATGAAAACCCTGAAATCGGCCAAAAGCCCTAAAGTTGATCCAAAAACCCTAAAGCCGGCCTTAAACCCTATAATAAGCGGAAAACCCTAAAATCAGTCTAAAAGCCCGAAAGCCGGCCTAAAACCCTATAATATGCCAAAAAACCCTAAAATAAGTCTAAAAGCCTAGAGTCTACAGATAAACCATAAAAAATGACCCGAATCCCTTCAATCGTCAAATACCCTATTCTATAGTCTGCGTAAAACCCTATTCTATCGGTCGAAAACCCTAAAATCATCCAAAAGCCCTAAAGTTGATTAGAAAACCCTAAAGCCGACCTAAAACCCTATAATAAGCCGAAAACCCCAAAATCTGTCTAATAGCCTAGAGTCTACCGAAAAACCATAAACATGACACGGAGCCCTAAAATCGTCCAAATACCCTATTAAAGGTGCGATAAATACACAAGAAAGGGGGGGTTTGAATTGTGTGTGTCATTTTAAAATTTCTTTTATCATGTAATACAGATGACTTGTTCATCATCTTTCATCTGTGTTTAACATGGAACATTTATATAAGAAATCATGGAGTTCATTTTATAAGTTATAAACAACGTTTATTTGTTTTCCACAAATGTTTGCAAGATACAGACATATGAAAGAGCATGCAGCGGAAATGCAATTAAATGAAAATAAGACACATGATTTTATCCTGGTTCACCCCCAAAACCGACATGGCTACGTCCAGTCCTTGGCTTCACCAAGATTTTCACTATTTCAATAAATAGTACAAGTATTATCAGGGACTCCTCCCAACAAGTATTCTAAGGACTTCTCCTATCAAGTATTCGAAGGACTTCTCCTTACAAGTATTATGAGGACTTCTCCTTACAAGTATTATACAGGACTTCTCCTGACACCTTTTTCAAGGGTTGGCTTCTCTACAAGGTTCTCTTCTTAATAAGAGTGGGCAAAGGAAATTAAGCTCAGTTTACAGAGAGGATAGGAGTTTGGGTTCTCTGTTTGGAAGGATGTGTGAGTTGGGAAAGATAAGAGTAACACTCTATGAATTTTCCTCACACAAACTCATATACTCAGGCAGGGATAGGCTTGAGGCATCCTGAGTATGAATCAAGGTTGCTTGGCTCTTGGGACAGACTTAGTTGTCATATGAAAGTTTAAGTCTAAGTTGCCCCAGTACTTCGGAGAAAGGATCTTCTATTTATATCTTCAGATGCTTCTTCTTCTTGAGAAAGAGAGAAAAACTGTCCGAAGTGCCTCTTCCCTTCTGAGCTGTGCGTAACGGCTAGTTCTGCATCTTTCAACATGCGTAAGTCACGATCAGAGGTTTCTCTGTAAGCATAAGATATGATCTGGAAATCATCAGTTCATCTGGGTTGATGTCGTCTGGCTCCATGCTGAGCAAGTAGCTTTGAGCTGGTTTCTGTGTATATAAAGTGTGAGAATACAGCGGTGGAGACTACTTTGACTCTTTTACCCCAGTGCTTGACAGCTAATACTCATCACGTGCCTTGGTCAGAATTTTGAATTTCGACCGTTGAGAGTGTACGATGCACAGAGATTCTTGCCGTTGATTTCGCGATGTCAGCTTGATTTGAGGGAAAGTAGAATGTCAGAGGGACCAAGGAATATTGTATTAATTGTGTCCCTTTCTACTTTCTGCCGCAGCCAGTATGTTAATAAATGTGTAGACGAGGTAGGAGTCTTTTAATCCACAAAGTAATTACTCCAGATGAGGAAAATAGATTCTTTAACACTTCAATAATCCTGATGTCCTCGAAAACCACATTTCTTGATCTCTGTACCTTTGGCGCAATTGTTACTTTGAGCGGACGGATTCTTCCTTGTAGCTTGGCAGACGTAGTCTCCATTCAATGCTTGAATTTCTGCTGCAAAGTAATTTGGATTGGCGGACGAACTTTTCTTCATTCAGTCTTTCTTAACTGTTAGAATCTTCTTGTCTTGTAGATGACTGAATCTCTTCCTTTGATCTTACTGAAGTTCTTTCATCTGATAGAGTTGATTCACAACTTCCTTTTGTGATGCTAGAGAACCTTTGAGGCTGAAGGAGTTTCTTCATATATTAACCTGTCCTTTGATTTGAGCAGTCTTCTCAAGATAGGCTTTGATTTAGAGCTTGCAGACTTTTATGAGGTGTTCTCAGATGTTGGTTATTGACACCGCTTAAGACTCTTATGATTCATCAGACGCAGTTTTCTTCATGGTGACCGGACGAACTTCTCCGGATGAACTGGTATTCTTGATGACGCTTTGAAGTTTACTCAGTCCTTTTAGAAATAGTTATTCCTGTACATGGGAGTTTTCACTGTGTTAGGAAATCTATTTCAAAACAGTATTGAACCTTAAAGAAATTGTTGATTATCAAAATATAATTATTCATTTAATTATTTGAATCTCACACCTATGCTATAGTCAGCGGAAAAACCCTGAAATCGGAGGAAAACCCTAAAATCAGCCTAAAAGCCTAGAACATACAGAAAAACCATATAAAGGACGCGGAGCCCTTAAATCGTCCAAATACCCTAAACCCGACCTTGAACCCTATATAATAAGCCGAAAACCCTAAAATCAGTCTAAAAGCCTTACAGCCGACCTATAACCCTTAAAAAGCCGAAAACACTAAAATCAGTCCAAAAGCCTAGATCTACAGAAAAACCATAAACTAGACACGGAGCCCTTAAATCGTCCTAATAGTCTGCGGAAAAACCCTGAAATTAGCCGAAAACCCTAAAATCAGCCAAAACCTCAAAAGTTGATTAAAAAACCCTATAAGAAGCAGAAACCCCTAAAATTAGTCTTGAAGCCTAGAGTCTACAGAAAAACCATAAAATTGACCCACAGCCCTTAAATCGTCCCAATACCCTATACAATAGTCAGCGGAAAAACCCTGAAACTAGCCGAAAACCCTAAAATCAGCCAAAACTCGTAAAGTTGATCCCAAAGCCCTAATGTCGGCCTAAAACCCTTCAATAAGCCGAAAACCCTAAAATCAGTCTAAAAGATCCAAAAGCCGTCCTAAAACCTAAAATAATCCGAATACCCTAAAATTAGTCTAAAAGCCTAGAGTCTACTCAAAATCCAAAAAATTGACCCGAAGCCCTTAAATAGTCCAAATACCTTAAACTATAGTCAGCGGAAAAACGTTGATATCGGCCGGAAACCCTGAAATCGGCCAAAAGCCCTAAAGTTGATCAGAAAACCCTTAAGCCGGCCTATAACCCTACAATAAGTTGAAAACCCTAAAATCAGTCTAAAAGCACCAAAAGCCAGCCTAAAACCTTATAATAAGTCGAATACCCTAAAATTAGTCTAAAAGCCTGCAGTCTACACATAAACCAAAAAATTGACTCGGAGCACTTAAATAGTCCAAATACCCTAAACTATAGTCAGCGGAAAAACCCTGAAATTGGCCGGAAACCCTGAAATCGGTCAAAAGCCCTAAAGTTGATCAAAAAACCCTTAATCCGGCCTAAAACCCTATAATAAGCCGAAACCCTATAATCAGTCTAATAGCCTAGAGTCTACTGAAAAACCATAAAAATGACCCGAAACCCTTAAATCGTCAAATACCCAATGCTCTAGTCTGCGGAAAAATCATGAAATCGGTCGAAAACTCTGAAATCGGCCAAAAGCCCTAAAGTTGATTAGAAAACCCTAAAGTCGTGCTAAAACCCTACAACAAGCCGAAAACCCTAAAATCAGTCTAAAACCCTACAGCCGACCTAGAACCCTAAAAAAGCCCAAAACACTAAAATCAGTCTAAAAGCCTAGAGTCTACAGAAAAACCATAAAATTTACCCGGAGCCTTTAAATCGTCCAAAAGCCCTAAAGTTGATTAGAAAACCCTAAAGCCGTGCTAAAACCCTACAATAAGCCGAAAACCCTAAAATCAGTCTACCCCAAAAGACGGCCTAAAACCCTATAATACGCCGAAAACACTAAAATTATTCTAAAAGCCTAGTGTCTTCAGAAAAACCATAAAATTGTCCCGGAGCCCTTAAATCGTCCAAAACCCTGAAATCGGTCGAAAACCCTGAAGTCGGCCTAAAACCCTATAATAAAACGAAAACACTAAAATCAATCTAAAAGCCCTTAAGCCGACCTCAAACCCTAAAATAAGCCGAAAACCCTAAAATCAATCTAAAAGCCTAGTGTTTACCGAAAAACCATAAAAATGACCCGGAGCCCTTAAATCGCCTAAATACCCTAAAGCCGGCCTTGAACCTTATAATGAGCCGAAAACCCTAAAATCAGTCTAAAAGCCCTGGCGCCGACCTAGAAACCTAAAAAAGTAGAAAACACTAAAGTCAGCCCAAAAGCCTAGAGTCTACAGAAAAACCATAAAATTGACTCGGAGCCCTTAAATCGTCATAATATCCTATACTATAATCAGCTGAAATACCCTGAAGTCGGCCGAAAACCTTGAAATCGGCCAAAAGCCCTAAATGTGATCAGAAAAACCCTAAAGCCGACCTAAAATCCTTAATAAGCTGAAAACCCTAAAATCAGTTTAATAGCCTAGAGTCTACAAAAAAAACCATAAAAATGATTCGGAGCCCTTAAATCGTCCAAATACCCTAAACTATAGTCAGCGGAAAAACCTTGCTATCGGACGGAAACCCTGAAATCGGCCAAAAGACCTAAAGTTGATCAGAAAATCGTTAAGCCGGCCTAAAACCCTACAATAAGCCGAAAATTCTAAAATCAGTCTAAACGCACCAAAAGCCGGCTTAAAACCCTATAATAAGTCGAATACCCTAAAATAAGTCTAAAAGCCTACAGTCTACACTAAAACCAAAATCAGCCAAAACCCGTAAAGTTGATCAGAAAGCCCTAAAGTCGGCCCAAAACCCTTTAATAAGCCGAAAAACCTAAAATCATGCTAAAAGCTTAGAGAATACAGAAAAACCATAAAATTAACTCGGAACCCTTAAATCGTCTAAATACGCTATACTATAGTCAGCGGAAAAACCCTAAAATCGGCCGAAAACCCTGAAATCGGCCAAAAGCTCTAATGTTGATCAGAAAGCCCTAAAGTCGGCCTAAAACCCTATAATAAATTGAAAACCCTAAAATTTTCCTAAAAGCCTAGAGTCCATTGAAAAACCATAAAATTGTCTCGGAGCCCTTAAATCGTCCAAATACCTTATACTATAATTAGCGGAAATACCCTGAAGTTGGCCAAAAGCCCTAAAGTTGATTAGAAAACCCTAAAGCCGGCCTAAAACCCTATAATAAATTGAAAACCCTAAAATCAGTCTAAAAGCCCTAAATCCGGCCTAAAACCCTAAAATAGGGCGAAAACCCTAAAATCAGTCTAAAAGCCTAGAGTCTACAGAAAAACCATAAAATTGACCCGGAGCCCTTAAATCGTCCAAAAAGACTATAATATGGTATGCACAAAAACCCTGCAATCAGCCGAAAACCCAAAAGTTAATAGAAAACCCTAAAGCCAACCTAAAACCCTATAATAAGCCGAAAACACTAAAATCAGTCTAAAAGCCCTTAAGCCGGCCTCAAACCCTAAACTAAGCTAAAAACCCTAAAATCAGTCTAAAAGCCTAGAGTTTACCGAAAAACCATAAAAACGACCCAGAGCCCTTAAATCGTCCAAATACCCTAATGCCGGCCTTGAACCCTATAATGAGCTGAAAACACTAAAATCAGTCTAAAAGCCTTGGCGCCGACCTAGAACCCTAAAAAAGCCTAAAACACTAAAATCAGTCTAAAAGCCTAGAGTCTACAGAAAAACCATAAAATTGACCTGGAGTCTATAAATCGTCCTAATACCCTATACTATAATCAGCGGAAATACCCTGAAATCAGCCAAAAGCCCTAAATGTGATTAGAAAACCCTAAAGTCGGCCTAAAATCCTACAATAAGCCGAAAACCAAAAAAAAAAGTATAATAGCCTAGAGTCTACAAAAAAACCATAAAAATGATTCGGAGCCCTTAAATCGTCCAAATACCCTATGCTATAGTCAGCGGAAAAACCCTGAAATCGGCCAAAAGCCCTAAAATTGATTAGACAACCCTAAAACCGGCCTAAAACCCTACAACAAGCCGAAAACCCTAAAATCAGTCTAAAAGCCCAAAAGCCGGCCTAAAATCCTATAATAAGCCAAAAAAACCTAAAATCAGTCTAAAAGCCTAGAGTTTACTGAAAAACCATAAAAATTACCCGGAGCCCTTAAATCGTCAAATATCCTATGCTATAGTGTGCGAAAAAACGCTGAAATCGGTCGAAAACCCTGAAATTGGCCAAAAGCCGTAAAGTTGATTAGAAAACCCTAAAGCCGGCCTAAAAACCTATAATAAGCCCAAAACCCTAAAATCGGTCTAAAAGCCCGAAATCCAGCCTAAAACCCTAAAATAGGGCGAAAACCCTAAAATCAGTCTAAAAGCATAGAGTCTACAGAAAAACCATAAAATTGACCTAGAGCACATAAATCGTCCAAAAAGACTATAGTATGGTCTGCGGGAAAACCCTGCAATCGGCCGAAAACCCAAAAGTTGATTAGAAAACCCTTAACCGGCCTAAAAACCTATAATAAGCTAAAAACCCTAAAATCAGTCTAAAAGCCTTAAGTCTACAGAAAAACCATAAAAATGACCCGGAGCCCTTAAATCGTCTAAATACCCTATGCCATAGTCTGCGGAAAAACCTTGAAATTGGCTGAAAATCCTGAAATCGGCCAAAAGCCCTATAATTGATCAGAAAACCCTAAAGCTGGCATAAAACCCTACGATAAGCCGAAAACCCTAAAATTAGTCTAAAAGCACCAAAAATCGGCCTAAAACTCTATAATTAGCCAAAAACCCTAAAATCTGTCTACACAAAAACCAAAAAGTTGACTCTTAGCCCTTAAATAGTCCAAATACCTTACACTATATAGTCAGCGGAAATACCCTGAAATCGGCCAAAAACCCCTAAAGCCGGCCAAAAACCCTATAACAAGCTGAAAACCCTAAAATCATTCTAAAAGCCTAGTGTCTACAGAAAAACCATAAATAGTCCCAGAGCGCTTAAATTGTCAAAATACCCTATACTATAGTCAGCGGAAAAACCCTGAAATCGGTCGAAAACCCTAAATCGGAAAAAAGCCCTAAAGTTGATCAGAAAACCCTAAAATCAGTCTAAGAGCTTTGAGTTTACCGAAAAATCATAAAATTGACCTAGAACCCTTAAATCGTTCAAACACCCTAAACTATAGTCAGCGCAAAAACCCTGAAATTGGCCAAAAGCCATAAAGTTGATCAAAAAGCCCTAAATCCAGCCTAAAACCCTATAATAAGCCGGAAACCCAAAAATAAGTCTAAAAGCCTAGAGTCTACCGAAAAACCATAAAAATGACTTGGAGCCCTTAAATCGTCCAAATACACTATGCTATAGTGAGTGGAAAAACCCTAAATTCGGCCCAAAACCCTAAAATCGGCAAAAAGTCCCAAATTTGATCAGAAAATCCTAAAGATGGCATGAAAATAATTTGGAGCCCTTAAATCGTCCAAATACCTTATGCTACAGTCAACGGAAAAACCCTGAAATCAGACGAAAACCCAGAAATCGGCCAAAATAGCCCTAAAGTTGATCCAAAAACCCCTAAAGCCGGCCTTAAACCCTATAATAAGCCGAAAACCCTAAAATAAGTCTAATAGCCTAGAGTTTACAAAAAAACCATAAAAATGACTCGGAGCCCTTAAATCGTCCAAATACCCTATGTTACAGTCAGCGGAAAAACCATGAAATCGGCCAAATGCCCTAAAGTTGATTAGAAAACCCTAAAGTCGGCCTAAAACCTTACAATAAGGCAAAACCCTAAAATCAGTCTAAAAGCCCAGAAGCTGGCCTAAAACCCTATATTAAGCTAAAAAACCCTGAAATCAGTCTAAAAGCCTATAGTCTATAGATAAACCATAAACATGACCCGGAGCCCTTAAATCGTCAAATACTCTATGCTATATTCTGCGTAAAAACCCTAACAACGGTCGAAAACACTGAAATCGGCCAAAAGCCTTAAAGTTGATCAAAAAGCCCTAAAGTCGACCTAAACATGTACAATAATCCGAAATCCCTAAAACCAGTCTAAAAGCCCCTAAAGCCGGCCTAAAACTCTATAACAAGCCGAAAACCCTAAAATCATTACAAAAGCCTAGTGTCTACAGAAAAACCATAAATAGTCCCGTAGCGCTTAAATTGTCAAAATACCCTGTACTATAGTCAGCGGAAAAACCCTGAAATCGGTCGAAAACCCTAAATCGGAAAAAAGCCCTAAAGTTGATCAGAAAACCCTAAAATCAGTCTAAGAGCTTTGAGTTTACCGAAAAATCATAAAATTGACCTAGAACCCTTAAATCGTTCAAACACCCTAAACTATAGTCAGCGCAAAAACCCTGAAATCGGCAGAAAACCCTGAAATTGGCCAAAAGCCATAAAGTTGATCAAAAAGCCCTAAATCCAGCCTAAAACCCTATAATAAGCCGAAAACCCTAAAATAAGTCTAAAAGCTTAGAGTCTACCGAAAAACCATAAAAATGACTTGGAGCCCTTAAATCGTCCAAATACACTATGCTATAGTGAGTGGAAAAACCCTAAATTCGGCCCAAAACCCTAAAATCGGTAAAAAGCCCCAAATTTGATCAGAAAATCCTAAAGCTGGCATGAAAATGATTTGGAGCCCTTAAATCGTCCAAATACCTTATGCTACAGTCAACGGAAAAACCCTGAAATCAGACGAAAACCCAGAAATCGGCCAAAATAGCCCTAAAGTTGATCCAAAAACCCCTAAAGCCGGCCTTAAACCCAATAATAAGCCGAAAACCCGAAAATAAGTCTAATAGCCTAGAGTTTACAAAAAAACATAAAAATGACTCGGAGCCCTTAAATCGTCCAAATACCCTATGTTACAGTCAGCGGAAAAACCATGAAATCGGCCAAAAGCCCTAAAGTTGATTAGAAAACCCTAAAGTCGGCCTAAAACCCTACAATAAGGCAAAACCCTAAAATCAGTCTAAAAGCCCAAAAGCCGGCCCAAAACCCTATATTAAGCTAAAAAACCCTAAAGTCAGTCTAAAAGTCTAGAGTCTACAGATAAACTATAATAATGACCCGGAGCCCTTAAATCGTCAAATACACTATGCTATAGTCTGCGTAAAAACCCTAACATCGGTCGAAAACCCTGAAATCGGCCAAAAGCCCGAAAGTTGATTAGAAAACCCTAAAGTCGGCCTAAAACCCTACAATAGGGCGAAAACCCTAAAATCAGTTTAAAAGCCTAGAGTGTACAGAAAAACCATAAAATTTACTCGGAGCCCTTAAATCGTCCAAAAAGACTATATTAAAGTCTGCGGAAAAACCCTGCAATTGGCCGAAAACCCAAAAGTTAATTAGAAAACCCTAAAGCCGGCTAAAAATCCTATAATAAGCCGAAAATCCTAAAATTAGTCTAAGAGCCTAAAGTCTACAGAAAAACCATAAAGTGACCCGGAGCCCTTAAATCGTCCAAATACCCTATGCTATAGGTTGCGGAAAAACCCTAAAATCGACCGAAAACCCTGAATCGGCCAAAAGCCCTGAAGTTGATCAGAAAATCCTAAAGCTGCCTTAAAACCCTACAATATGCCGAAAACCCTAAAATCATTCTAAAAAAACCAAAAACCGGCCTAAAACCCTATAATAAACCGAAAACCCTAAAATCAGCCTAAAAGCCTAGAATCTACAGAAAGACCATAAAATTGACCCGGAGCCCTTAAATCGTCCTAATACCCGATACTATAATTAGCGGAAACCTTGAAATCGGCCATAAGCCCTAAATGTGATCAGAAAACCCTAAAGTCGGCCTAAAATCCTACAATAAGCCGAAAACCCTAAAATCAGTCTAATAGCTTAGAGTCTACTAAAAAACCATAAAAATGATTCGGAGCCCTTAAATCGTCCATGTACCCTTGCAATAGTCAACGGAAAAACCCTGAAATCGGCCAAAACCCTAAAGTTGATTAGAAAACCCTAAAGCTGGCCTAAAACCCTACAACATGCCGAAAACCCTAAAATCACTCTAAAAGCCCAAAAGCCGGCCTAAAACCCTATAATAAGCAAAAAAACCCTAAAATTAGTCTAAAAGCCTAGAGTCCACAGAAAA
Source organism: Acmispon strigosus (assembly GCA_030819835.1). Taxonomy (NCBI): domain Eukaryota; kingdom Viridiplantae; phylum Streptophyta; class Magnoliopsida; order Fabales; family Fabaceae; genus Acmispon; species Acmispon strigosus. The sequence goes on along the minus strand of JAUAMA010000005.1, from coordinate 3,645,959 downwards.
ACCATAAAAATTACCCGGAGCCCTTAAATCGTCAAATATCCTATGCTGCGGAAAAACCCTGAAATCTGTCGAAAACCCTGAAATAAGCCAAAATCCCTAAAGTTGATTAGAAAACCCTAAAGCCGGTCTAAAAACCTATAATAAGCCGAAAACCCTAAAATAAGTCTAAAAGCCCGAAATCCGGCCAAAAACCCTAAAATTGGGCGAAAACCCTAAAATCAGTCTAAAAGCCTAGACTCTACAGAAAATCCATAAAAATGACTCGGAGCCCATAAATCGTTCAAAAAGACTATATTATAGTCTGCGGAAAAACCTTGTAATCGGCTGAAAACCCAAAAGTTGATTAGAAAACCCTAAACCGGCCTAAAATCCTATAATAAGTAGAGATCGCTAAAATTAGTCTAAGAGCCTTGAGTCTAAAGAAAAACCATAATGTTGACCCGGAGCCCTTAAATCGTCCAAACACCCTATACTATATAGTCAGCGGAAAAACCCTGAAATCGGCCAAAAGCCCTAAAGTTGAACAAAAATCCCTTAAGTCGTCCTAAAACCGTACAATAAGACGAAAACCCTAAAACCAGTCTAAAAGACTTAAGTCTACAGAAAAACCATAAAAATGACCCGGAGCCCTTAAATTGTCCAAATACCCTATGCTATAGTTTGCGGAAAAACCTTGAAATTGTCGGAAAACCACGAAATCGGCCAAAAGCCCTATAGTTGATCAGAAAACCCTAAAACTGGCATAAAATCCTTCGATAAGCCGAAAACCCTAAAATCATTCTAAAAGCACCAAAAATTGGCCTAAAACCCTATAATAAGCCAAAAACCCTAAAATCAGTCTAAAAGCCTGGAGTTTACACAAAAACCAAAAAATTGACTCTTAGCCCTTAAATAATCCAAATACCTTACACTATATAGTCAGCGAAAATACCCTAAAATCGGCCAAAAGCCCTAAAGTTGGTCAAAAAGCCCTTAAGCCGGCCTAAAACACTATAATAAGCCGAAAACCCTAAAATCAGTCTAATAGCCTAGAGTCTACCGAAAAACCATAAACATGACTCAGAGCCCTTAAATCGTCCAAATACCCTATGCTATAGTGAGCGGAAAAACCCTAAACTCGGCCGAAAACCCTGAAATCGGCCCAAAGCCTTAAAGTTGATCAGAAAACCCTAAAGCTGGCATAAAACCCTACAATAAGCCTAAAACCCGAAAATCAGTCTAAAAGCACCAAAAATCGGCCTAAAACCCAGTAATAAGCCGAAAACCCTAAAATCGGTCTAAAAGCCTAGAGTCTACACAAAAACCAAAAATTTGACCCGGAGCCCTTAAATCGTCCAAACACCCTATACTATAGTCAGCGGAAAAGCCCTGAAATCGGCCAAAAGCCCTAAAGTTGATCAAAAAGCCCTAAAGCCGACCTAAAACCGTACAATAAGACGATAACCCTAAAACCAGTCTAAAAGCCCAAAAAGCCGGCCTAAAACCCTATAATAAGCCAAAAACCCTAAAATCATTCTAAAAGCCTAGTGTCTACAGAAAAACCATAAAATTGTCCCGGAGCCCTTAAATTGTCAAAATACCTTATACTATAGTCAGCGGAAAAACCCTGAAATCGGTCGAAAACCCTGAAATCGGAAAAAAGCCCTAAAGTTGATCAGAAAACCCTAAAGCTGGCATAAAACCCTACAATAAGCCTAAAACCCGAAAATCAGTCTAAAAGCACCAAAAATCGGCCTAAAACCCAGTAATAAGCCGAAAACCCTAAAATCGGTCTAAAAGCCTAGAGTCTACACGAAAACCAAAAATTTGACCCGGAGCCCTTAAATCGTCCAAACACCCTATACTATAGTCAGCGGAAAAGCCCTGAAATCGGCCAAAAGCCCTAAAGTTGATCAAAAAGCCCTAAAGCCGACCTAAAACCGTACAATAAGACGATAACCCTAAAACTAGTCTAAAAGCCCAAAAAGCCGGCCTAAAACCCTATAATAAGCCAAAAACCCTAAAATCATTCTAAAAGCCTAGTGTCTACAGAAAAACCATAAAATTGTCCCGGAGCCCTTAAATTGTCAAAATACCTTATACTATAGTTAGCGGAAAAACCCTGAAATCGGTCGAAAACCCTGAAATCGGAAAAAAGCCCTAAAGTTGATCAGAAAACCCTAAAATCAGTCTAAAAGCCCATAAACCAGCCTCAAATGCTAAAATAAGACGAAAACCCTAAAAAAGTCTAAAAGCCTAGAGTTTACCGAAAAATCATAAAATTGACCTAGAGCCCTTAAATCGTCCAAAAACCGTATACTATAGTCAGCGAAAAAACCCTGGAATCAGCCAAAAAACTCTGATATCGTCCAAAATCCTTAAAGTAGATCAGAAAACCCTAAAGCCGGCCTAAAACCCTACAATATGCCGAAAACACTAAAATCAGTCTAAAAGGCCTAAAGCAGGCCTAAAACCCTATAAGATGGCGAAAACCCTAAAATCAATCTAAGAGCCTAGAGTCTACAAGAAAACCATAAAATTCACCCGGAGACCCCATATCGTCCAAACACCCTATACTATAGTCAGCGCAAAAACCTTGAAATCGGCAGAAAACCTTGAAATCGGCCAAAAGCCCTACAGTTGATCAAAAAGCCCTAAATCCAGCCTAAAACCCTATAATACGCTGAAAATCCTAAAATAAGTCTAAAAGCCTAGAGTCTACCGAAAAACCATAAAAATGACTCGGTTAAATCCTCCAACTACCTATAGTGAGCGGAAAAACCTGAAATCGAACGACAACACTAAAATCGGCCAAAAGCCCTAAAGTTGATTAGAAAACCCTAAAGTCGGCCTAAAACCCTATAATAAGCCGAAAACCCTAAAACAAGTTTAAAATCCCTAAATCCGGCCTAAAACCCTAAAATAGAGCGAAAACCCTAAAATAAGTTTAAAAGCCTAAAGTCTACAGAAAACCGCAAAATTTACTCGGAGCCCTTAAATCGTCGAAAAAGACTATATTAAAGTCTGCGGAAAAACCCTGCAATTGGCCGAAAACTCAAAAGTTGATTAGAAAACCCTAAACCCGGCTAAAAATCCTATAATAAGCCGAAAATCCTGAAATTAGTCTAAGAGCCTAGAGTCTACAGAAAAATCATAAAATGACCCGGAGCACTTAATTCGTCCAAATACCGTATGCTATAGTCTGCGGAAAAACCCTAAAATCGGCCGAAAACCCTGAATCGGCCAAAAGCCCTGAAGTTGATCAGAAAACCCTAAAGCTAGCATAAAACCCTACAATAAGCCGAAAACCCTAAAATCAGTCTAAAAGCACCAAAAACCGGCCTAAAACCTATAATAAGCCGAAAACCCTAAAGTCAGCCTAAAAGCCTAGAATCTACAGAAAAACCATAAAATTGACCCGGAGCCTTAAATCGTCCTAATACCCCATACTACAATTAGCGAAAACCTTGAAATCGGCCATAAGCCCTAAATGTGATCAATAAACCCTAAAGTTGGCCTAAAATCCTACAATAAGCCGAAAACCCTAACATCAGTCTAATAACCTAGAGTCTACAAAAAAACCATAAAATTGATTCGGAGCCCTTAAATCGTCTGTATACCCTATGCAATAGTCAGCGGAACAACCCTGAAATCGGCCAAAAGCCCTAAATTTGATTAGAAAACCCTAAAGCCGGCCTAAAACCCTACAACAAGCCGAAAACCCTAAAATCACTCTAAAAGCCCAAAAGCCGGCCTAAAACCCTATAATAAGCAAAAAAAACCTAAAATCAGTCTAAAAGCCTAGAGTCTACAGAAAAACCATAAAAATTACCCGGAGCCCTTAAATCGTCAAATACCCTATGTTGCAGAAAAACCCTCAAATCTGTCGAAAACCATGAAATTGGCCAATAGCCCTAAAGTTGATTAGAAAACCCTAAAGCTGGCCTAAAATCGGTCTAAAAGCCCGAAATACGGCCTAAAACCCTAAAATTGGGCGAAAACCCTAAAATCAGTCTAAAAGCCTAGACTCTACAGAAAATCCATAAAAAGGACTCGGAGCCCATAAATCGTTCAAAAAGACTATATTATAGTCTGCGGAAAAACCCTGCAATCGGCTGAAAACCCAAAAGTTGATTAGAAAACCCTAAACCGGCCTAAAATCCTATAATAAGTAGAGATCGCTAAAATTAGTCTAAGAGCCTTGAGTCTAAAGAAAAACCATAAAGTTGACCCGGAGCCCTTAAATCGTCCAAACACCCTATACTATATAGTCAGCGGAAAAACCCTGAAATCGGCCAAAAGCCCTAAAGTTGATCAAAAAGCCCTTAAGTCGTCCTAAAATCGAAATAGGTCTAAAAAACTAGTGTCTACACAAAAACCGAAAAATTGACCCAGAGCCCTTAAAAAGTCCAAATACCCTATACTATAGACTGCGGAGAAACTATGAAATCGGCCGGAAACCCTGAAATCGGCCAAAAGCCCTAAAGTTGATCTAAAAACCCTAAAGCCGGCCTTAAACTCTATAATAAGCCGAAAACCCTAAAATCAGTCTAATAGCCTAGAGTCTACAAAAAAAACCATAAAAATGATTCGGAGCCCTTAAATCGTCCAAATACCCTATGCTACAGTCAGCGGAAAAACCATGAAATCGGACGAAAACCCTGAAATCGGCCAAAAGCCCTAAAGTTCATCAAAAAGCCCTAAATCCGGCCTAAAACCCTAAAATCAGTCTAAAATCCTAGAGTCTATAGTAAAACCTTCAAAATGACCCGGAGCCCTTAAACAGTCCAAATACCCTATGCTATAGTGAGCGGAAACACCCTGAAATCGGCCAAAAACCCTGAAATAGGCAAAAAGCCCTAAAGTTGATCAGAAAAGCCTAAAGCATGCCTGAAACCCTACAATAAGCCGAACACCCTAAAATCAGTCTAAAAGCACAAAAAATCGGCCTAAAACCCAATAATAAACCGAAAACCCTAAAATCGATCTAAAAGCCTAGAGTCTACACAAAAACCAAAAAATTGACCCAGAGCCCTTAAATAGACCAAATACCCTATACTACAGTGTGCAGAAAAACCCAGAAATCGGTCGAAAGCCATAAAATTGATCAAAAAGCCATAAAGCCGGCCTAAAACCCTATAATAAATCGAAAACCCTAAAATTAGTCTAAAAGCCTAGAGTCTACAGAAAAACCCTAAAATTGACCCGCAGCCCTTAAATCGTCGAAACACCCTATATTATAGTCTGCGGAAACACCCTGAAACCGGCCAAAAGCCCTAAAGTTGATCAGAAAGCCCTAAAGCCGGCCTAAAACCCTATAATAAGGCGAAAACCCTATAATCAGTCTAAAAGCCTAGAGTCTACAAAAAAAACCATAAAAACGACCCGGAGCCCTTAAATCGTTCAAACACCCTATACTATAATCAACGGAAACACCCTGATTCAGCCAAAAGCCCTAAATTTGAACAGAAAGCCCTAAAGCAGGCCTAAAACCCCATTATAAGCTGAAAACCCTAAAATCAGTCTAATAGCCTAGAGTCTACAAAAAAACCATAAAAATGATTCGGAGCCCTTAAATCATACAAATACCCTATGCTATAGTCAGCGGAAAAGCCCTGAAATCGGTCGAAAACCCTGAAATTGGAAAAAAGCCCTAAAGTTGATCAGAAAACCCTAACGTCAGCCTAAAACCCTATAATTAGCAGAAAACACTAAAATCAGTCTAAAAGCCCTTAAGCCGGCCTCAAACCCTAAAATAAGCCGAAAACCCTAAAATCAGTCTAAAAGCCTAGAGTTTACCGAAAAAATCATAAAATTGACCCGGAGCCCTTAAATCATCCAAAAACCCTATTCCATGTCAGCGAAAAAACCCTGAAAAAGGCCAAAAACATGAATTCGTCAAAAATCCCTAAAGTAGATCAGAAAACCCTAGATCCGGCCTAAAACCCTACAATAAGCCGAAAACCCTAAAATCAGTCTAAAAGCCCTAAAGCCTGCCTAAAACCCTATAAGAAGCCGAAAACCCTGAAATCATTCTAAAAGCCTAGAGTCTACAAAATAACCATAAAATTGACCCGGACCCCTTAAATCGTCCAAATACCCTATACTATAGTTAGCGAAAAACCCTCTAATATGCCGAAAATCCTGAAATAAGCCGAAAACCTTGACATTGGACTAAAGCCCTAAATTTGATCCGAAAGCCCAAAAGCTGGTCTAAAACCCTATAATAAGCCGAAAACCCTAAAATTAGCCTAAAAGCCTAGAATCTACAGAAAACCAGAAAATTAACTCGGAGCCCTTAAATCGTCTAAATATCCTATATTATAGTCACCAGAAAAACCCAGAAATCGCCCGAAAACCCTGAAATCGGCCAAAAGCCCTAAAATTGATCAAAAAGCCCAAAAGCCGGGCAAAAACCGTATAATAAATTGAAAACCCTAAAATTAGTCTAAAAGCCTAGAGTCTACAGAAAAATCCTAAAATTGACCCAGAGCCCTTAAATCGTCCAAACACCCTATACTATATAGTCAGCGGAAAAACCCTGAAATTAGCCGAAAACCCTAAAATCCACCAAAACCCGTAAAGTTGATCAGAAAGCCCTAAAGTCGGTCCTAAAACCCTTTAATAATACGAAAACCCTAAAACCAGTCTAAAAGCCTAGAGTATACAGAAATACCATAAAATTATCTCGGAGCCCTTAAATCGTCTAAATACCCTATATTTTAGTCAGCAGAAAAACCCTGAAATCGAGCGAAAACCCTGAAAAACGGCCAAAAGCCCTAAAGTTGATCAGAAAGCCCTAAAGCCGGCCTTAAACCCTATAATAAATTGAAAACCCTAAAATTTGACTAAAAGCCTATAGTCTACAAAAAAAACCCTAAAATTGACCCGAAGCCCTTAAATCGTCCAAATACCCAGTACTATAATCAGCGAAAATACCCTAAAATCGGCCGAAAACCTTAAAATCGGCCAAAAGCCCTGAAGTTGATCAGAAAACCCTAAAGCCGGCATAAAACCCTATAATAAGCCGAAAACCCTAAAATCAGTCTAAAAGCCTAGAGTCTACAGACAAACCATAAAATTGACCCGGAGCCCATAAATCGTCCAAACACCCTATACTATAGTCAGTAGAAAAACCCTGAAATCGGCAGAAAACCATGAAATCGGCCAAAAGCCCTAAAGTTGATCAGAAAGCCATAAAGCCGGCCTAAAACCCTATAATAAGCCGAAAACCCTAAATTCAGTCTAATAGCCTAAAGTCTACTGAAAAACCATAAACATGACTCGGAGCCCTTAAATCTTCCAGATACCCTATGCTATAGTCAGCGGAAAAACCCTGAAATCGGGCGAAAACCTTGAAATCGGTCAAAATCCCTAAAGTTGAGTAGACAACCCTAATGTCGGCCTAAAACTCAACAATAAGTCGAAAACCCTGAAACCAGTCTTAAAGCCCAAAAACCGGCCTAACACACTATAATAAGCCAAAAAACCCTAAAATCAGTCTAAAAGCCTAGAGTCTACAGAAAAACCATAAAAATGAACTGGAGCCCGTAAATCGTCCAAATACCCTATGCTATAGTCTGCGGAAAAACCCTAAAATCGGTCGAAAACCCGGAAATCAGACAAAAGCCCTAAAGTTGATTGGAAAACCCTAAAGTCGTCCTAAAACCCTACAATAAGCCGAAAACCCTAAAATCAGTCTAAATGCCCCAAAAGTCGGGCTTAAACCTTATAATAACCCGAAAACCCTAAAGTCATTCTAAAAGCCTAATGTCTACACAAAAAACATAAAATTGTCCCAGAATTGAAGGTGCAAGAAACACACAAGAAAGGGGGGGTTTGAATTGTGTGACCCATTTTTTAATTTCTTTTGAAGACATCAGTTGAATGATCATCCATTAGAAGTCATTTATTTTCATTTCAAGGTTTTCTATGACACAAGAAGGAATACGTGAAATGCTTAATAGATATTGGAAGTTAATTATTTGTTCTCAAGATGGTTTATTTATGAAAGCATGAACAAAGGTGCAACGAGTAAGCGGTAAAGCATGAAAGTAAAGCACACAAAGTTTTTATCTTGGTTCACCCCCATAATCGACAGGGCTACGTCCAGTCCTTGGCTTCACCAAGATTTACAATATTTCAACAAATAGTACAAGTATTATCAGGGACTTCTCCCAACAAGTATTCTAAGGACTTCTCCTATCAAGTATTCGAAGGACTTCTCCTTACAAGTATTATGAGGACTCCTCCTTACAAGTATTATCAGGACTTCTCCTTACAAGTATTATTAGGACTCCTCCTTACAAGTATTATACAGGACTTCTCCTGAAACCTTTTTCAGGATTTTCTTTTCTACAAAATTCTCTTCTTGATAAGAGTGGGTAGAAGAAATGAAGCTTATAGAACAGAGAGATCATAAGCAAGTTGATCTCTTGTTCTGAGTTATGTGTGTGGGATATGATGAGAGTTAAACTCTATAAGTTTTCCACACACATAAGCAACTCAACTCAGGTTGGAATATGACTTGAAGTTTCCTGAGTTGAAGACCAAGGTTGCCTTGGTCTTTGGACGAACTAGATTGAGATGTGTACAATTTAGTTCTAGTCGCCAAGTTGCTATGGAAGCAGGGTTCTCTATATATATCTTCAATTGAAGATCTTCGTTCTTCTTTCACAAAAAGAGAGAAAACCTGCCCGCAGTGCTTCTTCCTCTCTAGGAAGCACATAACGGCTAGTTCTGCATCTCTCAGCAGGCGTAAGTCACGATCAGAGGCTTCTTTTCAAGCGTAAGATATGATCTGGAAATCATCAGTTCGTCTGGGTTGATGTCGTCTGGCTCCATGCTGAGCAAGTAGCTTTGAGCTATGCCTTCAATATTTAATGCGTGGAGGAGTAGCAGTGGAACTTGCTATGACCGTTTTATCCCAGTGCTTGCCAGCTAATACTTATCACGTGCCTTGGTCAGATATTTGAATTTCGACCGTTGGGAGTGTACGATACTCAGAGATTCTTGCTGTTGATTTTGTAGTGTCAGCTTGATTTTAGGAAAAGCAGAAAAGCAGTGGGACCAAGGAGTATTGGATTTAAATGTGTCCCATCTTTCTTTCTGTGATTGTCAGAGCTTTGATAAATGTGCAGATGAAGGAAGCAACAATTACTCAAGAGAATAATTTCTTTAATGCTTCTGTTGACTTGTTATCCTCGTCAGACAGACTTATTGATCTTTGTATCTTTGGCGCAACTTATACTTTGGTGGACGAATTCTTCCATAGAGCTTTGGCAGACGCAGTCTCCACTTAGTGCTTGAAATTCCGTCACTGAGTGGTTTATACTGGCAAACGAATTTCCTTCAGACAGTTCTTCTTTAAGGAATAGAGCATTCTTGTCTTAAAGAACTGAATCCTTTCTTTCTATTTGGTTTTCATTGAAGTTCTCCATCAGAGAGAATTTGTCCATAACTCCTTTATGTGATGCTAGAGAGGCTTCGAGGCTGAAGGTGTTTCTTCATAGGTTGCTATGCTCTTTCACTCTTTCTCCTTTAAACAACATAGTCTCCCTAATTTGATCTCTGTAGATTTGGGTGGCGGACTGATTCAGCTGCTTCAAATAAGCTGTGCAGATTTCCATTACGTGATCATCATAGAGGAGAAGCTGGTCATCTGAAACTGTTGATTTATCTGTCTTGACTCACCGGACAATCTTGTACTTGAATGTCTCTCTTGCGCCATCGGACTATCTTATAAGAGAGAGCTTTTCTTCGTATAACTTTTGACTTTTCTTTCTTCGAGGTGACCAGAAAGGACTCTTCTGGCGGACTGATTCTCTTGATAAGTCTATGATGTTTATTCATTCTTCTCAGAGATGGTTATTCCTGTACATGATAATTTTCACTATGTTAGGAGCTTCATCTTTGACATCATTAAATTCTAAAGAAATTGTTAATTATCAAAATATAATAATTCATTTAGTTATTTGATTCTAACAAGCCCTTAAATCGCCCAAATACCCTATACTATAGTCAGCGAAAATACCCTGAAATCGGCCGAAAACCTTGAAATCGACAAAGAGCCCTAAAGTTGATCAGAAACCCGTAAAGCCGGCCTAAAACCCTATAATAAGCCGAAAACCCTAAAATCAGTCTAAAAGCCTAGAGTCTATAGACAAATCATAAAATTGACCCGGAGCCCATAAGTCGTCCAAACACCCTATACTATAGTCAGTAAAAAAACCCTGAAATCGGCAGAAAACCATGATATCGGCCAAAAGCCCTAAAGTTGATCAGAAAGCCATAAAGCCGGCCTAAAACCCTATAATAAGCCGAAAACCCTAAAATCATTCTACAAGCCTAGTGTCTACAGATAAACCATAAAATTGTCCCAGAGCCCTTAAATTGTCAAAAACCCTGAAATCGGAAAAACCCTAAAATCGGAAAAAAGCCTTAAAGTTGATCAGAAAACCCTAAAATCAGTCTAAAAGCCCTTAAGCCGACCTCAAACCCTAAAATCAGTCTAAATGCATAGAGTTTACTGAAAAATCATAAAATTGACTTAAAGCCCTTAAATCGTCCAAAAATCCTATACTATAGTCAGCGAAAAAACCCTGAAATCGGCCAAAAACTCTGAAATCGTCCAAAATCCCTAAAGTAGAACAGAAAACCCTAAAGCCGGCCTAAAACCCTACAATAAGCCGAAAAACCTAAAATCAGTCTAAAAGCCCTAAAGCCGGCCTAAAACCCTATAAGAAGCCGAAAACCCAAAAATAAGTCTAAAAGCCTAGAGTCTACAGAAAAACCATAAAATTGACCCGGGGCCCTATAATCGTCCAAATACCCTATACTATAGTTAGCGGAAAAACCCTGAAATATGCCCAAAACCCTGAAATCGGCCAAAAACCTTGAAATTGGACTAAAGCCCAAAATTTGATCAGAAAGCCCTAAAGCTGGCCTAAAACCCTATAATAAGCCGAAAACCCTAACATCATCCTAAAAGCATAGAATCTACAAAAAAACCAAAAAAATGACCGGGAGCCCTTAAATTGTCCAAATACCCTAAAGCCGGCCTTGAACCCTATAATAAGCCGAAAACCCTAAAATCAGTCTAAAAGCCCTATAGCCGGCCTAGAACCCTAAAAAAGCTGAAAACACTAAAATTAGTCTAAAAGCCTAGAGTCTACAGAAAAACCATAAAATTGACCCGGAGCCCTTAAATCGTCCTAATATTCAGCAGAAAAACCCTGAAATTAGCTGAAAACCCTAAAATCAGCCAAAACCCGTAAAGTTGATCAGAAAGCCCTTAAATCGTCCAAATACCCTACGCTATAGTCAGCGGAAAAACCCTGAAATCGGCCAAAAGCCCTAAAGTTGATTAGAAAATCCTAGAGCCAGCCTAAAACCCTACAACAAGCCGAAAAACCCTAAAATCAGTCTAAAAGCCCAAAAGCCGGCCTAAAACCCTATAATAAGCCAAAAAACACTAAAATCAGTCTAAAAGCCTAGAGTCTACAGAAAAACCATAAAAATCACCGGGAGCCCTTAAATTGTCAAATACCCTATGCTATATAGTCAGCGGAAAAACCCTGAAACCGGCCAAAAGCCCTAAAGTTGATTAGAAAACCCTAGAGCCAGCCTAAAACCCCACAACAAGCCGAAAAACCCTAAAATCAGTCTAAAAGCCCAAAAGCCGGCCTAAAAACCTATAATAAGCCGAAAAACACTAAAATCAGTCTAAAAGCCTAGAGTCTACAGAATAACCATAAAAATCACCGGGAGCCCTTAAATTGTCACATACCCTATGCTATAGTCTGCGGAAATACCCTGAAACCAGCCAAAAGCCCTAAAGTTGATTAGAAAACCCTAGAGCCAGCCTAAAACCCCACAACAAGCTGAAAAACCCTAAAATCAGTCTAAAAGCCCAAAAGCCGGCCTAAAAACCTATAATAAGCCAAAAAACACTAAAATCAGTCTAAAAGCCTAGAGTCTACAGAAAAACCATAAAAATCACCGAGAGCCCTTAAATTGTCAAATACCCTATGCTATAGTCTGCGGAAAAACCCTAAAATCGGTCGAAAACCCTGAAATTTTTCCGCAGTCTAAAAGCATCAAAAATTAGCCTAAAACCCTATAATAAGCCAAAAACCATAAATTATGTCTAATAGCCTAGATTCAACAAAAGACCATAAAAATGACTTGGAGCCCTTAAATCGTCCAAATACCCTATGCTACAGTCAGCGGAAAAACCCTGAAATCGGACGAAATCCTTGAAATCGGCCAAAAGCCCTAAAGTTGATCAAAAAGCCCTAAAGCCGGCCTAAACATGACTTGGAGCCCTTAAATCGTCCAAATACCCTATGCTATAATCAGCGTAAAAACCCTGAAATCGGCCTAAAACCCTGAAATCGGCCTAAAACCCTGAAATCGGCCCAAAGCCCTAAAGTTGATTACAAAACCCTAAAGTCGGCCTAACACCTTACAGTAAGCCGAAAACCCTAAAATCAGTCTAAAATCCCAAACGCCGGCCTAAACCCTATAAAAAATCGAAAACCCTACAATAAGTCTAAAAGCCTTGAGTCTACAGAAAAACCATACAATTGACACGGAGCCCTTAAATTGTCCAAATACCCTATACTATAGTCAGCGGAAAAACCCAAAAATAAACTGAAAACCCAGAAATCGGCCAAAAGCCTGAAAGTTGATCAAAAATGCCTAAAGCCGGCCTAAATTTCTATAATTAGCCGAAATAACTAAAATAAGTCTAAAAGCCCTTAAGTCGGCCTAAAAACCTAAAATAAGTCGAAAACCCTAAAATCAGTCTAAAAGCCTAGAGTCTACAGAAAAATCATAAAATTCACCCGGAGCCCTTAAATCGTCCAAAAATCTTATACTATAGTAAGCGGAAAAACCTTGAAATCGGCCGAAAACCCTAAAATCGTCCAAAATCCCTAAAGTTGATCAGAAAACCCTAAAGCCGGCGGAAAACCCTACAATAAACCGAAAACCCTAAAATCAGTCTAAAAGCCCTAAAGCCGGCCTAAAACCCTATAAGAAGCCGAAAACCCTAAAATCAGTCTAAAATCCTAGAGTCTACAGAAAAACCATAAATTTGACCCGAAGCCCTTAAATTTTCCAAATACCCTATACTATAGTTAGCGGGAAAACCCTGAAATATGCTGAAAACCCTGAAATCGGCTGAAAACCTTGAAATCGGACTAAAGCCCTAAATTTGATTTGAAATCCCTAAAGCTGGCATAAAAACCTATAATAAGCCGAAAACCCTAAATAAGCCGAAAACCCTAAAATCAGCCTAAAAGCCTAGAATCTACAGAAAAACCCTAAAAATGACCCGGAGCCCTTAAATCGTCCAAATATCGTAAAGCCGGCCTTGAACCCTATAATAAGCCAAAAACCGTAACATCAGTCTAAAAGCCTAGATTCTACATAAAAACCATAATATTGACCCGGCGCCCTTAAATCGTCCTAATACCCTAGACAATAGTCAGCGGAAAAACACTGAAATTAGACGAAAACGCTAAAATCAGCCAAAACCCGTAAGGTATATCAGAAAGCCCTAAAGTAGGCCTAAAACCCTTCAATAAGCCGAAAACCCTAAAATCAGTCTAAAAGCACCAAAAGCTGTACTAAAACCTGTGAAGAAGGTCTCGTCCTTGGACTCGGCTGAGGTTTTGATGAAGACAAACACATCACAAAAAGAAGAAAGACTTAAGAAAAGAAAAGGAAGACTTCAAGAAAGAAAGGAACAAAAGGAAGAAAGACTTCAAGAAGACTTCAGAAAAGAAAGACTTCAAATAACCAGGCTTAGAACGTCAAAGATCAAACATGAAGGTTCTAGTTTTAAGTAAGTCTTGTCAACTTAGTGTGCTATGCTTTATTAAGGTTTAATTGCATTTGAAGGCTCATAAAAGATCAACTAATTGAGTACGATATGTTCTCATAAGTAAAACTTGGTAGGGATACTCAATTAGGATTTGAGATGGTTAAAAATGAGTTTCGGACTATCTGTAATTGATTACAGGTTGAATGTAATCGATTACAGGAAGGCAGTAATCGATTACCATCTTAGTGTAATCGATTACACAGTTTGAATTCAAACTGCAACGGCTAGTGTAATCGATTACACTAACTGTTGTAATCGATTACCAGGTCGACAAATGTGTCTTTTCATGAACCATTGTGTCTCAAAACGGTTGGGAAAGGTTGTGTTGGTTCATGGACGACCTCTAGTGCCTATATAAAGTCCATAGACACTCAGAAACAGTAATGACTTGGTCCATAACTTTCATATTCATTAAAGTCATCATTCTGAGTTTCCGTTCTCTCATTTTCATAAGAACACACATGTTGTTCAACTTTTGAGAAACTTAGAATAGAAGAGCCTTCATTGTAATTTCCTGGAGCATACAAACTAAGATCAATCCATCTTGTCTAAAGGATTGAATCAGCCATTATAAAGGCATCTTCTTCTTCATCTCTTGAATCGGTTTGATTCATTCACCGTGGTTTTCGGTGGTTGTAAAAAGGTCCTTTGAATCGGGTTTGATTCAAAGTCCGCCTTAGGTTTAGGCGTCATCAGTTGGTGGTTTGCCATCTGAGGTTTGATAGGTCCTCTTAGGGTCCTTGGCACAAGTATTTCTAAGAAGACTTGATCAATCAGAAGTGGGTTGCTTCGGGAAGATTGATAAGAGATCTTAGAGTCCTTGGTGCAAGTATCCGTAAGAGTACTTGATCAAGTGTAAATCTTCACTGTGGGATTCAGTGGAGTGGTTCTTCGGAAAGTGGTAATCTTTCTGAGGGGTTCTAAATTTACTGTGGTATTCAGTAAAGGGTTTGACTCAGATCAGTGTGATCTGTTCTGAGGGTTGTAATCAGTTCACTGTGTGATTCAATGAGCGGTGATTTTCAGAAAGTGGTTTGCTTTCTGGTATAGTGGAAAATCTCTGTGTGATCAGAGGACTGGACGTAGCCTTCTGGGATTGAAGGTGAACCAGGATAAAATCCCTGTGTGTTCTTCTCATCCTTCATCTTTTACTTTCAAGCAATTACAATATTCCGCTGTAATAAGGTTCTTACGTTTCAACTCTAATTGCGCTGAAAGTCATTTGGTACTATTACGCGAAAATCGGGGCAACTCTGATTCACCCCCCCTCTCAGGTTGCTATCTAGATCAACAATTGGTATCAGAGCGTAAGTTTAGGTAATTTTATCCTAAGATCCAGGAAGATAGCATCCTCATCTACAACAAGTACCAGTGAAGGATTCAACATAAACAGGCCACCTTTTTTCAATGGAGAACACTATGACTTCTAGAAAATCAAGGTGAAAATATTCATAAAGACATTAGACGTGGGAATCTGGAAAGCAATTGAAGAAGGTCCCTTTGTGCCTGTAGTAGAAGTTGAAGGAAGTTCACAACTAAAACCAGAAAACACATGGAGTGACGAAGAAAAGAAGAAATTTCAACATGACATAAAAGGGACTGATGAAGTCAAAAGATCCAAGATCAATACTCAATCACAAGAGTATGAGATATTCAGAATGTTGCCTAGAGAAAGCATACTTGATATGCAAAAGCGGTTCACACATCTGACGAACCACTTGATTGTTCTTGGTAAGGAATGTTCAAATAATGACTTAAACATGAAAGTGTTAAGATCCCTTACAAGAGCATGGCAACCAAAGGTCACTGCTATCTCAGAAAAGAAGAGTCTCTCCAACATGACTCTGGCTACTCTGTTTGGAAAACTTCAAAAACATGAATTGGAGTTAAACAGACTCGAGCAATGTGAGCATAAAGAAAAGAGACATCGGTCTATTGCTCTAAAAGCCAAAGAAAGCATCAATGATGAATATGATGCAGAGTCAGAAGATGATGAGAACATGGCCTTAATAGTCAAAATCTTTCGAAGGTTCTTACAAAGAAAAGGTATGAAATCTAGAAGTTTTCAAAAGGGAAATAAACCCTCCTCCTCTTCACCAAAGATCACATGCTATGAGTGTGGTAAATCTGGTCACATCAAATCTGAATGTCCAAACATTCAAAAGAAGAAGCATGGACTAAAGGAGAAGTTTGAAAAGAAGGATTCAAACTCTAGAAGAGCATACATCGCTTTGGATGACAATGACATAATCTCAGACTCAGAATCAGAGAAGGAAGAAGCACACTTTGCATTAATGGCATCTCAGAATTCTGACAAGGAAAATATCTAGGTTAGTACTAGCACTTCATCTTCTAATGATTTAGATTATGCTATAGAAATCCTTTTTAAGATGTGTCGTAGTACTTCTAAAGTTTGTGTTAAACAAAATGCTATTATTTCATCTTTAGAAGAAAAATTTCAAATGCTTCAAAAGGAATTAGATGATGTTAAATCTAAATTAGATGTTACACATGCATGCACTAAATGTAGTTCTTTAGAAGTAAAAGTAGAAAATCTACAACAGACAATTCATATTTTCAACCTAGAAAAGCAAAAACTAGATAAAATTCTTAGTGTGCATCAAAACTCAACCAACAAGAGTGTTCTAGGATTTACACCCCAAAAGAATTACTAGGAAATTAAGAAAAATGTCTTTGTTAAAGCAACAAATGAAGTTAAATCTCTTGGGAGTAAACACGTGCATGCTAGTTCTTCTAGAAATATGAACTATAAGAACTACCCACAAAATGTCCCAAAACAATCCTAAAGATTCATTCTTTAAGATTAGAAGAGAATTAGGTATATTAGATGAACATGATATTTAAGTAGATTGTCATCTAAAAATGTGTTTCTATGTTATTTGCATGACTTTTGTGTGAACTTATATGATTACATGCTTAGTTTATAAGTTAAAATCATAATTGCATGTATCTAAGTTGCTTATATGCTTAAAAGGTCCTCCTAGTTATGTTACATAGGAATTCTTAGCTTAGAAATTAGAAAATGTCTTAAGTAATCGATTACCATATATCTTGTAATCGATTAACCAAAGTTCTCTAGTCCTCGTGCTGTTCATAACTACAGTTAATCGATTACCATAACTGATGTAATCGATTACCTAATCGAAAACTGCCAGAATTTCAAAATTCCCTCCATCTTTTTGAAATTCAAATTCAAGGAAACCGCTCTGTAATCGATTACCCAACCCTTGTAATCGATTACATACTCATGCTATTTAGAGTCTACACAAAAACCCTAAAATTGACCCGGAACCCTTAAATCGTCCAAACAACCTATACTATAGTCAGCGGAAACACCCTGAAATCGGCCAAAAGCCCTAAATTTGATTAGAAAGCCCTAAAGCTGGCCGAAAACCCTATGATAAGCCGAAAACCCTAAAATCAGCCTAAAAGCCTAGAATATACAAAAAAACCATAAAAATGACCCGGAACCCTTAAATCGTCCAAATACCCTAAAGCCGGCCTTGAAACCTATAGAATATGCCGAAAATCCTAAAATCAGTCAAAAAGCCTTACGGCCGACCTAGAACCCTAAAGAAGCCGAAAACACTAAAATTAGTACAAAAGCCTATATCTACAGAAAAACCATAAAATTGACCCGAAGCCCTTAAATCGTCCTAATACCACCCTATACAACAGTCTGCGGAAAAACCCTGAAATTAGCCGAAAACCCTAAAATCAGCCAAAACACGTAAAGTTGACCAGAAAGCCCTAAAGTCGGCCTAAAACCCTTTAATAATACAAAAAACCTAAAATCAGTCTAAAAGCCTCGAGTATACAGAAAAACCATAAAATTATCTCGGAGCCCTTAAATCGTATAAATACCCTATACTATAGTTAGCGGAAAAACCCTGAAATCGGACAAAATCCCTAAATTTGATCAGAAAGCCTTAAAGCTGGCCTATAACCCTATAATAAGCCGAAAATAAGATTAAAAGCCTAGAATCTACAGAAAAGCCATAAAAATGACCCGGAGACCATAAATCGTCCAAATACCCTATACTATAGTCAACAGAAAAACCCTGAAATCGGTCGAAAACCTTGAAATCGGAAAAAAACCCTAAAGTTGATCAGAAAAACCTAAATGCCCTTACGCCGGCCTCAAACCCTAAAATAAGCCGAAAACCCTAAAATTAGTCTGAAAGCCTAGAGTCTACACAAAAACCAAAAAATTGACCCGGCCCACTTTAATAGTCCAAATACCCTATACTCCGGAAACCTTGAAATCGGACAAAAGCCCTAAAGTTGATCAGAAAACCTTAAAGCCAGCCTAAACACCTATAATAAGCCGAAAACCCTAAAATCGGTCTCAAAGCCTTTAATTCGGCCTAAAACCCTAAAATAGGCCAAAAACCCTTAAATCAGTCTAAAAGCCTAGAGTCTACAGAAAAACTATAAAATTGAGTCGGAGCCCTTAAATCATCCAAAACGACTATACTATTGTCTGCCAAAAAACGCTGAAATCGGCCGAAAACCTAAAAAATGATTAGCAAACCCTAAAGCCAGCCTAAAACCCTATAATAAGCCGAAAACCCTAAAATTAGTCTAAGAGTCTCGAGTCTATAGAAAAACCATAAAATTGACCCGGAGCCCCCTTAAATCATCCAAACACCCTATACTATATAGTTAGCGGAAACACACAGAAATCGGCCAAAAGCCCTAAAGTTGATCAAAAAGCCCTAAAGCTGGCCTAAAACCCTATAGTAAACCGAAAACCCTAAAATCAGCCTAATAGCCTAGAGTCTACAAAAAAACCATAAAAATGATTCAGAGCCCTTATATCGTCCAAATACCTTATGCTATAGTCAGCGAAAAACCCTGAAATCGGTCGAAAAACCTAAAATTGGAAAAAATCCCTAAAGTTGATCAGAAAACCCAAAAGTCAGCCTAAAACCCTATAATAAGCCGAAAACACTAAAATCAGTTTAAAAGCCCTTAAGCGGCCTCAAACCCTAAAATCAGTCTAAAAACCCTGTACTGTAGTCAGCGAAAAAACCCTGAATTCGGCTAAAAACGCAGAAATCTTCCAAAATCCCTAAAGTAGACCAGAAAACCCTTGATCCGGCCTAAAACCCTACAATAAGCCAAAAACCCTAAAATCAGTCTAAAAGCCCTAAAGCCTGCCTAAAACCCTATAAGAAGCCGAAAAACCTAAAATCAGTCTAAAAGACTAGAGTCTACAGAATAACCATAAAATTGACCAAGAACCCTTAAATCGCCAAAATACCGGATACTATAGTTAGAGGAAAACCACTTAAATATGCCGAAAACCCTAAAATAAGCCGAAAACCTTGAAATTTTACTTAAGCCTTAAATTTGATCAGAAAGACCTAAAGCTAGTTTAAAACCCAATAATAAGCCGAAAGTCCTAAAATCAGCCTAAAAGCCTAGAATCTACAGAAAAACCATAAAATTAACTCGGAGCCCTTAAATCGTCTAAATACCCCATACTATAGTCATCACAAAAACCCAGAAATCGGCCGAAAACCCTGAAATCGGCCAAAAGCCCTAAAGTTGATCTGAAAGCCCTAATGCCGGCCTAAAACCCTATAATAAATCGAAAACCCTAAAATTGACCCCCAAGCGCAAAAATCGTCCAAACACCCTATACTATAGTCAGCGGAAACACCCTGAAATCGGCCAAAAGCGCTAAATTTTATCAGAAAGCCCTAAAGCCGGCCTAAAACCCTATAATAAGCCGAAAACCCTAAAATCAGTCTAAAAGCCTAGAGTCTACAGAAAAACCCTAAAATTGACCCGGAACCCTTAAATCGTCCAAACAACCTATACTATAGGCAGCGGAAACACCCTGAAATCGGCCAAAAGCCCTAAATTTGATTAGAAAGCCCTAAAGCTGGCCGAAAACCCTATAATAAGCCAAAAACCCTAAAATCAGTCTAAAAGCCCTAAAGCCTGCCTAAAACCCTATAAGAAGCCGAAAAACCTAAAATCAGTCTAAAAGACTAGAGTCTACAGAATAACCATAAAATTGACCAAGAACCCTTAAATCGCCAAAATACCGGATACTATAGTTAGAGGAAAACCACTTAAATATGCCGAAAACCCTAAAATAAGCCGAAAACCTTGAAATTTTACTTAAGCCTTAAATTTGATCAGAAAGACCTAAAGCTGGTTTAAAACCCAATAATAAGCCGAAAACCCTAAAATCAGCCTAAAAGCCTAGAATCTACAGAAAAACCATAAAATTAACTCGGAGCCCTTAAATCGTCTAAATACCCCAACCTATAGTCATCACAAAAACCCAGAAATCGGCCGAAAACCCTGAAATCGGCCAAAAGCCCTAAAGTTGATCTAAAAGCCCTAATGCCGGCCTAAAACCCTATAATAAATCGAAAACCCTAAAATTGACCCCGAGCGCAAAAATCGTCCAAACACCCTATACTATAGTCAGCGGAAACACCCTGAAATCGGCCAAAAGCGCTAAATTTTATCAGAAAGCCCAAAAGCCGGCCTAAAACCCTATAATAAGCCGAAAACCCTAAAATCAGTCTAAAAGCCTAGAGTCTACAGGAAAACCCTAAAATTGACCCGGAACCCTTAAATCGTCCAAACAACCTATACTATAGTCAGCGGAAACAACCTGAAATCGGCCAAAAGCCCTAAATTTGATTAGAAAGCCCTAAAGCTGGCCGAAAACCCTATAATAAGCCGAAAACCCTAAAATCAGCCTAGAAGCCTAGAATATACAAAAAAACCATAAAAATGACCCGGAGCCCTTAAATCGTCCAAATACCCTAAAGCCGGCCTTGAAACCTATAGAATATGCCGAAAATCCTAAAATCAGTCAAAAAGCCTTACAGCCGACCTAGAACCCTAAAGAAGCCGAAAACACTAAAATTAGTACAAAAGCCTATATCTACAGAAAAACCATAAAATTGACCCGAAGCCCTTAAATCGTCCTAATACCCTATACAATAGTCTGCGGAAAAACCCTGAAATTAGCCGAAAACCCTAAAATCAGCCAAAACACGTAAAGTTGATCAGAAAGCCCTAAAGTCGGCCTAAAACCCTTTAATAATACGAAAAACCTAAAATCAGTCTAAAAGCCTCGAGTATACAGAAAAACCATAAAATTATCTCGGAGCCCTTAAATCGTATAAATACCCTATACTATAGTTAGCGGAAAAACCCTGAAATCGGACAAAATCCCTAAATTTGATCAGAAAGCCTTAAAGCTGGCCTATAACCCTATAATAAGCCGAAAATCCCAAAATCAGATTAAAAGCCTAGAATCTACAGAAAAGCCATAAAAATGACCCGGAGACCATAAATCGTCCAAATACCCTATACTATAGTCAACAGAAAAACCCTGAAATCGGTCGAAAACCTTGAAATTGGAAAAAAAAACCCTAAAGTTGATCAGAAAAACCTAAAGTTAGCCTCAAACCCTATAATAAGCTGAAAACACTAAAATCAGTCTAAATGCCCTTACGCCGGCCTCAAACCCTAAAATAAGCCGGAAACCCTAAAATTAGTCTAAAAGCCTAGAGTCTACACAAAAACCAAAAAAATGACCCGGAGCACTTTAATAGTCCAAATACCCTATACTCCGGAAACCTTGAAATCGGACAAAAGCCCTAAAGTTGATCAGAAAACCTTAAAGCCAGCCTAAACACCTATAATAAGCCGAAAACCCTAAAATCGGTCTCAAAGCCTTTAATTCGGCCTAAAACCCTAAAATAGGCCAAAAACCCTTAAATCAGTCTAAAAGCCTAGAGTCTACAGAAAAACTATAAAATTGAGTTGGAGCCCTTAAATCATCCAAAACGACTATACTATTGTCTGCGAAAAAACGCTGAAATCGGCCGAAAACCTAAAAAATGATTAGCAAACCCTAAAGCCAGCCTAAAACCCTATAATAAGCTGAAAACCCTAAAATTAGTCTAAGAGTCTCGAGTCTATAGAAAAACCATAAAATTGACCCGGAGCCCCCAAATCGTCCAAACACCCGATACATAGTCAGCGCAAAAACCCTAAAATCGGAAGAAAACCCTTAAATAGGCCAAAAGCCCTAAGTTGATCAAAAAGCCCTAAATTCGGCCTAAAACCCTATAATAAGCCGAAAACCCTAAAATCAGTCTAAAAGCCTAGAGTCTACAGCAAAACAATAAAAATGACCCGAAGCCCTTAAAACGACCAAATACCTATTCTATAGTGAGCGCAAAAACCCTAAAATCGGCAGAAAACCCTGAAATAGGCCAAAAGATCTAAAGTTGATCAGAAAACCCTAAAGCATGCCTACAACTCTACAATAAGCCGAAAACCCTAAAATTAGTTTAAAAGCACCAAAAATCGGCCTAAAACCCAATAATAAGCCGAAAACCCTAAAGTCGGTCTAAAAGCCTAGAGTCTACACAAAAACCAAAAAATTGACCCAGAGCCCTTAAATAGTCCAAATACCCTATCCTATAGTCTGCGGAAAAACCCAGAAATCGGTCGGAAACCCTGAAATCGGCTGAAAGCCCTAAAGCCGGCCGAAAACCCTACAATAAATCGAAAACCCTAAAATTAGTGTAAAATCCTAGAGTCTACAGAAAAACCCTAAAATTGACCCGGAGCCCTTAAATCATCCAAACACCCTATACTATAGTCAGCGGAAACACACAGAAATCGACCAAAAGCCCAAAAGTTGATCAGAAAGCCCTAAAGCTGGCCTAAAACCCTATAGTAAGCCGAAAACCCTAAAATCAGCCTAATAGCCTAGAGTCTACAAAAAAACCATAAAAATGATTCAGAGCCCTTATATCGTCCAAATACCTTATGCTATAGTCAGCGAAAAACCCTGAAATCGGTCGAAAAACCTAAAATTGGAAAAAATCCCTAAAGTTGATCAGAAAACCCTAAAGTCAGCCTAAAACCCTATAATAAGCCGAAAACACTAAAATCCGTTTAAAAGCCCTTAAGCCGGCCTCAAACCCTAAAATCAGTCTAAAAACCCTATACTGTAGTCAGCGAAAAAACCCTGAATTCGGCTAAAAACGCAGAAATCGTCCAAAATCCCTAAAGTAGATCAGAAAACCCTTGATCCGGCCTAAAACCCTACAATAAGCCAAAAACCCTAAAATCAGTCTAAAAGCCCTAAAGCCTGCCTAAAACCCTATAAGAAGCCGAAAAACCTAAAATCAGTCTAAAAGACTAGAGTCTACAGAATAACCATAAAATTGACCCAGAGCCCTTAAATCGCCAAAATACTTGATACTATAGTTAGAGGAAAATCACTGAAATATGCCGAAAACCCTAAAATAAGCCGAAAACCTTGAAATTTTACTTAAGCCTTAAATTTGATCAGAAAGACCTAAAGCTGGTTTAAAACCCAATAATAAGCCGAAAACCCTAAAATCAGCCTAAAAGCCTAGAATCTACAGAAAAACCATAAAATTAACTCGGAGCCCTTAAATCGTCTAAATACCCCAACCTATAGTCATCACAAAAACCCAGAAATCGGCCGAAAACCCTGAAATCGGCCAAAAGCCCTAAAGTTGATCTGAAAGCCCTAATGCCGGCCTAAAACCCTATAATAAATCGAAAACCCTAAAATTGACCCCGAGCGCAAAAATCGTCCAAACACCCTATACTATAGTCAGCGGAAACACCCTGAAATCGGCCAAAAGCGCTAAATTTTATCAGAAAGCCCAAAAGCCGGCCTAAAACCCTATAATAAGCCGAAAACCCTAAAATCAGTCTAAAAGCCTAGAGTCTACAGGAAAACCCTAAAATTGACCCGGAACCCTTAAATCGTCCAAACAACCTATACTATAGTCAGCGGAAACAACCTGAAATCGGCCAAAAGCCCTAAATTTGATTAGAAAGCCCTAAAGCTGGCCGAAAACCCTATAATAAGCCGAAAACCCTAAAATCAGCCTAGAAGCCTAGAATATACAAAAAAACCATAAAAATGACCCGGAGCCCTTAAATCGTCCAAATACCCTAAAGCCGGCCTTGAAACCTATAGAATATGCCGAAAATCCTAAAATCAGTCAAAAAGCCTTACAGCCGACCTAGAACCCTAAAGAAGCCGAAAACACTAAAATTAGTACAAAAGCCTATATCTACAGAAAAACCATAAAATTGACCCGAAGCCCTTAAATCGTCCTAATACCCTATACAATAGTCTGCGGAAAAACCCTGAAATTAGCCGAAAACCCTAAAATCAGCCAAAACACGTAAAGTTGATCAGAAAGCCCTAAAGTCGGCCTAAAACCCTTTAATAATACGAAAAACCTAAAATCAGTCTAAAAGCCTCGAGTATACAGAAAAACCATAAAATTATCTCGGAGCCCTTAAATCGTATAAATACCCTATACTATAGTTAGCGGAAAAACCCTGAAATCGGACAAAATCCCTAAATTTGATCAGAAAGCCTTAAAGCTGGCCTATAACCCTATAATAAGCCGAAAATCCCAAAATCAGATTAAAAGCCTAGAATCTACAGAAAAGCCATAAAAATGACCCGGAGACCATAAATCGTCCAAATACCCTATACTATAGTCAACAGAAAAACCCTGAAATCGGTCGAAAACCTTGAAATTGGAAAAAAAAACCCTAAAGTTGATCAGAAAAACCTAAAGTTAGCCTCAAACCCTATAATAAGCTGAAAACACTAAAATCAGTCTAAATGCCCTTACGCCGGCCTCAAACCCTAAAATAAGCCGGAAACCCTAAAATTAGTCTAAAAGCCTAGAGTCTACACAAAAACCAAAAAAATGACCCGGAGCACTTTAATAGTCCAAATACCCTATACTCCGGAAACCTTGAAATCGGACAAAAGCCCTAAAGTTGATCAGA
Source organism: Acmispon strigosus (assembly GCA_030819835.1). Taxonomy (NCBI): domain Eukaryota; kingdom Viridiplantae; phylum Streptophyta; class Magnoliopsida; order Fabales; family Fabaceae; genus Acmispon; species Acmispon strigosus. The sequence goes on along the minus strand of JAUAMA010000005.1, from coordinate 3,621,223 downwards.
AAACCTTAAAGCCAGCCTAAACACCTATAATAAGCCGAAAACCCTAAAATCGGTCTCAAAGCCTTTAATTCGGCCTAAAACCCTAAAATAGGCCAAAAACCCTTAAATCAGTCTAAAAGCCTAGAGTCTACAGAAAAACTATAAAATTGAGTTGGAGCCCTTAAATCATCCAAAACGACTATACTATTGTCTGCGAAAAAACGCTGAAATCGGCCGAAAACCTAAAAAATGATTAGCAAACCCTAAAGCCAGCCTAAAACCCTATAATAAGCTGAAAACCCTAAAATTAGTCTAAGAGTCTCGAGTCTATAGAAAAACCATAAAATTGACCCGGAGCCCCCAAATCGTCCAAACACCCGATACATAGTCAGCGCAAAAACCCTAAAATCGGAAGAAAACCCTTAAATAGGCCAAAAGCCCTAAGTTGATCAAAAAGCCCTAAATTCGGCCTAAAACCCTATAATAAGCCGAAAACCCTAAAATCAGTCTAAAAGCCTAGAGTCTACAGCAAAACAATAAAAATGACCCGAAGCCCTTAAAACGACCAAATACCTATTCTATAGTGAGCGCAAAAACCCTAAAATCGGCAGAAAACCCTGAAATAGGCCAAAAGATCTAAAGTTGATCAGAAAACCCTAAAGCATGCCTACAACTCTACAATAAGCCGAAAACCCTAAAATTAGTTTAAAAGCACCAAAAATCGGCCTAAAACCCAATAATAAGCCGAAAACCCTAAAGTCGGTCTAAAAGCCTAGAGTCTACACAAAAACCAAAAAATTGACCCGGAGCCCTTAAATAGTCCAAATACCCTATCCTATAGTCTGCGGAAAAACCCAGAAATCGGTCGGAAACCCTGAAATCGGCTGAAAGCCCTAAAGCCGGCCGAAAACCCTACAATAAATCGAAAACCCTAAAATTAGTGTAAAATCCTAGAGTCTACAGAAAAACCCTAAAATTGACCCGGAGCCCTTAAATCATCCAAACACCCTATACTATAGTCAGCGGAAACACACAGAAATCGACCAAAAGCCCAAAAGTTGATCAGAAAGCCCTAAAGCTGGCCTAAAACCCTATAGTAAGCCGAAAACCCTAAAATCAGCCTAATAGCCTAGAGTCTACAAAAAAACCATAAAAATGATTCAGAGCCCTTATATCGTCCAAATACCTTATGCTATAGTCAGCGAAAAACCCTGAAATCGGTCGAAAAACCTAAAATTGGAAAAAATCCCTAAAGTTGATCAGAAAACCCTAAAGTCAGCCTAAAACCCTATAATAAGCCGAAAACACTAAAATCCGTTTAAAAGCCCTTAAGCCGGCCTCAAACCCTAAAATCAGTCTAAAAACCCTATACTGTAGTCAGCGAAAAAACCCTGAATTCGGCTAAAAACGCAGAAATCGTCCAAAATCCCTAAAGTAGATCAGAAAACCCTTGATCCGGCCTAAAACCCTACAATAAGCCAAAAACCCTAAAATCAGTCTAAAAGCCCTAAAGCCTGCCTAAAACCCTATAAGAAGCCGAAAAACCTAAAATCAGTCTAAAAGACTAGAGTCTACAGAATAACCATAAAATTGACCCAGAGCCCTTAAATCGCCAAAATACCTGATACTATAGTTAGAGGAAAATCACTGAAATATGCCGAAAACCCTAAAATAAGCCGAAAACCTTGAAATTTTACTTAAGCCTTAAATTTGATCAGAAAGACCTAAAGCTGGTTTAAAACCCAATAATAAGCCGAAAACCCTAAAATCAGCCTAAAAGCCTAGAATCTACAGAAAAACCAAAAAATTAACTCGGAGCCCTTAAATCGTCTAAATACCCCAACCTATAGTCATCACAAAAACCCAGAAATCGGCCGAAAACCCTGAAATCGGCCAAAAGCCCTAAAGTTGATCTGAAAGCCCTAATGCCGGCCTAAAACCCTATAATAAATCGAAAACCCTAAAATTGACCCCGAGCGCAAAAATCGTCCAAACACCCTATACTATAGTCAGCGGAAACACCCTGAAATCGGCCAAAAGCGCTAAATTTTATCAGAAAGCCCTAAAGCCGGCCTAAAACCCTATAATAAGCCAAAAACCCTAAAATCAGTCTAAAAGCCTAGAGTCTACAGAAAAACCCTAAAATTGACCCGGAACCCTTAAATCGTCCAAACAACCTATACTATAGTCAGCGGAAACACCCTGAAATCGGCCAAAAGCCCTAAATTTGATTAGAAAGCCCTAAAGCTGGCCGAAAACCCTATAATAAGCCGAAAACCCTAAAATCAGCCTAAAAGCCTAGAATATACCAAAAAACCATAAAAATGACTCGGAGCCCTTAAATCGTCCAAATACCCTAAAGCCGGCCTTGAAACCTATAGAATATGCCGAAAATCCTAAAATCAGTCAAAAAGCCTTACGGCCGACCTAGAACCCTAAAGAAGCCGAAAACACTAAAATTAGTACAAAAGCCTATATCTACAGAAAAACCATAAAATTGACCCGAAGCCCTTAAATCGTCCTAATACCCTATACAATAGTCTGCGGAAAAACCCTGAAATTAGCCGAAAACCCTAAAATCAGCCAAAACACGTAAAGTTGATCAGAAAGCCCTAAAGTCGGCCTAAAACCCTTTAATAATACGAAAAACCTAAAATCAGTCTAAAAGCATCGAGTATACAGAAAAACCATAAAATTATCTCGGAGCCCTTAAATCGTATAAATAACCTATACTATAGTTAGCGGAAAAACCCTGAAATCGGACAAAATCCCTAAATTTGATCAGAAAGCCTTAAAGCTGGCCTATAACCCTATTGTCGCAACCAGGGTCGCGGCGGGACGGCGAAAAAAAAACAATTAATTATCAGACAGAGTCGCCACTAATGTTTATTAAAGGAAAACACTAGAAAAACCTAAAATTGATAAATAGCCTACGAAACCTAAAATCTAGGTTCGGGAGTCTATTACGCGTGGGGAAGGTGTTAGCACCCCACAGCGCCCGTCTAAACGGTACCTAGGATTGTTTGTGTAATTTTCTTAGCTTTCTACATTATTAATTTTACCCTTATTTATTTTTGTTATTTAATTCCTAATTATTCCTAAAAGGAGAAAAGGAAAAAAAAAATATTTTTATTATTTTTTCTAAATTATTTAATTCCCTACTTATTTCTAAAAAAGGGAAAAAAAAGACAAAAAAGAAACAAAATATTTTGTTATTTTTTATATAGCCTGATGAGTGCGAACCCAGTCCTACGTACTTCCTTAAAATGGAAGATCAAGGCCTACGCAGTTCTTGTTTTAATTTAATTAACTGTTTTAGTTTTTTTTTTCTTTTTTGACAATAAAAATTAAAATTAAGATGTCCTTGTATCATGGACTTACAATGTCTCAGAAAATAAAATTCAAAGCCAAAATAAAATAAGAAGGAAAAACAGAATAAATGAAATACAATAATAATTAAAAGAAAACAACAACAAAAAAATAAAGAAGAAAAACAGCCAAAAGAGAAAGAAAAGGAAACAGTGGCATGCACGAGATGATGAAGCGGTGGCGGCAGCGCGAGGAGAAGCAGCGGTGGCGGTTTAGAAGGGGACGAAGGGGAGGAGCAGCGACCGAGCGTGGTGGCGGACGCGGAGGTTGAGCGTGGTGGCGGCGCTGGATGAATGATGGTGTGGGGAGCAGAGAGAGTGGTGCGGCGAGGTGGTGGTGCGAGGATGGCGAGGAGCAGCGGCGCAGATGCAAGACGACGGCGAGGGCTGTTCGGGCAGTGAGGGGGAGGCAACGAGGAGCAAGAGGGAGAAGCGACAGGGAGGAGGAGAATGGTGCTGGGTGTTTGGCGGCCAAGTGATAGGAGGAAGAGGGTGAGCGTTGATGGTGGTGGTGCAGCGGCTGTGTTGTGTTTGAAAGGAAGGGAAGGGATGGTCGAAGGTTTGGTCAAGGGGAGGAACGTGGCGGCTGTGCCGGTGGTGGTTTTTGGGCTTTGAGAGAGAGAGAGGAGCAAGGTGGCATCGATGGTAATGGTGAAGAGAAGAAGGGTTGAATGGAGGAGAAGACGAGATGGTGATGTAGGGAGGAGGAGGTGGCTGTTTTTTTTCTTCTTTTTTTTTTTATTTTGTTTTGGGAGATAGAGAATGAATGGAGGCTAGGGTTAGGAGTGGAGGCTAAAAGTATGAGTGGAAGCAAAGAATTGTGTGGGAGTGAGGAAATTAGGGTTTGTGAGAGTATGGAGGCTACTAGGGAATGATGTGTGGTTTTTAGGGTTAGTGAGGGTAGGCTTATATAGGGGAGAATTAGGGTTTCAGTGAGGGGGAAAATGACTAAGTTGCCCTCCCTTCCTTGCTTCTGCTTTCTCTCTTTTCCTTCGGGCCGCGGCCCATTTTTCTTCCTTTCTTCTTCCTTTTCCTCTGCTGGGCCTTTTCTTTTCTTTTCTCTTTTCCTTCTTTTCTTCTTTTTTCTCTTTTTCTTTTTTTTCTTTTTTCTTCTCTCTTTTTTTCTTTTTCTTTCCTTTCCTTTTTCCTCTCTTTTTTTTGCTTTTTCAAAATTGGGCCCGGACAAAAATAGGTGTCAACACCTATAATAAGCCGAAAATCCCAAAATCAGATTAAAAGCCTAGAATCTACAGAAAAGCCATAAAAATGACCCGGAGACCATAAATCGTCCAAATACCCTATACTATAGTCAACAGAAAAACCCTGAAATCGGTCGAAAACCTTGAAATTGGAAAAAAACCCTAAAGTTGATCAGAAAAACCTAAAGTTAGCCTCAAACCCTATAATAAGCTGAAAACACTAAAATCAGTCTAAATGCCCTTACGCCGGCCTCAAACCCTAAAATAAGCCGAAAACCCTAAAATTAGTCTAAAAGCCTAGAGTCTACACAAAAACCAAAAAATTGACCCGGAGCACTTTAATAGTCCAAATACCCTATATTCCGGAAACCTTGAAATCGGACAAAAGCCCTAAAGTTGATCAGAAAACCTTAAAGCCAGCCTAAACACCTATAATAAGCCGAAAACCCTAAAATCGGTCTCAAAGCCTTTAATTCGGCCTAAAACCCTAAAATAGGCCAAAAACCCTTAAATCAGTCTAAAAGCCTAGAGTCTACAGAAAAACTATAAAATTGAGTCGGAGCCCTTAAATCATCCAAAACGACTAGACTATTGTCTGCGAAAAAACGCTGAAATCGGCCGAAAACCTAAAAAATGATTAGCAAACCCTAAAGCCAGCCTAAAACCCTATAATAAGCCGAAAACCCTAAAATTAGTCTAAGAGTCTCGAGTCTATAGAAAAACCATAAAATTGACCCGGAGCCCCCAAATCGTCCAAACACCCGATACATAGTCAGCGCAAAAACCCTAAAATCGGAAGAAAACCCTTAAATAGGCCAAAAGCCCTAAGTTGATCAAAAAGCCCTAAATTCGGCCAAAAACCCTATAATAAGCCGAAAACCCTAAAATCAGTCTAAAAGCCTAGAGTCTACAGTAAAACAATAAAAATGACCCGAAGCCCTTAAAACGACCAAATACCTATTCTATAGTGAGCGCAAAAACCCTAAAATCGGCCGAAAACCATGAAATAGGCCAAAAGATCTAAAGTTGATCAGAAAACCCTAAAGCATGCCTGCAACTCTACAATAAGCCGAAAACCCTAAAATTAGTTTAAAAGCACCAAAAATTAGTTTAAAAGCACCAAAACCCGAGCCACTGTCAAGTAGGGATCGTCTAAGCGCCACCCTGGATCTGCTGAAAAGTAACACGGATCGTCTAAGCACCACCGTGGATCTGCTGGAAAGGTAACAGGGATCGTCTAAGCGCCACCCTGGATCTGCTGGAAGGTGACACGGATCGTCTAAGCGCCACCGTGGATCTGCTGGAAAGTAACAAGGTTCGTCTAAGCGCCCCCTTGGATCTGCTGAAAGGTAACACGGATCGTCTAAGCGCCACCGTGGATCTGCTGGAAAGTAACAAGGTTCGTCTAAGCGCCCCTTGGATATGCTGAAAGGTAACAGGGATCGTCTAAGCGCCACCCTGGATCTGCTGGAAGGTAACACGGATCGTCTAAGCGCCACCGTGGATCTGCTGGAAAGTAACAAGGTTCGTCTAAGCGCCCCCTTGGATCTGCTGAAAGGTAACAGGGATCGTCTAAGCGCCACCCTGGATCTGCTGGAAGGTAACATGGATCGTCTAAGCGCCACCATGGATCTGCTGGAAAGTAACAAGGTTCGTCTAAGCGCCCCCTTGGATCTGCTGAAAGGTAACAGGGATCGTCTAAGCGCCACCCTGGATCTGCTGGAAGGTAACACGGATCGTCTAAGCGCCACCGTGGATCTGCTGGAAAGTAACAAGGTTCGTCTAAGCGCCCCCTTGGATCTGCTGGAATGTAACAAGGTTCGTCTAAGCGCCCCCTTGGATCTGCTGAAAGGTAACAGGGATCGTCTAAGCGCCACCCTGGATCTGCTGGAAGGTAACACGGATCGTCTAAGCGCCACCGTGGATCTGCTGGAAAGTAACAAGGTTCGTCTAAGCGCCCCCTTGGATCTGCTGAAAGGTAACAGGGATCGTCTAAGCGCCACCCTAGATCTGCTGGAAAGTAACACGGATCGTCTAAGCGCCACCATGGATCTGCTGAAAAGTAACAGGGATCGTCTAAGCACCACCCTGGATCTGCTGGATAGTGACAAGGATCGGTCTAAGCGCCACCTCGGACTCACCAACTGCAACTTTCAATATGTGACAAAGGTATGCATGGTATGAAATGTAATGCATGCTATGAAATGTAATGCATGATATGTACCATATGTGATGGGGTTATGCATGTGATGTTGATGCTTTTGATGCAATGATGCAAATGATGCACAGCTTATGAATTTGAAACTCAAACTTGAATTATGCTGTGTTAGAAAAGACTTTTTGTTAGCTTCCTTGGAAAAATTTAGCTCAATAAGTATAAGCGTGCTCGGAAGCTCAGGCAGACTCAAGCTTGTTTCACCTGGACAGCTCGTGTGAATGGATGTGAAGCTTGCCTCTTTTGCAAGATCTTCCTCTGAAACCTGACTGAGAAGGGTGGGCCACCTGCTTATTGAATGTTTATCTGAGTCGCCTGATGCTGACTTTGAATTTTTCTGACTGACGGAGGTCTTTGAGGCGCCCCCTCTTTTCTGTTGGTATTGAGTTGACCGCGAGCATTTTGGTCTAACATGTTAAATGAGATGTTGAAATGCTAAGTCATGTTATTGAACCTGTGATCTCTCGATTTGAAGCGCTATCTAATTAATATGCATGACATGAGATGACACATGATGGAGTCAAATGACAGAGGATCGCCCCACTTTTGTTTGGGGCGGATGAAGAGAATGAGTGATGAACATCAGGCTGTCCCAGCTTAGGTGTAGTTATAAGACATAGACTCGAAAATTGCCCCGGTTTATACTTTGAAGAATGAGCATCAGAAGACAACTGATTGTTCCCATTTGAAAGAAGTTGATAGAAAGACATATGAATACCCCAATCCAGACATCGAATGGAAACATTGATTGCCCTGATGACAAAATTGGACGATTGCCCCGATTTAGCTTTGGACGATGAGCATGAGGTAGTATATGATTGCCCCAATCTAGGAACATTGACAAAGCATGGACTGGAAAATTACCTCGTCTGGATTATGAGAGATAAGCATCAAAAAACAAGTGATTGCTCCAGTTTGAAAGACAATGCACTAGAATGATGAAAAGTGAAAGCTAGACAATCTCTCAGGTGTAACAAGGATGACAAGGAGTGGAATAATCAATTGCTTCAGTGATGTCTCAATAGGTTGGAAGAATTTGTGAGAACAACCAAGGTAATACTTCAGCCTGAGAGTGGAAGAACAAGTAGTTTTCCCCGCTTTGAGAAGATGTATGAGGAATTTAGATGAGCACATGCCCCAGATCAGAGTACACGGGAAGACTACTAAGAATAGGTAATTATCCCAGCCGAAGAATGACCAGGTACACAAAAGATATGAAGTGAAGCTTAGACTGTTTCCCTAGTCTGATTCGGGTGAAGAAAAATGGCTCGAGTAATTGCCTCAGTTGTGACACAGAGAGATCGGGGAGAAGCCAGAAAATGGGCCCAACTTCAGGGAAAGGGACAAGCAATGAGCTGAAAAGTTGCCCCAATTGAGACAACGAGTGGTAGTCCAACAATTGTTCTATTGATCTTGGCTCCCATTTGAGGTCTTGATGGGCATGGAAGAGATCTTTTCTCGATTTTCTTCTGACTGATTGGGCTTTGCCGCGGTGTCCATTCTTGAAAGAACTCTGTGGAGGCAACTATTCTGCGAGCATGCCTCATTTTTTCTCTTTTTTCTCTTTTTTTTTTTTATGAGCAAATGAATCAGGTTATTATGTCTCAAAAACAAGTTCAAGAAAAAGTGGACAATCAATCCTTGATCGGAATGGACTTTGTTAGGGTTGCAATGTGGCTAAGGGCTAGTGGGTTATGAAAGGAAGTGTTTACAGGTTAATGAAGATGAAGGATATGTGGCTAAGGGCTAGTGGGTCATGAAAGGAAGGATATCAAAGGCACAAACAAGTGTTTACGGGTTAATGAAGATGAAGGATATATGGCTAAGGGCTTGTGGGTCATGAAAGGAAGGATATCAAAGTGTTTAAGGGTTAATGAATTAATGAAGACAAAGGATTTTTACCACTTTGATCGAAACTTAGCACTGATTATCAAGACTTGCTCAAGCAATTTTTTTCTTTTTTTGTATTTTTTTTTCTTGACATTTTTTGTTTCTTTTTCTTTTCTTTTTCTTGAAATGGAAATCTTAAGCAAGCTTGGTGCTAATATTGTGCTAACTCTAAAGTAGAGTGATCCTTGTCTAGGGTTAAGGGGAAGGATTTTTGGCTCAAATGGGTGTCAAGGTATAATGTTATGGGGTAAAGATAAAGAAAGAATGCCAAACTTCATCTCAAGGCATGGCTGATCACTTTCGAGAACCTAAGTCCAAAACAAAGCTGTGGTGAACATGATTCACTGGCTCTCCTGTTTTTTTTTTGACTTTGCATGCCCTAACTTTTGCTTAGGTCGCCCTTGCGGGTTTTCAACCTAACAGGCTTTTTTCTTTTTTTGTTGAGGGATGACTCTTGCGCTTTTCTGCATAAATGGCCATCTGCTAAAGTTTTCCTATGAAATCGATCAATCTTCTCACAAATAAGCGCTTGCAACCGCGACAAAAGTTGCCCCCAGTGCTCCTAGTCTTCTTCCATGCCAGCCCATGTCCTTAGAAATCAAGCAAACAAGTTCTCCCGCACTTGAGACATTAGCCATTATGAGACGCTAGGAATGATTTGTGTGAGATGGAAATGGAAAATTGGAGAATGAGATTGAGATTGACAAAGGAAAAGACAATGAATGAAGCAAACAAACCAAAGAAAAAGAAAATGCCATGCATGGTTCTTAAATAATGCTTCAAAGAAAGTCAGCAAAGGTTCAACACTAACATGACAGAACAGAAAGCTTATGTTAACCACATCAATTAACAATGCTAGACCATTAAACTCAGGCGCCTTGATTGCTGAAAGATTGGCAGATGCCGCCTCCTCCTCCTTGAATGGGTGGCCAACAAGAGCAAACCGACGGATGGTCGGAAGCCTTTGCATTAAGCAGCTCATCACTGATGAAAACCAGACGACTTCAGTATTCTCTTGTGAAAGATCCATGAGGCCCACTGAGAGTATGATGCCAAAGCTCATCCTTGGGACTTGCCAAACTGGGGGATAATGGACGCTTCAACTTTGAGTCAAAACCACTTCAACCTCGAGGGAACAGATTATGCAAGTGCAGGTCATCATGGTCAAATGGCAGCAGAGAAGGTGACTTGATGAAATGAACAAGTGTTTTGGAAAAATGGTTGGATCATAGGGATGGTGGTTGAGTTGATATGTGATCATGGGATGGTTAAGGGAAATGTGATTGGAAAAATAGTCTTGGTGAGATGTATGGATAAAGCAAGTAAGGATCAACATAATATGAGGTGGGTGGATAGGGTGTCCTACGAATGAAATAGTCATATGGTGAAGAGGAGGGCGATTAGGTTGAGATGAGATGATGGGATTAGTGCTAGAAAGAAAGTGAAGTAACGAATGGATGGAGGGTCTAGAGATGAAAAGGAAGTGGTAAGTTGTATGGTGAGTAGGATGGGAACAAAATGAGCTGGGTAGGTAGGGCCTCCACAGATTATATTGAAGTTAATTGCTTGTGTTAGCCATATGGTGAAAAAATGGTGAAGGTTAATATAGCTGGTAATATGGGTGAATATGGGTAATGATCCTTACTGTTGCAACGGATGAGGAAATGGGATAGGCATGAGGAGTGAAAATGAGCGGCTGGCTATATGAGGATGCCGCCATTGCACAAATTCTGTTCTTGACTCAATCGTGATCGGTGTTGACCTGCTCTTTTGCACTATTGCCCCAATTTTTGCATGATAGCATCATAGTCAACCTTCTCAAAGTCTGGTCTCTTGTAGGTTCAGATTCTGGTATCAACTGCTTCTGTAGATTCCAGGGTTTCAACTTGAGCTTGTCAATGCCTTTTCTTGTTTTTTCAAACTTATTGAGACTTAAGTTCTCCAAGGAAATGCAAATGTGTTTGAAAGAAAAACAAATTTGTTAACGGTCCAGCAGATGGTGGTTCCTCATGTTCTAACGCCAGAGAAAGACCCCTTGGGTTAAAACATGGTTGACAGTCATTCATGTGGGAAATACCCCTACAGAATTTATGTCTAAGGGGCAACACGAAACAATCCCATGTTCTAACACCAGAGAAAGACCCCTTGGGTTAAAACATGGTTGACAGTCATTCATGTGGGAAATACCCCTACTGAATTTATGTCTAAGCAGCAACGCGAAACAATCCCATGTTCTAACGCCAGAGAAAGACCCCTTGGGTTAAAACATGGTAGACAGTCATTCATATGGGAAATACCCCTACTGAATTTATGTCTAAGCAGCAACACGGAACACCAAGGTTTTTGAACAAAACATCTTATTCATTCCATTCCAGATTTGTAGTACAATTTTCATCACAGAGCTTGCAATGTCCTTATTCGGGATACATCAATGAAAAGCGGAATCATTTAGTTCTCTTCTCCTCATTCCTCTGATGGTGCTGGCAAGATCTCGGGAAAACCTCAAGAAACTCTTCAACTTCAGGGGAACCCCCAAGCGGGTAACTCAAACCTCAGCTGTCGCTTCATCAAACAATCTTGTCCACTACCTGGAGTAGCATTGGACACTCTGGGACAGTCTATGGTATTTGTTCATGTAGAGCTCTCTGTCAAAGTACTTGCCTCCACCCTCTTAGCAAACCCATGTTTTCCACTTGGAAGTAGTGGACTTCTCTCTTCCAGCGATCTCTTTCCAGGGTCAAGCCTTTCACCTGTTCTGGGTAACTGAGTCTCTCTTTGCTGCGCTTTCAAGAATGAATCATGATACTCCCTGCTCAAATCCCAACCCTGATTCGCATGCCTATGGGCCTCAGACAAATCCTATGGGCCACTTGGAAGTTTAAACCTCCCTGTTGCTCTTTAGACGACATGATCTGAACACGCTTGAGCTGCCGGAGAACCATGACATGAGTGTAAGATATGCATCCTCTTATTCCCATCAAGGGTACATTAGAGAAAGGCCCACAGCTGAGGATCACGTCCCCGAGTATGAACCAAGGACAGGCCCAAATGAATGCTTTTGACTCCATTCTAGCAAACTCGTTTTTCCATTCTTGAGCCTCCATGCATCTTCTTGGAATTTTATGGAAATCTTTTAGTGCACTCGGATTGTGGCCCATGTGGCGCCGAGCATAACAATGAGTTATAAACCAGGCGTACAACAATTGGTAGCAGCATCGGAGTTTTGACTTTTTACTTTTGCGGCAGATATCTGCGGAAATTGGGGTTTCTGCAAGAATTGCCGAAACTGGGCACCTCTTGTTTTCTACAAACTGATAATATGCGTCAATGGCTTCCTGTTCTATCACATCCTTCAGATATGGGAATAAGACCACCCCCAAATATGATGAGCAACAATGTCTTTAGGAAACACCCCCACTTCTCGTTTTGAGCCAGGTGTTCTAAGTATTTTTCCAATCTTACCCTTTTCAATCCACTGACGAGACCATTGGAGCTTGTCGCAAAACACTGATCAGGTATGCCGAGGGAAGTTGCTACTTTTTGCACTTCTATGTAGTACCCTCTTCTACTTTGACGTCGAGTAGGCCCAACAAATTCCCGTATTTCTTTGGAAACTCAGCAAGCACTTCTCGCGGCACTTTTATACATATTTCTTTGAGGTTCCCGAAACCTTGGTGTTCTTCTTCAGGACAGGCACAGCTTGGCCTCAAAGCCCCTCCATTTGGACCGTTAACAGAATTTGATTTACTATTAAAAAAGAAGCATGTAAAAATGCCATAAAATGCATGAACATGGAGTGATGAAATGCAATGTTTTTTTTATGATTTTTTTTTTTTTTTTATGAATGATGCATGGAAGGTGAATTTTTTAAGATGAATGATGCATGAAATTTTTTTTTATATGAATGATGCATGAAAGGTGATGAATGATGCATGAAAGGTGAATTTTTTATGTTTTTTTCTTTTATATAAGATGAATGATGCATGAAAATTTTTTATGTTTTTTTTTTATGAATGATGCATGAAATATTGAACAATAATGATATGAAAAAGAATAGAAGAAGAGAATGCTCCCAGTTGTCCTACAAGGGTAAAGACCTAAGGGGTGAGATATACTACATTGGCCAAAACCCTAATTGGATGGGGACTATGGTCAAATTAAGTGCTCTCTTTATGGTAAGTTCTAGACTCCTAAAAGGCCCCCGGATTGCCCCCGTCACGAAGACAAGGTTCCGATGATCAAACTATTTGACGAGTAGACACTAGGCCTCTCACGACAAATAGCTCAATGACCGGTAACAATCCGGGTGGTGACTCAATAGTTGCCGCGTAGACACTAGGCCTCTCACGACAAGTACCAAGACACCGCTACTCCTGGGCTCGCACAGGCTCGGGTATAGAGCCCAAAAAGTGTGTCTCACAAAGTGGAAGTGAAGTGTGTGCATTGGGAGCATACAAACCTTTTTCAAGAAACCCTAAAAAACTACCCCACCTGCAACACAGCCAGAAAACCAGATATAGCAATTTAAATTGGTCATCTACCCTAATACCGCATGCTGAAAACAAATTATATACAAAGATAGCGAAAAAATAAAATATATACATGGCAATCAAACAAAAAAGTAAAATAATGAAGAGTAAAATAAAATAAAAAGAAAGACAAATCAAAGATAAATTAGAGGCAAATTATATACAAAGTAGGAAAAAAATATGTTCAAGGCAATTAAACAATAAAAAAGGCAAAATAATGAAGGGTAAAATAAAAAGAAAGACGAATTAAAGATAAATTAAATACAAATTAAAGACAAATTATATACAAAGTAGCAAAATATGTACAAGGTAATTAAATAATTAAAAAAAGAAAAATATTAAAGGGTAAAAGAAAGCTAAAAAAAAAACACAAACAATCAAGAAAGGCCTGACTCTCAAAGTGTCCCCAGCAGAGTCACCATCTGTCGCAACCAGGGTCGCGGCGGGACGGCGAAAAAAAACAATTAATTATCAGACAGAGTCGCCACTAATGTTTATTAAAGGAAAACACTAGAAAAACCTAAAATTGATAAATAGCCTACGAAACCTAAAATCTAGGTTCGGGAGTCTATTACGCGTGGGGAAGGTGTTAGCACCCCACAGCGCCCGTCTAAACGGTACCTAGGATTGTTTGTGTAATTTTCTTAGCTTTCTACATTATTAATTTTACCCTTATTTATTTTTGTTATTTAATTCCTAATTATTCCTAAAAGGAGAAAAGGAAAAAAAAATATTTTTATTATTTTTTCTAAATTATTTAATTCCCTACTTATTTCTAAAAAAGGGAAAAAAAAGACAAAAAAGAAACAAAATATTTTGTTATTTTTTATATAGCCTGATGAGTGCGAACCCAGTCCTACGTACTTCCTTAAAATGGAAGATCAAGACCTACGCAGTTCTTGTTTTAATTTAATTAACTTTTTTAGTTTTTTTTTCTTTTTTGACAATAAAAATTAAAATTAAGATGTCCTTGTATCATGGACTTACAATGTCTCAGAAAATAAAATTCAAAGCCAAAATAAAATAAGAAGGAAAAACAGAATAAATGAAATACAATAATAATTAAAAGAAAACAACAACAAAAAAATAAAGAAGAAAAACAGCCAAAAAAGAAAGAAAAGGAAACAGTGGCATGCACGAGATGATGAAGCGGTGGCGGCAGCGCGAGGAGAAGCAGCGGTGGCGGTTTAGAAGGGGATGAAGGGGAGGAGCAGCGACCGAGCGTGGTGGCGGACGCGGAGGTTGAGCGTGGTGGCGGCGCTGGATGAATGATGGTGTGGGGAGCAGAGAGAGTGGTGCGGCGAGGTGGTGGTGCGAGGATGGCGAGGAGCAGCGGCGCAGATGCAAGACGACGGCGAGGGCTGTTCGGGCAGTGAGGGGGAGGCAACGAGGAGCAGGAGGGAGAAGCGACAGGGAGGAGGAGAATGGTGCTGGGTGTTTGGCGGCCAAGTGATAGGAGGAAGAGGGTGAGCGTTGATGGTGGTGGTGCAGCGGCTGTGTTGTGTTTGAAAGGAAGGGAAGGGATGGTCGAAGGTTTGGTCAAGGGGAGGAACGTGGCGGCTGTGCCGGTGGTGGTTTTTGGGCTTTGAGAGAGAGAGAGGAGCAAGGTGGCATCGATGGTAATGGTGAAGAGAAGAAGGGTTGAATGGAGGAGAAGACGAGATGGTGATGTAGGGAGGAGGAGGTGGCTGTTTTTTTTCTTCTTTTTTTTTTTATTTTGTTTTGGGAGATAGAGAATGAATGGAGGCTAGGGTTAGGAGTGGAGGCTAAAAGTATGAGTGGAAGCAAAGAATTGTGTGGGAGTGAGGAAATTAGGGTTTGTGAGAGTATGGAGGCTACTAGGGAATGATGTGTGGTTTTTAGGGTTAGTGAGGGTAGGCTTATATAGGGGAGAATTAGGGTTTCAGTGAGGGGGAAAATGACTAAGTTGCCCTCCCTTCCTTGCTTCTGCTTTCTCTCTTTTCCTTCGGGCCGCGGCCCATTTTTCTTCCTTTCTTCTTCCTTTTCCTCTGCTGGGCCTTTTCTTTTCTTTTCTCTTTTCCTTCTTTTCTTCTTTTTTCTCTTTTTCTTTTTTTTCTTTTTTCTTCTCTCTTTTTTTCTTTTTCTTTCCTTTCCTTTTTCCTCTCTTTTTTTTGCTTTTTCAAAATTGGGCCCGGACAAAAATAGGTGTCAACACCTATAATAAGCCGAAAATCCCAAAATCAGATTAAAAGCCTAGAATCTACAGAAAAGCCATAAAAATGACCCGGAGACCATAAATCGTCCAAATACCCTATACTATAGTCAACAGAAAAACCCTGAAATCGGTCGAAAACCTTGAAATTGGAAAAAAACCCTAAAGTTGATCAGAAAAACCTAAAGTTAGCCTCAAACCCTATAATAAGCTGAAAACACTAAAATCAGTCTAAATGCCCTTACGCCGGCCTCAAACCCTAAAATAAGCCGAAAACCCTAAAATTAGTCTAAAAGCCTAGAGTCTACACAAAAACCAAAAAATTGACCCGGAGCACTTTAATAGTCCAAATACCCTATATTCCGGAAACCTTGAAATCGGACAAAAGCCCTAAAGTTGATCAGAAAACCTTAAAGCCAGCCTAAACACCTATAATAAGCCGAAAACCCTAAAATCGGTCTCAAAGCCTTTAATTCGGCCTAAAACCCTAAAATAGGCCAAAAACCCTTAAATCAGTCTAAAAGCCTAGAGTCTACAGAAAAACTATAAAATTGAGTCGGAGCCCTTAAATCATCCAAAACGACTAGACTATTGTCTGCGAAAAAACGCTGAAATCGGCCGAAAACCTAAAAAATGATTAGCAAACCCTAAAGCCAGCCTAAAACCCTATAATAAGCCGAAAACCCTAAAATTAGTCTAAGAGTCTCGAGTCTATAGAAAAACCATAAAATTGACCCGGAGCCCCCAAATCGTCCAAACACCCGATACATAGTCAGCGCAAAAACCCTAAAATCGGAAGAAAACCCTTAAATAGGCCAAAAGCCCTAAGTTGATCAAAAAGCCCTAAATTCGGCCTAAAACCCTATAATAAGCCGAAAACCCTAAAATCAGTCTAAAAGCCTAGAGTCTACAGTAACACAATAAAAATGACCCGAAGCCCTTAAAACGACCAAATACCTATTCTATAGTGAGCGCAAAAACCCTAAAATCGGCCGAAAACCATGAAATAGGCCAAAAGATCTAAAGTTGATCAGAAAACCCTAAAGCATGCCTGCAACTCTACAATAAGCCGAAAACCCTAAAATTAGTTTAAAAGCACCAAAAATCGGCCTAAAACCCAATAATAAGCCGAAAACCCTAAAGTCGGTCTAAAAGCCTAGAGTCTACACAAAAACCAAAAAATTGACCCGGAACGCTTAAATAGTCCAAATACCCTATACTATAGTCTGCGGAAAAACCCAGAAATCGGTCGGAAACCCTGAAATCGGCTGAAAGCCCTAAAGCCGGCCGAAAACCCTACAATAAATAGAAAACCCTAAAATTAGTGTAAAATCCTAGAGTCTACAGAAAAACCCTAAAATTGACTCGGAGCCCTTAAATCATCCAAACACCCTATACTATAGTCAGCGGAAACACACAGAAATCGGCCAAAAGCCCTAAAGTTTATCAGAAAGCCCTAAAGCTGGCCTAAAACCCTATAGTAAGCCGAAAACCCTAAAATCAGCCTAATAGCCTAGAGTCTAAAAAAAAACCATAAAAATGATTCAGAGCCCTTATATCGTGCAAATACCTTATGCTATAGTCAGCGAAAAACCCTGAAATCGGTCGAAAAACCTAAAATTGGAAAAAATCCCTAAAGTTGATCAGAAAACCCTAAAGTCAGCCTAAAACCCTATAATAAGCCGAAAACACTAAAATCAGTTTAAAAGCCCTTAAGCCGGCCTCAAACCCTAAAATCAGTCTGAAAACCCTATACTGTAGTCAGCGAAAAAACCCTGAATTCGGCTAAAAACGCAGAAATCGTCCAAAATCCCTAAAGTAGATCAGAAAACCCTTGATCCGGCCTAAAACCCTACAATAAGCCAAAAACCCTAAAATCAGTCTAAAAGCCCTAAAGCCTGCCTAAAACCCTATAAGAAGCCGAAAAACCTAAAATCAGTCTAAAAGACTAGAGTCTACAGAATAACCATAAAATTGACCCAGATCCCTTAAATCGCCAAAATACCTGATACTATAGTTAGAGGAAATTCACTGAAATATGCCGAAAACCCTAAAATAAGCCGAAAACCTTGAAATTTTACTTAAGCCTTAAATTTGATCAGAAAGACCTAAAGCTGGTTTAAAACCCAATAATAAGCCGAAAACCCTAAAATCAGCCTAAAAGCCTAGAATCTACAGAAAAACCATAAAATTAACTCGGAGCCCTTAAATCGTCTAAATACCCCAACCTATAGTCATCACAAAAACCCAGAAATCGGCCAAAAGCCCTAAAGTTGATCTGAAAGCCCTAATGCCGGCCTAAAACCCTAAAATAAATCGAAAACCCTAAAATTGACCCCGAGCGCAAAAATCGTCCAAACACCCTATACTATAGTCAGCGGAAACACCCTGAAATCGGCCAAAAGCGCTAAATTTTATCAGAAAGCCCTAAAGCCGGCCTAAAACCCTATAATTAGCCGTAAACCCTAAAATCAGTCTAAAAGCCTAGAGTCTATAGAAAAACCCTAAAATTGACCCGGAACCCTTAAATCGTCCAAACAACCTATACTATAGTCAGCGGAAACACCCTGAAATCAGCCAAAAGCCCTAAATTTGATTAGAAAGCCCTAAAGCTGGCCGAAAACCCTATAATATGCCGAAAACCCTAAAATCAGCCTAAAAGCCTAGAATATACAAAAAAACCATAAAAATGACCCGGAGCCCTTAAATCGTCCAAATACCCTAAAGCCGGCCTTGAAACCTATAGAATATGCCGAAAATCCTAAAATCAGTCAAAAAGCCTTACGGCCGACCTAGAACCGTAAAGAAGCCGAAAACACTAAAATTAGTACAAAAGCCTATATCTACAGAAAAACCATAAAATTGACCCGAAGCCCTTAAATCGTCCTAATACCCTATACAATAGTCTGCGGAAAAACCCTGAAATTAGCCGAAAACCCTAAAATCAGCCAAAACACGTAAAGTTGATCAGAAAGCCCTAAAGTCGGCCTAAAACCCTTTAATAATACAAAAAACCTAAAATCAGTCTAAAAGCCTCGAGTATACAGAAAAACCATAAAATTATCTCGGAGCCCTTAAATCGTATAAATACCCTATACTATAGTTAGCGGAAAAACCCTGAAATCGGACAAAATCCCTAAATTTGATCAGAAAGCCTTAAAGCTGGCCTATAACCCTATAATAAGCCGAAAATCCCAAAATCATATTAAAAGCCTAGAATCTACAGAAAAGCCATAAAAATGACCCGGAGACCATAAATCATCCAAATACCCTATACAATAGTCAACAGAATAACCCTGAAATCGGTCGAAAACCTTGAAATTGGAAAAAAACCCTAATGTTGATCAGAAAAACCTAAAGTTAGCCTCAAACCCTATAATAAGCTGAAAACACTAAAATCAGTCTAAATGCCCTTACGCCGGCCTCAAACCCTAAAATAAGCCGAAAACCCTAAAATTAGTCTAAAAGCCTAGAGTCTACACAAAAACCAAAAAATTGACCCGGAGCACTTTAATAGTCCAAATACCCTATACTCCGGAAACCTTGAAATCGGACAAAAGCCCTAAAGTTGATCAGAAAACCTTAAAGCCATCCTATGTGAAGAAGGTCTTGCTCTTGACCCTGGCTGTGGTTTTGATGACGACAAACTCATCAACAATAAGAAGAAAAGAAGACTTCAAAAGAATCAAGCACTCAAGTCCATCAATAGTCTAGAAGTCTTAGAATTAGGTGAGTTATGCTTCCAAAGGTTTATTAAAGCATAAAGGCTCTTAAAACACCTAATCTAATCAAGCTAAGAGTTTTCATAACTTAAAAGAAGTAGAAAACCTTAAGCAAGTCTCAAAGAATAAGTTTCTGGAAAATGGGCTTCTGTGTAATCGATTACATCATTATGGTAATCGATTACACCAAGGCAAGTAATCGATTACTCCAGTCTTGTAATCGATTACATGCTTGAAATTCAAATTCAAACTGAAACGGTCACTTGTGTAATCGATTACACTAAGTATGGTAATCGATTACCAGAACGAAAAAGTGCATCTTTTCATGAACCATTGTGTCCCAAACCTTTTGAAAAGGGTTGTGATGGTTCAAGGACGTTTCCCTTGCCTATATAAAGACCATTTGAGTCCAGAAAACATAACAACAACATAACACACACAACACACACGAAATATACACATTTCACATGAGAAAAACACATTAGGCCAAAGCTCTTTCAAAATTAGTTCATCTTTTAGAACTTAAATCTTTTGGAGCCTAAATTCTGAGTTCATGATCTTCATGTTTACAAGAACACATTAGTTGTTCATATCTTGAAGAACTCAGAATTGTATTATGCTTAAAAGCCTTAAAGCATAATTTCTCATGTTCAATCCAATTGTGTGTTAAAGGATTGAAACAGCCAAGTGTAATATCTTCTTCATCTCTTTCTGTAAGATTGAGTTTTTCACCGTGGTATTCGGTGAAGGGTTGTTGTCACTGAAAGTGGTTTGCTTTCAGGGTTTCGATTGAAGACAAGTTTGTCTTCAAGGTCTGAGGGTGGTTTGCCTTCAGGAACTGAAAGCGGTTTGCTTTCAGGGGCTGTTGAAAGCGGTTTGCTTTCACAGGATATTGGTAGAAGTTCTTGGGGTCCTTGGGTTAGGAACTTGTAAGAAATTCTTATCAATAGTGGAAAAATCCTCAAGGGGTTTTCTTGAGGGACTGGACGTAGTCTTCGATGGATTGAAGGCGAACCAGGATAAATCTTGTGTGTGATTTTCTTTATCCTTCACATTTACTTTCAAGTAGTGTTCATATCCGCTGCAATCACAACGATCAATTCGTGATCATCATAAACTTGAAAGTAACGATTTCAATAAGGCGAAAATTGGGGCAACACTGATTCACCCCCCCTCTCAGGTTGCTATCTGTTATAACAGCCTAAACACCTATAATAAGCCGAAAACCCTAAAATCGGTCTCAAAGCCTTTAATTCGGCCTAAAACCCTAAATAGGCCAAAAACACTTAAATCAGTCTAAAAGCCTAGAGTCTACAGAAAAACTATAAAATTGAGTCGGAGCCCTTAAATCATCCAAAACGACTATACTATTGTCTGCGAAAAAACGCTGAAATCGGCCGAAAACCTAAAAAATGATTAGCAAACCCTAAAGCCAGCCTAAAACCCTATAATAAGCCGAAAACCCTAAAATTAGTCTAAGAGTCTTGAGTCTATAGAAAAACCATAAAATTGACCCGGAGCCCCCAAATCGTCCAAACACCCGATACATAGTCAGCGCAAAAACCCTAAAATCGGAAGAAAACCCTTAAATAGGCTAAAAGCCCTAATATGATCAAAAAGCCCTAAATTCGGCCTAAAACCCTATAATAAGCCGAAAACCCTAAAATCAGTCTAAAAGACTAGAGTCTACAGTAAAACAATAAAAATGACCCGAAGCCCTTAAAACGACCAAATACCTATTCTATAGTGAGCGCAAAAACCCTAAAATCGGCCGAAAACCCTGAAATAGGCCAAAAGATCTAAAGTTGATCAGAAAACCCTAAAATTAGTTTAAAAGCACCAAAAATCGGTCTAAAACCCAATAATAAGCCGAAAACCCTAAAGTCGGTCTAAAAGCCTAGAGTCTACACAAAAACCAAAAAATTGACCCGGAGCCCTTAAATAGTCCAAATACCCTATACTATAGTCTGCGGAAAAACCCAGAAATCGGTCGGAAACCCTGAAATCGGCTGAAAGCCCTAAAGCCGGCCGAAAACCCTACAATAAATCGAAAACCCTAAAATTAGTGTAAAATCCTAGAGTCTACAGAAAAACCCTAAAATTGACCCGGAGCCCTTAAATCATCCAAACACCCTATACTATAGTCAGCGGAAACACACAGAAATCGGCCAAAAGCCCTAAAGTTTATCAGAAAGCCCTAAAGCTGGCCTAAAACCCTATAGTAAGCCGAAAACCCTAAAATCAGCCTAATAGCCTAGAGTCTACAAAAAAACCATAAAAATGATTCAGAGCCCTTATATCGTCCAAATACCTTATGCTATAGTCAGCGAAAAACCCTGAAATCGGTCGAAAAACCTAAAATTGGAAAAAATCCCTAAAGTTGATCAGAAAACCCTAAAGTCAGCCTAAAACCCTATAATAAGCCGAAAACACTAAAATCAGTTTAAAAGCCCTTAAGCCGGCCTCAAACCCTAAAATCAGTCTAAAAACCCTATACTGTAGTCAGCGAAAAAACCCTGAATTCGGCTAAAAACGCAGAAATCGTCCAAAATCCCTAAAGTAGATCAGAAAACCCTTGATCCGGCCTAAAACCCTACAATAAGCCAAAAACCCTAAAATCAGTCTAAAAGCCCTAAAGCCTGCCTAAAACCCTATAAGAAGCCGAAAAACCAAAAATTAGTCTAAAAGACTAGAGTCTACAGAATAACCATAAAATTGACCCAGAGCCCTTAAATCGCCAAAATACCTGATACTATAGTTAGAGGAAAATCACTAAAATATGCCGAAAACCCTAAAATAAGCCGAAAACCTTGAAATTTTACTTAAGCCTTAAATTTGATCAGAAAGACCTAAAGCTGGTTCAAAACCCAATAATAAGCCGAAAACCCTAAAATCAGCCTAAAAGCCTAGAATCTACAGAAAAACCATAAAATTAACTCGGAGCCCTTAAATCGTCTAAATACCCCATACTATAGTCATCACAAAAACCCAGAAATCGGCCGAAAACCCTGAAATTGGCCAAAAGCCCTAAAGTTGATCTGAAAGCCCTAATGCCGGCCTAAAACCCTATAATAAATCGAAAACCCTAAAATTGACCCCGAGCGCAAAAATCGTCCAAACACCCTATACTATAGTCAGCGGAAACACCCTGAAATCGGCCAAAAGCGCTAAATTTTATCAGAAAGCCCTAAAGCCGGCCTAAAACCCTATAATAAGCCGAAAACCCTAAAATCAGTCTAAAAGCCTAGAGTCTACAGAAAAACCCTAAAATTGACCCGGAACCCTTAAATCGTCCAAACAACCTATACTATAGTCAGCGGAAACACCCTGAAATCGGCCAAAAGCCCTAAATTTGATTAGAAAACCCTAAAGTTGGCCGAAAACCCTATAATAAGCCGAAAACCCTAAAATCAGCCTAAAAGCCTAGAATATACAAAAAAACCATAAAAATGACCCGGAGCCCTTAAATCGTCCAAATACCCTAAAGCCGGCCTTGAAACCTATAGAATATGCCGAAAATCCTAAAATCAGTCAAAAAGCCTTACGGCCGACCTAGAACCGTAAAGAAGCCGAAAACACTAAAATTAGTACAAAAGCCTATATCTACAGAAAAACCATAAAATTGACCCGAAGCCCTTAAATCGTCCTAATACCCTATACAATAGTCTGCGGAAAAACCCTGAAATTAGCCGAAAACCCTAAAATCAGCCAAAACACGTAAAGTTGATCAGAAAGCCCTAAAGTCGGCCTAAAACCCTTTAATAATACAAAAAACCTAAAATCAGTCTAAAAGCCTCGAGTATACAGAAAAACCATAAAATTATCTCGGAGCCCTTAAATCGTATAAATACCCTATACTATAGTCGGCGGAAAACCCTGAAATCGGCCGAAAACCCTAAAGTTGATCAGAAAGCCCTTAAGCCGGCCTAAAACCCTATAATAAATCGAAAACCCTAAAATTTGTCTAAAAGCCTATAGTCTACAGAAAAACCCTAAAATTGACCTGGAGCCCTTAAATCGTCCAAATACCCTATACAATAATCAGCGAAAATACCCTGAAATCGGCTGAAAACCTTGAAATCGGCCAAAAGCCCTGAAGTTGATCAGAAAACCCTAAAGCCGGCCTAAAACGCTATAATAAGTCGAAAATCCTAAAATAAGTCTAAAAGCCATAAATCTGGCCTAAAACCCTAAAATCAGTCTAAAAGCCTAGAGTCTATAGAAAAACCATAAAAATGACCTGGAGCCCTAAAATCGTCCAAATACCCTATGCTTTAGTCTGCGGAAAAACTCTGAAATCGGTCGAAAACCCTAAAATCGGACAAAAGCCCCAAAGTTGATTTGAAAACCCTAAAGTCGTTCTAAAACCCTACAATAAGCCGAAAACCCTAAAATCATTCTAAAAGCCTAGTGTCTACAGAAAAACCATAAAATTGTCCCGGAGCCCTTAAATCGTCCAAATACCCTATAATATAGTCTGCGGAAAACCTTGAAATTGGCCGAAAACCCTGAAATCAGCCAAAAGCCCTATAGTTGATCAGAAAACCCTAAACCTGGCATAAAACCCTACAATAAGCCGAAAACCTTAAAATCAGTCTAAAACGACCAAAAATCGGCCTAAAACCCTATAATAAGCCAAAAACCCTAAAATCAGTCTAAAAGCCTAGAGTCTACACAAAAACCAAAAAGTTGACTCGTAGCACTTAAATAGTCCAAATACCTTACACTATATAGTCAGCAGAAAAACTCTGAAATCGGCCAAAAGCCCTAAAGTTGATAAAAAAAGCCCTAAAGCCGGCCTAAAACCCTATAATAAGTCGAAAACCCTAAAATCAGTCTAATAGCCTAGAGTCTACCGAAAAACCATAAATATGAATTGGAGCCCTTAAATCGTCCAAATACCCTATGCTATAGTCAGCGGAAAAACCCTGAAATCGGACGAAAACCCTAAAGTTGATCAGAAAACCCTAAAGCTGGCCTAAAACCCTACAATAAGCCGAAAACCCTAAAATCAGTCTAAAAGCACCAAAAATCGGCCTAAAATCCTACAATAAGCCGAAAACCCTAAAATCGGTCTAAAAGCCTTGAGTCTACACAAAAACCAAAAAATTGACCCAGAGCCCTTAAATAGTCCAAATATCCTATACTATAGTCTGCGGAAAATACCTAAAATAAGCCGAAAACCCTGAAATCGGCCAAAAGCCCTAAAGTCGTCCTAAAACCGTACAATAAGCCGAAAACCCTAAAACCAGTCTAAAAGCCCCAATAGCCGGCCTAAAACCCTATAATAAGCTGAAAATCCTAAAATCATTTTAAAAGACTAGTGTTTACAGAAAAACCATAAAATTGTCCCGGAGCCCTAAAATTGTCGAAATACCCTATACAGTCAGCGGAAAAACCCTGAAATCGGTCAAAAACCCTGAAATGGGAAAAATGCCCTAAAGTTGATCAGAAAACCCTAAAATCAGTCTAGAAGCCCTTAAGCCGGCCTCAAACCCTAAAATAAGACGAAAACCCTAAAATCAATCTAAAGGCCTAGAGTTTACCGAAAAATCATAAAATTGACCTAGAGCCCTTAAGTCGTCCACAAACCCTATATTATAGTTAGCGAAAAAACAATGAAATCGGCCAAAAAGTCTGAAATCGTCCAAAATCACTAAAGTAGATCAGAAATGTTAGAATCAAACTATTTAATGAATTACTTTATTTTGATAAATAATAATTTCACTAAGTGTTGCAGACTTCTTCAAAGTTTTCATATTCAGGAACAGGTATTAATTGGAGAAATGCTGCGAGGATTTCGACAAAGCATTATCAAAAAGCAAAACTGTCAAGAAAAGGCAAATAGAGAAATTCGTCCGTCTATGTGAATCAGTCTATCACTATTAAAGAGTTCGTCCGGCTGTGAAGAACGTCTGGTTGATCGAGCTATTGAACTTATGAAGAATGACAAGTTGACTGAGGCACTGATTGAAGACTGGTGCAACATTGAATATCCCGAAGGTGATCGTTCGGTTAACCCAAAGATGACCTATCGCGCACCTCTTGGTTCGTAAGAGCATTAATGGTGAAAGAGACAGAATTAAGCGCTCCATACATTGAAGATTCAAAATTCTCTAACATTCCTTAAATCAAGCTACTTTTGCTGAATTAGCGGCGATATCTTCTGATCATCATATCTCCTCAACGGCCAAATTCAAATATTCTAGGCAGAGCATTAATGACTCAATTAGCTGTAATGCATGAGAATTAAATGCAGTCTCAATAAGTCAAGGCAAAAGGCATCACCAGACGATATCGTCTTGCACTGATGAAGAAACAACTATCATCCCTGGAAGATTGCAACAGCAGAGGCAGAAGTATCCGTTACTCATAATCGAAGCAAAATTTCCAACGGAACTATTTTGAAGATCTTCAGCAAAGCTTTCAGTTATTATCCTACTGAAGATATAAATAGAGGACTTAGCAACAGATTCAAATTGGCGACTCTTACACAAGATAAGCATTCAAACTCTCCAAGTCTACCTACAATCAAACAAGCTTTAAGCCAAGATACTCAGTAAACTCAACTCATTTATTCTCTGAGTTATGTCGCCAACCAGTGCGAAACTCTTTACAGAGTCAAAAACTCTTATCTTTCACACAAGTCCTTTAGAGAACCAATTTGTCTATCATCTCTGAACTTTGTTCTTCATATTTTCTACCCACTCTTACTGAAGAGATTTTGTAGAAACCAAGTCTTCTTGAAAAAGAATTGGGAGGAGTCCTGTCTAACACTCGAGAGAAAAGGAGAAGTCCTAGAATACTTGTAAAGGAGTAGTCCTCAGAATACTGGGAGAAGTCCCTGAGAACACCTGTACTATTTTGTTGAAAATAGTGGAAAATCTTGGTGAAGCCAAGGACTGGACGTAGCCTTATCGATTAAGAGGGTGAACGAGGATAAACATCGTGTGTGCTTTATTGTTCATACTTGAAGTTTATTTCTGCTGCACTTCTTTACCAAACGTTTTTGAACTTATAAATATCTATCTTGCAAAAAGTTCTAAAAACACACACGCACAATTCAAACCCCCCTTTCTTGTGTGGTTTTATTAATATCAATTGGTATCAGAGCTTAACCGCTCTGAGAATTACTAACATCTTAACAGGTGTAGAGTGATAAGATCCATGGATGGCATTGCTTACCCAACCGGAACTGCAACCAATAAGCCACCATTCTTTGATGGCTCCAACTATCCTTATTGGAAAAAGCACATGCAACTCTTTATCGAGTCAACCGACTGGAAGCTGTGGGACGTAATATCAAAAGGAGATTATGTCCCCAAACACAGTGAAAGCAAGGCTATCCCTGCCGATAAATGGACTAATGAACAAAAGACGGATAATCAAAGAAACGCCAAGGCTAGGCTGTTTCTCATATGTGCTCTTAGCAAAAACGAGCATGACAAAGTTGACAGCTTAAGCACTGCAAAAGAAGTCTGGGATACCTTGGCCATTGCTCATAAAGGAACCTCTGCCGTACAAGATACTAAGATGAGCATGCTGGCCTCTCAGTATGAATCCTTCATGATGGATGACAATGAGACTATTGACTCCATGTTCGCACGACTTCGGACCATTCACAATGGGATGAGGAACCTGGGAAAAAGTTTCACCAACAAGGAACAAGTGATCAAGATTCTCAGAAGTCTTCTCACCAACTGGAGAAATTTTGTTACCTCTCAGCGAGCTGGAAGAAATCTTGATACCTACTCAATAGAAGATCTTATAGGAGAGATGAAGATTCATGAGCAGGATCTTGCTAACGATGCTGCCATTATATGGAGAAAAGCGTCTGCCGCAAAAGCTGTAGCCTTCAAAGCCAACAAATCAAAGGCTTTGAAAGCTAACGAATCCTCAGATGAGGAAACTGTGCAATCTGATCACTCAGATGATGAGCAGGCCCTGTTTAACTGAAGATTCAGATGAATGATGGGAAACAGGAAGTAATTCAAAGGAAGACAATCTTCCTCATCAAGAGATGAAGAGAAAATCCCAAATAAAGGTGGGATCATCTGTTATGAATGCAAAAAGCCTGGACACGTCAAAGCTGACTGTCCTCGTTTGGGAAACAAGCCTCCTCAAAAGAATGTCTATAAGAAAAAGGCCTTTTCCAGTCAAAATGATGAGTCAAAAGACGAATCTGATCAAGAAGAAGAGATCAAACTAACTAATGATGAAGCTTTATACTGTGCGTTTATGGGATCCATCGACACATCTGATATTGAAGCAGACAAAGAAGCAGAAGCACTAATGATCTCTGTTGACCTATCCAACTGCGAGGAAGAAAACAAAGATGAGATGTGCTTAGCAGCTCAAAGCCAAAAAGAACTATGGTACCTGGACAGTGGATGCTCACGGCACATGACGGGAAAAAGGTCTTTATTCCCAAAAGTCCATGAGAAGAAAACCGGAGGAACAGTCACCTTCGGAGGCAATCAGAAGGGGTTCATTGTCGGAGAAGGTAATGTTGGTAAGAGTCCCCTTCCGGTAATAAAGAAGGTGTTGTTAGTTGAAGGCCTGAAACACAATCTACTTAGCATAAGCCAATTATGTGATAGTGGACTCACTATTTCCTTCAACAAAGTGAAGTGTAGTGTCACAAATGAGGATGACAAGATTATCTTTGAAGCACAGAGACAAGGAGATCTATATAAGACCTCCTTGGAAAACCTAGCAAGTCAAAAGGTAAAATGTCTAGTATCAGCAGAGGATGATAAATGGATATGGCACAGGAAGCTAGGGCATGCATCCTTAAAGACCATTGCTAAAATAATCAAATATGATTTAGTAAGTGGTCTGCCAAATCTGTCTTTCAAATATGATGATACATGCTCTGCATGTCTCTAAGGAAAGCAATTAAAAAGTTCTTTTCGTGCAAAGAACGTTGTCAGTACAAAGAGACCTCTGGAAATGTTAGACATGGACTTGTTCAGACCTACTAGAACGACAAGTTGTTCTGGAAAGAGATTTTGTCTTGTCATCGTTGATGACTACACTAGATTTACATGGGTACAATTCCTTGGAACTAAGGATGAAACCTTCAAATCCTTCCTGATCATTGCAAGAAGAATTCAAAATGAAAAGGGATACTGCATCACTAATATTCGTAGTGATAGAGGAGGAGAATTCATCAATGAAGAATTCAAGCACTACTGCGAGGAGAATGGAATATTTCACCAAGTTTCTGCTCCGAGAACTCCTCAGCAAAATGGAGTAGCTGAAAGAAAGAACAGGTCACTTCAAGAAATGGCCAGAACTATGCTCAATGAGACATCCTTACCCAAATATTTCTGGGCTGAAGCAGTTCACACTGCCTGCCATATTCAAAATCGAATATTCATGCGTCCTATCCTGAAGAAAACTGCCTATGAATTGTGGAAGGGAAGGAAGCCAAGCATTACATACGTTCATCCATTTGGATGCCCATGCTTTCTGCTCAACACAAAGGATGATCTGGGAAAATTCGATGCAAAGTCAGATAAAGGAATATTCTTAGGATATTCACCCAACTCCAAAGCATTCCGAGTATACAACTCTAGAACAATGGCAGTAGAAGAATCCATAAATGTCAAGTTTGAAGACAAACAGATTAGCATAAATCAAATGACACAGGAAGATGAATATGATGAGCTGGAAATCAGTGAAGGGTCCTCATCAAATCCAGTCCAGCCATCACCGTCTGACAAGGAGACAAATCCAAGTATTTCATCATCAACTCAACCAGACGATGTTTGTGAAATTCCGTTTGACGATAACTCCACAAGTCATGTTGTGACTTCCAGCGGCATCTCTCTACCTAAAGACTGGAGATTCAAACCAGACCATCCTCCTACACAGATAATCGGAAACATACATGAAAAGGTAAGAACTAGATCCACTTTTAATGATCATGCTAACTGTGCGTTTTTTTTCTGACATAGAGCCGAAGAACATAAGTGAAGCCCTACAAGATGAAGGCTGGATATTATCCATGCAAGAAGAGCTAAATCAATTTGAGAGAAGCCAAGTCTGGGATCTAGTGCAGAAACCAGAAGAAAAATCCATCATTGGCACAAGATGGGTGTTTAGAAACAAAATGGATGAAAACGGGAAAGTTACCAGAAATAAAGCTCGACTGGTTGCACAGGGATATAATAAACAAGAAGGAATTGACTACACAGAAACGTTTGCTCCTGTTGCACGAATTGAAGCTATTCGCATTCTGTTGGCATTTGCATGTCAGCACTCCATAAAGTTATATCAAATGGATGTGAAAAGTGCTTTTCTGAATGGATATATTGAGGAAGAAGTATATGTAAAGAAGCCTCTAGGATTTGAAGATCCAGTTCTTCCAGACCATGTTTTCAAGTTAAGAAAGGCACTGTATGGACTGAAGCAAGCTCCCCGTGCATGGTACGATCGTTTAAGTTCATTCCTAATGAACAATGGATTCTCTAGGGGAAGCATCGACAACACTCTGTTCAGAAGGAAGACATCCAAGGACTTTATCCTGGTGCAACTATATGTTGATGATATCATTTTCGGTGCCACCAATGAAGTTCTATGTCAAGAATTTTCACAACTGATGCAAAGTGAATTCGAGATGAGTATGATGGGGGAATTGAAGTTCTTCCTAGGATTGCAGATCAGACAGGAGGGCACCAGAACCTACATTCATCAAACAAAGTATATCAATGACCTCTTAAAGAAGTATTGCATGGAGAAAGCCAAAGCAATGGGCACTCCCATGCATCCTGAAACTATACTAGATAAAGGTGACGAGTCAACTCCGGCCGACTCAACAAAATACAGAGGAATGATAGGGTCACTACTATACCTTACCTCAAGCAGACCAGATATTATGTACAGCGTATGTGTTTGTGCCAAATTCCAAGTAAGTCCTCAAGAATCTCACCTAAGTGCAGTAAAACGTATTTTTCGATATCTCATTGGAACAACTAATCTTTGTCTAGTTTATGAGAAAGGTGAAGATTTCAGGTTAAAAGGATTTTGTGATGCTGATTATGCTGGAGACAGAGTTGAAAGAAAAAGCACAAGTGGAGGTTGTCACTTCCTAGGAGAATGTCTAATATCCTGGGCAAGTAAAAGACAAAGCACAATCTCCCTTTCAACCGCTGAAGCAGAATATGTGGCGGCAGGTTCTTGCTGCACCCAACTTCTTTGGGTGAAGCATCAATTAGAAGATTATAATATTTTTGAGCATAATATTCCTCTGCTATGTGATAATACCAGTGTCATCAATATTACAAAGAATCCTGTTATGCATTCACATACTAAACACATTGAAATAAAGCATCATTTTATTCGTGATCATGTAGCCAAAGGGAACATTGATATCTCATACATACACACCGATGATCAATTAGCAGATATATTTACAAAACCCCTTATTGAAAACAAATTTGTGTGTCTTAGAGAAAGAATTGGAATGTTTCCTGCATTATAGGTAAGCTTGCACTAAGTTCCCCTAAGTTCGTCTGCCCAACTAGCTTGAATTATAACATTGACACCTACTCTAGCTATGCATTCAATGCTGAACAGTTATGTGGTTTCAAACAACTTACTTACTGAACACGCATACATTAATGTTGGCACTCGTTATCTCTCATCATTTAATGCTTTCAATTCAGCTTTATTTCTCATCATAACCTTGATGATATCGAGAAAATCTTTTTAAGTAAAAACGAATGGTCTCCTCTTTCCATTTCTGAAAATATTTACTCTTACTTTCGTTTCAACGTTCTGTCTTCTTTGCACTTGTTCTTGCATCTATACTCATCTCTTCTACAGAAAACATGGCACCCAAGAGATAGAAACATGCAAAGTCACAGGAGCCCCTTAGCAAAGACGAACTCCGGATTGTCCAAATCCAAAATGAATTTATCATCCAGAATCGCAAAGATCAAGTTTATGAAATTGGTCCTGTACGAATCAAACATTTGGGTGACAGAGAGATTGTCACTCCTAGATATCTCGACCTCAGAATGTTTCAACATGCAAAGGTTGCAGGTCTCGATCTATTGCTATTTCAGGACTGGGGAAATCTGTTCAAAATCTCTACAACTTCAGCACTCTCTCCTCTTGTGAAGGAAGTTTATGATTGTGCCATCAAGGTTAACCCTAACCACATCCGAACACGATGCTTACGGTAGGTGATAGACATTCGTACTCAAGATGTATCTGATCTACTCACCTTTCCTCTCGATGGTGTTTGCTACTCATCTTCCTGGGAAGCTTTTGAAAGCGACCCTTTCACTATCTGGAAGGAGGTTCCAAAATGCTCTACCTCTCGACGAGTGAAGAATCTTGTTAAGGAATGTATCCTTCCTCATGCTGTTCTCAGCAAGATTGTACTGCCAAAGGAGGGTTCTCGTGACTTAGTCAACAAATTGTCTTAGTGGACTCTATTCCAAATGCAACATCGAAGAAAAGTGAATCTACCTGCTCTTCTCTTCCAATACATGCTTCATACTCTGGAACAGTCCAACACAAACCTTCCATATGGTTCACTCATAACGGCTCTTATGCATCACAAGCAGCTACTTACCCCCTCCATCGAATCAGTATAGTTCATCTCACGTGACTACATTTCTGCTACTCCAATCAAGTTTGGAGATGTTCATCGAATGAACCTATCCATTGACATATCTGGAGTACCTGAAGATCTCCTGAGTGACTGGACTAAGCGGAACAAGCAAAAGAAAACTCATACACCAATACCGTCCGGTAATTGCCACAAACGAAGTCGTCTGGAAACCGCTTCTCCGCAACAATCAGATCATTCTCACCAGACTGCCTCTCAGGAACTTTTGCCAGCAGTGGACTCTTTGCTTCCATCCACTTCCTCCAAACCTCCTCCTGAAACTGTGCACACCACTGCTGAACTCATTTCAAATGCCCATGCACATTATCTGAAGTTCTTGCCTCCACTCTTTCACAAATATATCTCTGATGTCTTCGATGTCCAAGATGATGGCAACTGTGGATTCAGATGTCTTGCTCAATGGCTGGGCCATCCTCAAGATTATTGGCCAGACATTCGCAAACTTCTAATCCAGGAACTTCTATCTCACAGAGCTCTGTACTCTCAAACGTTTTGCTCTGATGCAGATGTTGATACTCTATGCATGGCCCTAACCTTAAGCACAAATGAACCTGCCTATGAGTCCAAATGGTTCTCAGTACCAGACATGGGATTGCTAGCTGCAACTACGTTCCGGGTAATTCTGGTCACTTTAGCTCCCAACCAATGCTGCAAATATCTTCCCCTTTTGGGCCCTGTAGCTGATGCACCCACCATTGCTGTATTGGGAAATATTGCAAATAGACACTGGGTTCGAGTCAAGCTCTCCAAAGATTCTCCATTGCCCACTATTACACCTCAATGGAAGCACTTTTGTTCTCCTGATGCTCGCGGATGGGAACTCCCTCTTCAGCCAAAATTTTTGCACTTTCGGAGTCTCCTACAAAGTGAAGCTGAAAAATTTCTAGATTCCTTGTTTGAAGTTCCCAATATGGATAATCCTATTGAACTTGACAACGACTCTGATGAAGACCCTGTTCTCCTCGTTGACATTTCCTCTTTGGACCATGCCTTCACTCGCCTCACATTGCATGATGTTACTCTCGATCTTCGTCTGCTCCTTTGTCAAAGTCAACATATTACTCCTATGTCAAAACCGGTAGATGCTTCCATTAATGCAAATATTAATGCATCTCATCCGTCACCACAGGTCCCCACTACTATAGATCCAGATCTGGATCTCGTGCTTGCACCTCCGGCACACTTCATTTATGCTTCATCCTTCTCCACTGCCTGCATGCCTCTCCATCAGATCTCATTCATGCCCTGCTTTCCTCGGCGTTCCAGACACACTTTGGGTAAACGCAAGTGCTCCGCAACTGCACAAAATGCTCATCTGCGGCAGTTCACTCCATCTTTGCCATCATGCTGCATGTTCTTCCACTTCGATTGGCAGCTGGTATTCTTTGGAACTACTCATGTTGTTTCCATTCCTCTTCACTTGAATTCCCGTATAGAAGCTTGATTCCCGTATAGAAGCTTTTCATGATCGATCTGCTCACGAACGGCGAGTTCTCCATCAAGATGTGCATGCTCGGCTTGCAACCATGCAGACTCAACTCACTGACAAAATGGATACTCGTTTTGATCACCTGCAAGACACTATTGCTCAACTTCTTGGCCTCTCCAAGCCATCCTCTTTACTCTTGCTTTTATTGTTCCTTGTCTTCTTTAACTTTTCACCGTTCTTAATGGCTAATCCAATTTCTGTTTTCCTCTTATGCGTTCGTTTCCATTTGCTTTTTATAATGCCAAAGGGGGAGAAAGGGATAACTAAAAATGAAAAACAAGAGAGCATGAATTTAGGGGGAGCAACTTCAAACTAAGGGAGAGGAATTCACTCTCATATTTAAAGAAATTGTCATTATCAAAAAGGGGGAGATTGTTAGAATCAAACAATTTAATGAATTATCTTATTTTGATAAATAACAATTTCACTAAATGTTGCTAACTTCTTCAAAGTTTTCATATTCAGGAACAGGTATTAATTGGAGAAATGCTGCGAGGATTTCGACAAAGCATTATCAAAAAGCAAAACTGTCAAGAAAAGGCAAATAGA
The DNA here is from genome assembly GCA_030819835.1 of Acmispon strigosus. Taxonomy (NCBI): domain Eukaryota; kingdom Viridiplantae; phylum Streptophyta; class Magnoliopsida; order Fabales; family Fabaceae; genus Acmispon; species Acmispon strigosus. Next base: position 3,587,464 of record JAUAMA010000005.1, on the reverse strand, counting down.
GAAATCCATCCGTCTATGTGAATCAGGCTATCACTATTGAAGAGTTCGTCCGGCTGTGAAGAACGTCTGGTTGATCGAGCTATTGAACTTATGAAGAATGACAAGTTGACTGAGGCAATGATTGAAGACTGGTGCAACATTGAATATCTCGAAGGTGATCGTCTGTTAACCCAAAGATGAGCTGTCGCGCACCTCCTGGTTCGTCAGAGCATTAATGGTGAAAGAGACAGAATTAAGCGCTCCATACATTGAAGATTCAAAATTCTCTGACATTCCTTAATTCAAGCTACTTTTGCTGAATTAGCGGCGATATCTTCTGATCATCGTATCTCCTCAACGGCCAAATTCAAATATTCTAGTTAGAGCATTAATTACTCAATTAGGTGTAATGCATGAGTAATAAATGCAGTCTCAATAAGTCAAGGCAAAAGGCATCACCAGACGATATCGTCTTGCACTGATGAAGAAACAACTATCATCCCTGGCAGATTGCAACAGTAGAGGCAGAAGTATCCGTTACTCATAATCGAAGCAAAATTTCCAACGGAACTATTTTGAAGATCTTCAGCAAAGCTTTCAGTTATTATCCTAATAAAGATATAAAGATACACAAGCTAAGCATTCAAACTCTCCAAGTCTACCTACAATCAAACAAGCTTTAAGCCAAGATACTCAGTAAACTCAACTCATCTATTCTCTGAGTTCTGTCGCCAACCAGTGTGAAACTCTTTACAGAGTGAAAAATCTTATCTCTTTTCACACAAGTCCTTCAGAGAACCAATTTGTCTATCATCTCTGAACTTTGTTCTTCATATTTTCTACCCACTCTTACTGAAGAGATTTTGTAGAAACCAAGTCTTCTTGAAAAAGAATTAGGAGGAGTCCTGTCTAACACTCGGGAGAAAAGGAGAAGTCCTAGAATACTTGTAAAGGAGTAGTCCTCAGAATATTGGGAGAAGTCCCTGAGAACACTTTTGTACTTTTTTGTTGAAAATAGTGGAAAATCTTGGTGAAGCCAAGGACTGGACGTAGCCCTATCGATTAAGAGGGTGAACCAGGATAAACATCGTGTGTGCTTTATTGTTCATACCTTAAGTTTATTTCCGCTCCACTTCTTTACCAAACGTTGTTGAACTTATAAATATCTATCTTGCAAAAAGTTCTAAAAACACACACACACAATTCAAACCCCCCCTTTCTTGTGTGGTTTTATTACTATCAAGAAAACCCTAAAGTCGGCCTAAAACCCTACAATAAGCTGAAAACCCTAAAATCAGTCTAAAAGCCCTAAAGCCGGCCTAAAACCCTATAAGAAGCCGAAAACCCTAAAATCAGTCTAAAAGCTTAGAGTCTACAGAAAAACCATAAAACTGACTTAAATCGTCCAAATACCCTATACTATAGTTAGCGGAAAAACCCTGAAATATGCCGAAAACCTTGAAATCGGCCGAAAACCTTGAAATCATACTAAAGCCCTAAATTTGATCAGAAAGCCCTAAAGTTGGCCTAAAACCCTATAATAAGCCGAAATCCCTAAAATCATCCTAAAAGCCTAGAATCTATAGAAAAACCATAAAAATGACCTGGAGCCCTTAAATCGTCCAAATACCCTATACAATAGTCAGCGGAAAAACCCTGAAACTAGCCGAAAACCCTACAATCAGCCAAAACCCGTAAACTTGATCAGAAAGCCCAAATGTCGGCCTAAAACCCTACAATAAGCCGAAAACCCTAAAATCAGTCTAAAAGATCCAGAAGCCGTCCTAAAACCCTATATTAAGCCAAATACCCTAAAATTAGTCTAAAAGCCTAGACTGTACACAAAATCCAAAAAATTGACCCGGAGCCCTTAAATAGTCCAAATACCCTAAACTATAGTCAGCGGAAAAACGTTGATATCGGCCGGAAACCCTGAAATCGGCCAAAAGCCGTAAATTTGATCAGAAAACCCTTAAGCCGGCCTAAAACCCTACAATAAGCCGAAAACCCTAAAATCAGTCAAAAAGCACCAAAAGCCAGCCTAAAACCCTATAATAAGTCAAATGCCCTAAAATCCGTCTAAAAGCCTACAGTGTACACAAAAACAAAAAAATTGAATCGGAGCACTTAAATAGTCCAAATACCCTAAACTAAAGTCAGCGGAAAAACCCTGAAATCGGCCGGAAACCCTGAAATCGGTCAAAAGCCCTAAAGTTTTCCAAAAAACCCTTAATCCGGCCTAAAACCCTATAATAAGCCGAAAACCCTAAAATCAGTCTAATAGCCTAGAGTCTACTGAAAAACCAGAAAAATGACATGAAACCCTTAAATCGTCAAATACCCTATGCTCTAGTCTGCGGAAAAACTCTGAAATCGGTCGAAAACTCTGAAATCGCCCAAAAGCCCTAAAGTTGATTAGAAAACCCTAAAGTCGTGCTAAAACCCTACAATAAGCCGAAAACCCTAAAATCAGTCTACAAGCCCCAAAAGAAAGCCTAAAACCCTATAATAAGCCGAAAACACTAAAATTATTCTAAAAGCCTAGTGTCTTCAGAAAAACCATAAAATTGTCCCAGCACTCTTAAATCGTCCAAAACCCTGAAATTGGTGAAAATTCCTAAAATTGGCAAAAAGCCCTACAGTTGATCAGAAAACCCTAAAGTCGGCCTAAAACACTATAATAAAACAAAAACACTAAAATTAGTCTAAAAGCCCTTAAGCCGGCCTCAAACCCTTAAATAAACCGAAAACCCTAAACACAATCTAAAAGCCTAGAGTTTACCGAAAAACCATAAAAATGACCCGGAGCCCTTAAACCGTCCAAATACCCTAAAGCCGGCCTTGGACCCTATAATGAGCCGAAAACCCTAAAATCAGTCTAAAAGCCCTACAGCCGGCTTAGAACCCTAAAAAGGCTGAAAACACTAAAATTAGTTTAAAAGCCAAGAGTCTACCGAAAAACCATAAAATTGACCCGGAGCCCTTAAATCGTCCTAATACCCTATACAATAGTCAGCGGAAAAACCTTGAAATTAGCCGAAAACCCTAAAATAAGCCAAAACCCGTAAAGTTGATCAGAAAGCCCTAAAGTTGGCATAAAACCCTTCAATAAGCCGAAAACCCTAAAATCAGTCTAAAAGATCCAGAAGCCATCCAAAAACCCTATATTAAGCCAAATACCCTAAAATTAGTCTAAAAGCCTAGACTGTACACAAAATCCAAAAAATTGACCCGGAGCCCTTAAATAGTCCAAATACCCTAAACTATAGTCAGCGGAAAAACCTTGCTATCGGCCGGAAACCCTGAAATCGGCCAAAAGCCCTAAAGTTGATCAGAAAACCGTTAAGCCGGCCTAAAACCCTATAATAAGCCGAAAACCCTAAAATCAGTCTAAACGCACCAAAAGCCGGCATAAAACCCTATAATAAGTCGAATACCCTAAAATTAGTCTAAAAGCCTACAGTCTATACAAAAACCAAAATCAGCCAAAACCCGTAAAGTTGATCAGAAAGCCCCAAAGTCGGCCTAAAACTCTTTAATAAGCCGAAAAAACTAAAATCATGTTAAAAGCCTAGAGAATATAGAAAAACCATAAAATTAACTCGGAGCCCTTAAATCGTCTAAATACCCTATACTATAGTTAGCGGAAAAACCCTAAAATCGGTCGCAAAACCCTGAAATCGGCCAAAAGCTCTAATGTTGATTCGAAAGCCCTAAAGTCGGCCAAAAACCCTATAATAAATCGAAAGCCCTAAAGTTTGTCTAAAAGCCTGGAGTCTAAAGAAAAACCATAAAATTGTCCCGGAGACCTTAAATCGTCCAAATACCTTATACTATAATCAGCGGAAATATCCTGAAATTGGCCAAAAGCCCTAAAGTTGATTAGAAAACCCTAAAGCCGGCCTAAAACCCTATAATAAATCGAAAACCCTAAAATCTATCAAAAAGCCCTAAATCCGGCCTTAAACCCTAAAATAGGGCGAAAACCCTAAAATCAATCTAAAAGCCTAGAGTCTACAGAAAAACCATAAAATTGACCCGGAGCCCTTAAATCGTCCAAAAAGACTATACTATGGTATGCGGAAAAACCCTGCAATCGGCCGAAAACCCAAAAGTTGATTAGAAAACCCCAAAGCCGGCCTAAAACCCTATAATAAGCCGAAAAAACTAAGATAAGTCTAAAAGCCCTTAAGCCGGCCTCAAACCCTAAAATAAGCCTAAAACCCTATAATCAGTCTAAAAGCCTAGAGTTTACCGAAAAACCATAAAAATGACCTGGAGCCCTTAAATCGTCCAAATACCCTAATGCCGGCCTTGAACCCTATAATGAGCCGAAAACCCTAAAATCCGTCTAAAAGCCCTGGCGCCGACCTAGAACCCTAAAAAAGCCGAAAACACTAAAATCAGTCTGAAAGCCTAGAGTCTACAAAAAAACCATAAAAATGACCCGGAGCCCTTAAATCGTCCAAATACCCTATGAGTCTGCGGAAAAACCTTGAAATCGGCTGAAAACCCTGAAATCAGCCAAAAGCCCTATAGTTGATCAGAAAACCCTAAAGCTGGCATAAAACCCTTCAATAAGCCGAAAACCCTAAAATCCGTCTAAAAGATCCAAAAGCCGTCCTAAATCCCTTTATTAAGCCAAATACCCTTAAATTAGTCTAAAAGCCTAGACTCTACACAAAATCCAAAAAATTGACCCGGAGCCCTTAAATAGTCCAAATACCCTAAACTATAGTCAGCGGAAAAACATTGCTATCGGCTGGAAACCCTGAAATCGGCCAAAAGCCCTAAAGTTGATCAGAAAACCGTTAAGCCGGTCTAAAACCCTACAATAAGCCGAAAACCCTAAAATCAGTCTAAACGCACCAAAAGCCGGCCTAAAACCCTATAATAAGTTGAATACCCTAAAATTAGTCTAAAAGCCTGATGACTGAATTTCATATGATGTTTTTAGGGTCTTTTTAGTGTTTTTATTTTGTTGTTTTTAGTCTCATATAGGATTTTTATTCTTTTTATGTAGATTTTATATTTATTTTTCATTTTGCATATAGATTAGCTTTTATTTGTTTTTTAAACTTTATTTTATATTTTTAGGAATTTTTATAGTTATTTTTATATTTTTAGGAAAGCTGGTATAGTTATCATTTTTGTCCAGGGACCAATATGTAAGTTTCAGGAAAGGAAGAACCAAAGTGTAAAAGTTCAAGAGTGGAGGATGAAAAGTGAAGTTTCAAAGAGTTAAAGGGCAAGAATTGAGTGCTAGCAAAGAGAGGACTTAAAGTGGAAATCAAGAATATGAACCAACACTCTCTAAATTAAGCACATGGAAAATAAGGATTAAAGGATGAGTGGAGAATTGATGGTAGTGGGAAGGAGTTTCCAAAAGTTAATTGGTGGCCAATGAAGGCCATAATGGCCATCAACTCCTCCACCATTGAAAGGCAAATTTTTGCTATAAATAGGAGTGCTCATCCTTTGTAAAAATCACACCTTTTCAGAATACAACAAGTATTCTTCTTTCCTCCTTAAAGAGCATTGTTCCTAGGAATTGTGGGAAGCCATACTTGAGCTCCTATCCAGGGTAATTCGATGCCTCTTTTAGCCATGCTTGGCTAATTCTTTTTAAGTATCTTGGGTTGTTTTAGTTTATATTTTATGTTTTAGTCTTTTTCTACATTTCTGAATAATATTTCCAGTTCACGTTTTATTTCCTTGTTCTTAATGTTATCTTGATGTACACAAGAGGTTTTGCTTATTGCTTATAACAAAAGGCCATTTGGTAAGTAGTAAGGGAAATAGGATTTAAAAAAGGCTATAAGGATATATCACTAAAGGACATTAGGATAGACATAGCTTTATGTTGGCCTGAACTCCATCTTCATCTTCTTTTCTGGTTAACTAAATTACAAGGCCTTGAATTTAGTAATTAGGAAGAAAGTTCTACACTTATCAGGAATTAACTTGTAGAAATACTAGGCTATAGCATTATGAACTTGGTTTTAAAATTCAGAAATTAAGTAGGAATTTGCTAGCATATTTTATAGACTATGTAATTCAACCCAAGTGCTTAAACCTCATCATCTTAATTTCTTTATATATTGTATTGCTATTTCTCGTCTTGTCTTAATCAAACCATCAACAATACACACCTTTTTATTTTCTGCTCAAGTACTAAATAATTTAATAAGAAGACACCTATCCCTTGGGTTCGATCTTTTGTACTACGCGATAACCACCCGTGCACTTGCGGATTTGGCTATCAAAGCCTACAGTCTACACAAAAACCAAAATCAGCCAAAACCCGTAAAGTTGATCAGAAAACCCTAAAGTCGGCCTAAAACCCTTTAATAAGCCGAAAAACCTAAAATCAGTCTAAAAGCCTAGAGTCTACAGAAAAACCATAAAATTGACCCGGAGCCCTTAAATCATCCAAAAAGACTATACTATGGTATGCAGAAAACCCTGCAATCGGCCGAAAACCCAAAAATTGGTTAGAAAACCCTAAAGCCGGCCTAAAACCCTATAATAAGCCGAAAACACGAAAATAAGTCTAAAAGCCCTTAAGCCGGCCTCAAACCCTAAAATAAGCCTAAAACCCTAAAATCAGCCTAAAAGCTTAGAGTTTACCGAAAAACCATAAAAATGACCCGGAGCCCTTAAATCGTCCAAATACCCTAATGCCGGCCTTGAACCCTATGAGCCGAAAACCCTAAAATCAGTCTAAAAGCCCTGGCGCCGACCTAGAACCCTAAAAAAGACGAAAACACTAAAATCAGTCTAAAAGCCTAGAGTCTACAGAAAAACGATAAAAATGACCTGGAGCCCTTAAATCGTCAAATACCCTATGCTATAGTCTGCGTAAAAACACTAAAATCGGTCGAAAACCCTAAAATCGGGCAAAAGCCCTAAAGTTGATTACAAAACCCTAAAGTCGGCCTAAAACCCTATAATAAGCCGAAAACCCTAAAATAAATCTAAAAGCCCTAAATCCGGCCTAAAACCCTAAAATAGGGCGAAAACCCTAAAATCAGTTTAAAAGCCTAGAGTCTACAAAAAAACCATAAAATTTACCCGGAGCCCTTAAATTGTCCAAAAAGACTATATTAACGTCTGCGGAAAAACCCTGCAATTGGCCGAAAACCCAAAAGTTGATTCGAAAACCCTAAAGCCGGCTAAAAATCCAATAATAAGCCGAAATTCCTAAAATTTGTCTAAGAGCCTAGAGTCTACAGAAAAACCATAAAATGACCCGGAGCCCTTAAATCGTCCAAATACCCTAGCTATAGTCTGCGGAAAAACCCTGAAATTGGCCGAAAACCCTGAATCGGTCAAAAGCCCTAAAGTTGATTAGAAAACCCTAAAGCCGGCCTAAAACCCTATAATAAACCGAAAACGCTAAAATCAGTCTAAAAGCCCTAAATCCGGCCTAAAACCCTAAAATAGGGCGAAAATCCTAAAATCAGTCTAAAAGCCTAGAGTCTACAGAAAAACCATAAAATTGACCCGGAGCCCTTAAATCATCCAAAAAGACTATACTATGGTATGCCGAAAACCCTGCAATCGGCCGAAAACCCAAAAATTGATTAGAAAACCCTAAAGCCGGCCTAAAACCCTATAATAAGCCGAAAACTCGAAAATAAGTCTAAAAGCCCTTAAGCCGGCCTCAAACCCTAAAATAAGCCTAAAACCCTAAAATCAGCCTAAAAGATTAGAGTTTACCGAAAAACCAAAAAAATGGCCCGGAGCCCTTAAATCGTCCAAATACCCTAATGCCGGCCTTGAACCCTATAATGAGCCGAAAACCCTAAAATCAGTCTAAAAGCCCTGGCGCCGACCTAGAACCCTAAAAAAGACGAAAACACTAAAATCAGTCTAAAAGCCTAGAGTCTACAGAAAAACGATAAAAATGACCTGGAGCCCTTAAATCGTCAAATACCCTATGCTATAGTTTGCGTAAAAACACTAAAATCGGTCGAAAACCCTAAAATCGGGCAAAATCCCTAAAGTTGATTACAAAACCCTAAAGTCGGCCTAAAACCCTATAATAAGCCGAAAACCCTAAAATAAATCTAAAAGCCCTAAATCCGGCCTCAAACCATAAAATAGGGCGAAAACCCTAAAATCAGTTTAAAAGCCTAGAGTCTACAAAAAAACCATAAAATTTACCCGGAGCCCTTAAATCGTCCAAAAAGACTATATTAACGTCTGCGGAAAAACCCTGCAATTGGCCGAAAACCCAAAAGTTGATTCAAAAACCCTAAAGACGGCTAAAAATCCTATAATAAGCCGAAATTCCTAAAATTTGTCTAAGAGCCTAGAGTCTACAGAAAAACCATAAAATGACCCGGAGCCCTTAAATCGTCCAAATACCCTAGCTATAGTCTGCGGAAAAACCCTGAAATCGGCAGAAAACCCTGAATCGGCCAAAAGCCCTAAAGTTGATCAGAAAACCCTAAAGTTGGCATAAAACCCTACAATAAGCCGAAAACCCTAAAATTAGTCTAAAAGCACCAAAAACCGGCCTAAAACCCTATAATAAGCAGAAAACCCTAAAATCAACCTAAAACCTAGAATCTACAGAAAAACCCTAAAATTGACCTGGAGCCCTTAAATCGTCCTAATACCCCATACTATAATTAGCGGAAATACCCTGAAATCGGCCAAAAGCCCTAAATGTGATCAGAAAGCCCTAAAGTCGGCCAAAAATCCAACAAAAACCGAAAACCCTAAAATCAGTCTAATAGCCTAGAGTCCACAAAAAAACCATAAAATTTATTCGGAGCCATTAAATTGTCCATATACGCTATGCAATAGTCAGTGGAAAAACCCTGAAATCAGCCAAAAGCCCTACAGTTGATTAGAAAACCCTAAAGTCGGCCTAAAACCCTACAATAAGCCGAAAACCCTAAAATCAGTCTAAAAGCCATAAAGCTGGCCTAAAACCCTTTAATAAGCCAAAAAACCCTAAAATCAGTCTAAAAGCCTAGAGTCTACTGAAAAACCAGAAAAAATACCCAAAGCCCTTAAATCGTCAAATACCCTATGCTGCGAAAAAACCCAGAAATCGGCCAAAAGCCCTAAAGTTGATTAGAAAACCCTAAAGCCAGCCTAAAATCCTATAAAAAGCCAAAAACCCTAAAATCAGTCTAAAAGCTCAAAATCCGGCCTAAAACCCTAAAATAGGGCGAAAACCCTAAAATCAGTCTGAAAGCCTAGAGTCCACTGAAAAACCATAAAATTGACCCGGAGCCCATAAATCATCCAAAAAGAATATATTATAGTCTGCGGAAAAACCCTGCAATCGTCCGAAAACCCAAAAGTTGATTAGAAAACCCTAAACCGGCCTAAAACCCAATAATAAGCAGAAATCGCTAAAATTAGTCTAAGAGCCTTGAGTCTAAAGAAAAACCATAAAGTTGACCCGGAGCCCTTAAATCGTCCAAACACCCTATACTATAGTTAGCGGAAAAACCATGAAATCGACCAAAAGCTCTAAGGTTGATCAAAACACCCTAAAGTCGTCCTAAAACCGTACAATAAGATGAAAACCCTAAAACCAGTCTAAAAGCCCCAAAAGCCGGCCTAAAACCCTATAATAAGCCGAAATCCCTAAAATCATTCTAAAAGCCTAGTGTCTACAGAAAAACCATAAAATTGTCCCGGAGCCCTTAAATTGTCAAAATACCCTATACTATAGTCAGCGGAAAAACCTTGAAATCGGTGGAAACCCCTAAAATCGGAAGAAAAAAAAAACCCTAAAGTTGATCAGAAAACCCTAAAATCAGTCTAAAAGCCCTTAAACCAGCCTCAAATGCTAAAACAAGACGAAAACCCTAAAACAGTCTAAAAGCCTAGAGTTTACTGAAATATCATAAAATTGACCTAGAGCCCTTAAATCGTCCAAAAACCCTATACTCTAGTCAGCGAAAAAACCTTGAAATCGGCCAAAAACTCTGAAATTGTCCAGAATCCCAAAAGTAGATCAGAAAACCCTTAAGCCGACCTAAAACCCAACAACAAGCCGAAAACGCTAAAATCAATCTAAAAGCCCTAAAGCCGGCCTAAAGCCCTATAAGAAGCCGAAAACCCTAAAATCAGTCTAAGAGCCTAGAGCCTACAAGAAAACCATAAAATTCACCCGGAGACCCCAAATCGTCCAAACACCATATACTATAGTCAGCGCAAAAACCCTAAAATCGACAGAAAACCCTGAAATTGGCCAAAAGCCCTAAAGTTGATCAAAAAGCCCTAAATCCAGCCTACCCTATAATAAGCCGAAAACCCTAAAATAAGTCTAAAAGTTTAGAGTCTACCGAAAAACCATAAAAATGACTCGGAGCCCTTAAATCGTCCAAATACCCTATGCTATAGTGAGCGGAAAAACCCTGAAATCGGCCGAAAACCCAGAAATCGGCCAAAAGCCCAAAAGTTGATCAGAAAACCCTAAAGCTAGCCCGAAACCCTATAATAAGCCGAAAACCCTAAAATCAGTCTAAAAGCACCGAAAATCGGCCTAAAACCCTATAACAAGCCGAAAACCCTAAAATACGTCTAAAAATCTAGTGTCTACACAAAAAACCAAAAACTTGACCCGGAGCCCTTAAATAGTCCAAATACCCTATACTATAGTGTGCGGAAAAACTCTGAAATCGGCCAGAAACCCTGAAATCAGAAAACCCTAAAGCTGGCCTAAAACCCTATAATAAGCCGAAAAACCCTAAAATCAGTCTAATAGCATATAGTCTACAAAAAAACCATAAAAATGATTCGGAGCCCTTATATCGTCCAAATACCCTATGCTACAGTCAACGGAAAAACCCTGAAATCGGATGAAAACCCAGAAATCGGACAAATGGCCCTAAAGTTGATCCAAAAACCCTAAAGCCGGCCTTAAACACTGTAATAACCCGAAAACCCTAAAATGAGTCTAATAGCCTAGAGTTTACAAAAAAACCAAAAAAATGACACAGAGCCCTTAAATCGTCCAAATACCCTATGCTACAGTCAGCGGAAAAACCCGAAAATCGGCCAAAAGCCCTAAAGTTGATTAGAAAACCCTAAAGTCGGCCTAAAACCCTACAATAAGCCAAAACCCTAAAATCAGTCTAAAAGCCCAAAAGCCGGCCTAAAACCCTATAATAAGCCAAAAAACACTAAAGTCAGTCTAAAAGCCTAGAGTCTACAGAAAAACCAAAAAAATTACCCGGAGCCCTTAAATCGTCAAATACCCTATGCTGCGGAAAAACCCTGAAATCGGCCAAAAGCCCTAAAGTCTACAGAAAAACCATAAAATTGACCCGAAGCCCATAAATTGTCCAAAAAGACTATATTATCGTCTGCGGAAAAACCCTGCAATCGGCCGAAAACCCAAAAGTTGATTAGAAAACCCTAAACCGGCTTAAAACCCCATAAATAGCAGAAATCGCTAAAGTTAGTCTAAAAGCCTTGAGACTACAGAAAAACCATAAAGTTGACCCGGAACCCTTAAATTGTCCAAACACCCAATACTAGTCAGCGGAAAAACCTTGAAATCGGCCAAAAGCCCTAAAGTTGATCAAAAAGCCCTAAAGTCGTCCTAATACCGTACAATAAGACGAAAACCCTAAAACCAGTCTAAAAGCCCCAAAAGCCGGCCAAAAACCTATAGCCGAAAACCCTAAAATCATTCTAAAAGCCTAGTGTCTACAGAAAAACCATATAATTGTCCCGAAGCCCTTAAATTGTCAAAATACCCTATACAGTCAGCGGAAAAACCCTGAAATCGGTCGAAAACCCTGAAATCGGAAAAAAGCCCTAAAGTTGATCAGAAAACCCTAAAATAAGTCTAAAAGTCCTTAAACCAGCCTCAAATGCTAAAATAAGAGGAAAACCCGAAAACAGTCTAAAAGACTAGAGTTTACCGAAAAATCATAAAATTGACCTAGAGCCTTTAAAACGTCCAAAAACACTATACTATAGTCAGCGGAAATACCCTGAAATCGGCCAAAAACTCAGAAATCGGCCAAAATCCCTAAAGTAGATCAGAAAACCCTAAAGCCGGCCTAAAACCCTACAATAAGCCGAAAACCCTAAAATCAGACTAAAAGCCTAGAGTCTACAGAAAAACCATAAAAATGACCTGGAGCCCTTAAATTGTCCAAATACCCTATGCTATAGTCTGCGGAAAAACACTGAAATCGGACAAAAGCCCTAAAGTTGTTTAGAAAACCCTAAAGTTTTCTAAAAACCCAATAATAAGCCGAAAACCCTAAAATAGCTCTAAAAGCCCCAAAAGCCGGCCTAAAACCCTATAATAACCCGAAAACCCTAAAATCATTCTAAAAGCCTAGTGTCTACAAAAAACCATAAAATTGTCCTGGAGCCCTTAAATCATCCAAATACCCTATATTATAGTCAGCGGAAAACCCTGAAATCGATCGAAAACCTTGAAATCGGTCGAAAACCTTGAAATCGGCAAAAAGCCCTAAAGTTGATCAGAAACCCCTAAAGCCGGCCTAAAACCCTATAATAAACCGAAAACCCTAAAATCAGTCTAAAAGCCAAGAGTCTACAGAAAAACCATAAAAATGACCTGGACTCGTTAAATCGTCCAAATACCCTTTGCTATAGTCTGCGGGGAAACCCTGAAATCATGTGAAAACCCTGAAATCGGACAAAAGCCGTAAAGTTGATTAGAAAACCCTAAAGTATTCCAAAAACCCAGTAATAAGCCAAAAACCCAATAATAAGCCGAAAACCCTAAAATCACTCTAAAAGCCCCAAAAGCCGGCCTAAAACCCTATAATAACCCGAAAACCCTAAAATCATTCTAAAAGCCTAGTGTCTACAAAAAACCATAAAATTGTCCCAGAGCCCTTAAATCATCCAAATACCCTATACTATAGTCAACGGAAAACCCTGAAATCGGTCTAAAACCTTGAAATCGGCAAAAAGCCCTAAAGTTGATCAGAAACCTCTAAAGCCGGCCTAAAACCCTATAATAAGCCGAAAACTCTAAAATCAGTCTAAAAGCCTAAAGACTACAGAAAAACCATAAAAATGACTCGGAGCCCTTAAATCGTCCAAATACACTATGCTATAGTCTGCGGAAAAACCTTGAAATTGGCCGAAAACCCTGAAATCGGCCAAAAGCTCTATAGTTGATTAGAAAACCCTAAAACTAGCACGAAACCCTACAACAAGCCGAAAAATCTAAAATCAGTCTAAACGCACCAAAAATCGGCCTGTAGCCCTTAAATAGTCCAAAACCCTATACTATAGTCTGCGGAAAAACTCTGAAATCGGCCGGAAACCCTGAAATTGGCCAAAAGCCCTAAAGTTGATCAAAAAGCCCTAAAGTCGTCCTAAAACCGTACAATAAGCTGAAAACCCTAAAACCAGTCTAAAAGCCCAAAAGCCGGCCTAAAACCCTATAATAAGCTGAAAACCCTAAAATCATTCTAAAAGCTTAGTGTCTAAAGATAAACCATAAAATTGTCCTGGAGCCCTTAAATTGTCAAAATACCCTTTACTATAGTCAACGGAAAAACCCTGAAATCGGAAAAAAGCCCTAAAGTTGATCAGAAAACCCTAAATCAAGTCTATAAGCCCTTAAGCCGGCCTCAAACCCTAAAATAAGACGAAAACCCTAAAATCAGTCTAAATGCATAGAGTTTACCGAAAAATCATAAAATTGACCTAGAACCCTTAAATCGTCCAAAAATCCTAAAATATAGTCAGAGAAAAAACCCAGAAATCGACCAAAAACTCTGAAATCGTCCAAAATCCCTAAAGTAGATCAGAAAACCCTAACTCCGGCATAAAACCCTACATGAAGCCGAAAACCCAATAATCAGTCTAAAAGCCTAGAGTCTACAGAAAAACCATAAAATTGATCTGGGCCCCTAAAATCGTCCAAATACCCTATACTATAGTTAGCGGAAAAACCCTGAAATATGCCGAAAACCCCGAAATCGGGCGAAAACCTTGAAATTGGACTAAAGCTCTAAATTTGATCAGAAAGCCCTAAAGCTGGCCTAAAACCCTATAATAAGCTGAAAACCCTAAAATCATCCTAAAAGCCTTGAATCTACAGAAAACCCATAAAAATGACCCGGAGTCCTTATATCGTCCAAATACCCTAAAGCCGGCCTTGAACCCAATAATAAGCCGAAAAACCTAAAATCAGTCTAAAAGCCCTACAGCCGGCCTAGAACCCTAAAAAAGCTGAAAACACTAAAATTAGTCTAAAAGCCTAGAGTCTACAGAAAAGCCATAAAATTGACCCGGAGCCCTTAAATCGTCCTAATATTCAGCAGAAAAACCCTGAAATTAGCCGAAAAACCTTAAAATCAGCCAAAACCCGTAAAGTTGATCAGAAAGCCCTAAAATCAGTCTAATAGCCTAGAGTCTACAAAAAAACCATAAAAATGATTCGGAGCCCTTAAATCGTCCAAATACCCTACGCTATAGTTAGCGGAAAAACCCTGAAATCGGCCAAAAGCCCTAAAGTTGATTAGAAAACCCTAGAGCCAGCATAAAACCCTACAACAAGCTTAAAACCCTAAAATCAGTCGAAAAGCCCAAAAGCCGGCCTAAAACCCTATAATAAGACAAAAAACACTGAAATCAATCTAAAAGCCTAGAGTCTACAGTTGATTAGAAAACCCTAAAGTTTTCCAAAAACCCTACAATAAGCCGAAAACCCTAAAATCAGTCTAAAAGCCCTACAGCCGGCCTAGAACCCTGAAAAAGCTGAAAACACTAAAATTAGTCTAAAAGCCTAGAGTCTACAGAAAAACCATAAAATTCACCCGGAGCCCTTAAATCGTCCAAACACACTATGCTATAGTCTGCGGAAAAACCTTGAAATTGGTCGAAAACCCTGAAATCGGCCAAAAGCCCTATAGTTGATTAGAAAACCCTAAAACTTGCACAAAACCCTACAACAAGCCGAAAACCCTAAAATCAGTCTAAACACACCAAAAATCAGCCTAAAACCTGTTAATACAGATAGCAACCTGAGAGGGGGGGTTGAATCAGTGTTGCCCCAATTTTCACCTTATTGAAATTGTTACTTTCAAGTTTATGATGATCACGAAATGATCGTTATGATTGCAGCGGATTTGAGCGATACTTGAAAGTAAATATGAAGGATAGAGGCAATCACACACAAGAATTTATCCTGGTTCACCTTCAATCCACCGAAGGCTACGTCCAGTCCCTCAAGAAAATCCCTTGAGGATTTTTCCACTTATTGATAAAAATCTTTTACAAGTTCCTAACCCAAGGACCCCAAGAATTTCTACCAATATCCTGTGAAAGCAAACCACTTTCAACAGCCCCTGAAAGCAAACCGCTTTCAGTTCCTGAAGGCAAACCACCCTCAGACCTTGAAGACAAACTTGTCTTCAATCGAAACCCTGAAAGTAAACCACTTCCAGTGACAACAACCCTTCACCGAATACCACGGTGAAAAACTCAATCTTACAGAAAGAGATGAAGAAGATATTACAATTGGCTGTATCAATCCTTTAACATACAATAGGATTGATCATGAGAAATTATGCTTTAAGGCTTTTAAGCATAATACAATTCTAAGTTCTTCAAGATATGAACAACTAAAGTGTTCTTATTGACATGAAGATCATGAACTCAGAATTTAGGCTCCAAAAGATTTAAGTTCTAAAAGATGAACTAATTTGACAAAGTTTTGGCCTAATGGTGTTTTCTCATGTGTAATGTGTTGTCTCTTGTTGTGTCTTGTGTATGTTCTTGTATGTTCTTGTATGTTATGTTTTCTGGACTCAAATGGTCTTTATATAGGCAAGGGAAACGTCCTTGAACCATCACAACCCTTTTCAAAAGGTTTGGGACACAATGGTTCATGAAAAGATGCACTTTTTCGTTCTGGTAATCGATTACACAAGTGACCGTTTCAATTTGAATTTGAATTTCAAACATGTAATCGATTACAAGCCATGAGTAATCGATTACTTGCCTAGGTGTAATCGATTCCCATAATGCTGCAATCGATTACACAGAAGCCCATTTTCCAGAAACTTGATCTTTGAGACTGGCTTAAGGTTTTCTACTTCTTTTAAGTTATGAAAACACTTCGCTTGATTAGATTAGGTGTTTTAAGAGCCTTTATGCTTTAATAGACCTTTGGAAGCATAACTCACCTAATACTGAGACTTCTAGACTATTGATGGACTTGAAGTGCTTGTTTCATTGAAGTCTTCTTTTCTTCTTTTTGTTGATGAGTTTGTCGTCATCAAAACCACAGCCAGGGTCAGGAGCAAGACCTTCTTCACAAAACCCTATATTAAGCCAAAAACTTAAAATCAGTCTAAAACCCTAGAGTCCACACAAAAACCAAAAAATTGACCTGTAGCCCTAAAATAGTCCAAATACCCTATACTATAGTCTGCGGAAAAACTCTGAGATCGGCCGGAAACCCTGAAATTGGCCAAAAGCCCTAAAGTTGATCAAAAAGCCCTAAAGTCGTCCTAAAACCATACAAGAAGCCGAAAACCCTAAAACCAGTCTAAAAGCCTCAAAAGCCGGCCTAAAACCCTATAATAAGTCGAAAACCCTAAAACCATTCTAAAAGCCTAGTGTCTAAAGATAAACCATAAAATTGTCCCGGAGCCCTTAAATTGTCAAAATACACTTTACTATAGTCATCGGAAAAACCCTGAAATCGGAAAAAAGCCCTAAAGTTGATCAGAAAACCCTAAATCTAGTCTAAAAGCCCTTAAGCCGGCCTCAAACCCTAAAATAAGACGAAAACCCTAAAATCAGTCTAAATCCATAGAGTTTACCGAAAAATCATAAAATTGACCAAGACCCCTTAAATCGTCCAAAAATCCAATAGTATAGTCAGAGAAAAAACCCAAAAATCGGCCAAAAACTCTGAAATCATCCAAAATCCCTAAAGTAGATCAGAAAACTCTAAAGCCGGCATAAAATCCTACAAGAAGCCGAAAACCCAAAAATCAGTCTAAAAGCATAGAGTCTACAGAAAAACCATAAAATTGACTCGGGGCCCAATAATCGTCCAAATACCCTATACTATAGTTAAAGGAAAAACCCTGAAATATGCTGAAAACCCAGAAATCGGCCGAAAACCTTGAAATTGGACTAAAGCCCTAAATTTGATGAGAAAGCCCTAAAGCTGGCCTAAAACCCTCTAATAAGCCGAAAACCCTAAAATCATCCTAAAAGCCTAGAATCTACAAAAAAACCATAAAAATGACCCGGAGCCCTTAAATGGTCCAAATACCCTAAAGCCGGCCTTGAACCCTACAATAAGCCGAAAACCCTAAAATCAGTCTAAAAGCCCTAAAGCCGGCCTAGAACCCTAAAAAAGCTGAAAACGCTAAAATCAGTCCAAAAGCCTAGAGTCTACAGAAAAACCATGAAATTGACCAGGAGCCCTTAAATCGTCCTAATATTTAGCGGAAAAACCCTGAAATTATCCGAAAACCCTAAAATTAGCCAAAACCCGTAAAGTTGATCAGAAAGCCCTAAAATCAGTCTAATAGCCTAGAGTCTGCAAAAAAACCATAAAAATGATTCGAACCCTTAAATCGTCCAAATACCCTATGCTATAGTCAGCGGAAAAACCCTGAAATCGGCCAAAAACCCTGAAATCGGCCAAAAACCCTAAAGTTGATGAGAAAACCCTAAAGTCGGCCTAAAACCCTACAATAAGCCGAAAACCCTAAAATCAGTCTAAAATCCCCAAAACCCGACCCAAAACCCTATAATAAGCAGAAAAACCCTAAAATCAGTCTAAAAAACTAGGGTCTACAGAAAAACCATAAAATTGAAGCGAAGCCCTTAAATCATCCAAATACCCTACACTATAGTTAGCGGAAAAACCCTGAAATCGGTCGAAAACCCTGAAATCGGCAAAAAGCCCTAAAGTTGATCAGAAAACTCTATAGTCGGCCCAAAACCCTAGAATAAGCCGAAAACTCTAAAATATGCCTAAAAGCACCAAAAATCGGCCTAAAACCCGATAAGGTGCAATGGAGATCGGTCCGGTTCCAGGAACCAAATCGATCGAGAACTCGGTATCACGCACAGGGGGTATTCCTGGGACATCTTTAGGAAATACGTCTGCAAAATCACGAACAATGGAAATATCCTGTACGCCGTCTGTCGTTGATTCTCCAACGCTGGTCGCTATCAAGACCTTCAAAGCTCCTCTTTTCAGGGAGGACTTAGAAAGATAAGAGTCCAGAAACACGGACATCTTTTAAAATAGGAGCTATTACCTCCTTATATATTTAAATAAACCAAGAAAGATAGGTTCTCCTAATCTTTGTGATAAATCCAAAAGTGATTAACTGGCACAAGCCTTATATCAATAATAATAGAGTCAAACACGGTCAACCAAAACTAAAACATAGCATTTTGGTCCGCCATTTCTGAGTTCTA
This sequence comes from Acmispon strigosus, assembly GCA_030819835.1. NCBI lineage: Eukaryota > Viridiplantae > Streptophyta > Magnoliopsida > Fabales > Fabaceae > Acmispon > Acmispon strigosus. Next base: position 3,569,053 of record JAUAMA010000005.1, on the reverse strand, counting down.
ACCAGTTAGTCTCTTACTCCTGCTCATAAGACAACTAACAGTTAAATCAGAAAATAGATACGGCATTAATGTTAGTCAACACAATCAATTAGATCGTCCGATTAAGACAATCTTAAACAACAATTAAGTACAAACAATTCAATCATAAAATTCTTCTTTTGATCGACACCCCATCGATCGACGTCCGAATAATCACCCAACAGCGCTGGTTATCTCAACCATCGCTCTGATACCACAAATGTAACGCCCCAATTTTGGGTTGAGGGTCACATAGTAAATATGCGGAAAGTATATTTTGAAACCTCTCAAAAACACTCAAGTTTCCAAAGATCAACGTCACTCGATATTAATAATTAATAATTATCCCATAATAGAAATATAATCATCTCAACGCGATAAAGTTCTAAAATAAATAAAGTGGCACCGACATGTGCAAAATACCAAACGTCGCAAAAAGAAAGGAAATTACAACTTCTCTATTTGAATTTTTCCTCGTCACTTGTTCTGTCTTCAAGTCACCGCTCCTGGACCTCATTGTCCTGATCATCTATGGCGTTAAGCGCCCAAACAAATCAAACAAGGCAAACAAGAAAGGGTTAACTCGTAAATACAGAAAAAACATATAATCCATTGTGATAATAAAAAAAACACAAGTTCATCAAATAGAATCCATCAAGAGCAGAACAAGAATAGCAACACAATAGTAAATTCTCAAGTCACCAAGTCGATTAGGATGTGCAAATGCTCTCTACTACTATATGCTTATAGTTATAATATATGGCCATTACGTCACCCTTCTCGGGCTAAACATCACCCTTCTCGGGCTAAAACATCACCCTTCTCGGGCTAAAACATCACCCTTCACGGGCCAAAACATCACCCTTCACGGGCCAAAACATCACCCTTCACGGGCCAAAACATCACCCTTCACGGGCCAAGACAATCACGTGGGACAAAGATCCACCACATTGCCCTCGGTTGATTACCATCAACCTAAGAATCCTCAGTTGATCCCGCGGGACAAAGTGCCGCCACATCAACCCAATATATATATATAAGATGCATATGCTATGACTATGCAAAAATTCATACTCCTCATGGACCAACAGTCCACACAAAACTTCATTCATAGCACACTACATACACAATATAACCATCACCACACAACAACAATTCCACCATGAATTAACCAATATATCCCAATTTATTCATTTATTTAAAAAAACAGCATTCTTATTTTAATATTAAAACAGAAACAGCATTGTTTATATACAGAAAACAGCAGTGTTTATATACAGTAAACAGCAGTGTATTTTTCAAAAAAAATAGGAACAGCAGTATTTATATACAGTAAACAGCAGTGTGTTTTTCAAAACAGAAAACAGCAGTGTATTTTTAGAACAGAAACAGCAGAAATTTAAATACAGAAACTGCAGTATTTTTTTTATACAGAAAACAGTAGCTGTTTTAATACAGAAACAGCAGCACTAAAGAAAAACAGAAACAGAATACAGCAGTAACAAAAGCAGAAAACAGAGTCATTAAACAGACAGAAAACAGCACTAATTTACCAACAATTCCTCTTCTCTAAATCATTTCGTCATGCCGTTTTTCACCAACACCAAGCCAACATTATAAAGGGCATCAACTCACAATATAAGCATCATGTCATATGGTCAATACCATTCCGGAAACATTTCTCAATTCACCACAGTAGAATTCACAAGAGACAACATATAAAAACAATCACAATCAACATAAATAATTCCTAAGAAAACGAGTTACCCTTACCTCCGAGAGGGTTGCATGCAAGTGTTTCCAAACCTTGTAAGACAAACAAACATACATACATTCATCAACAAACATGGAAAAGGTCGGAAAACAACTCTTATGAATTATAGACCCAAAAAGCAAAAACAACAATTTGCTGTCAGGGGCCTAGCGCCCAAGCGTTGGGTTCCAACGCTCAAGCGTTGGGTCCCTGTCTGGCAACACGTACTGGGCAAAATTCTAACGCCCAGGCGTTGGGGTCCAGCGCTCATGCGTTGGCTCCCTGCCAGAACGCCTAAAAATCAAGTCTTTCACCCGAAACTCCATTTTTAACCAATTCCTTTCAAAGTTAAAATTCTTCCATGTTCAGAACCTATATTATAACCTAACAAATGAGTTTTCTATCCAAAAGACCAAAGGTTTTCAAATTTCCAAAAATCATTTTTCAAGGGAGATAACTAGGTGTTGAACCGAAAGAATGGAAATGGGATACCAACCTTGTTTGAGAGAGTCGATCAAGCTTGAGTGTAGTACGACCCTAGCCCCTTCCAGAATGTAGTGGACTTGAGCTTGATGAAAATCAAAGGTTGGAATCAAAAACCAAATATTTCTAGAGGAAGGCAAGAATTGTTACTCAAAATTTGGGAGTTTTGGTCTCTTACCGATTGAACTGACACCACGAAATTTGAAGAGATTGAGTGTGAGGTTTGAGCACCACGAAAATGGAAGGATTCAGAGCTTGATCACCACCAAGAATAAAGGAGAGGTTCGACCAAGCAACACAAAATTCCAGCAGCACTTCGGAAACACAGAATAAGGGGTTCTAGGCCTTTTTCGGAAAATCTTTGAGTGGAGGAGCAAGAGAAGTTTAGCAATTCTTTAAGGTTGAAGGTTTCAGCAATGAGAGGGTGATAGGGAGAGGGAGAGGCACGACCATAACCTCTTTCATTCAGCATAATTTCTCTTCATGGCACATTAAGGCAAAGGACAAAGAATTAACTCCCTTAATGGCCCATAACTCACTTGTTGGTTTTGAATTTCAAAAGGAGGAGTTTTAGCACATGTGTTTATTCCATTCAGCTGCATGGTGAGAGAGAGAGCCGTCCCCACCTCCTTCCTTAGCCTTAATACACATTAAAACTCCTTTAAAACCCTAGACAAGCCATTAAACACTCTTAATCCTCCTTTAATGCCTAAAATCCTCACATTAAGCCTTATTTAAATGCTCTTTACTCCTCTTTGATCTGAATTTCGAAATTTGAAAGTGGATTTGATGAGTCACACGAAAAAACTAAAATAAAAACAAAACCTTCCTCATCAAGGTTCGAACACTAGCCTTGCAGATCAAACGCTTAAGCCTCAACCGCTAAGCCATAACTCATCTTGTTGCAATTCAAGCAAGGTAATTCAAATATTCTCAAGGCAAGCAATCATGCTCTAGACAAGATTAAATAACTCAAGACTAACATCACATTAATTAACTCAAGGGTTAATTTATAACCAAAAGAAGTCCGAGGACTAGAAAACAATTACAACCAAGTTCAGGGACTAAACTGTAATTACAAGAAATTAGGGGTCTTACAAGCCCTAAAGTTGATCTAAAAACCCTAAAATCAGTCTAATAGCCTAGAGCCTACAAAAAAACCATAAAAATGACACAGAGCCCTTAAATCGTCCATGTACCCTATGCCACAGTCAGTGGAAAAACCCTGAAATCGGACGAAAACGCTTAAATCGGCCAAAAGACCTAAAGTTGATAAGAAAACCCTAAAATCGGCCTAAAACCCAACAATAAGCCGAAAACCCTAAAATTAGTCTAAAAGCCCAAAAGCCGGCCTAAAACCCTATAATAAGCCAAAAAACCCTAAAATCAGTCTAAAAGCCTAGAGTCTACAAAAAACCATAAAAATGACCTGGAGCCCTTAAATCGTCAAAATACCCTATGCTATAGTCTGCGGAAAAACCCTAAAGTCGTCCTAAAACCCTAAAATAAGCCAAAAACCCTAAAATCAGTCTAAATGCCCCAAAAGCCGGCCTTAAACCCTATAATAACCCGAAAACCCTAAATTCATTCTAAAAGCCTAATGTCTACACCAAAACCATAAAATTGACCCGGTGCCTTTAAATCGTCCTAATACCCTACACTAAAGTCTGCGGAAAAACCCTGAAATCGGCCGAAAACCCTATAATCGGCTAAAAGCCCTAAAGTTTATCAGAAAGCCCTAAATCCGGCCTAAAACCCTAAAACCAGTCTAAAAGCCTAGAGTCTAAAGAAAAACCATAAAATTAACTCGGAGCCCTTAATTCGTCCAAATACCCTATGTTATAGTCTGCGGAAAAACCCTGAAATCGGCCGAAAACCCTAAAATCAGTCTAAAAGCACCAAAAATCGGCCTAAAACCCTATAATAAGCCGAAAACCCTAAAATCAGCCTAAAAGCCTAGAATCAACAGAGAAACCATAAAATGACCCGAAGCCCTTAAATCATCCAAATACCCTATGCTATAGTCAGCGGAAAAACCCAAAAGTCGTCCAAAAACCCTGAAATTGTCAAATAGCCCTAAAGTTGATCCAAAAACCCTAAAGCCGGCCTTAAACCCTATAATAAGTCGGAAACCATAAAATCAGTCTAAAAGACCTAAAGCCGGCCTAGAACCTAAAAAAGCTGAAAACACAAAAATCAGTCTAAAAGCCTAGAGTCTATAGAAAAACCATAAAATTGACCCGGAGCCATTAAATCGTTCGAATACCCTATACCATAGTCAGCGGAAAAACCCTTAAATCAGCCAAAAGCCCTAAAGTTGATCAGAAAGCCCTAAAGTCGGCCTAAAACCCTTTAATAAGACGAAAACCCTAAAATCAGTCTAAAAGCCTAAAGTCTACAGAAAAACCATAAAATTAACCCGGAGCCCTTAAATCCTCTCAATACCCTATATTATAGTAAGCGGAAAAATCATGAAATTGGCTCGAAACCCTGAAATCGACCAAAAACCGTAAAATTGTTAGAAAGCCCAAAAGCTGGCCTTAAACCCTATAATAAGCCGAAAACCCTAAAATCAGTCTAATAGCCTAGAGTCTACCGAAAAACCATAAACATGACTCAAAGCCCTTAAATCGTCCAAATACCCTATGCTATAGTTAGCGCAAAAACCCTGGAATCAGCCCAAAACCCTGAAATCGGCCTAAAACTCTGAAATCGGCCAAAAGCCCTAAAGTTGATTACAAAACCCTAAAGTCGGCCTAACACCTTACAATAAGCCGAAAACCCTAAAATCAGTCTAAAAGACCTAAAGCCGACCTAAAACCCTATAAGAAATCGAAAACCCTAAAATAAGTCTTAAAGCCTTGAGTCTATAGAAAAACCATAAAATTGACACGTTGCCCTTAAATTGTCAAAATACCCAATACTATAGTCAGCGGAAGAGGTCATAATCAATAGCACCATTGAGTGGTACCAAATTAAGTGAGTCATATTTTTTTTTATAAAGCTCTGAAATCGGACAAAAGCCCGAAAATTGATCAGAAAGGTCTTAAACCGGCCTAAATTTCTATAATAAGTCGAAAAAACTAAAATCGGTCTAAAAGCCCTTAAGTCGGCCTAAAACCCTAAAATAAGCCGGAAACCCAAAAATCAGTCTAAAAGGCTAGAGTCTACAGAAAATCATAAAATTCACCAGGAGCCCTTAAATCGTCCAAAAATCTTCGGAAAGCCCTGAAATCGGGTGAAAACCCTGAAATCGTCCTAAATCCCTAGAGTTGATCAAAAAACCCTAAAGCCGGCTGAAAACCCTACAATACGATGAAAACCCTAAAATCAGTCAAACAGCCCTAAAACCCTATAAGAAGCCGAAAACCCTAAAATCAGTCTAAAAGCCTAGAGTCTACAGAAAAACCATAAAAATGACTCAGAGCCCTTAAATCGTCCAAATACCCTAAAGCCGGCCTTGAATCCTATAATAAGCCAAAATCCCTAAAATCAGTCTAAAAGCCTAGAGTCTACAGAAAAACCTTAAAATTGACCCGGAGCCCTTAAATCGTCCTAATACCCTATACAATAGTCAACGGAAAAATCCAGAAATTAAACAAAAACCCTAAAATCAGCCAAAACCCGTAAAGTTTATCAGAAAGCCCTTATGTCGGCCTAAAACCCCTCAATAAGCCGAAAACCCTAAAATCAGTTTAAAAGCACCAAAAGCCGTCCTAAAACCCTATAATAAGCCAAATACACTAAAATCAGTCTTAAAGCCTAAAGTCTACACGAAATCCAAAAAATTGACCCGGAGCACTTAAATAGTCCAAATACCCTATACTATAGTCAGCGGAAAAATCCTAAAATCGGCCGGAAACCCTGAAATCGTCCAAAAGCCCTAAAGTTGATCAAAAAACCCTTGAGCCGGCCTAAAACCCTATAATAAGCCGAAAACCCTAAACTTAGTCAAATAGCCTAGACTCTACAGAAAAACCATAAAAATTACTCGAAGCCCTTAAATCGTCCAAATACCCTATTTCAGTCAGCGGAAAAACCCTGAAATCGGCCAAAAGCCCTAAAGTTGATAAGAAAACCTTAAAGTCGGCCTAAAACCCTACAATAAGCCGAAAACCCTAAAATCAGTCTAAAATCCCCAAAACCCAACCCAAAACCCTATAATAAGCCGAAAACCCTAAAATCCGTCTAAAAAACTAGTGTCTACAGAAAAACATAAAATTGACCCGGAGCCCTTAAATCATCCAAATACCCTATACTATAGTTAGCGGAAAAACCCTGAAATCGGTCGAAAACCCTCAAATCAGAAAAAAGCCCTAAAGTTAATTAGAAAACTCTAAAGTCGGCCCAAAACCCTATAATAAGCTGAAAAACACTAAAATCAGTCTAAAAGCCCTTAAGCCGGCCTAAAACCCTAAAATAAGCCAAAAACCCTAAAATCAATCTAAAAGCATGAAATCGGACAAAAGCCCTAAATTAGATCAGAAAGCCCTAAAGCTGGCCTAAAACCCTATAATAAGTCAAAAACACTAAAATCAGCCTCATAGCCTAGAATCTACAGAAAACCATCAAAATGACTCGGAGCCTTTAAATCGTCCAAATACCCGATGATATAGTCGGCGGAAAAACCCTGAAATCGTCCGAAAACCCAGAAATTGTCAAATAGCCCTAACGTTAATCCAAAAACCCTAAAGCCGGCCTTAAACCCTATAATAAGCCGAAAACCCTAAAATCGTTCTAAAATCCCTAAAGCCGGCCTAGAACCCTAAAAAAACTGAAAACACTAAAATCAGTCTAAAAGCCTTAGTCTACAAAAAGACCATAAAATTGACCCGGTGCCCTTAAATTGTCCTAATACCCTATACTATAGTCTGCGGAAAAACCCTAAAATCGGCCGAAAACCCTAAAATCGGCTAAAAGCCCTAAAGTTTATCAGAAAGCCCAAAATCAGGCCTAAAACACAATAATAAATTGAAAACCCTAAAATCAGTCTAAAAGCCTAGAGTCTACAGAAAAACACGAAAATCAGCCTAAAAGCCTAGAGTCTACAGATAAACCATAAAATTGACCCCGAGCCCTTAAATCGTCCTAAATCCCTAAAGTTGATCAGAAAACCCTAAAGCCGGCCAAAAACCCTACAATAAGCTGAAAACCCTAAAATCAGTCAAAAATCCCTAAAATCAGCCAAAACCCGTAAAGTTTATCAGAAAGCCCTAAAGTCGGCCTAAAATCCTTCAATAAGCCGAAATCCTTAAAATCAGTCTAAAAGCACCAAAAGTCGTCCTAAAACCCTATAATAAGTCGAATACCCTAAAATCAGTCTTAAAGCCTAGAGTCTACACGAAATCCAAAAAATTGACCCGGAGCACTTAAATAGTCCAAATACCTTATACTATAGTTAGGGGAAAAATCCTGAAATCGGCCGGAAACCCTGAAATCGTCCAAAAGCCCTATAGTTGATCTGAAGCCGAAAACCCTAAACTTAGTCTAATAGCCTATAGTCTACAGAAAAACCATAAAAATTACCCGAAGCCCTTAAGTCGTCCAAATACCCTATTTCAATCAGCGGAAAAACCCTGAAATCGGCTGAAAACCCTGAAATCGGCCAAAAGCACTAAAGTTGATGAGAAAACCTTAAAGTCGTCCTAAAACCCTACAATAAGCCAAAAACCCTAAAATCAGTCTATAATCCCCAAAACCCGACCCAAAACCCTATAATAAGCCGAAAACCCTAAAATCCGTCTAAAAAACAAGTGTCTACAGAAAAACCATAAAATTGACCCGGAGCCCTTAAATCATCCAAATACCCTATACTATAGTTAGCGGAAAATCCCTGAAATCGGTCGAAAACAGTCCAATCGGAAAAAAGCCCAAAAGTTGATCAGAAAACTCTAAAGTCGGCCCAAAACCCTATAATAAGCTGAAAACACTAAAATCAGTCTAAAAGCCCTTAAGCCGGCCAAAAACCCTAAAATCAATCTAAAAGCCTGAAATCGGAAAAAATCCCTAAATTGGATCAAAAAGCCCTAAAGCTGGCCTAAAACCCTATAATAAGTCGAAAACACTAAAATCGGCCTAATAGCCTAGAATCTACAGAAAACCATAAAAATGAACCAGAGCCCTTAAATCGTCCAAATACCCTATGCTATAGTCGGCGGAAAAACCCTAAAATCATCCCAAAACCCAAAAATTGTAAAATAGCCCTAACGTCGATCCAAAAACCCTAAAGCCAGCCTTAAACCCTATAATAAGCCGAAAACCCTAAAATGGGTCTAAAAGCCCTAAAGCCGGCCTAGAACCCTAAAAAATCCAAAAATACTAAAATCAGTCTAAAAGCCTAGAGTCTACAGAAAGACCATAAAATTGACTCGGTGCCCTTAAATCGTCCTAATACCCTATACTATAGTCTGCGAAAAAACCCTGAAATCGGCCGAAAACCCTAAGATCGGCTAAAAGTCCTAAAGTTTATCAGAAAGCCCTAAATCCGGCCTAAAACCCTATAATAAATTGAAAACCCTAAATCAGTCTAAAAGCCTAGAGTCTACAGAAAAACCCTAAAATCAGTCTAAAAGCCTTGAGTCTAAAGAAAAACCATAAAATTAACTCGGAGCCCTTAAATCGTCCAAATACCCTATGCTATAGTCTGCGGAAAAACCCTGAAATCGGCCGAAAACCCTGAAATCGGCCAAAAGCCCTGAAGTTGACCAGAAAACCCTAAAGCTGGCATAATACCCTATAATAAACTAAAACCCTAAAATCTGTTTAAAAGCACCAAAAATCGGGCTAAAACCCTTTAATAAGCCGAAAACCCTAAAATTAGCCTAAAAGCCTAGAATCAACAGAAAAACCATAAAATGACCCGGAGCCCTTAAATCATCCAAATACCCTATGCTATTGTCAGCGGAAAAACCCTGAAATTTTCAAATAGCCCTAAAGTTGATCCAAAAACCCTAAAGCCGGCCTTAAACCCTATTATAAGCCGAAAACCCTAAAATCAGTCTAAAATACCTAAAGCCGGCCTAGAACCCTAAAAAAGCAGAAAACACAAAAATCAGTCTTAAAGCCTAAAGTCTATAGAAAAACCATAAACTTGACCTGGAGCCATTAAATCGTTCTAATACCCTATACAATAGTCAGCGGAAAAACCCTTAAATCAGCCAAAAGCCCTAAAGTTGATCAGAAAGCCCTAAAGTTGATCAGAAAGCCCTAAAGTCAGCCTAAAACCCTTTAATAAGCCGAAAACCCTAAAATCAGTCTAAAAGCCTAGAGTCTACAGAAAAACCATAAAATTAACCCGGGGCCCTTAAATCCTCTCAATACCTTATACTATAGTAAGCGAAAAACCCAGAAATTGGCCAGAAACCCTGAAATCTGCCAAAAGCCCTAAAGTTGATCAGAAAGCCCTAAAGCCGGCCTCAAACCCTATTATACCCTAGAGTCTACCGAAATCCATAAACATGACTCGGAACCCTTAAATCGTCTAAATACCCTATGCTATAGTTAGCGGAAAAACCCTGGAATCGGCCTAAAACCCTGAAATCGGCCACAAGCCCTAAAGTTGATTACAAAACCCTAAAGTCGGCTTAACACCCTAAAATTAGTCTAAAAGCCCTAAAGCCGGCCTAAAACCCTATAACAAATAAAAAACCCTAAAATAAGTCTAAAAGCCTTGAGTCTACAGAAAAACCATAAAATTGACACGGAGCCCTTAAATTGTCCAAATACCCTATACTATAGTCAGCGGAAAAGGTCAAAATTAATAGCACCATTGAGTGATACCAAATTAAGTGAGTCATATTTTTTTTATAAAGCCCTGAAATCGGCCAAAAGCCCGAAAGTTGATCAGAAAGGCCTAAAGCCGGCCTAAATTTCTATAATAAGCCGAAAAAACTAAAATCAGTCTAAAAGCCCTTAAGTCGGCCTAAAACCCTAAAATAATCCGAAAACCCTAAAATCAGTCAAAAAGCCTAGAGTCTACAAAAAAATCATAAAATTCACCCGGAGCCCTTAAATCGTCCAAAAATCTTCGGAAAACCCTGAAATCAGCCGAAAACCCTGAAATCGTCCTAAATCCCTAAAGTTGATCAGAATACCCTAAAGCCGTCCGAAAACCCTACAATAAGCTGAAAACCCTAAAATCAGTCAAAAAGCCCTAAAACCGGCCTAAAAACCTATAAGAAGAAGAAAACCCTTAAATCAGTCTAAAAGCCTAGAGTCTACAGAAAAACCATAAAATTGACCCGAAGCCCTTAAATTTTCTATATACCCTATACTATAGTTAGCGGAAAAACCCTGAAATATGCCGAAAACCCTGAAATCGGCCGAAAACATAGAAATCGGACTAAAGCCCTAAATTTGATCAGAAAGCCCTAAAGCTGGCATAAAACTCTAAATTAAGCCGAAAACCCTAAAATCAGCCTAAAAGCCAAGAATCTACAGAAAAACCATAAAAATGACCTGGAGCCCTTAAATCGTCCAAATACCCTAAAGCCGGCCGTGAACCCTATAATAAGCCAAAAACCCTAAAATTAGTCTAAAAGCTTAGAGTCTACAGAAAAACCATAAAATTGACCTGGAGCCCTTAAACAGTCCAAATACCCTATACTATAGTAAGTTGAAAAGCCGTGATATGGGCCGGAAACCTTGAAATTGGCCAAAAGCCCTAAAGTTGATCAGAAAACCCTTAAGCCGGCCTATAACCCTACAAGAAGCCGAAAACCCTAGAATCAGTATTAAAGCACCAAAAGCCGGCCTAAAACCCTATAATAAGCCGAATACCCTAAAATCAGTCTAAAAACCTAGAGTCTACACGAAATCCAAAAAATTGACCCGGAGCACTTAAATAGTCCAAACATTCTATACTATAATCAGCGGAAAAATAATGAAATCGGCTGGAAACCCTGAAATCGTCCAAAAGTCCTAAAGTTGATCAGAAAACCCATAAGCCGGCCTAAAACCCTATAATAAGCCGAAAACCCTAAACTCAGTCTAATAGCCTAGAGTCTACAGAAAAACCATAAAAATTACCCGAAGCCCTTAAATCGTCTTAATACACTACGTTATAGTCAGCGGAAAAACCCTGATATCGGCCGAAAACCCCGAAATCGGCGAAAAGCCCTAAATTCGATGAGAAAACCTTAAAGTCGGCTTAAAACCCTATAATAAGCTGAAAACCCTAAAATCAGTCTAAAATCCCCAAAAGCCGGCCCAAAACCCTATAAGCCGAAAACCCTAAAATCAGTCTTAAAAACTAGTGTCTACAGAAAAACCATAAAATTGAACCGGATCCCTTAAATCATCCAAATACCCTATGTTATAGTCAGTGGAAAAACCCTGAAATCGGTCGAAAAGCCTGAAATCGGCAAAAAGCCCTAAAGTTGATGAGAAAATCCTGACGTCGGCCTAAAACCCTACAATAAGTCGAAAACACTAAAATCAGCTTAAAAGCCCTTAAGCCGGCCTAAAACCCTAAAATAGGCCAAAACCCTAAAATCAATCTTAAAGCCTAGAGTCTACAGAAAAATCATAAAATTGACCCGGAGCCCTTAAATCGTCCAAAAACCCTTATCATCGGAAAAAACCTGAAATCATCCAAAATCCCTTAAGTTAATCAGAAATTCCTAAAGCCGGCATAAAACACTACAATATGCCGAAAACCCTAAAATCCATACATTGAAAAACAATAAAATTGATCCGGAGTCCTTACATCGTCCAAATACCCTACAGTGTAGCTAGCGAAAAACCCTGAAATATGCCGAAAACCCTGAAATCAGAAAAAAGCCGTAAATTTGATCAGAAAGCCCTAAAGCTGCCCTAAAACCCTATAATAAGCCGAAAACCCTTAAATCAGCCTAAAAACCTAGAATCTACAGAAAAACCATAAAAATGACCCCAAGCCCTTAAATCGTCCAAATACCCTATGTTATAGTCGGCGAAAAACCCTGAAATCGTCCGAAAACCAAGAAATTTTTAAATAGGCCTAAAGTTGATCCAAAAACCGTAAAGCCGGCCTTAAACCCTATAATAAGCCGAAAACCCTAAAATCAGTCTAAAAGCCCTAAAGCCGGCCTAGAACCCTAAAAAACCCGAAAACACAAAAATAAGTCTAAAAGCCTAGAGTCTACATGAAAGACCATAAAATTGACCCGGAGCCCTTAAATCGTCCTAATACCCTATACTATAGTCAGCGGAAAAACCTTGAAATTGACTAAAAGCCCTAAAGTTGATCAGAAAGCCCTAAATCCGGCCTAAAACCCTATAATAAGCCGAAAATCCTAAAATCAGTCTAATAGCCTAGAGTCTACAAAAAAACCATAAAAATGATTCGGAGCCCTTAAATCGTCCAAATACCCTATGCTATAGTCAAAGGAAAAACCTTGAAATCGGCCGAAAACCCTGAAATCGGCCAAAAGCCCTAAAGTTGATTAGAAAACCCTAAAGTCGACCTAAAACCCTATAATCAGCCGAAAACCCTAAAGTCAGTCTAAAAGCCCTAAATTCGGCCTAAAACCCTAAAATAGGGCGAAAACCCTAAAATCAGTTTAACAGCCTAGAGTCTACAGAAAAACCATAAAATTTACTCGGAGCCATTAAATCGTCCAAAAAGACTATATTATAGTCCGCGAAAAAACCCTGCAATCGGTCGATAACCCAAAAATTGAATAGAAAATCCTAAAGCCGGCCAAAAACCCTATAATAAGCCGAAAATCCTAAAATTAGTCTAAGAGCCTAGCGTCTACAGAAAAACCATAAAATTTACACGGAGCCCTTAAATCGTCCAAACACCCTATACTATAGGCAGTGGAAAAACCCTGAAATCAGCCAAAAGCCCTAAAGTTGATCAGAAAGCCCTATAATAAGCCGCAAACGCTAAAATCAGTATAAAAACCTAGAGTCTATAGAAAAACCATAAAAATGACCCGGAGCCCTTAAATCGTCCAAATACCCTATGCTATAGTCTGCGGAAAAACCCTGAAATCGGCTAAAAACCCTAAAATCGGCCAAAAGCCTTGAAGTTGATCAGAAAACTCTAAAGCTGGCATAAAACCCTACATTAAGCCGAAAACCCTAAAATCTGTACAAAAGCACCAAAAATCGGCCTAAAACCCTATAATAAGCTGAAAACCCTAAAATCAGCCTAAAAGCCTAGAATCTTTAGAAAAACCATAAAATGACCTGAAGGCCTTAAATCATCCAAATACCCTATGCTATAGTCAGTGGAAAAACCCAAAAATCGTCCGAAAACCCTGACATTGTCAAATAGCCCACAAGTTGATCCAAAAACCCTAAAGCCGGTCTAAAACCCTATAGTAAGCCGAAAATCCTAAAATCAGTCTAAAAGCCCTAAAGCCGGCCAAGAACCCTAAAAAACCCGAAAACACTCAAATAAGTCTAAAAGCCTAGAGTCTACAGAAAGACCATAAAATTGACCCGGAGCCCTTAAATCGTCGTAATACCCTATACTATAGTCAGCGAAAAAACCCTGAAATCGGCTAAAAGCCCTAAAGTTTATCAGAAAGCCCTAAATCTGGGCTAAAACCCTATAATAAATTGAAAACCCTAAAATCAGTCTAAAAGCCTAAGTCTACATAAAAACCCTAAAATCAGTCTAAAATCCTAGAGTCTAGAGAAAAACCATAAAATTAACTCGGAGCCCATAAATCGTCCAAATACCCTATGCTATAATCAGCGGAAATACCATGAAATTGGCCGAAAACATTGAAATCGGCCAAAAGCCCTAAAGTTGATCAGAAAACCCTAAAGTCGGCCTAAAACCCTACAATAAGCCGAAAACCCTAAAATCAGTCTAATAGCCTAGAGTCTACAAAAAAACCATAAAAATGATTCGGAGCCCTTAAATCGTCCTAATACCCTTTGCTATAGTCAAAGGAAAAACCTTGAAATCAGCCGAAAACCCGGAAATCAGCCGAAAACCCTGAAATCTGCCAAAAGCCCTGCAGTTGATTAGGAAACCCTAAAGGCGGCCTAAAACGCTATAATAAGCCGAAAACCCTAAAATTAGTCTAAAAGCCCTAAATTCGGCCTAAAACCCTAAAATAGGGCGAAAACCCTAAAATCAGTTTAAAAGCCTAGAGTCTACAGAAAAACCATAAAATTTACTGGGAGCCATTAAATCGTCCAAAAAGACTATATTATAGTCCGCGGAAAAACCCTGCAATCGGCCGATAACCCAAAAGTTGAATAGAAAATCCTAAAGCCGGCCAAAAACCCTATAATAAGCCGAAAATCCTATAATTAGTCTAAGAGCCTAGAGTCTACAGAAAAACCATAAAATTTACCCGGAGCCCTTAGATCGTCCAAACACCCTATACTATAGGCAGCGGAAAAACCCTGAAATCAGCCAAAAGCCCTAAAGTTGATCAGAAAGCCCTATAATAAGCCGCAAACCCTAAAATCAGTATAAAAGCCTAGAGTCTACAGAAAAACCATTAAAATGACCGGGAGCCCTTAAATCGTCCAAATACCCTATGCTATAGTCTGCGAAAAAACCCTAAAATCGGCTGAAAACCGTAAAATCGGCCAAAAGCCCTGAAGTTGATCAGAAAACCCTAAAGTTGGCATAAAACCCTACACTAAGCCGAAAACCCTAAAATCAATATAAAAGCACAAAAAATCGGCCTAAAACCTTATAACAAGCTGAAAACCCTAAAATCAGCCTAAAAGCCTAGAATTTATAGAAAAACCATAAAGTGACCCAGAGGCCTTAAATCATCCAAATACCCTATGCAATAGTTAGTGGAAAAACCCAGAAATCGTCCGAAAACCCTGAAATTGTCAAATAGCCCACAAGTTGATCAAAAACACCCTAAAGCCGGTCTAAAACCCTATAATAAGCCGAAAACCCTAAAATCAGTCTAAAAGCCCTAAAGCCGGCCTAGAACCCTAAAAAAGCCGAAAACACTAAAAAAAAGTCTAAAAGCATAGAGTCTACAGAAAAACCATAAAATTAACCCGTGGCTATAAAATTGTTCTAATACCCTATACAATAGTTAGCGGAAAAACCCTTAAATCAGCCAAAAGCCCTAAAGTTGATCATTCAATAAGCCGAAAACCCTAAAATCAGTCTAAAAGCCTAGAGTCTACAGAAAAACCATAAAATTAACCCGGAGCCCTTAAATCGTCTAAATACCCTATACTGTAGTCAGCGGAAAAACCCAGAAATTGACCTGAAACCCTGAAATCGACCAAAAGCCCTAAAGTATATCAGAAAGCCCTAAAGCCGAAATAAAACCTTATGATAAGCCGAAAACCATAAAATCAGTCTAATAGCCTAGAGTCTACCGAAAAACCATAAACATGACTCGATGCACTTAAATCGTCCAAATACCCTATGCTATAGTCAGCGCACAAACCCTGGATTCAGCCTAAAACCCTGAAATCGGCCAAAAGCCCTAAAGTTGATTACAAAACCCTAAAGTCGGCCTAAAACCATACAATAAGCCGAAAACCCTAAAATTAGTCTAAAAGCCCAAAAGCCCGCCTAAAACCTTATAAAAAACTGAAAACCCTAAAATAAGTCTAAAAGCCTTGAGTCTGCAGAAAATAAAACAAAATTGACCCGAGACATTAAATCATCCAAATACCATATACTATAGTTAGCGGAAAAATCCAGAAACCAGCCGAAAACCCTAATATCGGCCAAAAACCCGAAAGTTGATCAGGAAGGCCTAAAGCCGGTCTAAATTTCTATAATAAGCTGAAAATACTAAAATCAGTCTAAAAGCCCTTAAGTCGGCCTAAAATCCTAAAATAAGCCGAAAACCCTGAAATCTGTCTAAGAGCCTAGAGTCTACAGAAAAATCATAAAATTCACCCGGAGCCCTTAAATCGTCCAAAAATCTTTTACTATAGTCAGCGGAAAAACCCTAAAATCGGCCGAAAACCCTAAAATCATCCAAAATCCCTATAATTGATCAGAAAACCCTAAAGCCGGCCGAAAACCCTAAAATAAGCCGAAAACCCTAAAATCAGTCAAAAAGCCCTAAAGCCGGACTAAAGCCCTAAATCCGGACTACAACCCTATAATAAATCGAAAACCCTAAAATCAGTCTAAAAGCCTAGAGTCTACAGAAAAACCCTAAAATTAGTCTAAAAGCCTAGAGTCTAGAGAAAAACCATAAAATTAACTCGGAGCGCTTAAATCGTCCAAATACCCTATACTATAATCAGCGGAAATACCCTGAAATCGGCCGAAAACGTTGAAATCGGCCAAAAGCCCTAAAGTTGATCAGAAAACCCTAAAGCCGGCCTAAAACCCTACAATAAGCTGAAAACCCTAAAATCAATCTAATAGACTAGACTCTACAAAAAAAACCATAAAAATGATTCGGAGCCCTTAAATCGTCCAAATACCCTATGCTATAGTTAGAGGAAAAACCTTGAAAACGGCCGAAAACCTTGAAATCGGCCAAATGCCTTGAAGATGATCAGAAAACCCTAAAGTTGGCATAAAACCCTACAATAAGCTAGAAACCCTAAAATTAGTCTAAAAGCACCATAAATCGTCCGAAAACTCTGAAATTGTCAAATTGCCCTAAAGTTGATCCCAAAACCCTGAAGCTGGCCTTAAACCCTATAATAAGCCGAAAACCGTAAAATCAGTCTAAAAGCCCTAAAGCTGGCCTAGAACCCTAAAAAAGCCGAAAACACTAAAATCAATCTAAAAGCCTAGAGTCTGCAAAAACACCATAAAATTGACACGAAGCCATTAAATCGTTCTAATACCCTATACAATAGTCAGCGGAAAAACCCTTAAATCAGCCAAAAGCCCTAAAGTTGATCAGAAAGCCCTAAAGTCGGCTAAAACCCTTTAATAAGCCGAAAACCCTAAAATCAGTCTAAAAGCCAAGAGTCTACAGAAAAACCATAAAATTAACCTGGAGCCCTTAAATCGTCTAAATACACTATACTATATAGTCAGCGCAAAAACCCCGAAATCGGCCGAAAACCCTAAAATCAGCCAAAATCCCTAAAGTTGATCAGGAAGCCCTAAAGTATGCCTAAAACCCTTTCATAAGCCGTAAACCGTAAAATCAGTCTAAAAGCCTAGAGTCTATAGAAAAACCATAAACTTGACTCGGAGCCCTTAAATCTTCCAAATACCCTATACTATAACTAGCGGAAAAACAAGAAATCGGCCAAAAGCCCTAAAGTTGATCAGAAAGCCCTAAAGCCGGCCCAAAACCCTATAATAAGTCGAAAACCCTAAAATCAGTCTAAAGCCTAGAGTCTATAGAAAAACCATAAAAAGACCCAAAGCCCTTAAATCGTCCAAATACCCTATGCGATAGTCAGCGGAAAAACCAGAAATATATCGAAAACCTTGAAATAAGGCAAAAGCCCTTAAGTTGATCAGAAAACCCTGAAGCCGGCCTGAAACCCTTCAATAAGCCGAAAACCCTAAAATCAGTCTAAGAGCAACAAAAGCCGTCCGAAAACCCTATAATAAGCCGAATACCCTGAAATCAGTCTAAAAGCCTAGAGTCTACCCAAAATCCAAAAAATTGACCCGGAGACCTTAGAAAGTCCAAATGCCCTATACTATAGTCCGCGAAAAACCTAGATATCGGCCGGAAAACCTAAAATCGGCCAAAAGCCCTAAAGTTGATCAAAAACCTTTAAGCCGACTTAAACCCTACAATAAGCTGAAAACCCTAAAATCAGTCTAAAAGCACCAAAAGCCGACTTAAAACCCTATAATAAGCCGAATACCCTAAAATCAGTCTAAAAGCCTACACTCTACACAAAAACTAAAAAATTGACCCGGAGCACTTAAATAGTCCAAATAGCCTATACTTTAGTCAGCGGAAAAACCCTGAAATCGGCCAAAAGTCCTAAAGTTGTTTAGAAAACCCTAAAATCGGCCTAAAAACCTAAAATAGGGCGAAAACCGTTAAATCAGTCTAAAAGCCTAGAGTCTACAGAAAAACTATAAAATTGACCCTAAGCCCTTAAATCGTCAAGAAAGACTATACTATAGTCTGCGGAAAAACTCTGAAATCGGCCAAAAACCCAAAAGTCGATTAGCAAACCCAAAGCAGGCCTAGAACCCTATTATAAGCTGAAAACCCTAAAATTAGTCTAAGAGCCTAGAGTCTACAAAAAAACCATAAAATTGACCTGGAGCCCCGAAATCGTCCAAACACCCTATACTATAGTCAGCGCATAAACCCTGAAATCGGCAGAAAACCCTGAAATCGGCCAAAAGCCCTAAAGTTGATCAAAAAGCCCTAAATCCAGCCTAAAGCCCTATAATAAGCCGAAAACCCTAAAACCAGTCTAAAAGCGTAGAGTCTACAGAAAAACCATAAAAATGAATCGCAGCCCTTAAATCGTCCAAATACCCGATGCTATAGTAAGCGGAAAAACCCTGAATCGGCCAAAACCCCAAAAGTAGATCAGAAAACCCTAAAGCTTGTCTGAAACCCTACAATAAGCTGAAAACCCTAAAATCAGTCTAAAAGCACAAAAAATCGGCCTAAAACCCTATAATAAGCCGAAAACCCTAAAATCGGTCTAAAAAACTAGTGTCTACACAAAAACCAAAAAATCGACCCGGAGCCCTTAAATAGTCTAAATACCCTATATTATAGTCTGCGGAAAAACTCTGAAATCGGTCGAAAATCCTGAAATCGGCCAAAAGCCCAAAAGTTGATCAGAAAACCCTAAAGCTGGCCTAAAACCCTATAATAAGTCGAAAACCTAAAATCAGTCTAATAGCCTAGAGTCTACAAAAAAATTATAAAAATGATTTGAAGCCCTTAAATCGTCCAAATAACCTATGCTATAGTCAGCGGAAAAACCCTGATATCGGCCGAAAACCCAGAAATCGACTAAAAGCCCTTATGTTGATTAGAAAACACTAAACTCAGCCTAAAACCCTATAATAAATCGAAAACCATAAAATCATTCTAAAAGCCTAGAGTCTACAGAAAAACCATAAAATTGTCCCGGAGCCCTTAAATCGTCCAAATACCCTATACTATAGTCAGCGGAAAAACCCTGAAATCGGTCGAAAACCCTGAAATTGGAAAAAAAACCTAAAGTTGATCAGAAAACCCTAAAGTCAGCCTAAAACCCTATAATAAGCCAAAAACACTAAAATCAGTCAAAAAGCCCTTAAGCCGGCCTTGAACCCTATAATGAGCCGAAAACCCTAAAATCAGTCTAAAAGCCTAGAGTCTACAGAAAAACCATAAAATTGACCCGGAGCCCTTAAATCGTCCTAATACCCTATACTATAATCAACGGAAATACCCTGAAATCGGTCGGAAACCCTGAAATCGGCCAAAAGCCCTAAAGTTGCTCAGAAAACCTTAAAACCGGCCTAAAACCCTATAAAAAGCCGAAAACCCTAAACTCAGTCTAATAGCCTAGAGTCTACAGAAAAACCATAAAAACTACCCGAAGCCCTTAAATCGTCCAAATACCCTATGTTATAATCAGTGGTAAAACCCTGAAATCGGCCGAAAACCCGGAAATCGGCCAAAAGCCCTAAAGTTGACGAGGAAACCCTAAAGTCGGCCTAAAACCCTACAATAAGCCGAAAACCCTAAAATCAGTCTAAAATCCCCAAAACCCTATAATAAGCCGAAAACCCTAAAATCAGTCTATAAACTAGTGCCTACAGAAATAGCATAAAATTGAACCGGAGCCCTTAAATCATCCACATACCCTATACTATAGTCAGCAAAAAAACCCTGAAATCGGTCGAAAACCCTGAAATCGGCAAAAGGCCCTAAAGTTGACGAGGAAACCCTAAAGTTGGCCTAAAACCCTTTAATAAGCCAAAAAACACTAAAATCAGTCTAAAAGCCCTTAAGCCGGCCTAAAACCCTAAAATAAGCCAAAAACCCTAAAATCAATCTAAAAGGCTAGAATCTACAGAAAAATCATAAAATTGACCCGGAGCCCTTAAATCGTCCAAATACCCTATAGTTAGCGAAAAATCCCTGAAATATGCTGAAAACCCAAAAATAAGCCGAAATACTTGAAAGTGGACTAAAGCCCTAAATTTGATCAGAAAGCCCTAAAGCTGGTCTAAAACCATATAATAAGCCGAAAACCCTAAAATCAACCAAAAAGCCTAGAATCTACAGAAAAACCATAAAATTCACTCAGAGCCCTTAAATCGTCTAAATACCCTATACTGTAGTCAGCGGAAAAAACCCGAAATCGGCCGAAACCCTAAAATTAGCCAAAAGCCCTAAAGTTGATCAGAAAGCCCTAAAGTAAGCCTAAAACCCTACATAAGCCGTAAACCGTAAAATCAGTCTAAAAGCCTAGAGTCTATAGAAAAACCTTAAACTTGACACGGAGCCCTTAAATCTTCCGAACACCCTATACTATAACTATTGGAAAAACCCTGAATTCGGCCGAAACCCTAAAATCGGCCAAAAGCCCTAAAGTTGTTCAGAAAACCCTAAAGCCGCCCTAAAACCCTATATTAAGTCGAAAACCCTAAAATCAGTCTAATTGCCTATAGTCTATAGAAAAACCATAAAATGACCCAAACCCTTAAATCGTCCAAACACCCTATGCTATAGTCAGCGGAAAAACTTGAAATATGGCCAAAACCCTAAAATGAGTCTAAAAGCACCAAAAGTCGTCCTAAAACCCTATAATAAGCCGAATACCTTAAAATCAGTCTAAAATCGTAGAGTCTACAAAAAAATTGACCCGGAGCCCTTAAATAGTACAAATACCCTATACTATAGTCAGCGGAAAAACCTTGATATCGGCCGGAAACTCTGAAATCGGTCAAAAGCCTTAAAGTTGATCAAAAAACCCTTAAGTCGGCTTAAAACCCTACAATAAGCCGAAAAACCAAAAATCAGTTCTAAAAGCACCAAAAGGCGGCCTAAAACCCTATAATAAGCAGAATACCCTTATATCAGTCTAAAAGCCTACAGTCTACACAAAAACCAAAAAATTGACCCGGAGCAATTAAATAGTCCAAATACCCTATACTGTAGTCAGCGGAAAAACTCTGAAATTGGCCGGAAACCCTGAAATCGGCCAAAAGCCCTAAAGTTGATCAGAAAACCCTAAAGCCGGCCTAAAACCCTATAATAAGCCGAAAATCTTAAATCAGTCTAAACGCCCTTAATCTGGCCTAAAACACTAAAATAGGGCGAAAACGTTTAAATCAGTCTAAAAGCCTAGAGTCTACAGAAAAACTATAATATTGACCTGGAGCCCTTAAATAGTCCAAAAAGACAATACTATAGTCTGCGGAAAAACCCTGAAATCGGTTGAAAACCCCGAAGTTGTTTAGAAAACCCTAAAGCCGGCCTAAAATCCAATAATAAGCCGAAAAACCTAAAATTAGTCTATGAGCCTAGAGTCTACAGAAAAACCTTAAAATTGACCCGGAGCCCCCAAATCATCCAAACACCCTATACTATATAGTCAGCGCAAAAACCATGAAATCGGCCAAAAGACCAATAGTTGATCAGAAACCCCTAAAGCTGGCCTAAAAACCTATAATAAGCCGAAAACCCTAAAATCAATTTAAAAGCCCAAAATCCAGCCTAAAACCCTAAATAGGGCGAAAACCCTAAAATCAGTCTAAAAGCCTAAAGTCTACAGAAAAACCATAAAAATGACACGGAGCTCTTAAATCGTCCAAATACCCTATGCTATAATCTGCGGAAAAACCTTGATATTGGCCGAAAACCCTGAAATCGACCAAAAACCCTATAGTTGATCGAAAAACCCTAGAGCAAGCATAAAACCCTAAAATCAGTCTAAAAGCACAAAAAATCGGCCTAAAACCCTATAATAAGCCAAAAACCCTAAAATCAGTCTAAAAGCCTAGAGTCTACACAAAAACCAAAAATTGACACGTAGCCCTTAAATAGTCCAAATATGTTACACTATATAGTCATCGGAGAAACTCTGAAATCGGCCGGAAACCCTGAAATCGGCCAAAAGCCCTAAAGTTGATCAAAAAGCCCTAAAGCCGACCTAAAACCCTATTATAAGCCGAAAACCCTAAAAACAGTCTAATAGCATAGAGTCTACCGATAATCCATAAGCATGACTCAGAGACCTTAAGTCGTCCAAATACCCTATGCTATAGTCAGCGGAAAAACCATGAAACTGGCCAAAAGCCCTATAGTTGATCAGAAAACCCTAAAGCTGGCCTAAAACCCTACAATAAGCCGAAAACCCTAAAATCAGTCGAAAAGCACCAAAAATCGGCCTAAAACCCTTAATTAAGCCGAAAACCCTAAACTCGGTCTAAAAGCCTGGAGTCTACGCAAAAACAAAAAAATTGACCCGGAGCCCTTAAATAATCCAAATACCCTATACTATAGTCTGCGGAAAAACCCTGAAATCGGCCAAAAGCCCTAAAGTTGATCAAAAAGACCTAAAGTCGTCCTAAAACCGTACAAGAAGCCAAAAACCCAAAAACCAGTCTAAAAGCCCCAAAAGCCGGCCTAAAACCCTAAAAAAGGCGAAAACCCTAAAATCATTCTAAAAGCCTAGTGTCTACAGAAAAACCATAAAATATTCCCGGAGCCCTTAAATTGTCAAAAAACCCTATATTATAGTCAGCGGAAAAACCCTGAAATCGGTCGAAAACCCTGAAATCGGAAAAAAGCCCTAAAGTTGATCAGAAAACCCTAAAATAAGTCTAAAAGCCCTTAAGCTGGCCTCAAACCCTAAAATAAGACGAAAACCCTAAAATCAGTCTAAACGCCTAGAGTTTACCGAAAAATCATAAAATTGACCTAGAGCCCTTAAATCATCCAAAAACCCTATAGTATAGTCAGCGAAAAATCCCTGAAATCGGGCAAAAACTCTGAAATCGTCCAAATACCCTAAAGCCGGCCTTGAACCCTACAATGAGCCAAAAATCCTAAAATCAGTCTAATAGCCCTAAAGCCGGCCTAAAACCCTATAAGAAGCCGAAACCCCTAAAATCAGTCTAAAATCCTAGAGTCTACTGAAAAACCATAAAATTGACCCGGTGCCCTTAAATTGTCCAAATACCCTATACTATAGTTAGCGGAAAAACCCTGAAATATGCCGATAACCCTGAAATCGGGCGAAAACCTCGAAATTGGACTAAAGCCATAAATTTGATCAGAAAGCCCTAAAGCAGGCCTAAAACCCTATAATAAGCCGAAAACCCTAAAATCAGTCTAAAAGCCTAGAATCTACAGAAAAACCATAAAATTGACCCGGAGACCTTAAATCGTCCAAATACCCTAAAGCCGGCCTTGAACCCTATAATGAGCCGAAAACCCTAAAATCAGTCTAAAAGCCTAGAGTCTACAGAAAAACCATAAAATTGACCCGGAGCCCTTAAATCGTCCTAATACCCTATACTATAATCAACGGAAATACCCTGAAATCGGCCGGAAACCCTGAAATCGGCCAAAAGCCCTAAAGTTGCTCAGAAAACCTTAAAGCCGGCCTAAAACCCAATAATAAGCCGAAAACCCTAAACTCAGTCTAATGGCCTAGAGTCTACAGAAAAACCATAAAAATTACCCGAAGCCCTTAAATCGTCCAAATACCCTATGTTATAATCAGTGGTAAACCCTGAAATCGGCCGAAAACCCTGAAATCGGCCAAAAGTCCTAAAGTTGATGAGGAAACCCTAAAGTCGGCCTAAAACCCTACAATAAGCCTAAAACCCTAAAATCAGTCTAAAATCCCCAAAAGCCGGCCCAAAACCCTATAATAAGCCGAAAACCCTAAAATCAATCTATAAACTAGTGCCTACAGAAATAGCATAAAATTGAACCGGAGCCCTTAAATCATCCACATACCCTATACTATGTCAGCGAAAAAACCCTGAAATCGGTCGAAAACCCTGAAATCGGCAAAAGGCCCTAAAGTTGATCAGAAAACTCTAAAGTCGGCCTAAAACCCTATAATAAGCCGAAAAACACTAAAATCAGTCTAAAAGCCCTTAAGCCGGCCTAAAACCCTAAAATAAGCCAAAAACCCTAAAATCAATCTAAAAGGCTAGAGTCACAAAAAAATCATAAAATTGACCCGGAGCCCTTAAATCGTCCAAATACCCTATAGTTAGCGAAAAATCCCTGAAATATGCTGAAAACCCTAAAATAAGCCGAAAACCATGAAAGTGGACTAAAGCCCTAAATTTGTTCAGAAAGACCTAAAGCTGGTCTAAAACCATATAATAAGCCGAAAACCCTAAAATCAGCTAAAAAGCCTAGAATCTACAGAAAAACAATAAAATTCACTCAGAGCCCTTAACAAGAAAAATCTGATGAAGGTATATTCCTTGGATATTCCTTAACTTGCAAAGCATATAGAGTCTTTAACAAGAAAACTCTATATGTGGAAGAATCCATACATGTTTCTTTTGATGAGTCTAAATCTTCAATAGAAGATACAGTTAATCTTCCAGATAATGAAGAAGAAGACATCATTATCAATGAAGACTCTCAAAAGGAAAGAGATCAAAATCCAATACAAGAAGAGCCCATTGAAGATAATAATTATCAACTTCCAAAAGAATGGAGAACCCATAGGGATCATCCAGTTGATAATATTATTGGTGATATTTCTAGAGGCGTTTCAACAAGGCTTCGATTAAATGATTCAGTTTTGAATATGGCCTTTGTCTCTCAAATAGAACCATCAAAAGTAAATGATGCTCTTGAGGATGAATATTGGATTGTAGCAATGCAAGAAGAATTAAACCAATTTGAAAGGAATCAAGTTTGGGAACTTGTTCCAAAGCCTAGTGATAAGCATATCACAGGAACAAAGTGGGTATTTAGAAATAAGTTAGATGAAAATGGTATCATAGTTAGGAACAAAGCAAGGTTAGTTGCTCAAGGTTATAATCAAGAAGAAGGTATAGACTTTGATGAAACCTATGCTCCAGTAGCAAGGTTGGAAGCCATAAGACTCTTGTTGGCTTATGCTTGTTCTTTGAACTTTCCATTATATCAAATGGACGTCAAAAGTTCTTTTCTGAACGGATACATTCAAGAAGAAGTCTATGTGAAGCAACCTCCAGGATTTGAAGATCCAAAGTTCCCTTCACATGTCTTCAAATTAAAGAAGGCACTATATGGACTTAAGCAAGCCCCTCGTGCATGGTATGATAGACTAAGCACATTCCTTTGTGAAAAATGATTCCAAAAGGGAAAGGCTGACACAACCTTGTTCATTAAAAGGATCAAAGGTAATACTTTATTAGTTCAAATTTATGTTGATGATATTATCTTTGGTGCAACTAACGAATCTTTGTGTAAGGATTTCTCTGACATGATGCAAGAAGAATTTGAGATGTCCATGATGGGACAATTAAATTTCTTTCTAGGATTGCAAATAAAGCAATCACATGATGGAATATTCATCAACCAATCAAAGTTTTGCAAAGAACTACTAAAGAAATATGACTTGGATGATTGCAAAGCTATAGCCACACCAATGGGGTCTAACACATATTTGGATCAAGATGAGTCCGGTGTTCAAGTAGACATTACCAAATATAGAGGTATGATCGGATCTCTTCTATACTTAACTGCAAGTAGACCGGATATTATGTTTAGTGTGTGTGTCTATGTGCTAGATATCAAGCATCTCCTAGGGAATCACATTTGAGTTCAGTTAAGCGGATTTTCAAATATCTGAAAGGAACTACAAATGTTGGTTTGTGGTATCCCAAAGGGAGTGTTTGTGATTTGATTGGATATTCTGATTCTGATTATGCTGGTTGTAAAACTGAAAGAAAGAGTACAAGTAGTACTTGTCATTTGCTAGGAAATGCCCTTGTATCTTGGTCTTGCAAGAAACAGGCATGTGTTGCTCTAAGTACTGCTGAAGCAGAATATATTGCTGCTGGAAGTTGTTGTGCACAAACTTTATGGCTCAAACAACAACTTAAAGATTATGGCTTAGAGCTGGGCTGCATTCCAATCAAATGTGACAACACAAGTGCCATTAATCTCACTAAAAACCCTATCATGCATTCTCGAACTAAGCATATTGATATAAGACATCATTTTCTTCGAGATCATGTTATGAGAAAAGATATTGAGATTTCTTTTGTGGATACTCATAATCAGTTAGCAGACATCTTCACTAAACCTCTTCCTAAAGAATCTTTCTTTAAAATAAGAAGAGAATTAGGCATATTAGATGAGCATGACCTTTAAGGTAACATGATTTTTGCATAATCTTTGTGATAATAAATGCTTTTAGATAGATTGTGTGTTTATATATTCTGTTAAGAATGTGCTACATAGGATTCTAGAGCCTAGAACTTATAGAAATGTCTTAGTAATCGATTACCATAGGTCCTGTAATCGATTATCCTTGATCTCAGTCCTCGTGGCTGTTAGAGACCTATCAGTAATCGATTACCCCAACTGCTGTAATCGATTACACATTCAAAATTTGAATATTTTCAAATTTACAACTGCCGTAATCGATTACCCTAACTGTTGTAACCGATTACCTGTTCGAAAACTGCCAGAATTTCAAAATTTCCCTCCCTTCCTTGAAATTCAAATCCAGTCTAATTGCTCTGTAATCGATTACTCAAACTGCCGTAATCGATTACATGCTCGAGTTATTTATATCAGCATTAGATGATGGTTCCAATTGTCTTCCAATCCTCATTTCAACATTCTGATTTATATAGCATCTCCAGCAAACCTGCTTCTACTCCCAAGATTCATCTTATCAATCCAAAAATGACTTACTCTCCTTGTCTATCTTCAGCCTTCTGTCCTCATAATCCCTTGAATTTTTCGCGTCTTCTTCCCACCTCTGCTGAGAAAACTCGATTCATTTCTCACTTTACCAAACAAACAATTCACACACCCACTTATGCCAACTTAGACTCTTTCATCGAAGCCGGCCTCACATTTCCTGCTTTACTAGGAGATCAATATCTTGATAGCTTTATCACATCTACCATACCTTACTATCCAGAATTAGTCAAAGTTTTCTATTGCAACTTGGAAGTTGAAGGCACAAGCATTACATCGTCTGTTAAAGGGACTACGGTTCAGTATTCTCTTATCTCTCTTGGCAAATGTTTGGGTCTTCCATTCACTGGTGCAGAATTAGGAGCCAATCTCCCATGTCCTTGGCCTGACTATAGCTCTGGTTCCTTCTATCAAACTCTGTGCCGCTTTACTTCCTCAGAGATACAAAAACTTCATCCTCCTCGCACAAAAACCTGCCCCTTTCATGTTGATGTGTTTACCACCACCAACCATTTGCTTCAATATTTTGTTCATCAAATTCTTCTGCCTCAGGAACATCTTCATGCTCACATTAGTGAGTTAGAACTCCAAATTTTGTATGGCATCCTTAATGGTCATGCCATCAACTGGACTTTTTGGTGATGCATCATATGCTCACATGCAAAAATGAAGCACAGTCATTTCCATACGCACACTGCGTCACTCGTCTTCTCCTTCATTCTGGAGTTCCCATTGACAATAAGTTTGATGTGCGTTCTTCTACATTCAAGTGTGTTGATACCAAGATATTATCTAGTTTAGGCTTATTTCATGACTATGGGATTGACACTCTTTCTTGGCTGCTTCATTATGACGGCATTGACCCATCAACGGATGATGATGACGAATCCGATGAATCTTAGTACTCTAGGCTAGTTTCTCATTCACTGTTGCAGTTTGTAATTTTACTTTATATAAACCTTGTTTTTTATTGTTGCTTGTACTTCCCTTTTCAATATGATGTTTGGTTGATTAGGTTCTATTCATACTTTACCCCCTTACCCCCATGCTTTACTTCGAATTATATACTTGTATGGATGTATGCCTGTATCGTTTTTGGCCTTTTCTTCTTTTTGATGACGTCAAAAGGGGGAGAAAAGGTTCTGTGTTCTTAAAGATCATATGAAGGAGTTCAACAAGTACATAAGAAAGGGGGAGATATCAAGATATCCTTGGATTACATCAAACAGGGGGAGATTTCATCAAGAAATGCATACATGATGCATACATGATCTTCAAGAATCAAGAATGTGTTTGCCATCATCAAAAAGGGGGAGATTGTGAAGAAGGTCTTGCTCCTGACCCTGGCTGTGGTTTTGATGACGACAAACTCATCAACAAAAAGAAGAAAAGAAGACTTCGAAGAAATTGCGCTACAAAGTCAATCATAAGTCTAGAAGTCCTAGTTTAGGTGAGTTATGCTTCTAAAGGTCTATTAAAGCATAAAGGCTCTTAAAACACCTAAACTAATCAAGCTAAGTGTTTTCATAACTTAAAAGAAGTAGAAAACCTTAAGCCGATCTCAAAGGATCAAGTTTCTGGAAGTTGGACTTCAGTGTAATCGATTTCAGGATTCTGGTAATCGATTACACCTAGGCAAGTAATCGATTACTCATTGTTTGTAATCGATTACATGTTTGAAATTCAAATTCAAACTGAAACGGCTATTAGTGTAATCGATTACACTAAGTGATGTAATCAATTACCAGAACGAAAAGTTGCATCTTTTCATGAACCATTGTGTCCCAAACCTTTTAAAAAGGGTTGTGATGGTTCAAGGACGTTTCCCTTGCCTATATAAAGTCCATTTGAGTCTAGAACTCGTGACACAACAAGAGAGAATATACAATACATGAGAATACAACATTAGGCCAAAACTTTGTCAAAATTAGTTCATCTTTTAGAACTTAAACCTTCAAGAGCCTAAATTCTGAGTTCATGATCTTCATGTTTATAAGAACACTTCAGTTGTTCATATCTTGAAGAACTCAGAATCATATTATGCTTAAAAGCCTTAAAGCATAAATTCTCATGATCAATCCACTTCTATGTTAAAGGATTGATACAGCCAATTGTAAAACTCTTCTTCATCTCTTTCTGTAAGATTGAGTTTTCACCGTGGTATTCGGTGAAGGGTTGTTGTCACTGAAAGTGGTATACTTTCAGGGTGTTGATTGAAGGTGGTTTAGCCTTCAAGGTCTGAGGGTGGTTTGCCTTCAGGAACTGAAAGTGGTTTGCTTTCAGGGTCTGTTGAAAGTGGTTTGCTTTCACAGGTTATTGGTAGAAATTCTTGGGATCCTTGGGTTAGGAACTTGTAAGAGATTTTTATCAATAGTGGAAAAATCCTCAAGTGGTTTTCTTGAGGGACTGGACGTAGCCTTCGGTGGATAGAAGGTGAACCAGGATAAAACTCCATGTGTGAATTCTTCTCATCCTTCATCTTTTACTTTCAAGCAAGTATCAATTCCGCTGCAATCACAACAATCGTTTCGTCATCATCATTATCTTGAAAGTAAGGCGAAAATTGGGGCAACTCTGATTCACCCCCCCCCCTCAGGTTGCTATCTGTATTAACAAAAATCAGTCTAAAAGCCTAGAGTCAACACTAAAACCAAAAAATTGACCCGAAGTCCTTAAATAGTCCAAATACCCTATACTATACTCTGCGGAAAAACCCAGAAATCGATCGGAAACCCTTAAATATGTGTAAAGCCCTAGAGTTGATAACAAAGCCCTAAAGCCGGCCTAAAACCCTATAATAAATCGAAAACCCTAAAATTAGTCTAAAAGCCTAGAGTCTACAGAAAAACCCTAAAATTGACCCGGAGCCCTTAAATCGTCCAAACACCCTATACTATATAGTCAGCGGAAATACCCTGAAATTGGCCAAAAGCCCTAAAGTTGATCAGAAAGCCCTAAAGCCGGCCTAAAACACTATAATAAGCCGAAAACACTAAAATCAGTCTAA
The DNA here is from genome assembly GCA_030819835.1 of Acmispon strigosus. Lineage (NCBI taxonomy): Eukaryota > Viridiplantae > Streptophyta > Magnoliopsida > Fabales > Fabaceae > Acmispon > Acmispon strigosus. The sequence continues at coordinate 3,539,058 of JAUAMA010000005.1, read as the reverse complement.
AAGCCTAGAATCTACAAAAAAAACCATACAAATGACACGGAGCCCTTAAATCGTCCAAATAACCTATGCAACATTGAGCGGAAAAATCCTGAAATCGGCCGAAAACCCTGAAATCGACCCAAAGCCCAAAAGTTGATCAGAAAACCCTAAAGCAGACCTGAAACCCTACAATTAGCCGAAAACCCTAAATCAGTCTAAAACCACCAATAATCGGCCTAAAACCCTATATTAAGCCGAAAACCCTAATATAGGTCTAAAAAAGTAGTGTCTACACAAAAACAAAAAATTGACCCGGAGCCCTTAAATAGTCCAAATACCCAATACTATAGTCTACGGAAAAACTCTGAAATCGGCCGGAAAACTTGAAATCGGCCAAAAGCCCTAAAGTTGATCAGAAAACCCTAAAGTTGGCCTAAAACCCTATAATAAGCCGAAAACCCTAAAATCAATCAAATAGCCTAGAGTCTACAAAAAAACCATAAAAATGATTCGGAGCCCTTAAATCGTCCAAATATCCTATGCTACAGTCAGCGGAAAAACCCTGAAATCGGACGAAAACCCAAAAATCGGCAAAATAGCCCTATAGTTGATCCAAAAACCCTAAAGCCGGCCTTAAACCCGATAATAAGCCGAAAAGGGTTTAAACCATAAAAATGACTCGGAGCCCTTAAATCGTCCACATAACCTATGCTATAGTCAGTGGAAAAAACCCTGAAACCGGACGAAAACCCTGAAATCGGCCAAAAGACCTAAAGTTGATTAGAAAACCCTAAAGTTGGCCTTAAACCCTATAATAAGCCGAAAACCCTAAAATCAGTCTAAAGGCCCAAAAGCCAGCCTAAAACCCTATAATAAGCCAAAAATCCCTAAAATCAATCTAAAAGCCTAGAGTCTACAGACAAACCATAAAAATGACCCGGAGCCCTTAAATTGTCAAATACCCTATGCTATAGTCTACGTAAAAACCCTAAAATTGGTCGAAAACCCTGAAATCCGCCAAAAGCCCAAAAGTTGATTAGAAAACCCTAAAGCCGGCCTAAAACCCTATAATAAGCCGAAAACCCTAAAATCAGTCGTATAGCCTAGAGTCTCCGAAAAACCATAAACATGACTCGGATCGCTTGAATCATTCAAATACCTTATGCTATAGTCAGCGGAAAAACCCTGATATCGGCCGAAAACCCTGAAATCGGCCAAAAGCCCTAAAGTTGATCAGAAAACAGTAAAGCTGGCCTCAAACCCTACAATAAGCCGAAAACCCTAAAATCAGTCTAAAAGCCTAGAGTCTACACAAAAACCAAAAAATTGACCCGGAGCCCTTAAATAGTCCAAATACCCTATACTGTCCCGGAGCCCTTAAATTGTCAAAATACCCTATACTATAGTCAGCGAAAAAACCCTGAAATCGGCCAAAAAGTCTAAAATCGTCCAAAATCCCTAAAGTAGATCAGATAACCCTTAAGCTGGCCTAAAACCCTATAATAAGTTGAAAAACCTATAATCAGTCTAAAAGCGATAAATCTGGCCTAAAACCCTATAATTAGACTAAAAGTCTAGAGTCTACAGAAAAACCATAAAATTGACCCAGAGCCCATAAATCGTCCAAACACACTATACTATAGTCAGCGGAAAAAAGCTTGAAATCGGCCAAAAGCCCTAAAGTTGATCAGAAAGCCATAAAGCCGGCCTAAAACCCTATAATAAGCCGAAAACCCTAAAATCATTCTAAAAGCCTAGAGTCTACACAAAAACCAAAAAATTGACTTGTAGCCCTTAAATAGTCCAAATACCTTATACTATATAGTCAACGTAAAAACCCTGAAATCGGCCGGAAACCCTGAAATCGGCTGGAAACCCTGAAATCGGCCAAAAGCCCTAAAGTTGATTAGAAAACTCTAAAGTCGGCCTAAAACCCTATAATAAGTCGAAAACCCTAAAATCAGTCTAATAACCTTGAGTATACCGAAAAACCATAACCATGACTCGGAGCCCTTAAATCTTCCAAACACCCTATACTATAGTCAGCGAAAAAACCCTGAAATCGGCCAAATGCCGTAAAGATGATTACGAAACCCTAAAGTCGGCCTAAAACCCTACAATAAGCCAAAAACCCTAAAACCAGTCTAAACGCCCAAAAACCGGCCTAAAACACTATAATAAGCCAAAAAACCCTAAAGTCAGTCTAAAAGCCTAGAGTCTACAGATAAACCATAAAAATGACCTGGAGCCCTTAAATCGTCCAAATACACTATGCAATAGTCTGCGGAAAAACCTTTAAATTAGCTGAAAACCCTGAAATCGGTCAAACGCCCTATAGTTGATTAGAAAACCCTAAAGATGGCATAAAACCCTACAATAAACCGAAAACCCTAAAATCAGTCTAAAAGCACCAAAAATCGGCCTAAAATCCGATAATAAGCCAAAAACACTAAAATCAGTCTAAAAGCCTAGAGTCTACACAAAAACCAAAAAATTGACTCGTAGCCCTTAAATAGTCCAAATACCTTACACTATATAGTCAGCGGAAAAACCCTGAAATCGGCCAAAAGACCTAAAGTTGATCAAAAAGCCCTAAAGCCGGCTTAAAACCCTATAATAAGCCCAAAACCCTAAAATCAGTCTAATAGCCTAGAGTCTACCGAAAAACCATAAACATGACTCGGAGCCCTTGAATCGTCCAAATACACTATGCTATAGTCAGCGGAAAAACCCTGAAATCGGCCGAAAACCCTGAAACCAGCCAAAAGCCCTAATGTTGATCAGAAAACCCTAAAGCTGGCCTAAAACCCTACAATAAGCCAAAAACTCTAAAATCAGTCTAAAAGCCTAGAGTCTACACAGAAACCAAAATTTTTACCCAGAGCCCTTATATAGTCCAAATACCCAATACTATAATATGCTGAAAAAACCTGAAATCGCCCGGAAACTCTTAAATCGGCCAAAACCCCTAAAGTTGATCAAAAAGCCCTAAAGTCGTCCTAAAACCGTACAATTAGCAGAAAACCCTAAAACCAATCTAAAAGCCCCAAAAGCCGGCCTAAAACCCTATAATAGGGCAAAAACCCTAAACTCATTTTGAAAGACTAGTAGTGTCTACAGAAAAACCATAAAATTGTCCCGGAGCCCTTAAATTGTCAAAATACCCTATACAATAGTCAGCGAAAAAACCCTGAAATCGGCCAAAAAGTCTGAAATCGTCCAAAATCCCTAAAGTAGATCAGAAAACCCTAAAGCCGGCCTAAAACCCTACAATAAGCTGAAAACCCTAAAATCAGTCTAAAAGCGCTAAAGCCGGCCTAAAACCCTATAAGAAGCCAAAAAACCCGAAATTCAGTCTAAAAGCCTAGAGTCTACCGAAAAACCATAAAATTGACCCGGAGCCCTTAAATCATCCAAATACCCTATACTATAGTTAGCAGAAAAACCCTGAAATATGCCGAAAACCCTGAAATCGGCCGAAAAACATGAAATCGGACTAAAGCCCTAAATTTAATCTGAAAGCCCTAAATTTAATCTGAAAGCCCTAAATTTAATCTGAAAGCCCTAAACCTGGCCTAAAACCCTATAATAAGCTGAAAGCCCTAAACCTGGCCTAAAACCCTATAATAAGCCGAAAACCCTAAAATCATCCTAAAAGCCTAGAATCTACAGAAAAACCATAAAAATGAGCCGGAGCCCTTAAATCATCCAAATACCCTAAAGCCGGCCTTGAACCCTATAATAAGCCGAAATCCCTAAAATCACTCTAAAAGCCCTACAGCCGGCCTAGAACCCCAAAAAAGATGAAAACACTAAAATTAGTCTAAAAGCCTAGAGTCTACAGAAAAACCATAAAATTGACCCGGAGCCCTTAAATTATCCTAATACCCTATATAATAGTCAGCGAAAAAACCCTGAAATTAGCAGAATACCCTACAATCAGCCAAAACCCGTAAAGTTGATCAAAAAGCCCTAATGTCGGCCTAAAACACTTCAATAAGCTGAAAACCCTAAAATAAGTCTAAAAGATCCTGTGTCTACAGAAAAACCATAAAATTGTCCCGGAGCCCTTAAGTTGTCAAAATACCCTATACTATAGTCAGCGAAAAAACCCTGAAATCGGCCAAAAAGTCTGAAATCGTCCAAAATCCCTAAAGTAGATCCGAAAACCCTAAACCCGACCTAAAACCCTACAATAAGCCGAAAACCCTAAAATCAGTCTAAAAGCCCTAAAGCCGGCCTAAAACCCTATGAGAAGCCGAAAACCCAAAACTCAGTCTAAAAGCCTAGAGTCTACAGAAAAACCATAAAATTGACCCGGAGCCCTTAAATCGTCCAAATACCCTATACTATAGTTAGCGGAAAAACCCTGAAATATGCCAAAAACCCTGAAATCAACCGAAAACCTTGAAATCGGACTAAAGCCCTAAATTTGATCAGAAAGCCCTAAAGCTGGCTTAAAACCCTATGATAAAACGAAAATCCTACAATTTGTCTAAAAGCTTATAATCTATAGAAAAACCCTAAAATTGACATGGAGCCGTTAAATCGTCCAAATACCCTATACTATAATCATCGAAAATACCCTGAAATCGGATGAAAACCTTGAAATCGGACAAAAGCCTTGATGTTGATCAGAAAACCCTAAAGCCGGCCTAAAACCCTATAATAAGCCGAAAACCCTAAAATCAGTCTAAAAGCCATAAATCAAGCCTAAAACCTTATAATCAGACTAAAAGCCTAGAGTCTACAGAAAAACCACAAAATTGACCAAGAGCCCATAAATCGTCCTAACACACTAAACTATAGTCAGCAGAAAAAGCCTGAAATCGGCCAAAATCCCCAAAAGTTGATCAGAAAGCCATAAAGCCGGCCTAAAACCCTATAATAAGCCGAAAACCCTAAAATCAGTCTAAAAGCCTAGAGTCTACACAAAAACCAAAAAATTGACTTGTAGCCCTTAAATAGTCCAAATATCTTATACTATATAGTCAACGGAAAAACCCTGAAATCGGCCAAAAGCCCTAAAGTTGATCAGAAAGCCCTAAAGTCGGCCTAAAACCCTATAATAAGCCAAAAACCCTAAAATCAGTCTAATAGCCTAGAGTCTACCGAAAATGTATAACCATGACTCGGAGCCCTTAAATCTTCCAAATACCCTATACTATAATTAGCGGAAAAACCCTTGAAATCGGCCAAAAGCCATAAAAATGATTACGAAACCCTAAAGTCGGCCTAAAACCCTACAATAAGCCAAAAACCCTAAAACCAGTCTAAAAGCCCAAAAACCGACCTAAAACACTACAATAAGCCAAAAAACCCTAAAATCCGTCTAAAAGCCTAGAGTCCACAGAAAAACCATAAAAATGACCTGGAGCCCTTAAATCGTCCAAATACCCTATGCTATAGTCTGCGGAAAAACCCTGAAATCGGTCGAAAACCCTGAATTCGGAAAAAAGCCCTAAAGTTGATTAGAAAATCCTAAAGTCGTCCTAAAACCCTACAATAAGCGGAAAACCCTAAAATCATTCTAAATTCCCCACAAGCCGGCCTAAAACCCTATAATAACCCGAAAACCATAAAATCATTCTAAAAGCCTAGTGTCTATAGAAAAACCATAAAATTGTCCCGAAGCCCTTAATCGTCCAAATACCCTATACTATAGTCTGCGGAAAAACCCTGAAATCGGTCGAAAACATTGAAATCGGCAAAAAACCTAGAAATCGGCCTAAAACGCTAAAATCAGTCTAAAAGCCTATAGTCTACAGAAAAACCATAAAAATGACCCGGAGCCCTTAAATCGTCCAAATACATATGCTATAGTCTGCGGAAAAACCTTGAAATTGGCCAAAAACCCTGAAATCGATCAAAAGCCCTATAGTTGATTAGAAAACCCTAAAGCTGGCATAAAAACCTACAATAAACCGAAAACCCTAAAATCAGTCTAAAAGCACCAAAAATCGGCCTAAAACCCTATAATAAGCCAAAAACACTAAAATCAGTCTAAAAGCCTAGAGTCTACACAAAAACCAAAAAATTGACTCGTAGCCCTTAAATAGTCCAAATACCTTACACTATATAGTCAGCGGAAAAACCCTGAAATCGGCCGGAAACCCTGAAATCGGCCAAAAGCCCTAAAGTTGATCAAAAAGCCCTAAAGCCGGCTTAAATCCCTATAATAAGCCCAAAACCCTAAAATCAGTCTAATAGCCTAGAGTCTACTGAAAAACCATAAACATGACTCGGAACCCTTGAATCGTCCAAATACCCTATGCTATAGTCAGCGGAAAAACCTGTGAAGAAGGTCTTGCTCCTGACCCTGGCTGTGGTTTTGATGACGACAAACTCATCAACAAAAAGAAGAAAAGAAGAGTTCAAAGAATCAAGCACTCAAGTCCATCAATAGTCTAGAAGTCTTAGTATTAGGTGAGTTATGCTTCCAAAGGTTTATTAAAGCATAAAGGCTCTTAAAACACCTAATCTAATCAAGCTAAGAGTTTTCATAACTTAAAAGAAGTAGAAAACCTTAAGCAAGTCTCAAAGATCAAGTTTCTGGAAAATGGGCTTCTGTGTAATCGATTACACCATTATGGTAATCGATTACACCTAGGCAAGTAATCGATTACTCATGTCTTGTAATCGATTACATGTTTGAAATTCAAATTCAAACTGAAACGGTCACTTGTGTAATCGATTACACTAAGTATGGTAATCGATTACCAGAACGAAAAAGTGCATCTTTTCATGAACCATTGTGTCCCAAACCTTTTGAAAAGGGTTGTGATGGTTCAAGGACGTTTCCCTTGCCTATATAAAGACCATTTGAGTCCAGAAAACACACAACACACAACACACACGAATCATACACATTACACATGAGAAAAACACATTAGGCCAAAGCTTTGTCAAAATTAGTTCATCTTTTAGAACTTAAATCTTTTGGAGCCTAAATTCTGAGTTCATGATCTTCATGTTTATAAGAACACGTCAGTTGTTCATATCTTGAAGAACTTAGAATTGTATTATGCTTAAAAGCCTTAAAGCATAACTTCTCATGTTCAATCCAATTGTGTGTTAAAGGATTGAAACAGCCAATTGTAATATCTTCTTCATCTCTTTCTGTAAGATTGAGTTCTTCACCGTGGTATTCGGTGAAAGGTTGTTGTCACTGAAAGTGGTTTACTTTCAGGGTTTCGATTGAAGACAAGTTTGTCTTCAAGGTCTGAGGGTGGTTTGCCTTCAGGAACTGAAAGCGGTTTGTTTTCAGGGGCTGTTGAAAGTGGTTTGCTTTCACAAGTTATTGGTAGAAATTCTTGGGGTCCTTGGGTTAGGAACTTGTAAGAAATTCTTATCAATAGTGGAAAAATCCTCAAGGGGTTTTCTTGAGGGACTGGACGTAGCCTTCGGTGGATTGAAGGTGAACCAGGATAAAATCTTGTGTGTGATTCTCTTCATCCTTCACATTTACTTTCAAGTATCGTTCATATCCGCTGCAATCACAACGATCATTTCGTGATCATCATAAACTTGAAAGTAACAATTTCAATAAGGCGAAAATTGGGGCAACACTGATTCACCCCCCCCCCCTCTCAGGTTGCTATCTGTTCTAACAAAACCATGAAATCGGTCGAAAACCCTGAATTCAGCCAAAAGCCCTAATGTTGATCTGAAAACCCTAAAGTCGTCCTAAAACCGTACAATTAGCAGAAAACCCTAAAACCAATCTAAAAGCCCCAAAAGCCGGCCTAAAACCCTATAATAAGCCAAAAACCCTAAAATCATTCTGAAAGACTAGTGTTTACAGAAAAACCATAAAATTGTCCCGGAGCCCTTAAATTGTCAAAATACCCTATACAATAGTCAGTGAAAAAACCCTAAAATCAGCCAAAAAGTCTGACATCGTCCAAAATCCCTAAAGTAGATCAGAAAACCCTAAAGCCGGCCTAAAACCCTACAATAAGCCGAAAACCCTAAAATCAGTCTAAAAGCGCTAAAGCGGACCTAAAACAGTATAAGAAGCCGAAAAACCCGAAAATGAGTCTAAAAGCCTAGAGTCTACCGAAAAACCATAAAATTGACCCGGAGCCCTTAAATCGTCCAAATACCCTATACTATAGTTAGCAAAAAAAACCCTGAAATATGCCGAAAACCCTGAAATCGGCCGAAAACCTTGAAATCGGACTAAAGCCCAAAATTTAATCTGAAAGCCCCAAAGCTGGCCTAAAACCCTATAATAAGCCGAAAACCCTAAAATCATCCTAGAAGCCTAGAATCTACAGAAAAACCATAAAAATGACCCAGAGCCCTTAAGTCATCCAAATACCCTAAAGCCGGCCTTACAAGTAAAAGCTTGCTTGACTTGTTAGTTCCAAACATAGCATACTTAAGAACATGGGTTGAAAAATTGTGTCCAACCTAAAAACAAGAATTCTTGAGTTCCCAAAAATCAAAAGCATTTATAGAAGCAAGGGAAAACTCAAAGAATCAAAACTTTTCAAGAAATGGTGGACACAAAATTATTAAAAACAGAAAATAAAATAAAACAGCAAATCTGCCCGAGCTCCAGCGCTTGAGCGTTGGGGATGCCAACGCTTGGGCGCTGGAATTAAAACAAAACACTGGGCATCAGAGGTCCCAACGCCTGAGTGTTGGGTTTCCAACGCTTGGGCGTTGGAAATTAGAAAAATAAAAACTGGGATTCCAGGGGACTAGCGCTTGAGCGCTAGCCCTCCAACGCTTGAGCGTTGGTCAACACTGGAACTAGGGGATGATAAGCAGGGGCTCAACGCTGGAGCGTTGGCCTCCAGCGCTTGAGCGCTGACCCCTCCTGCAGCAAAAACATAGAATTTTTTTCTTTTATTTATTTACAAAGATGGTGCAAAAAATTAAAAGACAGAAAATTAAAACTATCCTAAGTTGGGTTGTCTCCCAACCAGCTCAATTTTATAGTCTTTGATAGACTTCTTCAAATCACTTTCAACCGGGGTCTATTACAAAATTCATTAGACCCCGCAAATCATGCAAATTTTGGCACAAAAACAACATGGTGCCAAATGAATTTTCAGCCAACAAGGCAACAATATTCAAATTAAAAATGGAAGGAATAAATAAATTTTTCCTTCCTTGTTCTTTACCTTGCTCTTCTGAACCTATGACATAGGTTCTTTGAGGTTCTTCTTCCTCCATCTCCAATTTATCTTCAAAGACAAATTCCACAATGGCGGTTTCTTTTACCTCCTCTTTGTCAACCACGGGTTCACTTTCATGAACAGGTGGTTGTTGTTCATCCCCGGGCTGCCTCCTCAGAATTCCTTGTATCTTTTCCTGTAGAATCTCCCTGGCCTTACATTCTTGCTCAGGACTTGGCAAAAATCCGGTTTTTCGCTTGCAATCTAATTCGGAGAAAAACTCGTCAATTAGAGTGAAGACATTCTGCTTCTTCTTCTCAAACTCCTTTTCAAGTTCAGCCCGGATTTTTGCCTCCCTTTGTTCGAATGTTTCAGCCATAATTCCTGACAATACTCAGCAAACAAATTAGTAGCACCAAATAATCACAAAAAAAAAAAATTTATATTTTTTTTATATAAAAAACAGCACTAAACAAAATAATAACAAGAAATTAAAAAGAACCTATCCCCGACAACGCCGCCAAAAACTTGATAATCAATCGTGCACTTGTGATTTGGCTATCATTGATCAGAAAGCCCTAAAGCTGGCCCAAAACCCTATTATAAGCCGAAAACCCTAAAATAAGTCTAAAAGCCTAGAGTCTACAGAAAAACTAAAAAAATGACCCGGAGCCCTTAAATCGTCCAAATACCTTAAGCTATAGTCTGCGGCAAAACCCTGAAATCGGCCGAAAACCCTGAAATCGGCCAAAAGCCCTGAAGTTGATCAGAAAACCCTAAAGCTGGCATAAAACCCTACACTAAGCCGAAAACCCTAAAATCAGTCTAAAAGCGCCAAAAATCGGCCTAAAACCCTATAATAAGCCGAAAACCCTAAAATTAGCCTAAAAGCCTAGAATCTACAGATAAACCATAAAATGACCCGAAGCCCTTAAATCATCCAAATACCCTATGCTATAGTCAGCAGAAAAACCCAGAAGTCGTCAGAAAACCCTGAAATTGTCAAATAGCCCTACAGTTGATCCAAAAACCCTAAAGCCAGCCTTAAACCCTATAATAAGCCAAAAACCCTAAAATCAGTCAAAATGCCCTAAAGCCGGCCTAGAACCCTAAAAAAGCTGAAAACACTAAAATCTGTCTAAAAGCCTAGAGTCTACAGAAAAACCATTAAATTGACCCGGAGACATTAAATCGTTATAATACCCTATACAATAGTCAGCGTAAAAACCCTTAAATCATCCAAAAGCCCTAAAGTTGATTAGAAAGCCCTAAAGTCGGCCTAAAACCCTTTAATAAGCCGAAAACCATAAAATCAGTCAAAAAGCCTAGAGTCTACAAAAAAACAGAAAAATTAACCCAGAGCCCTTAAATCATCTAAATACATTATACTATAGTCAGCGGAAAACCCCTGAAATCGGCCGAAAACCCTAAAATTAGCCAAAAGCCCTAAAGTTGATCAGAAAGCCCTAAATTAAGCCTAAAACCCTACATAAGTCGTAAACCGTAAAATCCGTCTAAAAGCCTAGAGTCTATAGAAAAACCATAAACTTGACCCGGAGCCCTTAAATCTTCCAAATACCCTTTACTATAACTAGCGGAAAACCCTGAAATCGGCCGAAACCCTGAAATCGGCCAACAGGCCTAAAGTTGATCAGAAAACCCTAAAGCCGGCCTAAAATCATATATTAAGTCGAAAACCCTAAAATCAGTCTAATAGCCTAGAGTCTACAGAAAAACCATAAAATGACCCAAAGCCCTTAAATCGTCCAAATACCCTATGCTATATAGTCAGCGGAAAAACCTGAAATATGCCAAAAACCCTAAAATCAGTCTAAAAGCACCAAAAGTCGTCCTAAAACTCTATCACAAGCCGAATACCCTAAAATCAGTCTAAAAGCCTAGAGTCAGCGGAAAAACCTTGATATCGGCCGGAAAACCTGAAATCGGTCAAAAGCCTTAAACTTGATCAAAAAAACCCTTAAGCCGGCTTAAAACCATACAATAAGCCGAATACCCTAAAATCATTCTAAAAGCACCAAAAGGCGACCTAAAACCCTATAATAAGACGAATACCCTAAAATCAGTCTAAAAGCCTATAGTCTACACAAAAACCATAAAATTGACCCGGAGCACTTAAATAGTCCAAATACCCTATACTATAGTCAGCGGAAAAACCCTGAAATCGGCCAAAAACCCTGAAATCGGCCAAAAGCCCTAAAGTTGATCAGAAAAACCTAAAGCCGGCCTAAAACCCTACAATAAGCCGAAAAACCTAAAATCAGTTTAAAAGCACCTAAAATCGGCCTAAAACCTTATAATAAGCCGAAAACCCTAAAATCAGCTTAAAAGCCTAGAATCTACAGAAAAACCATAAAGTTACCTCAAGCCCTTAAATCAGAAAACCCTAAAATCAGTCTAATAGCCTAGAGTCTACATATAAACCATAAAAATGACTCAGAGCCCTTAAATCGTCAAATACCCTATGCTATAGTCTGCGTAAAACCCTAAAATCGTTCGAAAACCCTAAAATCGAAAAAAAGCCCTAAAGTTGATTAGAAAACCCTAAAGCCAGCCTAAATCCTATAATAAGCCGAAAAACCTAAAATCAGTCTAAAAGCCCTAAATCCGGCCTAAAACCCTAAAATAGGGTGAAAACCCTAAAATCGGTTTAAAACCCTAGATTCTTCAAAAAAAACAATAAATTTACCTGGAGCCCTTAAATTGTCCAAAAAGACTATATTAACGTCTGCGGAAAAAACCCTGCAATTGGCCGAAAACCCAAAATTTGATTAGAAAACCCTAAAGTCGGCCAAAAATCCTATAATAAGCCGAAAATCCTAAAATTAGTCTAAGAGCCTAAAGTCTACAGAAAAACCATAAAATAGACCCGGAGCCATTAAATCGTCCAAACACCCAATACTATAGGCAGCGGAAAAACCCTAAAATCAGTCTAAAAGCCCCAAAAATCGGTCTAAAACCCTATAATAAGCCGAAAACCCTAAAATCGGTCTAAAAGCCTAGAGCCTACACAAAAACCAAAAAATTGACCCGGAGCCCATAAGTAGTCCAAGTTCCCTATATTATAGACTGCGGAAAATCCCAAAAATCGCTTGGAAACCCTGAAATCGGACGAAATCCCTAAAGTTGATCAGAAAGCCCTAAAGCCGGCCTAAAACCCTATAATAAATCAAAAACCCTAAAATTAGTCTAAAATCCTAGAGTCTACAGAAAAACCCTAAAATTGACCTGGAACCCTTAAATCATCCAAATACACTATGCAATAGTCTGCGGAAAAACCCTGAAATCGACCGAAAACCCTGAAATCGGCCAAAAGCCTTGAAGTTGATCAGAAAACCCTAAGGCTAGCATAAAACCCTACAATAAGCCGAAAATCCTAAAATCAGTCTAAAAGCACCAAAAATCGGCCTAAAACACTATAATAAGCCGAAAACCCTAAGATCAGCCTAAAAGCCTAGAATCTACAGAAAAACCATAAAATGACCCGAAGCCCTTAAATCATCCAAATACCTTATGCTTTAGTCAGCGGAAAAACCCAGAAATCGTTCGAAAACCCTCAAATTGTCAAATAGCCCTAAAGTTGATCCAAAAACCCTAAAGCCGGCCTTAAACCCTATAATAAGCTGAAAACCCTAAAATCAATCTAATAGCGTAGAGTCTACAAAAAAACCATAAAAATGACTTGGAGCCCTTAAATAGTCCAAATACGATATGCTACAGTCAGCAATAAACCATGAAATCGGACGAAAACCCTGAAATCGGCCAAAAGCCCTAAAGTTGATTAGAAAACCCTAAAGTTGGCCTAATACCCTACAATAAGCTGAAAACCCTAAAATCAGTCTAAAAGCCCAAATGCCGGCCTAAAACCCTATAATAAGCCAAAAAACCCTAAAACCAGTCTAAAAGCCTGAAGTCTACAGATAAACAATAAAAATGACCCGTAGCCCTTAAATTGTCAAATAACCTGTGCTATAGTGAGCGAAAAAACCCTGAAATCGACCGAAAACCCTGAAATAGGCCAAAAGCCCTAAAGTTGATCAGAAAACCCTAAAGCATGCCTGAAACCCTACAATATGTCGAAAACCCTAAAATCAGTCTAAAAGCACCAAAAATCGATCTAAAACCTTATAATAATCCGAAAACCCTAAAATCGGTATAAAAGCCTAGAGCCTACACAAAAACCAAAAAATTGACCCGGAGCCCTTAAATAGTCCAAGTACCCTATATTATAGTCTGCGAAAAATACCAAAAATCAGTCAGAAACCCTGAAATCGGACGAAATCCCTAAAGTTGATTAGAAAGCCCTAAAGCCGGCCTAAAACCCTATAATAAATCGAAAACCTTAAAATTAGTCTAAGATCCTAGAGTCTACAGAAAAACCCTAAAATTGACCTAGAGCCCTTAAATCGTCCAAATACCCTATGCTATAGTCTGCGGAAAAACCCTGAAATCGGCCGAAAACCCTGAAATCGCCCAAAAGCCTTGAAGTTGATCAGGAAACCCTAAGGCTGGCATAAAACCCTACAATAAGCCGAAAACCCTAAAATCCGTCTAAAAGCACCAAAAATCGGCCTAAAACCCTATAATAAGCCGAAAACCCTAAAATCAGCCTAAAAGCCTAGAATCTACAGAAAAACCATAAAATGACCCGAAGCCCTTAAATCATCCAAATACCCTATGCTATAGTCAGCGGAAAAACCCAGAAATCGTCTGAAAACCCTCAAATTGTCAAATAGCCCTAAAGTTGATCCAAAAACCCATAAGCCGGCCTTAAACCCTATAATAAGCCGAAAACCCTAAAATCAGTCTAATAGCGTAGAGTCTACAAAAAAACCATAAAAATGACTTGGAGCCCTTAAATAGTCTAAATACGCTATGCTATAGCCAGCAGAAAAAACCCTGAAATCGGACGAAAACCCTGAAATCGGCCAAAAGCCCTAAAGTTGATTAGAAAACCCTAAAGTCGGCCTAATACCCTACAATAAGCCGAAAACCCTAAAATCAGTCTAAAAGCCGAAAACCCGGCCTAAAACCCTATAATAAGCCAAAAAACCCTAAAATCACTCTAAAAGCCTAGAGTCTACAGATAAACCATAAAAATGACCCGGAGCCCTTAAATCGTCAAATACCCTATGCTATATAGTCTGCGTAAAAACCCTAAAATCGGGCGAAAACCCTAAAATCGGCCAAAAGCCCTAAAGTTGATTAGAAAAACCTAAAGTCGGTATAAAAACTCTAAATCCGGCCTAAAACACTAAAATAGGGCGAAAACCATAAAATCAGTTTAAAAGCCTAGAGTTTACAGTACCCGGAGCCCTGAAATCGTCCAAAGAGACTATATTAACGTCAGCGGAAAAACCCTGCAATTGGCTGAAAACCCAAAAGTTGATTAGAAAACCCTAAAGTCGGCCAAAAATCCTATAATAAACTGAAAATCCTAAAATTAGTCGAAGAGACTAGAGTCTACAAAAAAACCATAAAATTGACCCGGAGCCCTTAAATCATCCAAACAGCCAATATTATAGGCAGTGGAAAAACCCTGAAATCGGCCAACAGGCCTAAAGTTGATCGGAAAGCCATAAAGCCGACTTAAAACCCTAAAATAATTCTAAAAGCCTGGAGTCTACAGAAAGACCATAAAAATGACCCGCAACCCTTAAATCGTCCAAATACCCTATGCTATAGTGAGCGGAGAAAACCTGAAATCGACCGAAAACCCTAAAATCAGTCTAAAAGCACCCAAAATAGGCTTAAAACCCTACAATAAACCGAGAACCCTAAAATCAGTCTAAAAGCCTAGAGTCTACACAAAAACCAAAAAATTGACTCGAGCCCTTAAATAGTCCATATACCATATATTATAGTCTGCGGAAAAACCCAAAAATCGGTCGGAAACCCTGTAATCGGACGAAATCGCTAAAGTTGATCGGAAAGCCCTAAAGTCGGCCTAAAACCCTATAATAAATCAAAAACCCTAAAATTAGTCTAAAAGCCTAGAGTCTACAGAAAAACCCTAAAATTGACCAGGAGCCCTTTAATCGTCCAAATACCCTATGCTATAGTCTGCGGAAAAACCCTGAAATCGGCCAAAAGCCCTGAAGTTGATCAGAAAACCCTAAGGCTGGCATAAAACCCTACAATAAGCCGAAAACCCTAAAATCAGTCTAAAAGTACCAAAAATCGGCCTAAGACCCTATAATATGCCGAAAACCCTAAAATCAGCCTAAAAGCCTAGAATCTACAAAAAAAAAAAACCATAAAATGACCTGAAACCCTTAAATCATCCAAATACCCTATGCTATAGTCAGTGAAAAGCCCAGAAATTGTCCGAAAACCCTGAAATTGTCATATAGCCCTAAAGTTGATTCTAAAACCCTAAAGCCAGCCTTAAACCCTATAATAAGCCGAAAACCCTAAAATCAGTTTAAAAGCCCTAAAGCCGGCCTAAGACCCTAAAAAACCCGAAAACACTAAAATCAATCTAAAAGCCTAGAGTCTACAGAAAAACAATAAAATTTACCCGGAGACATTAAATAGTTCGAATACCCTATACAATAGTCTACGGAAAAACTCTTAAATCATTCAAAAGCCCTAAAGTTGATCAGAAAGCCCTAAAGTCGGCCTTAAACCCTTTAAGAAGCCAAAAACCCTAAAATCTGACTAAAAGCCTAGAGTCTATAGAAAAACCATAAAACTAACCCGGAGCCCTTAAATCATCTAAATACCCTATACTATGATCAGAAAGCCTTAAAGTAAGCCTAAAACCCTACATAAGCCGTACTACTTAAAATGAGTCTAAAAGCCATAAACTTGATCCGGAGCCCATAAATATTCCAAATACCCTATACTATAACTAGCGGAAAAACCCTGAAATCGGCCGAAACCCTGAAATTGGCCATAAGCCCTAAAGTTGTTCAGAAAACCCTAAACCGGCCTAAAACCTTATATTAAGTCGAAAACCCTAAAATTTGTCTAATTGCCTTTAGTCTACAGAAAAACCATAAAATGACCCAAAGCACTTAAATCGTCCAAATACCCTATGCTATAGTGAGCGGAAAAACCCAGAAACCGACCGAAAACCCTGAAATAGGCCAAAAGCCCTTAAGTTGATCAAAAAGTCCTAAATCCGGCCTAAAACGCTATAATAAGATGAAAGCCGTAAAGTCAGCCTAAAAGCCTAGAGTCTACAGTAAAACCATAAAAATGACTCGGAGCCCTTAAATAGTCCAAATACCCTATGCTATAGTGAGCGGAAGAACCCTGAAATCGGCCAAAAACCCTGAAATAGGCCAAAAGCCCTAATGTTGATCAGAAAACCCTAAAGCATGCCTGAAACCCTACAATAAGCAAAAAACCTTAGAATCAGTCTAAAAGCAACAAAAATCGGCCTAAAACCCTATAATAAGCCGAAAACGGTCTAAAAGTCTAGAGTCTACACAAAATCCAAAAAATTGACCCAAAGCCCTTAAATAGTCCAAATACCCTATACTATAGTCTGCGGAAAAACCCTGAAATCGGTCGGAAACCCTGAAATCGGCCGAAAGCCCTAAAGTTGATCAGAAAGCCCTAAAGCCGGCCTAAAATCCTATAATAAATCGAAATCCTAAAATTAGTTTAAAATCCTAGAGTCTACAGAAAAACCCTAAAATTGACCTGGAGCCCTTAAATCGTCCAAACACCCTATACTATAGTCAGCGGAAACACCCGGAAATCGGCCAAAAGCCCTAACGTTGATCAGAAAGCCCTAAATCCGGCCTAAAACCCTGTAATAAGCCAAAAACCCTAAAATCAGTCTAAAAGCCTAGAGTCTACAGAAAAAACCCTAAAATAGACACGGAGCCCTTAAATCGTCCAAACACCCAATACTATAGTCAGCGGAAACACCCTGAAATCAGCCAAAAGCCCTAAATTTGATCAGTAAGCCCTAAAGCTGGCCTAAAATCCTATAATAAGCCGACAACCCTAAAATATGTCTAATAGCCTAGAGTCTACAAAAAACCATAAAAATGATTCGGAGCCCTTAAATCCTCCAAATACCCTATGCTATAGTCAGCGGAAAAACCCTAAATTCGGTCGAAAACCCTGAAATTGGAAAAAAGCCCTAAAGTTGATCAGAAAACCCTAAAGTCAGCCTAAAACCTTATAATGAGCCGCAAACACAAAAATCAGTCTAAAAGCCTAGAGTTTACCGAAAAATCAAAAAATTGACCCGGAGCCCTTAAATCTTCCAAAAACACTGAAACCGGCCAAAAGCCCTAAAGTTGATCAAAAAGCCCTAAATCCGGCCTAAAACCCTATAATAAGCCGAAAACCCTAAAATCAGTCTAAAAGCCTAGAGTCTAGAGAAAAAACCCTAAAATTGACCCGGAGCCCTTATATCGTCCAAACACCCTATACTATACTCAACGAAAACACCCTGAAATCGGCCAAAAGTCCTAAAGTTGATCAATAAGCCCTAAATCCGGCCTAAAACCCTATACTAAGCCGAAAACCCTAAAATCAGCCTCAAAGCCTACAATATACACAAAAACCATAAAAGTGACCCGGAGCCCTTAAATCGTCCAAATACCCTAAAGCCGGCCTTGAACCCCATATAATAAGCCGAAAACCCTAAAATCAGTCTAAAAGCCTTACAGCCATCCTAGAACCCTAAAAAAGCCGAAAAACACCAAAATTAGTCTAAAAGCCTAGAGTCTACAGAAATACCATATAATTGTCTCGGAGCCCTTAAATCAACCTAATACCCTATACAATAGTCTGCGGAAAAACCCTGAAATTAGCCGAAAACCCTAAAATCAGCCAAAATCTGTAAAGTTGATAAGAAAGCCCTAAAGTCGGCCTAAAACCCTTTAATAATACGAAAACCCTAAAATCAGTCTAAAAGCCTAGAGTATGTAGAAAAACCATAAAATAATCTCAGAGCCCTGAAATCGTATAAATACCCTATACTATAAGTCAGCAGAAATACCTTGAAATCGGCCAAAAGCCCTGAAGTTAATCAAAAAACCCTAAAGCCAGCCTAAAACCCTATAATAAGCCGAAAATCCTAAAATCAGCCTAAAAGCCTAGTGTCTACAGAAAAACCATAAAATTGACCCGGAGCCCATAAATCGTCCAAACACCATATACTATAGTCAGCGGCAAAACCCTGAAATCGGAAGAAAACCATGAAATCGGCCAAAAGCCCTAAAGTTAATTAGAAAGCCATAAAGCCGACCTAAAACCCTATACTAAGTCGAAAACCCTAAAATCAATCAAAAAGCACCAAAAATCAGCCTAAAACCCAATAATAAGCCGAAAACCCTAAAATCAGTCTAAAAGCCTAGAGACTACACAAAAACCTAAAATTGACTCGTAGCCCTTAAATAGTCCAAATACCCTATACTATAAAATCAGCGGAAAAACCCTGAAATCGGTCGGAAACCCTGAAATCGGCAAAAAGCCCTAAAATTGATCAGAAAGCCCTAAAGTCGGCCTAAAACCCTATAATAAGCCAAAAACCCTAAAATCATTCTAATAGCCTAGAGTCTACCGAAAAACCATAAACATGAATCAGAGCCCTTAAATCTTCCAAATACCCTATGCTATAGTCAGCGGAAAAACCCTGAAATCGACCGAAAACCCTGAAATCGGCCAAAAGCCCTAAAGTTGATTAGAAAACCCTAAAGTCGGCCTAAAACCCTACATTAAGCCGAAAACCCTAAAACCATTCTAAAAGCCCAAAAACCGGCCTAAAACACTATAATAAGCCATAAAAAACCCTAAAATCAATCTAAAAGCCTAGAGTCTACAAAAAAACCATAAAAATGACCTGAAGCCCTTAAATTGTCCAAATACCCTATACTATAGTCTGCGGAAAAACCCTAAAATCGGTCGAAAACCCTGAAATTTGACAAAAGCCCTAAAGTTGATTAGAAAACCCTAAAGTCGTCCTAAAACCCTATAACAAATGCCCCAAAAGCCGGCCTAAAACCCTATAATAACCCAAAAACCCTAAAATCATTCTAAAAGCCTAGTGTCTATAGAAAAATCATAAAGTTGTCCAGGAGCCCTTGAATCGCCCAAACACCCTATTCTATAGTCATTGGAAAAACCCTGAAATCGGTCGAAAACCTTTAAATCGGCAAAAAGCCCTAAAGTTGATCAGAAACCCCTAAAGCCGGCCTATAACCCTATAATAAGCCGAAAACCCTAAAATCAGTCTAAAAGCATAGAGCCTACAGAAAAACCATAAAAATGACTTGGAGCCATTAAATCGTCCAAATACCCTATGCTATAGTCTTCGGAAAAACCCTGAAGTCGGTCGAAAACCATGAAATTGGACAAAAGCCCTTAAGTTGATTAGAAAACCCTAAAGTCGTCCTAAAACCCTACAATAAGCTAAAAACCCTAAAATCAGTCAAAATGCCCCAAAAGCCGGCCTAAAACCCAATATTAACCCGAAAACCCTAAAATCATTCTAAAAGCCTAGTGTCTACAGAAATACCCGAAAGCTGATCAGAAACCCCTAAATCGTCCAAATACACTATGCCATAGTCTGCGGAAAAACCTTGAAATTGGTCGAAAACCCTGAAACGGCCAAAAGCCGTATAGTTGATTAGAAAACCCTGAAGTTGGCATAAAACCCTACAATAAGCCGAAAAACCTAAAATTAGTCTTAAAGCACCAAAAATCGGCCTAATACCCTATAATAAGCCAAAAACCCTAAAATCAGTCCAAAAGCCTAGAGTCTACACAAAAACCAAAAAATTGACCCATAGTGTAACACCCCAATTTTGGGTTGAGGGTTACATGGTAAAAATGCGGAAATTAAAACCTCTCAGAAAAACCACTCAATTTCTTAAAAGAGATTTCGTCACTCACAAGTTCTTATTAATAATATAAGTAATAATTTTCCCCCATTAAATAATAATTACTACGCGGAAGCAAAATGAGGAAAATATTACAACAAAGAAAATTTCTCAACAGCGAGCCCAAAAATAAATTAAAATAAAATAGCAGAAAAACATTAAGACATCAATCGTCTTCTTCCAATTTCTTCCACAATTCCGCTGCGCACTCTGATTCCGTAAGCTCCTCAAGAGACGACGATCAACACCCTGTCTATTTTCTGGCGTTAAGCGCCCAAACACAAACAGAAAGGGTTAACTCGAGAACAAACAACAAATACCAATCAACATAAATACAATAACAGTATTCGCAACATTCAGTACAACATCTCCATATTAATTCCTCAGATCCTCATAATCAACAACTCAAATCATACTCATGATTCCAACAATGCAACTACATGCACAACTACATGCTCAACAACTTTGGCCAAGATACATCATTCCAAACGGGAGCGACTTCGTTCCAAACGGGAACAGGGAAGCATATGGAAATACCGTCCACCTTGCCGCCCTTCCGGTCACGTGGCAATCATCCGTCCACCCCATCGTCATCATGGTCCCGTGGCAATCACCGTCCACCCCACCATTTCAATCTAGAATATGCATATGCCATGACCACATAATCATCATCCTCATAATCATCATTTCATGAACATATACAGCACGCTAAATTCATTAACCATGATTCCAGCAACAAATTCTTAAAGCTGCACGCAACCGAATTCACAAAACAACATACAACAATCACAACAACAAGGATAATCCTAATAAAAACGAGTTACCCTTACCTTTTAATCCTTTGCTTGGTCTTGTCCTTCAACCTAACATGATAAAACATGTCCACAATCATCAACAATCAAGGAAAAGACCAGAAACCGATTTCACAAGAATTAAACTCAAAACTAGCAAAACAGCAACTTGCTGTCAGGGGCCTAGCGCCCAAGCGTTGGCTTCCAACGCTCAAGCGTTGGGTCCCTGTCTAGCAACACGAACTGGGAAGAACCTCAGCGCCCAGGCGTTAGGAGTCCAACGCTCATGCGTTGGCTCCCTGCCAGAAACCCTAAAAACCATGTTTTTCACCCGAAACTCCATTTTTAACCAATTCCTTTCAAAACTAAAATTCTTCCATGATTACAATCTATATCAAGACCTAATAAACAAGTTTCTTCCCAAAAAATCCAAAGGTTCCTAATTTCACAAAAACACAGAAATTAGAAAGGATTGATCACTTACCGATAAAGCTAACCTCAAGGGTTCTTAAGAGAGGGTTAGAGAGAAGTTAGAACACCGCAAGAAGATAAGAGAGTCGACTCCAAGCAGCACCAAAGTCCAGCAACACTCCAAAGGATTCAACTCTAGAGTTCTAGGTTTCTCTAGCAAAAACTTCTGTGTGATACAAGCAAAGGAGGCCAACACTCTTAAGCTTTGAGTTTTCAGCAACTAGAGGGAGAGAGAGGGAGGAAGAGCACGAAATTTCTGAACCAAGGACTCTATAAACTCAGAATTTCACCCCTCCTCAACACCATTAAATCGCCCATTAACTCACCATTAATCAAATATTCAAATTCTGCATTTATATCTCATTAAACTCCATTACTACCTTGTTTAAATTTCAAATCTGATTGTAACTCCTATTAAACTCCATTTAAACCCATTTATTGCTCATTAATCTCATGTCTCAATTTAAATTCGAATTCAGCCTTTAACCACCAAAAATCTGATTAAAATTAAAACATACCTCTCTAGGATTCGAACACAAGACATGCGCATCAAATGCCTAAGTCTTCACCACTAAACCAAGGCTCTTAATTCGTCAAATACCCTATGCTACAGTTTGCGTAAAAAATCTAAAATCGGTCGTAAACCCTAAAATCGGCCAAAAGCCCTAAAGTTGATTAGAAAACCCTAAAGCCGGCCTATAACCCTATAATAAGCTGAAAACCCTAAAATCAGTCTAAAAGCCCTAAATCCGGCCTAAAACCCTAAAATAGGGCGAAAACCCTAAAATCAGTTTAAAAAGCCTAGAGTCTACAAAAAAAACCATAAAATTTACCCGGAGCCCTTAAATCGTCCAAAAAGACTATATGAAAGTCTGCGGAAAAACCCTACAATTGACCGAAAACCCAAAAGTTAATTAGAGTCTACACAAAAACCAAAAAATTGACCCGGAGCCCTTAAATCATCCAAATACCCTATGTTTGTCAAATAGCCCTAAGTCAGCGGAAAAACCCTGAAATTGTCCAAAAACCCTGAAATTGTCAAATAGCCCTAAGTTTGATCAAAAACCCTAAAGCCGGACCTATACCCTATAATAAGCCGAAAACCCTAAAATCAGTCTAAAAGCCCTAAAGCCGGCCTAGAACCCTAAAAAAGCCGAAAACACTAAAATCAGTCAAAAAGCCTAGAGTCTACAGAAAAACCATAAAATTGACCCGGAGACATTAAATCGTTCTAATACCCTATACAATAGTCAGCGGAAAAACCCTTAAATCATCCTAAAGCCCAAAAGTCGGCCTAAAACCCTTTAAGAAGCCGAAAACACTAAAATCAAACTAAAAGCCTAGAGTCTACAAAAAAAAACCATAAAATTAACCCGGAGCCCTTAAATCATCTAAATACCCTATATTATAGTCAGTGGAAAAACCCCGAAATCGGCCGAAAACCCTAAAATTAGCCAAAAGCCCTATAGTTGATCAATAAGCCCTAAAGTAAGCCTAAAACCCTACATAAGCCGTAAAGTGTCAAATCAGTCTAAAAGCCTACAGTTCATGGAAAAACCATAAACTTGACCCGGAGACCTTAAATCTTCCAAATACCCTATACTATAACTAGCGGAAAAACCCTGAAATCGGCCAAAAGCCCTAAAGTTGTTCAGAAAACCCTAAAGCCGGCCTAAAACCCTATATTAAGTCGAAAACCCTAAAATCAGTCTAATTGCCTCTAGTCTACAGAAAAACCATAAAATGACCCAAAGCCCTTAAATTGTCCAAATACCCTATGCTATAGTCAGCGGAAAAACCTGAAATATGCCGAAAACCCTAAAATCAGTCTGAAAGCACCAAAAGTCGTCCTAAAACCCTATAATAAGCCGAATACCCTAAAATCAGTCTAAAAGCCTAGAGTCTACATAAAATCCATAAAATTGACCCGGAGCCCTTAAATAGTACAAATACCCTATACTATAGTCAGCGAAAAAACCTTGATATCGGCCGGAAACCTTGAAATCGGTCAAAAGCCTTAAAGTTGATCAAAAAACCCTTAAGCCGGCGTAAAACCCTACAGTAAGCCGAAAACCCTAAAATTAGTCTAAAAGCATCAAAAGGCGGCCTAAAACCCTATAATAAGCCGAAACCCCTAAAATCGGTCTCAAAGCCATTAATACGGCCTAAAACCCGAAAATAGGGCAAAAACCCTTAAATCAGTCAAAAAGCCTCGAGTCTAAAGAAAAACTATAAAATTGAGTAGAGCCCTTAAATCGTCCAAAACGACTAAACTATAGTCTGCGGAAAAACGCTGAAATCGACCGAAAACCCAAAAAATGATTAGCAAACCCTAAAGTCGGCCTAAAACCCTATAATAAGCCGAAAACCCTAAAATTAGTCTAAGAGCCTCGAGTCTACAGAAAAACCATAAAATTTACCCAGAGCCTCCAAATCGTCCGAACACCCTATACTATAGTCAGCGCAAAAACCCTGAAATTGGAAGAAAACCGTGAAATCGGCCAAAAGCCCTAAAGTTGATCAAAAAGCCCTAAATCCGGCCTAAAACGCTATAATAAGATGAAAACCCTATAATTAGTATAAAAGCCTAGAGTCTACAGTAAAACCATAAAAAAGCCCCGGAGCCCTTAAAACGTCCAATTCTTTAGTGAGCGGAAAAACCCTGAAATCGGCCGAAAACCCTGAAATAGGCCAAAAGACCTAAAGTTGATCAGAAAACCGTGAAGCATACCTGCAACTCTACAATAAGCCGAAAACCCAAAAATCAGTTTAAAAGAACCAAAAATCGGCCTAAAACCCAATAATAAGCCGAAAACCCTAAAATCGGTCTAAAGGCCTATAGTCTACACAAAAACCAAAAAATTGACCCGGAGCCCTTAAATAGTCCAAATACCCTATACTATAGTCTTCGAAAAAACCCAGAAATCGGTCGGAAACCCTGAAATCGGCCGAAAGCCCTAAAGCCGGCCTAAAACCCTATAATAAATCGAAAACCCTAAAATTAGTCTAAAGTCCTAGAGTATACAGAAAAACCCTAAAGTTGACCCGGAGCCCTTAAATCATCCAAACACCCTATACCATAGTCAGCGAAAACACACAAAAATCAACCAAAAGCCCTAAAGTTGATCAGAAAGCCCTAAAGCCGGCCTAAAACCCTATAGTAAGTCGAAAACCCTAAAATCAGTCTAAAAGCCTAGAGTCTACAAAAAAAAACCATAAAAAATACCCGGAGCCTTTAATCGTCCAAACACCCTATATTATGGTCAGCGAAAACACCCTGAAGTCGGCCAAAAGCCCTAAATTTGATCAGAAAGCCCTAAAGCTGGCCTAAAACCCTATAATAAGCCGAAAACCCTAAAATATGTCTAATAGCATAGAGTCTACAAAAAAACCATAAAAATGATTTGGAGCCCTTAAATCGTCCAAATACCCTATGCTATTGTAAGCGAAAAAAACCCTGAATTCGGTCGAAAACCCTGAAATTGGAAAAAAGCCCTAAAGTTTATCAGAAAACCCTAAAGTCAGCCTAAAACCCTATAATAAGCCGAAAACACGAAGATCAGTCTAAAAGCCCTTAAGCCGGCCTCAAACCCTAAAATAAGCCAAAAACCCTAAAATCAGTCTAAAAGCCTAGAGTTTACCGAAAAATCAAAAAATTGACCCGGAGCCCTTAAATAGTCCAAATACCCTATACTATAGTCTGCGGAAAAACCCAGAAATCGGTCGGAAACCATGAAATCGGCCAAAAGCCCTAAAGCCGATCTAAAACCCTATAATAAATCGAAAACCCTAAAATTAGTCTAAAGTCCTAGAGTATACAGAAAAACCCTAAAGTTGACCCGGAGCCCTTAAATCATCCAAACACCCTATACCATAGTCAGCGAAAACACACAAAAATCAACCAAAAGCCCTAAAGTTGATCAGAAAGCCCTAAAGCCGGCCTAAAACCCTATAGTAAGTCGAAAACCCTAAAATCAGTCTAAAAGCCTAGAGTCTACAAAAAAAAACCATAAAAAATACCCGGAGCCTTTAATCGTCCAAACACCCTATATTATGGTCAGCGAAAACACCCTGAAGTCGGCCAAAAGCCCTAAATTTGATCAGAAAGCCCTAAAGCTGGCCTAAAACCCTATAATAAGCCGAAAACCCTAAAATATGTCTAATAGCATAGAGTCTACAAAAAAACCATAAAAATGATTTGGAGCCCTTAAATCGTCCAAATACCCTATGCTATTGTAAGCGAAAAAAACCCTGAATTCGGTCGAAAACCCTGAAATTGGAAAAAAGCCCTAAAGTTTATCAGAAAACCCTAAAGTCAGCCTAAAACCCTATAATAAGCCGAAAACACGAAGATCAGTCTAAAAGCCCTTAAGCCGGCCTCAAACCCTAAAATAAGCCAAAAACCCTAAAATCAGTCTAAAAGCCTAGAGTTTACCGAAAAATCAAAAAATTGACCCGGAGCCCTTAAATAGTCCAAATACCCTATACTATAGTCTGCGGAAAAACCCAGAAATCGGTCGGAAACCATGAAATCGGCCAAAAGCCCTAAAGCCGATCTAAAACCCTATAATAAATCGAAAACCCTAAAATTAGTCTAAAGTCCTAGAGTATACAGAAAAACCCTAAAGTTGACCCGGAGCCCTTAAATCATCCAAACACCCTATACCATAGTCAGCGAAAACACACAAAAATCAACCAAAAGCCCTAAAGTTGATCAGAAAGCCCTAAAGCCGGCCTAAAACCCTATAGTAAGTCGAAAACCCTTAAATCAGTCTAAAAGCCTAGAGTCTACCGAAAAACCCTAAAATTGACCCGGAGCCATTAAATCGTCCAAACACCCAAAACTATGGTCAGCGGAAACACCCTGAAATCGGCCAAAAGCCCTAAAGTTCATCAGACATCCCTAAAGCCGGCCTAAAACCCTATAATAAGTCGAAAATTCTAAAATAGTCTAAAAGCCTACAGTCTACAAAAAAAAAAAACCATAAAAATGACCCGGAACCCTTAGATCGTCCAAACACCCTATACTATAGTCAGCGGAAACACCCTGAAATCGACCAAAAGCCCTAAATTTGATTAGAAAGCCCTAAAGCTGGCCTAAAATCCTATAAGAAGCCGAAAACCCTAAAATCAGCCTAAAAGCCTAGAATATACAAAAAAACCATAAAAATGACCCGGAGCCCTTAAATCGTCCAAATACCCTAAAGCCGGCCTTGAACCCTATATAATAAGCCGAAAACCCTTAAATCAGTTTAAAAGCCTTACAGCCGACCTAGAACCCTAAAAAAGCCTAAAAACACTAAAATCAGTATAAAAGCCTAGAGTCTACAGAAAAACCATAAAAATGACCTGGAGCCCTTAAATAGTCCAAATACCCTATACAATAGTCTGCGGAAAAACCCTGATATTAGCCGAAAACCCTAAAATCAGCCAAAACCCGTAAAGTTGATCAGAAAGCCCTAAAGTTGGCCTAAAACCCTTTAATAATACGAAAACACTAAAATTAGTCTAAAAGCCTAGAGTATACAGAAAAACCATAAAATTATCTCGGAGCCCTTAAATCGTCTAAATACCCTATACTATAAGTTAGCGGAAAAAACCCTGAAATCGGCCGAAAACCCTGAAATCGGCCAAAAGCCCTAAAGTTGATCAGAAAGTACTACAGCTGGCCTAAAACCCTATAATAAAAGGAAAACCCTAAAATTTGTCTAAAATCCTATAGTCTACAGAAAATCCCTAAAATTGACCCGGAGCCCTTATATCGTCCAAATACCCTATACTATAATCAATCTAAAAGCCATAAATCCAGCCTAAAACCCTAAAATCAGTCTAAAAGCCTAGTGTCTACAGAAAAACCATAAAATTGACCTAGAGCCCATAAATCGTCCAAACACCCTATACTATATAGTCAGCGGAAAAACCCTGAAATCGGCAAAAAACCATGAAATCGGCCAAAAGCCCCAAAGTTAATCAGAAAGCCATAAAGCCGGCATAAAACCCTATACTAAGCCGAAAACCCTAAAATGAGTCTAAAAGCACCAAAAATCAGCCTAAAACCCCTATAATAAGTCGAAAACCCTAAAATCAGTCTAAAAGCCTAAAGTCTACACAGAAATCAAAAAATTGACTCGTAGCCCTAAAATTGATCAAATGCCCTAAAGTTGATTAGAAAACCCTAAAGTCGTCCTAAAACCCTATAATAAGTCGAAAACCCTAAAATCAGTCTAAATGCCCCAAAAGGCGGCCTAAAACCCTATAATAACCCCAAAACCCTAAAATCATTCTAAAAGCTTAGTGTCTATAGAATAACCATAAAATTGTCCCGGAGCCCTTAAATCGCCCAAACACCCTATACTATAGTCAGTGGAAAAACCCTGAAATCGGTCGAAAACCTTGAAATCGGCAAAAAGCCCTAAAGTTGATCAGAAACCCCTAAAGCCGGCCTAAAACCCTATAATAAGCCGAAAACCCTAAAATCAGTCTAAAAGCCTAGAGCCTACAGAAAAACCTTAACAATGTCTTGGAGCCCTTAAATCGTCCGAATACCCTATGCTATAGTCTTCCGAAAAACCCTGAAATCGATCGAAAACCTTGAAATCGGACAAAAGCCCTAAAGTTGATTAGAAAACCCTAAAGTCGTCTTAAAACCCTAAAACCAGTCTAAATTCCCCAAAAGCCAGCCTAAAACCCAATAATAACCCGAAAACCCTAAAATCATTCTAAAAGCCTAGTGTCTACAGAAATACCCTAAAGTTGATAACAAACCCCTAAATCGTCCATATACACTATGCTATAGTCTACGGAAAAACCTTGAAATTGGCCGAAAACCCTGAAATCGGCCAAAAGCCTTATAGTTGATTAGAAAACCCTAAAGATGGCACAAAACCCTATAAGCCGAAAAACCTAAAATCAGTCTAAAAGAACCAAAAATCGGCCTAAACCCCTATAATAAGCCAAGAACTCTCAAATCAGTCTAAAAGCCTAGAGTCTACACAAAAACCATAAAATTGACCCGTAGCCCTTAAATAGTCCAAATACCCTATACTATAGTCTGCGGAAAAACTCTAAAATCGGTCGGAAACCCTGAAATCGGCCAAAAGCCCTAAAGTTGATCAAAAATCCCTAAAGTCGTCCTAAAACAGTACTATAAGCCGAAAACACTAAAACCAGCCTAAAAGCCCTAAAAGCTGGCGTTAAACCCTATAATAAGCCGAAAACCCTAAAATCATTCTAAAAGCCTAGTGTCTACAGAGAAACCATAAAATTGTCTCGGAGCCCTTAAATTGTCAATATACCCTATACTATAGTCAACGGAAAAACCCTGAAATCGGTCGAAAACCCTGAAATCGGAAAAAAGCCCTAAAGTTGATCAGAAAACCCTAAAATCAGTCTAAAAGCCCTTAAGCCAACCTCAAACCCTTGTTAGAATCAAATAATTAAATGAATCATTATGTTTTGATAATTAACAATTTCTTTAAAGGTTTAATATTGACAGAGGTAAAATTCCTAATGAAAACTTTCATACGCAGGAATAATTATCTACCTCGTCTGAAGAAACCAAATGTATCTTAAAGTTTCAACAAGTAAATCAGGTCACTGGAAGAGTCCGTCCGGTCACCCTGAAGGAAGCATTGTCAAAGGCATACAGGGAAAGGCATCCATGTATGAGACAGTCCGGTGACTCAGGAGAGATAAAGCAACAACCTCATATGGCCAACATCTTATTCACACTTAATCAACCTTTGCATGCTCAAGCCAGAATCTACTTCAAGCAGCTGAAACAGTCCGCTAACTGAATCTACAAAGATCAAAAGATAAACTGCTTTATTCAAGGCTGCAAGAGTATGACAACTCATGAAAGAACTCCTTGAAGCTTCTCAAGCATCGTACAAAGAAGTTGTGGATCAACTCTCTCAGATGAAGATGCAACAAAGGAAAAGAAAGGATTCAATCCTCTAAGCCAAGAAAAATTCTGATTCTTAGAGAAGAACGGAATGAAGAAAGTTCGTCTGCCAATACAAGCACTTGTGATGGAATCTCAAGCATTAAAGGGAGACTGCGTCTGCCAAGTTCTAAGGCAGAATCCGTCCGCTCAGGTATCAGAATTCAATCCAAGGCACAAACATCAAGGAATATGTCTTACGAGGATATCCGGTAAACAGAAGCATTAAAGAAATTATCCGTCTTGATTTAATTGCTTCTTGGATCAATTAATCATATGCCTCGTCTGCATATTTATTAATGTACGGGTTGCGGCAGAAAGTAGAAAGGGACTCAATTAATTCAATATTTCCTGGTCCCACTAGTTTTCTACTTTTCCTCAAATCAAGCTGACATTGCGGAATCAACGGCAAGAATCTCTAAGTATCGTACATGCTCAACGGTCAGAATTTCAAATATCTGAACAAAGCACGTGATGAGTCTTAGCTGGTTTGCACTGAGGAATGTTTGGTCAATGCAGGTATCAAAGCCACGCATTAAATATTGAAGACATAGCTCAAGGTCTACTTGCCCAAAATGGAGCCAGACGATCTCAACCAAGGCAAGTCAATAATTCTCAGATCATGTCTTACACCTACAAAGGAATCCCAGATCATATTTCACGCCTGCTGAGAAACGCAGAACTAGCCGTTATGAGCAGCTCAGAGAGGAAGAAGCACTCCGGGCAGGTTTTCACTCCTTCTGTGGAGAAAGATCAAGGATCTTCAACTGAAGATATAAATAGAGAATCCTGCTTCCGTAGCAATGGGGCAACTTAGACTTAAACTTCCATATGCCAACTAAGTCTGTCCCAAGAGCCAAAAAAACATTGGTTCCAACTCAGGATGCTTCAAGCCTACCTCTACCTGAGTTTACGTGCTTCTGTGTGAGGAAACTTATAGAGTGTTACTCTCATCTTCTCAAACTCACACAACTCCAAAACAGAGAACCCAAATTCCTATCCTCTCTGTATAAACCGAGCTTAAGTTATTCTACCCACTCTTATTAAGAAGAGAACCTTGTAGAAAAGCCAAACCTTGCTAAAGGTGTCAGGAGAAGTCCTGTAGAATACTTGTAAGGAGAAGTCCTAATAATACTTGATAGGAGAAGTCCTTCGAATACTTGTAAGGAGAAGTCCTCAGAATACTTGATAGGAGAAGTCCTTCGAATACTTGTTGGGAGAAGTCCCTGATAATACTTGTACTATTTATCCAAATAGTGGAAATCTTGGTGAAGCCAAGGACTGGATGTAGCTTTGTCAATTATGGGGGGTGAACCAGGATAAAAATCATGTGTGCTTTACTTTCATGGTTTATAGCTTTCTTGCTGCATATTCGTTCATGATTTCATAGACAGATTATCCTGAGAACAAGTAATCAATCTTCAGAATGAATCAAATGAACTTAACGCATTCCTACTTATTGCATAGGATATCTTGTGATAAATATAAATGAATACTAATGGATGTCTAGCATGCAACTCTCTTAGGAAAGAAATTTAAAAAATGGGTCACACAATTCAAACCCCCCCCTTTCTTGTGTATTTCTTGCACCTTCAATTGGTATCAGAGCCTAACCACTCTGAGAAACACTAACATCTTCACAGATGCAGAGTTCAAAGATCCATGGAAGTACATGCTCTCCTCGAACGAATGCAACCATGATCCAAACACTGGTACAAGAAGAGCATTTAGGAGAAACCATTTCAAGAAAGGAGTAAACAGGATGACTAACAAACTGCTAAGGATCATCTTAAGGGAAGATCTTACTTCAACCTAGCAAAGAAAGCCAGTGATCAATATACCGCTGCTTATGCATCCAGCAACATATTATTGATGAAATCTTCGGATGATATGAGGAATGATCAAGTCCTGTTCTTAGAAACAGGAAGGGAGGTAACCCTAAATTTATAATACATTATTTATTAATATGCTACTTCTCACTACCTTAAATGGTTCGAGCGCTTAGGAAGAATTACAAAGCATACTCTGACAATCATTATTATTATAAATTAAATGAATAAATCTTTAACAAGCAGTAGATTATTCAAGCTCTATACTCTTATCTCACTCTCAGGTCTACAAATTCCTCCTGTATACTTAAGAGTGTCTCTTTATAAGTTTAGCCAGGACATGCTTAGGCTTATCAATATAACAATTTGAAGACACAAATTCTTAGATGATGATGAATGTATCATGATCGCATAAGCTTACAAAATATTTTGACCTGATCAACAAACGCTGATCAAAAACTGTATGCTCTAAAAAGCACTCTCCATTTTCATCTAATATATCTGCAACCAGGCAACCCCACTCAAATCCAAGAAATCAAAAGTCAACAAACATTGACTGAAAGTAAACATAGAAAGTATAGCAACTGACTGTTCATGTTACCAGTACATATGTCCAGTGTACACATATCCCACTAAACTTGTTTTAGAAAATTCCTAACTCAAGAAAGACTTTGGTAAACATCCTTAGGGTCATTTGATAATTATAAATGTACTGACAAAGATCACTGCATGGAAAAATGAAATACCTCTTGCAGAAGGATAAATGTTGATAAGTCTCTTAACGACCAGTCTATCAGAAAAAGCATCCTTAATATATATATATACTCGTTGAAATAGAACATACATTTCATTACATGTAACTAATTAGGGAATACTAATAAAATCCTTGGGCAAAGGATCCATGCAGTAACTCTTGTAGGCTTGGTGATAGATACACATATTGCATAAACAACTGGGAGAATGACTTCAGGCACCTCCTTGAAGAAATATCCAAAACTTAACTCAAATAAAGATTGCCACCCAAAGATCGAGCAAATGAAAGTTATCGTCTGATGATTACTTGAGCAACTCATCTTAGAGAGAACGTCTGAGAACAACTGATAAGGACACGATCAGTCATCAAGACTCCCATGTTTGGAAAACAACTGTATCGTTTCATATACTAAAGCATCCTCAACACGCATTAAATCCTTTAACTGTTGTGACTGCACATTTAAAGATCCTCATTTAATGCGCATGCTTATTATCTCACGTCATTTCAAAAAAAAAAAATCATTTCAATTCCTAAAATCGAGTCAAAAACTGTTTGCATTCGCACTAAACTTAACAAAAGAAACTTGAAAGAAGAAATATCATACTCATTTCTAACATATTTGCTCTTCAAATTCTCTGTACTCTCAAACCTGTCTCTTGCACTCTCTCTAATACTCAACTGCAGATTACTACAATGGCTTCCAAGAAACAGATTGCTACTGAACTGACCGTTGCTCAGCAAGAGATCATTAACAGAAGAATCAGGAACGTTGCCACAAATAGAAGAGAGCAAGAATCATTCATTGGCAAGCCAAGAGTGAATGATCTGGGAGAAAAGGAACTTGTTCCTCCGAGATATATTGACCTAAATCTCTACAGTCATGCACAGGTCGCAGGTCTGGACTTGGTATTAGCTCAAGAATGGACAGATCTCATGAGAATTTCTGCAAAGTCCACCATCAAGCCAATTGTGAAAGAATTTTATGACTGCGCTGTAAAAAGGGGATCAGTCACAATTAGGTCGAGATGCATGAGAGCAATCACCATTGTGTCTCCTGGAGATATCTTTGTAACCCTGGATGTTAAGGGTAACGAAGGGGTTAGGTTCAGGCCAACCTGGAAATTGTCAGCACCTGACCATAACTGCATCTGGAAGCATGATCCGAAGGCTCATGGCACTAATGTCAATAATTTGGTAGAGGAATGCAAATTTCCCTACGTTGTGCTGTGCAAAGTAGTAATTCCAAGAAAAGAGAACTGTAACCAGGTGGATGAGCTATCTCACTGGGCTCTTTATCAAATGATGCATAAGGCAAGGATTAATCTCCCATACTTAATCTTCAACCACATTCTCACTACAATGGAGGGTCACGACTCAAACTTGCCTTATGGAGCTATCATCTCTGAAATGATGAAGAAGAAAAAGCTCATTAACGAGGAAAAAGAGCAAAATGAGCTCATTAGTAATGACTACGTTCAAGCAACCCCCATCAAATTCGGAGAAATTAGAAGAATGAGGTTAAAGATTGATGTATCAAATGTACCCCATGAACTGCTACTGCAAGCTAGCAGACCCCAACCGAAAAGTGTGGAAGAAGAAGATGATGAATCAGAAGAAGATGCTGATGATTAGGGTCTTCCTCCTCCTAAGCGGTTTCAAATCACCAGCTCTGGGAAAACAATTGAAATCATTCCTTCCTCAGAACCTAAACAACCTGCAAACACAACTCCTCCACAACCTGACGATGAAGATAATCATCCAATCGCTTCACTAGTCAAGAACGTCCGAAAAACATTCTCAAGTTCGGAATCCAAATTTCCTCAGCAATCCTCAGTCATATCAAGATATCTTCCACACATACCAACTTTGTTCCATAAGTTTGTGGAAAATATCATTGATGTTGATGATGATGGAAACTGCGGGTTCAGATGCATTGCTCAATGGATAGGGATGAACGAGAACGAATGGCCTGAGATAAGAAGAATAATGGTCAAGGAACTTGATGACAGACGTTCTCTCCACTTGAAAACATTCGACTCTGAAGGTCATCTGCAAATCATCAGAAAAGCCTTAGTGCTTGGATCAAATGAACCAGCTCTCGAACCTAAGTAGTTCACCGTCCCAGACATGGGATTACTAGCTGCATCCACCTTCAAAACTGTTCTGGTCACGCTCAGTCTTAGAGAATCCTGCATGTATCTTCCAATGACTGGTCCAGTAACAACTCCGTTTCCCGTAGCAGTCATATGCAATGTTGAAGACCGCCATTGGATAAGGGTGATTTTGAAAGAAAACTCTCCATTACCTAACGCAACACCACAATGGCTCCCTAACTGCGAGAGCGAAGCCAAATTATGGGGAAGAAACATGGCTTCAAGGATAAGAATGTATCGAAGCATTATAGGTCCAGACTACGCTCGTCCGACAAAGATGAAGAGAAAGCGATCCTTGGTCAAGATAGTGTAGGATGACATTGAAGAAGAAGAACAGATAATCATGCCCGCTCCTAACTCACCAAAAATGAACCCAACAGCTTCAGAAGTGGATGAGAAAACCCTAAAGCCGACCTAAAACCCTACAATAAGCCGAAAACCCTAAAATCAGCCTAAAACCCTAGAATCTACAGAAAAACCATAAAAATGACCCGGAGACCTTAAATCGTCTAAATACCCTAAAGCCGGCCTTGAACCCTATAATGAGCCGAAAACCCTAAAATCAGTCTAAAAGCCCTAGCGCCGACCTAGAACCCTAAAAAAGACGAAAACACTAAAATCAGTATAAAAGCCTAGAGTCTACAGAAAAACCATAAAATTGACCAGGAGCCCTTAAATTGTCCTAATACCCTATACTATAATCAACGGAAATACACTGAAATCGGCCGAAAACCTTGAAATCGGCCAAAAGCCCTAAAGTTGATCAGAAAACCCTAAAGTCGGCCTAAAATCCTACAATAAGCCGAAAACCCTAAAATCAGTCTAATAGCCTAGAGTCTACAAAAAAACCATAAGAATGATTCGGAGCCCTTAAATCGTCCAAATACCCAATGCTATAGTCAGCAGAAAAACCCTGAAATCGGCCAAAAGCCCTAGAGTTGATCACAAAACCCTAAAGCTGGCATTAAACCCTACAATAAGCCGAAAACCCTAAAATCATTCTAAAAGCACCAAAAATCGGCCTAAAACCCTATAATAAGCCGAAAACCCTAAAAGCCTAGGATCTACAGAAAAACCATAAAATGACCCGAATCCCTTAAATCATCCAAATACCGTATGCTATAGTCAGCGGAAAAACCTAGAAATCGTCCAAAAACCCTGAAATTGTCAAATAGCCCTAAAGTTGATCAAAAACCCTAAAGCCGGCCTTAAACCCTATAATAAGCCGAAAACCCTAAAATCAGTCTAAAAGCCCTAAAGCCGGCCTAGAACCCTAAAAAAGCCGAAAACACTAAAATCCGTCTAAAAGCCTAGAGTCTACAGAAAAACCATAAAATGGCCCCGGGGACATTAAATCGTTCTAATACCCTATACAATAGTCAGCGGAGAAACCCTTAAATCATCCAAAAGCCCTAAAGTCGGCCTAAAACCCTTTAAAAAGCCGAAAACCCTAAAATCAGACTAAAAGCCTAGAGTCTACAGTCTACACAAAAACCAAAAAATTGACCCTGAGCACATAAATAGTCCAAATACCCTATACTATATAGTAAGCGGAAAAACCCTGAAATCGGCCAGAAACCCTGAAATCAGCCAAAAGCCCTAAAGTTGATCATAAAGCCCTAAAGTAAGCCTAAAACCCTACATAAGCCGTCAACCGTAAAATCAGTCTAAAAGCCTATAGTTTATAGAAAACCATAAAATTGAAACGGAGCCCATAAATCTTCCAAATACCCTATACTATAACTAGCGGAAAAACCATGAAACCGGCCAAAAGCTCTAAATTTGTTCAGAAAACCCTAAAGCCGGCCAAAAACCCTATATTAAGTCGAAAACCCTAAAATCAGTCTAATTTCCTATAGTCTACAAAAAAAACCATAAAATGACCCAAAGCCCTTAAATCGTCCAAATACCCTATGCTATAGTCAGTGGAAAAACCTGAAATATGCCGAAAACCCTAAAATCAGTCTGAAAGCACCAAAAGCCGTCCTAAAACCTTATAACAAGCCGAATACCCTAACATAAGTCTAAAAGCCTAGAGTCTACACAAAATCCAAAAAATTGACCCGGAGCCCTTAAATAGTACAAATACCCTATACTATATAGTCAGCGGAAAAACCTTCATATCGGCCGGAAACCCTGAAATCGGCAAAAAGCCCTAAAGTTGATCAGAAAACCCTTAAGCCGGCATAAAACCCTACAATAAGGCGAAAACCCTAAAATCAGTCTAAAAGCACCAAAAGGCGGCCTGAAACCCTATAAGAAGTCGAATACCCTAAAATCAGTCTAAAAGCCTACAGTCTACACAAGAACCAAAATATTGACCCGGAGCACTTAAATAGTCCAAATACCCTATACTATAGTCAGCGGAAGAACCCTGAAATCGGCCAAAAGACCTAAAGTTTCCCTAAACACTATAATAAGCCGAAAACCTTAAAATCAGTCTAAAATCCCTTAATCTGGCCTAAAACCCAAAAATATGGCGAAAACGTTTAAGTCAGTCTAAAAGCCTAGAGTCTACAGAAAAACTATAAAATTGACCAGGAGCACTTAAATCGTCCAAAAAGACTATACTATATTCTGCGGAAAAACCCTGAAATCGGCCGAAAACCCAAAAGTTGATTAGCAAACCCTAAAGCCGCCCTAAAACCCTATAATAAGCCTAAAACCCTATACTTAGTCTAAGAGCCTAGAGTCTACAGAAAAACCATAAAATTGACCCGGAGCCCCCAAATCGTCCAAACACCCTATACTATAGTCTGCGCAAAAACCCTGAAATCGGTAGAAAATAGTAAAATCGGCCAAAAGCCCTAAACTTGATCAAAAAGCCCTAAATTCAGCCTAAAACCCTATAATAAGCCGAAAACCCTAAAATCAGTCTAAAAGCCTAGAGTCTAGAGAAAAAACCCTAAAATTGACCCGGAGCCCTTAAATCGTCCAAACACCCTATACTATACTCAGCGAAAACACCCTGAAATCGGCAAAAAGTCCTAAAGTTGATCAAAAAGCCCTAAATCCGGCCTAAAACCCTATAATAAGCCGAAAACCCTAAAATCAGCCTCAAAGCCTAGAATATACAGAAAAACCATAAAAGTGACCCGGAGCCCTTAAATCGTCCAAATACCCTAAAGCCGGCCTTGAACCCCATATAATAAGCCGAAAACCCTAAAATCAGTCTAAAAGCCTTACAGCCAACCTAGAACCCTAAAAAAGCCGAAAAACACCAAAATTAGTCTAAAAGCCTAGTGTCTATAGAAAAACCATAAAAATGACTCGGAGCCCTTAAACCGTCCAAATACCCTATGCTATAGTGAGCGGAAAAACCCTGAAATCGGCCGGAAACCCTGAACTCGGCCAAAAGCCCTAAAGTTGATTAGAAAGCCCTAAAGCCGGCCTAAAACCCTATAATAAGCCGAAAACCCTAAAATCAGTCTAATAGCCTAGAGTCTACAAAAAAACCATAAAAAAGTTTCGAAGGCCTTAAATCGTCCCAAAACACAATGCTATAGTCCGCAGAAAAAACCTTGAAATCGGCCGAAAAACCCAAAGTTGATTAGCAAACCCTAAAGCCGCACTAAAAACCTATAAAAATCCTAAAACACTAAAATTAGTCTAAGAGCCTAGAGACTACAGAAAAACCATAAAATTGACCCGGAGCCCCCAAATCGTCCAGACACCCTATACTATAGTCTGCGCAAAAACCATGAAATCGGCAGAAAATCCTAAAATCGGGCAAAAGCCCTAAAGTTGATCAAGAAGCCCTAAATTCAGCCTAAAACCCTATAATAAGCCGAAAACCCGAAAATTAGTCTAAAAGCCTAGAGTCTACGGAAAAACCATAAAAATGACCCGGAGCCCTTAAATCGTCCAAATACCCTATGCTAGATTGAGCGGAAAAACCCTGAAATCGGCCGGAAACCTTGAAATCGGCCAAATGCCCTAAAGTTTATTAGAAAGCCCTAAAGCCGGCCTAAAACCCTATAATAAGCCGAAAACCCTAAAATCAGTCTAATTGCCTAGAGTCTATAAAAAAACTATAAAAATGTTTCGGAGGCCTTAAATCGTCCAAACACCCTATGCTATAGTCAACGGAAAAACCTTGATATCGGTCAAAAACCCAGAAATTGCAAAAAAACCCTAAAGTTGATTAGAAAACCCTAAAGTCAGCCTAAAACCCTATAATAAGCTGAAAACACTAAAACCAGTCTAAAAGCCAGTAAGTCGGCCTCAAACCCTAAAATAATTTGAAAACCCTAAAATTAGTCTAAAAGCCTAGAGTTTATCGAAAAATCATAAAATTGACCCGGAGCCCTTAAATTCCAAAATCCCTAAAGTAGATCAGAAAACCCTAGATCCGGCCTAAAACCCTACAATAAGCAGAAAACCCTAAAATCAATCTAAATGCTCTAAAGTCGGCATAAAACCCTATAAGAAGCCGAAAACCGTAAAATCAGTCTAAAAGCCTAGAGTCTACAGAATAATCATAAAATTGACCCGGAACCCTGAAGTATACTGAAAACCCTAAAATAAGCCGAAATACTCTGAAATCAGCCAAAAGCCCTAAAGTTGATCAGAAAGCCCTAAGGCCAACCTTAAACCTTATAATAATCCAAAAACCGTAAAATCAGCCTAAATGCCTAGAATCTACAGAAAAACCATAAAAATGACCCGGAGCCCCCAAATCGTCCAAACACCCTATACTATATAGTCAGCGCAAAAACCCTGAAATCAGGAGAAAAGCCTGAAATCGGCCAAAAGCCCTAAAGTTGATCAAAAAGCCCTAAATCCGGCCTAAAACTCTATAATAAGCCGAAAACCCTAAAATCAGTCTAAAAGCCTAGAGTCTACAGTAAAACTATAAAAATGACCCGGAGCCCTTAAATCGTCCAAATACCCTATGCTATAGTGAGCGGAAAAACCCAGAGATCGGCCGAAAACCCTGAAATAGGCCAAAAGCCCTAATGTTAATAAGAAAACCCTAAAGTCAGCCTAAAACCCTATAATAAGCCGAAAACACTAAAATCAGTCTAGAAGCCCTAAAGCCGGCCTAAAACCCTAAAATAATTCGAAAACCCTAAAATTAGCGTAAAAGCCTAGAGTTTACCGAAAAATCATAAAATTGACCCGGAGTCAGCGAAAAAACGCTGAAATCGGCCAAAAACGCTGAAATCGTCCAAAATCCCTAAAGTAGATCAGAAAATCCTAGATCCGGCCTAAAATCCTACAATAAGCTGAAAACCCAAAAATCAACCTAAAAGCTCTAAAGTCGGCCTAAAACCCTATAAGAAGCTGAAAACCCTAAAATCAGTCTAAAAGCCGAGAGTCTACAAAATAACCTTAAAATTGACCCGGAGCCCTTAAATCATCCTATTACCCTATATTATAGTTAGCACAAAAACCCTGAAATATGCTGAAAACCCTAAATTAAGCCGAAACACTCTGAAATCGGCCAAAAGCCCTAAAGTTGATTAGAAAGCCCTAAAGCCGAACTAAAACCCTATAATAATCCAAAAACCCTAAAATCAGCCTAAAAGCCTAGAATCTACAGAAAAAACCATAAAAATTACTCGGAGCCCCGAAATCGTCCAAACACCCTATACTATAGTCAGCGCAAAAACCCAGAAATCAGAAGAAAACCCTGAAATCGGCCAAAAGCCCTAAAGTTGATCAAAAAGCCCTAAATCCGGCCTAAAACGCTATAATAAGCCGAAAACGCTAAAATCAGTCTAAAAGCCTAGAGTCTACAGTAAAACCATAAAAATGACCGGAGCCCTTAAATCGTCCAAATACCCTATGCCATATGGTGACCAGAAAAACCCTGAAATCGGTCAAAAACCCTGAAATAGGCCAAAAGCCCTAATGTTGATCAGAAAACCCTTAAAGCATGCCTGAAACCCTACAATAAGCCGAAAACCTTAAAATCAGTGTAATAACACCAAAAATCGGCCTAAAACCCTATAATAAGCCGAAAACCCTAAAATCGGTCTAAAAGCCTAGAGTCTACACAAAAACCAAAAAATTAACCCGGAGCCCTTAAATAGTCCAAATACCCTGTACTATAGTTTGCGGAAACACCTTGAAATCGGTCGGAAACCCTGAAATCGGACGAAAGCCCTAAATTTGATCAGAAAGCCCTAAAGTTGGCCTAAAACCCTATAATAAGCCGAAAACCCTAAAATCTATCCAATAGCCTTGAGTCTACAAAAAAACCATAAAAATGATTCGGAGCCCTTATATTGTCCAAATATACTATGCTATAGTCAGCGGAAAAACCCTGAAATCGGTCGAAAATTCTGAAATTGGAAAAAAGCCCTAAAGTTGATCAGAAAACCCTAAAGTCAGCCTAAAACCCTATAATAAGCCGAAAACAATAAAATCAGTCTAAAAGCCCTTAAGACGACCTCAAACCCTAAAATAAGCTGAAAACCCTAAAATCAGTGTAAAAGCCTAGAGTTTACCGAAAAATCATAAAATTGACCCGGAGCCCTTAAATCTTTCTAATACCCTATACTATAATCAGCGGAAATACCCATAAATCGGCGAAAAACCCTGTAATCGGCCAAAAGCCCTAAAGTGGATTAGAAAACCCTATACTACAATTAGCCGAAAAACCTTGAAATATGCCGAAAACCCTAAAATAAGCCGAAAACCTTGAAATTGGACTAAAGCCCTAAATTTGATTAGAAAGCCCTAAAACTGGTCTAAAACCATATAATAAGCCGAAAACCCTAAAATCAGCCTAAAATCCAAGAATCTACAGAAAAACCATAAAATTAACTCGAAGCCCTTAAATCGTCTAAATTCCCTGTACTATAGTCACCGGAAAAAACAAGAAATCGGCCAAAAACCCTGAAATCGGCCAAAAGCCCTAAAGTTGATCAGAAAGCCCTAAAGCCAGCCTAAAACCCTATAATAAATCGAAAACCCTAAAATTTGTCTAAAAGCCTAGAGTCTACAGAAAAATCCTTAAATTGAACTGGAGCCCTTAAATCGTCCAAACACCCTATACTATAATCAGCGGAAACACCCTGAAATCGGCCAAAAGCCCTAAAGTTGATCAGAAAGCCCTAAAGCCGAACTAAAACCCTATAACAAGCGGAAAACCCTAAAATCAGCCTATAAGCCTAGAATATACAGAAAAACCATAAAATTGACTCGGAGACCCTAAATCGTCCAAATACCCTAAAGCCGGCCTTGAACCCTATATAATAAGCCGAAAACCCTAAAATCAGTCTAAAAGCCTTACAGCCGACCTAGAACACTAAAAAAGCTGAAAACACTAAAATCAGTCTATAAGCCTAGAGTCTACAGATGCCGAAAAACTATAAAATTGAACCGGAACCCTTAAATCGTCCTAATACCCTATACAATAGTTTGCAGAAAAACCATCAAATTAGCCGAAAACCCTAAAATCAGCCAAAACCCATAAAGTTGATCAGAAAGCCCTAAAGTCGGCCTAAAACCCTAAAATCAGTCTAAAAGCCTAGAGTATACAAAAAAACTATAAAATTGTCTCGGAGCCCTTAAATCGTCTAAATACCCTATACTATAGTCAGCGGAAAAACCCAAAAATCGACCGAAAAACCTGAAATCGGCCAAAAGCCCTAAAGTTGATCAGAAAGCCCTAAAGCCGGCCTAAAACCCTATAATAAATCGAAAAGCCTAAAATTTGTCTAAAAGCCTATAGTCTATAGAAAAACCCTAAAATTGACCCGGAGCTGTTAAATCGTCCAAACACCCTACACTATAGTCAGCGCAAAAACCCTGAAATTGGAAGAAAACCCTGAAATCGGCCCAAAACCCTAAAGTTGGTCAAAAAGCCTGAAATCCTGCCTATAAACCTATAATAAGCCGAAAACCCTAAAATCAGTCTCAAAGCGTAGAGTTTACCGTAAAACCATAAGAATGACCCAGACCCTTAAATCGTCCAAATACCCTATGCTATAGTGAGGGGAAAAACCCTGAAGTCGGCCGAATACCCTGAAATAGGCCAAAAGACCTAAAGTTGATCAGAAAACCCTAAAGCATGCCTGCAACCCTACAATAAGCCGAAAACCCAAAAATCAGTCTAAAAGCCCCAAATATCGGCCTAATACCCCAAAATAAGCAGAAAACCCTAAAATCCGTCAAAAAGCCTAGAGTCTACACAAAAACCAAAAAATTGACCCGGATCCCTATACTATAGTCTGCGGAAAAACCCAGAAATCGGTCGGAAACCCTGAAATCGGACGAAAGCCCTAAACCCGGCCTAAAATCCTATAATAAATCACAAACCCTAAAATTATTCTAAAAGCCTAGAGTCTACAGAAAAACCCTAAAATTGACCCGGAGCCTTTAAATCGTCCAAATACACTATGCTATATAGTCTGCGGAAAAACCTGAAATCGGCCGAAAATCCTGAAATCGGCCAAAAGCCCTGAAGTTGATCAGAAAACCCTAAAGCTGGTATAAAACCCTACAATAAGCCGAAAACCCTAAAATCCGCCTAAAAGCCTAGAATCTACATACCTTATACTATAGTCAGTAGAAAAACCCAAAAATCGGATGAAAACCCTGAAATCGGCCAAAAGCCCTAAAGTTGATCCAAACACCCTAAAGCCGGCCTTAAACCCTATAATAAGCGGAAATCCCTAAAATCAGTCTAAAAGCCCGAAAGCCGGCCTAAAACCCTATAATATGCCAAAAAACCCTAAAATAAGTCTAAAAGCCTAGAGTCTACAGATAAACCATAAAAAATGACCCGAATCCCTTAAATCGTCAAATACCCTATTCTATAGTCTGCGTAAAACCCTATTCTATCGGTCGAAAACCCTAAAATCATCCAAAAGCCCTAAAGTTGATTAGAAAACCCTAAAGCCGACCTAAAACCCTATAATATGCCGAAAACCCCAAAATCTGTCTAATAGCCTAGAGTCTACCGAAAAACCATAAACATGACACGGAGCCCTAAAATCGTTCAAATACCCTATTAAAGGTGTGATAAATACACAAGAAAGGGGGGGTTTGAATTGTGTGTGTCATTTTAAAATTTCTTTTATCATGTATTACAGATGACTTGTTCATCATCTTTCATCTGTGTTTAACATGGAACATTTATATAAGAAATCATGGAGTTCATTTTATAAGTTATGAACAACGTTTATTTGTTTTCCACAAATGTTTGCAAGATACAGACATATGAAAGAGCATGCAGCGGAAATGCAATTAAATGAAAATAAGACACATGATTTTATCCTGGTTCACCCCCAAAACCGACAGTGCTACGTCCAGTCCTTGGCTTCACCAAGATTTTCACTATTTCAATAAATAGTACAAGTATTATCAGGGACTCCTCCCAACAAGTATTCTAAGGACTTCTCCTATCAAGTATTCGAAGGACTTCTCCTTACAAGTATTATGAGGACTTCTCCTTACAAGTATTATACAGGACTTCTCCTGACACCTTTTTCAAGGGTTGGCTTCTCTACAAGGTTCTCTTCTTAATAAGAGTGGGCAGAGGAAATTAAGCTCAGTTTACAGAGAGGATAGGAGTTTGGGTTCTCTGTTTGGAAGGATGTGTGAGTTGGGAAAGATAAGAGTAACACTCTATGAATTTTCCTCACACAAACTCATATACTCAGGCAGGGATAGGCTTGAGGCATCCTGAGTATGAACCAAGGTTGCTTGGCTCTTGGGACAGACTTAGTTGTCATATGAAAGTTTAAGTCTAAGTTGCCCCAGTACTTCGGAGAAAGGATCTTCTATTTATATCTTCAGTTGCTTCTTCTTCTTGAGAAAGAGAGAAAAACTGTCCGAAGTGCCTCTTCCCTTCTGAGCTGTGCGTAACGGCTAGTTCTGCATCTTTCAACATGCGTAAGTCACGATCAGAGGTTTCTCTGTAAGCATAAGATATGATCTGGAAATCATCAGTTCAATAATCCTGATGTCCTCGAAAACCACATTTCTTGATCTCTGTACCTTTGGCGCAATTGTTACTTTGAGCGGACGGATTCTTCCTTGTAGCTTGGCAGACGTAGTCTCCATTCAATGCTTGAATTTCTGCTGCAAAGTAATTTGGATTGGCGGACGAACTTTTCTTCATTCAGTCTTTCTTAACTGTTAGAATCTTCTTGTCTTGTAGATGACTGAATCTCTTCCTTTGATCTTACTGAAGTTCTTTCATCTGATAGAGTTGATTCACAACTTCCTTTTGTGATGCTAGAGAACCTTTGAGGCTGAAGGAGTTTCTTCATATATTAACCTGTCCTTTGATTTGAGCAGTCTTCTCAAGATAGGCTTTGATTTAGAGCTTGCAGGCTTTTATGAGGTGTTCTCAGATGTTGGTTATTGACACCGCTTTAGACTCTTA
This sequence comes from Acmispon strigosus, assembly GCA_030819835.1. NCBI lineage: Eukaryota > Viridiplantae > Streptophyta > Magnoliopsida > Fabales > Fabaceae > Acmispon > Acmispon strigosus. The sequence continues at coordinate 3,494,798 of JAUAMA010000005.1, read as the reverse complement.
TGATTCATCAGACGCAGTTTTCTTCATGGTGACCGGACGAACTTCTCCGGATGAACTGGTATTCTTGATGACGCTTTGAAGTTTACTCAGTCCTTTTAGAAATAGTTATTCCTGTACATGGGAGTTTTCACTGTGTTAGGAAATCTATTTCAAAACAGTATTGAACCTTAAAGAAATTGTTGATTATCAAAAAATAATTATTCATTTAATTATTTGAATCTAACACCTATGCTATAGTCAGCGGAAAAACCCTGAAATCGGAGGAAAACCCTAAAATCAGCCTAAAAGCCTAGAACATACAGAAAAACCATGAAAAGGACGCGGAGCCCTTAAATCGTCCAAATACCCTAAACCCGACCTTGAACCCTATATAATAAGCCGAAAACCCTAAAATCAGTCTAAAAGCCTTATAGCCGACCTATAACCCTTAAAAAGCCGAAAACACTAAAATCAGTCCAAAAGCCTAGATCTACAGAAAAACCATAAACTAGACACGGAGCCCTTAAATCGTCCTAATAGTCTGCGGAAAAACCCTGAAATTAGCCGAAAACCCTAAAATCAGCCAAAACCTCAAAAGTTGATTAAAAAACCCTAATGTCGGCCTATAACCCTATAAGAAGCAGAAACCCCTAAAATTAGTCTTGAAGCCTAGAGTCTACAGAAAAACCATAAAATTGACCCACAGCCCTTAAATCGTCCTAATACCCTATACAATAGTCAGCGGAAAAACCCTGAAACTAGCTGAAAACCCTAAAATCAGCCAAAACTCGTAAAGTTGATCCCAAAGCCCTAATGTCGGCCTAAAACCCTTCAATAAGCCGAAAACCCTAAAATAAGTCTAAAAGATCCAAAAGCCGTCCTAAAACCTAAAATAATTCGAATACCCTAAAATTAGTCTAAAAGCCTAGAGTCTACACAAAATCCAAAAAATTGACCCGAAGCCCTTAAATAGTCCAAATACCTTAAACTATAGTCAGCGGAAAAACGTTGATATCGGCCGGAAACCTTGAAATCGACCAAAAGCCCTAAAGTTGATCAGAAAACCCTTAAGCCGGCCTAAAACCCTACAATAAGTTGAAAACCCTCAAATCAGTCTAAAAGCACCAAAAGCCAGCCTAAAACCTTATAATAAGTCGAATACCCTAAAATTAGTCTAAAAGCCTGCAGTCTACACATAAACCAAAAAATTGACTCGGAGCACTTAAATAGTCCAAATACCCTAAACTATAGTCAGTGGAAAAACCCTGAAATTGGCCGGAAACCCTGAAATCGGTCAAAAGCCCTAAAGTTGATCAAAAAACCCTTAATCCGGCCTAAAACCCTATAATAAGCCGAAAACCCTATAATCAGTCTAATAGCCTAGAGTCTACTGAAAAACCATAAAAATGACCCGAAACCCTTAAATCGTCAAATACCCAATGCTCTAGTCTGCGGAAAAATCATGAAATCGGTCGAAAACTCTGAAATCGGCCAAAAGCCCTAAAGTTGATTAGAAAACCCTAAAGTCGTGCTAAAACCCTACAATAAGCCGAAAACCCTAAAATCAGTCTAAAACCCTACAGCCGACCTAGAACCCTAAAAAAGCCCAAAACACTAAAATCAGTCTAAAAGCCTAGAGTCTACAGAAAAACCATAAAATTAACCCGGAGCCCTTAAATCGTCCTAATATCCTATACTATAATCAGCTGAAATACCCTGAAGTCGGCCGAAAACCTTGAAATCGGCCAAAAGCCCTAAATGTGATCAGAAAAACCCTAAAGCCGACCTAAAATCCTTAATAAGCTGAAAACCCTAAAATCAGTTTAATAGCCTAGAGTCTACAAAAAAAACCATAAAAATGATTCGGAGCCCTTAAATCGTCCAAATACCCTAAACTATAGTCAGCGGAAAAACCTTGCTATCAGACGGAAACCCTGAAATCGGCCAAAAGACCTAAAGTTGATCAGAAAATCGTTAAGCCGGCCTAAAACCCTACAATAAGCCGAAAATTCTAAAATCAGTCTAAACGCACCAAAAGCCGGCTTAAAACCCTATAATAAGTCGAGTACCCTAAAATAAGTCTAAAAGCCTACAGTCTACACTAAAACCAAAATCAGCCAAAACCCGTAAAGTTGATCAGAAAGCCCTAAAGTCGGCCTAAAACCCTTTAATAAGCCGAAAAACCTAAAATCATGCTAAAAGCTTAGAGAATACAGAAAAACCATAAAATTAACTCGGAACCCTTAAATCGTCTAAATACGCTATACTATAGTCAGCGGAAAAACCCTAAAATCGGCCGAAAACCCTGAAATCGGCTAAAAGCTCTAATGTTGATCAGAAAGCCCTAAAGTCGGCCTAAAACCCTATAATAAATCGAAAACCCTAAAATTTGCCTAAAAGCCTAGAGTCCATTGAAAAACCATAAAATTGTCTCGGAGCCCTTAAATCGTCCAAATACCTTATACTATAATTAGCGGAAATACCCTGAAGTTGGCCAAAAGCCCTAAAGTTGATTAGAAAACCCTAAAGCCGGCCTAAAACCCTACAATAAGCCGAAAACCCTAAAATCAGTCTAAAAGCCCTAAATCCGGCCTAAAACCCTAAAATAGGGCGAAAACACTAAAATCAGTCTAAAAGCCTAGAGTCTACAGAAAAACCATAAAATTAACCCGGAGCCCTTAAATCGTCCTAATATCCTATACTATAATCAGCTGAAATACCCTGAAGTCGGCCGAAAACCTTGAAATCGGCCAAAAGCCCTAAATGTGATCAGAAAAACCCTAAAGCCGACCTAAAATCCTTAATAAGCTGAAAACCCTAAAATCAGTTTAATAGCCTAGAGTCTACAAAAAAAACCATAAAAATGATTCGGAGCCCTTAAATCGTCCAAATACCCTAAACTATAGTCAGCGGAAAAACCTTGCTATCAGACGGAAACCCTGAAATCGGCCAAAAGACCTAAAGTTGATCAGAAAATCGTTAAGCCGGCCTAAAACCCTACAATAAGCCGAAAATTCTAAAATCAGTCTAAACGCACCAAAAGCCGGCTTAAAACCCTATAATAAGTCGAGTACCCTAAAATAAGTCTAAAAGCCTACAGTCTACACTAAAACCAAAATCAGCCAAAACCCGTAAAGTTGATCAGAAAGCCCTAAAGTCGGCCTAAAACCCTTTAATAAGCCGAAAAACCTAAAATCATGCTAAAAGCTTAGAGAATACAGAAAAACCATAAAATTAACTCGGAACCCTTAAATCGTCTAAATACGCTATACTATAGTCAGCGGAAAAACCCTAAAATCGGCCGAAAACCCTGAAATCGGCTAAAAGCTCTAATGTTGATCAGAAAGCCCTAAAGTCGGCCTAAAACCCTATAATAAATCGAAAACCCTAAAATTTGCCTAAAAGCCTAGAGTCCATTGAAAAACCATAAAATTGTCTCGGAGCCCTTAAATCGTCCAAATACCTTATACTATAATTAGCGGAAATACCCTGAAGTTGGCCAAAAGCCCTAAAGTTGATTAGAAAACCCTAAAGCCGGCCTAAAACCCTATAATAAACCGAAAACCCTAAAATCAGTCTAAAAGCCCTAAATCCGGCCTAAAACCCTAAAATAGGGCGAAAACCCTAAAATCAGTCTAAAAGCCTAGAGTGTACAGAAAAACCATAAAATTGACCCGGAGCCCTTAAATCGTCCAAAAAGACTATAATATGGTATGCACAAAAACCCTGCAATCGGCTGGAAACCCAAAAGTTAATAGAAAACCCTAAAGCCAACCTAAAACCCTATAATAAGCCGAAAACACTAAAATCAGTCTAAAAGCCCTTAAGCCGGCCTCAAACCCTAAACTAAGCCAAAAACCCTAAAATCAGTCTAAAAGCCTAGAGTTTACCGAAAAACCATAAAAACGACCCAAAGCCCTTAAATCGTCAAAATACCCTAATGCCGGCCTTGAACCCTATAATGAGCTGAAAACACTAAAATCAGTCTAAAAGCCTTGGCGCCGACCTAGAACCCTAAAAAAGTCGAAAACACTAAAATCAGTCTAAAAGCCTAGAGTCTACAGAAAAACCATAAAATTGACCTGGAGTCTTTAAATCGTCCTAATACCCTATACTATAATCAGCGGAAATACCCTGAAATCGGCCAAAAGACCTAAATGAGATCAGAAAACCCTAAAGTCGGCCTAAAATCCTACAATAAGCCGAAAACCAAAAAAAAAGTATAATAGCCTAGAGTCTACAAAAAAACCATAAAAATGATTCGGAGCCCTTAAATCGTCCAAATACCCTATGCTATAGTCAGCGGAAAAACCCTGAAATCGGCCAAAAGCCCTAAAATTGATTAGACAACCCTAAAACCGGCCTAAAACCCTACAACAAGCCGAAAACCCTAAAATCAGTCTAAAAGCCCAAAAGACGGCCTAAAATCCTATAATAAGCCAAAAAACCCTAAAATCAGTCTAAAAGCCTAGAGTTTACTGAAAAACCATAAAAATTACCCGGAGCCCTTAAATCGTCAAATACCCTATGCTATAGTGTGCGAAAAAACGCTGAAATCGGTCGAAAACCCTGAAATTGGCCAAAAGCCGTTAAGTTGATTAGAAAACCCTAAAGCCGGCCTAAAAACCTATAATAAGCCCAAAACCCTAAAATCAGTCTAAAAGCCCGAAATCCATCCTAAAACCCTAAAATAGGGCGAAAACCCTAAAATCAGTCTAAAAGCATAGAGTCTACAGAAAAACCATAAAATTGACCTAGAGCACATAAATCGTCATAAAAGACTATAGTATGGTGTGCGGGAAAACCCTGCAATCGGCCGAAAACCCAAAAGTTGATTAGAAAACCCTTAACCGGCCTAAAAACCTATAATAAGCTAAAAACCCTAAAATCAGCCTGAAAGCCTTAAGTCTACAGAAAAACCATAAAAATGACCCAGAGCCCTTAAATCGTCCAAATACCCTATGCCATAGTCTGCGGAAAAACCTTGAAATTGGCTGAAAATCCTGAAATCGGCCAAAAGCCCTATAATAAATCAGAAAACCCTAAAGCTGGCATAAAACCCTACGATAAGCCGAAAACCCTAAAATTAGCCAAAAACCCTAAAATCTGTCTACACAAAAACCAAAAAGTTGACTCTTAGCCCTTAAATAGTCCAAATACCTTACACTATATTGTCAGCGGAAATACCCTGAAATCGGCCAAAAACCCCTAAAGCCGGCCTAAAACCCTATAAGAAGCCGAAAACCCTAAAATCATTCTAAAAGCCTAGTGTCTACAGAAAAACCATAAATAGTCCCGGAGCGCTTAAATTGTCAAAATACCCTATACTATAGTCAGCGGAAAAACCCTGAAATCGGTCGAAAACCCTAAATCGGAAAAAAGCCCTAAAGTTGATCAGAAAACCCTAAAATCAGTCTAAGAGCTTTGAGTTTACCGAAAAATCATAAAATTGACCTAGAACCCTTAAATCGTTCAAACCCCCTAAACTATAGTCAGCGCAAAAACCCTGAAATTGGCCAAAAGCCATAAAGTTGATCAAAAAGCCCTAAATCCAGCCTAAAACCCTATAATAAGCCGAAAACCCTAAAATAAGTCTAAAAGCCTAGAGTCTACCGAAAAACCATAAAAATGACTTGGAGCCCTTAAATCGTCCAAATACACTATGCTATAGTGAGTGGAAAAACCATAAATTCGGCCCAAAACCCTAAAATCGGCAAAAAGCCCCAAATTTGATCAGAAAATCCTAAAGCTGGCATGAAAATGATTTGGAGCCCTTAAATCGTCCAAATACCTTATGCTACAGTCAACGGAAAAACCCTGAAATCAGACGAAAACCCAGAAATCGGCCAAAATAGCCCTAAAGTTGATCCAAAAACCCCTAAAGCCGGCCTTAAACCCTATAATAAGCCGAAAACCCTAAAATAAGTCTAATAGCCTAGAGTTTACAAAAAAACCATAAAAATGACTCGGAGCCCTTAAATCGTCCAAATACCCTATGTTACAGTCAGCGGAAAAACCATGAAATCGGCCAAAAGCCCTAAAGTTGATTAGAAAACCCTAAAGTCGGCCTAAAACCCTCCAATAAGGCAAAACCCTAAAATCAGTCTAAAAGCCCAAAACCCGGCCCAAAACCCTATATTAAGCTAAAAAACCCTAAAAGCAGTCTAAAAGCCTAGAGTCTACAGATAAACCATAAAAATGACCCGGAGCCCTTAAATCGTCAAATACTCTATGCTATAGTCTGCGTAAAAACCCTAACATCGGTTGAAAACCCTGAAATCGGCCAAAAGCCCTAAAGTTGATTAGAAAACCCTAAAGTCGGCCTAAAACCCTACAATAGGGCGAAAACCCTAAAATCAGTTTAAAAGCCTAGAGTGTATAGAAAAACCATAAATTTTACTCGGAGCCCTTAAATCGTCCAAAAAGACTATATTAACGTCTGCGGAAAAACCCTGCAATTGGCCGAAAACCCAAAAGTTAATTAGAAATCCCTAAAGCCGGCTAAAAATCCTATAATAAGCCGAAAATCCTAAAATTAGTCTAAGAGCCTAAAGTCTACAGAACAACCACAAAGTGACCCGGAGCCCTTAAATCGTCCAAATACCCTATGCTATAGTTTGCGGAAAAACCCTAAAATCGACCGAAAACCCTAAATCGGCCAAAAGCCCTGAAGTTGATCAGAAAATCCTAAAGCTGCCTTAAAACCCTACAATATGCCGAAAACCCTAAAATCATTCTAAAAGCACCAAAAACCGGCCTAAAACCATATAATAAACCAAAAACCCTAAAATCAGCCTAAAAGCCTAGAATCTACAGAAAAACCATAAAATTGACCCGGAGCCCTTAAATCGTCCTAATACACGATACTATAATTAGCGGAAACCTTGAAATCGGCCATAATCCCTAAATGTGATCAGAAAACCCTAAAGTCGGCCTAAAATCCTATAATAAGCCGAAAACCCTTAAATCGGTCTAATAGCCTAGAGTCTACTAAAAAACCATTAAATTGATTCGGAGCCCTTAAATCGTCCATATACCCTATGCAAAAGTCAACAGAAAAACCCTGAAATCGGCCAAAAGCCCTAAAGTTGATTAGAAAACCCAAAAGCTGGCGTAAAACCCTACAACAAGCCGAAAACCCTAAAATCACTCTAAAAGCCCAAAAGCCGGTCTAAAACCCTATAATAAGCCGAAAACCCTAAAATAAGTCTAATAGCCTAGAGTTTACAAAAAAACCATAAAAATGACTCGGAGCCCTTAAATCGTCCAAATACCCTATGTTACAGTCAGCTGAAAAACCATGAAATCGGCCAAAAGCCCTAGAGTTGATTAGAAAACCCTAAAGTCGGCCTAAAACCTTACAATAAGGCAAAACCCTAAAATCAGTCTAAAAGCCCAGAAGCTGGCCTAAAACCCTATATTAAGCTAAAAAACCCTAAAATCAGTCTAAAAGCCTATAGTCTATAGATATACCATAAAAATGACCCGGAGCCCTTAAATCGTCAAATACTCTATGCTATATTCTGCGTTAAAACCCTAACAACGGTCGAAAACACTGAAATCGGCCAAAAGTCTTAAAGTTGATCAAAAAGCCCTAAAGTCGACCTAAACATATACAATAATCCGAAATCCCTAAAACCAGTCTAAAAGCCCCTAAAGCCGGCCTAAAACTCTATAACAAGCCGAAAACCCTAAAATCATTACAAAAGCCTAGTGTCTACAGAAAAACCATAAATAGTCCTGGAGCGCTTAAATTGTCAAAATACCCTGTACTATAGTCAGCGGAAAAACCCTGAAATCGGTCGAAAACCCTAAATCGGAAAAAAGCCCTAAAGTTGATCAGAAAACCCTAAAATCAGTCTAAGAGCTTTGAGTTTACCGAAAAATCATAAAATTGACCTAGAACCCTTAAATCGTTCAAACACCCTAAACTATAGTCAGCGCAAAAACCCTGAAATCGGCAGAAAACCCTGAAATTGGCCAAAAGCCATAAAGTTGATCAAAAAGCCCTAAATCCAGCCTAAAACCCTATAATAAACCGAAAACCCTAAAATAAGTCTAAAAGCTTAGAGTCTACCGAAAAACCATAAAAATGACTTGGAGCCCTTAAATCGTTCAAATACACTATGCTATAGTGAGTGGAAAAACCCTAAATTCAGCCCAAAACCCTAAAATCGGCAAAAAGCCCCAAATTTGATCAGAAAATCCTAAAGCTGGCAAGAAAATGATTTGGAGCCCTTAAATCGTCCAAATAACTTATGCTACAGTCAACGGAAAAACCCTGAAATCAGACGAAAACCCAAAAATCAGCCAAAATAGCCCTAAAGTTGATCCAAAAACCCCTAAAGTCGGCCTTAAACCCAATAATAAGCCGAAAACCCTAAAATAAGTCTAATAGCCTAGAGTTTACAAAAAAACTATAAAAATGACTCGGAGCCCTTAAATCGTCCAAATACCCTATGTTACAGTCAGCGGAAAAACCATGAAATCGGCCAAAAGCCCTAAAGTTGATTAGAAAACCCTAAAGTCGGCCTAAAACCCTACAATAAGGAAAAACCCTAAAATCAGTCTAAAAGCCCAAAAGCCGGCCCAAAACCCTATATTAAGCTAAAAAACCCTAAAATCAGTCTAAAAGTCTAGAGTCTACAGATAAACCATAATAATGACCCGGAGCCCTTAAATCGTCAAATACACTATGCTATAGTCTGCGTAAAAACCCTAACATCGGTCGAAAACCCTGAAATCGGCCAAAAGCCCGAAAGTTGATTAGAAAACCCTAAAGTCGGCCTAAAACCCTACAATAGGGCGAAAACCCGAAAATCAGTTTAAAAGCCTAGAGTGTACAGAAAAACCATAAAATTTACTCGGAGCCCTTAAATCGTCCAAAAAGACTATATTAAAGTCTGCGGAAAAACCCTGCAATTGGCCGAAAACCCAAAAGTTAATTAGAAAACCCTAAAGCCGGCTAAAAATCCTATAATAAGCCGAAAATCCTAAAATTAGTCTAAGAGCCTAAAGTCTACAGAAAAACCATAAAGTGACCCGGAGCCCTTAAATCGTCCAAATACCCTATGCTATAGGTTGCGGAAAAACCCTAAAATCGACCGAAAACCCTGAATCGGCCAAAAGCCCTGAAGTTGATCAGAAAATCCTAAAGCTGCCTTAAAACCCTACAATATGCCGAAAACCCTAAAATCATTCTAAAAGTACCAAAAACCGGCCTAAAACCCTATAATAAACCGAAAACCCTAAAATCAGCCTAAAAGCCTAGAATCTACAGAAAAACCATAAAATTGACCCGGAGCCCTTAAATCGTCCTAATACCCGATACTATAATTAGCGGAAACCTTGAAATCGGCCATAAGCCCTAAATGTGATCACAAAACCCTAAAGTCGGCCTAAAATCCTACAATAAGCCGAAAACCCTAAAATCAGTCTAATAGCTTAGAGTCTACTAAAAAACCATAAAAATGATTCGGAGCCCTTAACTCGTCCATGTACCCTTGCAATAGTCAACGGAAAAACCCTGAAATCGGCCAAAACCCTAAACTTGATTAGAAAACCCTAAAGCTGGCCTAAAACCCTACAACATGCCGAAAACCCTAAAATCACTCTAAAAGCCCAAAAGCCGGCCTAAAACCCTATAATAAGCAAAAAAACCCTAAAATCAGTCTAAAAGCCTAGAGTCAACAGAAAAACCATAAAAATTACCCGGAGCCCTTAAATCGTCAAATATCCTATGCTGCGGAAAAACCCTGAAATCTGTCGAAAACCCTGAAATTAGCCAAAATCCCTAAAGTTGATTAGAAAACCCTAAAGCCGGTCTAAAAACCTATAATAAGCCGAAAACCCTAAAATAAGTTTAAAAGCCCGAAATCCGGCCTAAAACCCTAAAATTGGGCGAAAACCCTAAAATCAGTCTAAAAGCCTAGACTCTACAGAAAATCCATAAAAATGACTCGGAGCCCATAAATCGTTCAAAAAGACTATATTATAGTCTGCGGAAAAACCCTGTAATCGGCTGAAAACCCAAAAGTTGATTAGAAAACCCTAAACCGGCCTAAAATCCTATAATAAGTAGAGATCGCTAAAATTAGTCTAAGAGCCTTGAGTCTAAAGAAAAACCATAATGTTGACCCGGAGCCCTTAAATCGTCCAAACACCCTATACTATATAGTCAGCGGAAAAACCCTGAAATCGGCCAAAAGCCCTAAAGTTGAACAAAAATCCCTTAAGTCGTCCTAAAACCGTACAATAAGACGAAAACACTAAAACCAGTCTAAAAGACTTAAGTCTACAGAAAAACCTAAAACTCTATGCTATAGTTTGCGGAAAAACCTTGAAATTGTCGGAAAACCACGAAATCGGCGAAAAGCCCTATAGTTGATCAGAAAACCCTAAAACTGGCATAAAATCTTACGATAAGCCGAAAACCCTAAAATCATTCTAAAAGCACCAAAAATCGGCCTAAAACCCTATAATAAGCCAAAAACCCTAAAATCAGTCTAAAAGCCTAGAGTTTACACAAAAACCAAAAAATTGACTCTTAGCCCTTAAATAATCCAAATACCTTACACTATATAGTCAGCGAAAATACCCTAAAATCGGCCAAAAGCCCTAAAGTTGGTCAAAAAGCCCTTAAGCCGGCCTAAAACACTATAATAAGCCGAAAACCCTAAAATCAGTCTAATAGCCTAGAGTCTACCGAAAAACCATAAACATGACTCAGAGCCCTTAAATCGTCCAAATACCCTATGCTATAGTGAGCGGAAAAACCCTAAACTCGGCCGAAAACCCTGAAATCGGCCCAAAGCCTTAAAGTTGATAAGAAAACCCTAAAGCTGGCATAAAACCCTACAATAAGCCTAAAACCCGAAAATCAGTCTAAAAGCACCAAAAATCGGCCTAAAACCCAGTAATAAGCCGAAAACCCTAAAATCGGTCTAAAAGCCTAGAGTCTACACAAAAACCAAAAATTTGACCCGGAGCCCTTAAATCGTCCAAACACCCTATACTATAGTCAGCGGAAAAGCCCTGAAATCGGCCAAAAGCCCTAAAGTTGATCAAAAAGCCCTAAAGCCGACCTAAAACCGTACAATAAGACGATAACCCTAAAACCAGTCTAAAAGCCCAAAAAGCCGGCCTAAAACCCTATAATAAGCCAAAAACCCTAAAATCATTCTAAAAGCCTAGTGTCTACAGAAAAACCATAAAATTGTCCCGGAGCCCTTAAATTGTCAAAATACCTTATACTATAGTCAGCGGAAAAACCCTGAAATCGGTCGAAAACCCCGAAGTCGGAAAAAAGCCCTAAAGTTGATCAGAAAACCCTAAAATCAGTCTAAAAGCCCTTAAACCAGCCTCAAATGCTAAAATAAGACGAAAACCCTAAAAAAGTCTAAAAGCCTAGAGTTTACCGAAAAATCATAAAATTGACCTAGAGCCCTTAAATCGTCCAAAAACCGTATACTATAGTCAGCGAAAAAACCCTGGAATCAGCCAAAAAACTCTGATATCGTCCAAAATCCTTAAAGTAGATCAGAAAACCCTAAAGCCGGCCTAAAACCCTACAATATGCCGAAAACACTAAAATCAGTCTAAAAGCCCTAAAGCAGGCCTAAAACCCTATAAGATGGCGAAAACCCTAAAATCAATCTAAGAGCCTAGAGTCTACAAGAAAACCATAAAATTCACCCGGAGACCCCATATCGTCCAAACACCCTATACTATAGTCAGCGCAAAAACCTTGAAATCGGCAGAAAACCCTGAAATTGGCCAAAAGCCCTAAAGTTGATCAAAAAGCCCTAAATCCAGCCTAAATCCCTATAATACGCTGAAAATCCTAAAATAAGTCTAAAAGCCTAGAGTCTACCGAAAAACCATAAAAATGACTCGGTTAAATCCTCCAACTACCTATAGTGAGCGGAAAAACCTGAAATCAAACGACAACACTAAAATCGGCCAAAAGCCCTAAAGTTGATTAGAAAACCCTAAAGTCGGCCTAAAACCCTATAATAAGCTGAAAACCCTAAAACAAGTTTAAAATCTCTAATTCCGGCCTAAAACCCTAAAATAGGGCGAAAACCCTAAAATAAGTTTAAAAGCCTAAAGTCTACAGAAAACCACAAAATTTACTCGGAGCCCTTAAATCGTCGAAAACCTTAAAATCCCTGCAATTGGCCGAAAACTCAAAAGTTGATTAGAAAACCCTAAAGCCGGCTAAAAATCCTATAATAAGCCGAAAATCCTGAAATTAGTCTAAGAGCCTAGAGTCTACAGAAAAACCATAAAATGACTCGGAGCACTTAATTCGTCCAAATACCGTATGCTATAGTCTGCGGAAAAACCCTAAAATCGGCCGAAAACCCTGAATCGGCCAAAAGCCCTGAAGTTGATAAGAAAACCCTAAAGCTAGCATAAAACCCTACAATAAGCCGAAAACCCTAAAATCAGTCCAAAAGCACCAAAAACCGGCCTAAAACCTATAATAAGCCGAAAACCCTAAAGTCAGCCTAAAAGCTTAGAATCTACAGAAAAACCATAAAATTGACCCGGAGCCTTAAATCGTCCTAATACCCCATACTACAATTAGCGGAAACCTTGAAATCGGCCATAAGCCCAAAATGTGATCAATAAACCCTAAAGTTGGCCTAAAATCCTACAATAAGCCGAAAACCCTAACATCAGTCTAATAACCTAGAGTCTACAAAAAAACCATAAAATTGATTCGGAGCCCTTAAATCGTCTGTATACCCTATGCAATAGTCAGCGGAACAACACTGAAATCGGCCAAAAGCCCTAAATTTGATTAGAAAACCCTAAAGCCGGCCTAAAACCCTACAACAAGCCGAAAACCCTAAATTCACTCTAAAAGCCCAAAAGCCGGCCTAAAACCCTATAATAAGCAAAAAAAACCTAAAATCAGTCTAAAAGCCTAGAGTCTACAGAAAAACCATAAAAATTACCCGGAGCCCTTAAATCGTCAAATACCCTATGTTGCAGAAAAACCCTCAAATCTGTCGAAAACCCTGAAATTGGCCAATAGCCCTAAAGTTGATTAGAAAACCCTAAAGCTGGCCTAAAATCGGTCTAAAAGCCTGAAATACGGCCTAAAACCCTAAAATTGGGCGAAAACCCTAAAATCAGTCTAAAAGCCTAGACTCTACAGAAAATCCATAAAAATGACTCGGAGGCCATAAATGGTTCAAAAAGACTATATTATAGTCTGCGGAAAAACCCTGCAATCGGCTGAAAACCCAAAAGTTGATTAGAAAACCCTATACCGGCCTAAAATCCTATAATAAGTAGAGATCGCTAAAATTAGTCTAAGAGCCTTGAGTCTAAAGAAAAACCATAAAGTTGACCCGGAGCCCTTAAATCGTCCAAACACCCTATACTATATAGTCAGCGGAAAAACCCTGAAATCGGCCAAAAGCCCTAAAGTTGATCAAAAAGCCCTTAAGTCGTCCTAAAATAGAAATAGGTCTAAAAAACTAGTGTCTACACAAAAACCGAAAAATTGACCCAGAGCCCTTAAATAGTCCAAATACCCTATACTATAGACTCCGGAAAAACTATGAAATCGGCCGGAAACCCTGAAATCGGCCAAAAGCCCTAAAGTTGATCTAAAAACCCTAAAGCCGGCCTTAAACTCTATAATAAGCCGAAAACCCTAAAATCAGTCTAATAGCCTAGAGTCTACAAAAAAAACCATAAAAATGATTCGGAGCCCTTAAATCATCCAAATACCCTATGCTACAGTCAGCGGAAAAACCATGAAATCGGACGAAAACCTTGAAATCGCCCAAAAGCCCTAAAGTTGATTAGAAAATCCTAAAGTTGGCCTAAAACCCTACAATAAGCCAAAACCCTAAAATTAGTATAAAAGCCCAAAAGCCGGCCTTAAACCCTATAATAAGCCAAAAAACCAAAAATCAGTCTAAAAGCCTAGAGTCTACAGATGACCCAGAGCCCTTAAATCGTCAAATACCCTATACTATAGTCTGCGTAAATACCCTAAAATCGGTCAATAACCCTGAATCGGCCAAAAGACCTAAAGTTGAATAGAAAACCCTAAAGCCGGCCGAAAACCCTATAATAAGCCGAAAACCCTAAAATCAGTCTAAAAGCCCTAAATCCGGCCTAAAACCCTAAAATCACTTTAAAAGCCTAGAGTCTACAGAAAAACCATAAAATTACCCGGAGCCCTTAAATCGTCCAAAAAGACTATATTAAAGTCTGCGGAAAAACCCTGCAATTGGCCGAAAACCCAAAAGTTGATTAGAAAACCCTAAAGCCGACTAAAAATCCTATAATAAGCCGAAAATCCTAAAATTAGTCTAAGAGCCTAGAGTCTACAGAAAAACCATAAAATTGACTTGGAGCCCCCAAAATCGTCCAAACACCCTATACTATAGTCAGCTCAAAAACCATGAAATCGGCACAAAACCTTAAAATCGGCCAAAATGCCTAAAATTGATCAAAAAGCCCTAAATTCAGCCTAAAACCCTATAATAAGCCGAAAACCATAAAATCAGTCTAAAAGCCTAGAGACTACAGAAAAACCATAAAAACGACTCGGAGCCCTTAAATCGTCCAAATACCCTATGCTATAGTGAGCGGAAAATCCCTGAAATCGGCCAGAAATCCTGAAATCGGCCAAAAGCCCTAAAGTTGATTAGAAAGCCCTAAAGCCGACCTCAAACTCTATAATAAGCCGAAAACCCTAAAATTAGTCTAATACCTTAGAGTCTACAAAAAAAAATCATAAAAATGATTCGAAGGCCTTAAATCGTCCAATTACCCTATGCTATAGTCAGCGGAAAAACCATGAAATCGGTCGAAAACCCTGAAATTGCAAAAAAAGCCCTAAAGTTAATCAGGAAACCCTAAAGTCAGACTAAAATCCTATAATAAGCCGAAAACACTAAAATCAGTCTGAAAGCCTTTAAGCCGGCCTCAAACCCTAAAATAATCCGAAAAGCCTAAAATTAGTCTAAAAGCCTAGAGTTTACCGAAATATTATAAAATTAGTCAAAACCCTATACTATAGTCAGCGAAAAAACGCTGAAATCGGCCAAAAACGCTGAAATCGTCCAGAATCCCTAAAGTACATAAGAAAACCGTAGATCCACCCTAAAACCCTACAATAAGCAGAAAACCCTAAAATCAGTCTAAAAGCCCTAAAGCTGGAAATCGGCCAAAAGCCCTAAAGTTGATCAGAAAGCCCTAAAGTCGGCCTAAAACCCTATAATAATACGAAAACCCAAAAATTAGTCTAAAAGCCTAGAGTCTACAGAAAAACCCTAAAATTGACCCGCAGCCCTTAAATCGTCGAAACACCCTATATTATAGTCTGCGGAAACACCCTGAAACCGGCCAAAAGCCCTAAAGTTGATCAGAAATCCCTAAAGCCGGCCTAAAACCCTATAATAAGGCAAAAACCCTATAATCAGTCTAAAAGCCTAGAGTCTACAAAATAAACCATAAAAACGACCCGGAGCCCTTAAATCGTTCAAACACCCTATACTATAATCAATGGAAACACCCTGATTCAGCCAAAAGCCCTAAATTTGAACAGAAAGCCCTAAAGCAGGCCTAAAACCCCATTATAAGCTGAAAACCCTAAAATCAGTCTAATAGCCTAGAGTCTACAAAAAAACCATAAAAATGATTCGGAGCCCTTAAATCATACAAATACCCTATGCTATAGTCAGCGGAAAAGCCCTGAAATCGGTCGAAAACCCTGAAATTGGAAAAAAACCCTAAAGTTGATCAGAAAACCCTAACGTCAGCCTAAAACCCTATAATTAGCAGAAAACACTAAAATCAGTCTAAAAGCCCTTAAGCCGGCCTCAAACCCTAAAATAAGCCGAAAACCCTAAAATCAGTCTAAAAGCCTAGAGTTTACCGAAAAATCATAAAATTGACCCGGAGCCCTTAAATCATCCAAAAACCCTATTCCATGTCAGCGAAAAAACCCTGAAAAAGGCCAAAAACCATGAATTTGTCAAAAATCCCTAAAGTAGATCAGAAAACCCTAGATCCGGCCTAAATCCCTACAATAAGCCGAAAACCCTAAAATCAGTCTAAAAGCCCTAAAGCCTGCCTAAAACCCTATAAGAAGCCGAAAACCCTAAAATCATTCTAAAAGCCTAGAGTCTACAAAATAACCATAAAATTGACCCGGACCCCTTAAATCGTCCAAATACCCTATACTATAGTTAGCGAAAAACCCTCTAATATGCCGAAAATCCTAAAATAAGCCGAAAACCTTGACATTGGACTAAAGCCCTAAATTTGATCCGAAAGCCCAAAAGCTGGTCTAAAACCTTATAATAAGCCGAAAACCCTAAAATTAGCCTAAAAGCCTAGAATCTACAGAAAACCAGAAAATTAACTCGGAGCCCTTAAATCGTCTAAATATCCTATATTATAATCACCAGAAAAACCCAGAAATCGCCCGAAAACCCTGAAATCGGCCAAAAGCCCTAAAATTGATCAAAAAGCCCAAAAGCCGGGCAAAAACCGTATAATAAATCGAAAACCCTAAAATTAGTCTAAAAGCCTAGAGTCTACAGAAAAATCCTAAAATTGACCCAGAGCCCTTAAATCGTCCAAACACCCTATACTATAGTAAGCGGAAACACCCTGAAATCGGCCAAAAGCCCTAAATTTGATCAGAAAGCCCTAAAGCCGGCCTAAAACCCTATAATAAGCCGAAAATTCTAAAATCTGTCTAAAAGCATAGACTCTACAAAAAAAACCATGAAAATGACCCGGAACCCTTAAATCGTCCACACACCCTATACTATAGTTAGCGGAAACACCCTGAAATCGGCCAAAAGCCCAAAATGAGCCTATAATAAGCCGAAAACGCTAAAATCAGTCTAAAAGCCTAATATATAGAAAATCCATAAAAATGGCCCGGAGCCCTTAAATCGTCCAAATACCCTAAAGTCGGCCTTCAACCTGATATAATAAGCCGAAAACCCGAAATTCAGTCTAAAATCCTTACAACCGACCTAGAACCCTAAAAAAGCCGAAAACACTAAAATCAATCTAAAAGAATAAAGTCTACAGAAAAACCATAAAATTGACCCGGAGCCCTTAAATCGTCCTAATACCCTATACAATTGTCTCTGGAAAAACCCTGAAATTAGCCGAAAACCCTAAAATCCACCAAAACCCGTAAAGTTTATCAGAAAGCCCTAAAGTCGGTCCTAAAACCCTTTAATAATACGAAAACCCTAAAATCAGTCTAAAAGCCTAGAGTATACAGAAATACCATAAAATTATCTCGGAGCCCTTAAATCGTCTAAATACCCTATATTATAGTCAGCAGAAAAACCCTGAAATCGGGCGAAAACCCTGAAAAACGGCCAAAAGCCCTAAAGTTGATCAGAAAGCCCTAAAGCCGGCCTTAAACCCTATAATAAATTGAAAACCCTAAAATTTGACTAAAAGCCTATAGTCTACAAAAAAAACCCTAAAATTGACCCGAAGCCCTTAAATCGTCCAAATACCCAGTACTATAATCAGCGAAAATACCCTAAAATCGGCCGAAAACCTTAAAATCGGCCAAAAGCCCTGAAGTTGATCAAAAAACCCTAAAGCCGGCATAAAACCCTATAATAAGCCGAAAACCCTAAAATCAGTCTAAAAGCCTAGAGTCTACAGACAAACCATAAAATTGACCCGGAGCCCATAAATCGTCCAAACACCCTATACTATAGTCAGTAGAAAAACCCTGAAATCGGCAGAAAACCATGAAATCGGACAAAAGCCCTAAAGTTGATCAGAAAGCCATAAAGCTGGCCTAAAACCCTATAATAAGCCGAAAACCCTAAAATCAGTCTAATAGCCTAAAGTCTACCGAAAAACCATAAACATGACTCGGAGCCCTTAAATCTTCCAGATACCCTATGCTATAGTTAGCGGAAAAACCCTGAAATCGGGCGAAAACCTTGAAATCGGTCAAAATCCCTAAAGTTGAGTAGACAACCCTAATGTCGGCCTAAAACTCAACAATAAGTCGAAAACCCTGAAACCAGTCTTAAAGCCCAAAAACCGGCCTAACACACTATAATAAGCCAAAAAACCCTAAAATCAGTCTAAAAGCCTAGAGTCTACAGAAAAACCATAAAAATGAACTGGAGCCCGTAAATCGTCCAAATACCCTATGCTATAGTCTGCGGAAAAACCCTAAAATCGGTCGAAAACCCGGAAATCAGACAAAAGCCCTAAAGTTGATTGGAAAACCCTAAAGTCGTCCTAAAACCCTACAATAAGCCGAAAACCCTAAAATCAGTCTAAATGCCCCAAAAGTCGGGCTTAAACCTTATAATAACCCGAAAACCCTAAAGTCATTCTAAAAGCCTAATGTCTACACAAAAAACATAAAATTGTCCCAGAATTGAAGGTGCAAGAAACACACAAGAAAGGGGGGGTTTGAATTGTGTGACCCATTTTTTAATTTCTTTTGAAGACATCAGTTTAATGATCATCCATTAGAAGTCATTTATTTTCATTTCAAGGTTTTCTATGACACAAGAAGGAATACGTGAAATGCTTAATAGATATTGGAAGTTAATTATTTGTTCTCAAGATGGTTTATTTATGAAAGCATGAACAAAGGTGCAACGAGTAAGCGGTAAAGCATGAAAGTAAAGCACACAAAGTTTTTATCCTGGTTCACCCCCATAATCGACAGGGCTACGTTCAGTCCTTGGCTTCACCAAGATTTACAATATTTCAACAAATAGTACAAGTATTATCAGGGACTTCTCCCAACAAGTATTCTAAGGACTTCTCCTATCAAGTATTCGAAGGACTTCTCCTTACAAGTATTATGAGGACTCCTCCTTACAAGTATTATCAGGACTTCTCCTTACAAGTATTATTAGGACTCCTCCTTACAAGTATTATACAGGACTTCTCCTGACACCTTTTTCAGGATTTTCTTTTCTACAAAATTCTCTTCTTGATAAGAGTGGGTAGAAGAAATGAAGCTTATAGAACAGAGAGATCATAAGCAAGTTGATCTCTTGTTCTGAGTTATGTGTGTGGGATATGATGAGAGTTAAACTCTATAAGTTTTCCACACACATAAGCAACTCAACTAAGGTTGGAATATGACTTGAAGTTTCCTGAGTTGAAGACCAAGGTTGCCTTGGTCTTTGGACGAACTAGATTGAGATGTGTACAATTTAGTTCTAGTCGCCAAGTTGCTACGGAAGCAGGGTTCTCTATATATATCTTCAATTGAAGATCTTCGTTCTTCCTTCACAAAAAGAGAGAAAACCTGCCCGCAGTGCTTCTTCCTCTCTGGGAAGCACATAACGGCTAGTTCTGCATCTCTCAGCAGGCGTAAGTCACGATCAGAGGCTTCTTTGCAAGCGTAAGATATGATCTGGAAATAATTAGTTCGTCTGGGTTGATGTCGTCTGGCTTCATGCTGAGCAAGTAGCTTTGAGCTATGCCTTCAGTATTTAATGCGTGGAGGAGTAGCAGTGGAACTTGCTATGACCGTTTTATCCTAGTGCTTGCCAGCTAATACTTATCACGTGCCTTGGTCATATATTTGAATTTCGACCATTGGGAGTGTACGATACTCAGAGATTCTTGCCGTTGATTTTGTAGGGTCAGCTTGATTTTAGGAAAAGCAGAAAAGCAGTGGGACCAAGGAGTATTGGATTTAAATGTGTCCCATCTTTCTTTCTGTGATTGTCAGAGCTTTGATAAATGTGCAGATGAAGGAAGCAACAATTACTCAAGAGAATAATTTCTTTAATGCTTCTGTTGACTTGTTATCCTCGTCAGACAGACTTATTGATCTTTGTATCTTTGGCGCAACTTATACTTTGGTGGACGAATTCTTCCATAGAGCTTTGGCAGACGCAGTCTCCACTTAGTGCTTGAAATTCCGTCACTGAGTGGTTTATACTGGCAAACGAATTTCCTTCAGACAGTTCTTCTTTAAGGAATAGAGCATTCTTGTCTTAAAGAACTGAATCCTTTCTTTCTATTTGGTCTTCATTGAAGTTCTCCATCAGAGAGAATTTTTCCATAACTCCTTTATGTGATGCTAGAGAGGCTTCGAGGCTGAGGGTGTTTCTTCATAGGTTGCTATGCTCTTTCACTCTTTCTCCTTTAAACAACATAGTCTCCCTAATTTGATCTCTGTAGATTTGGGTGGCGGACTGATTCAGCTGCTTCAAATAAGCTGTGCAGATTTCCATTACGTGATCATCATAGAGGAGAAGCTGGTCATCTGAAACTGTTGATTTATCTGTCTTGAGTCACCGGACAATCTTGTACTTGAATGTCTCTCTTGCGCCATCGGACTATCTTATAAGAGAGAGCTTTTCTTCGTAAAACTTTTGACTTTTCTTTCTTCGAGGTGACCAGAAAGGACTCTTCTGGCGGACTGATTCTCTTGATAAGTCTATGATGTTTATTCATTCTTCTCAGAGATGGTTATTCCTGTACATGATAATTTTCACTATGTTAGGAGCTTCATCTTTGACATCATTAAATTCTAAAGAAATTGTTAATTATCAAAATATAATAATTCATTTAGTTATTTGATTCTAACAAGCCCTTAAATCGCCCAAATACCCTATACTATAGTCAGCGAAAATACCCTGAAATCGGCCGAAAACCTTGAAATCGACAAAGAGCCCTAAAGTTGATCAGAAACCCCTAAAGCCGGCCTAAAACCCTATAATAAGCCGAAAACCCTAAAATCAGTCTAAAAGCCTAGAGTCTACAGACAAACCATAAAATTGACCCGGAGCCCATAAATCGTCCAAACACCCTATACTATAGTCAGTAAAAAAACCCTGAAATCGGCAGAAAACCATGATATCGGCCAAAAGCCCTAAAGTTGATCAGAAAGCCATAAAGCCGGCCTAAAACCCTATAATAAGCCGAAAACCCTAAAATCATTCTACAAGCCTAGTGTCTACAGATAAACCATAAAATTTTCCCAGAGCCCTTAAATTGTCAAAAACCCTGAAATCGGAAAAACCCTAAAATCGGAAAAAAGCCTTAAAGTTGATCAGAAAACCCTAAAATCAGTCTAAAAGCCCTTAAGCCGACCTCAAACCCTAAAATCAGTCTAAATGCATAGAGTTTACTGAAAAATCATAAAATTGACTTAGAGCCCTTAAATCGTCCAAAAATCCTATACTATAGTCAGCGAAAAAACCCTATATCAGCCAAAAACTCTGAAATCGTCCAAAATCCCTAAAGTAGAACAGAAAACCCTAAAGCCGGCCTGAAACCCTACAATAAGCCGAAAAACCTAAAATCAGTCTAAAAGCCCTAAAGCCGGCCTAAAACCCTATAAGAAGCCGAAAACCCAAAAATAAGTCTAAAAGCCTAGAGTCTACAGAAAAACCATAAAATTGACCCGGGGCCCTATAATCGTCCAAAAACCCTATACTATAGTTAGCGGAAAAACCCTAAAATATGCCCAAAACCCTGAAATCGGCCAAAAACCTTGAAATTGGACTAAAGCCCAAAATTTGATCAGAAAGCCCTAAAGCTGGCCTAAAACCCTATAATAAGCCGAAAACCCTAACATCATCCTAAAAGCATAGAATCTACAAAAAAACCAAAAAAATGACCGGGAGCCCTTAAATTGTCCAAATACCCTAAAGCCGGCCTTGAACCCTATAATAAGCCGAAAACCCTAAAGTCAGTCTAAAAGCCCTACAGCCGGCCTAGAACCCTAAAAAAGCTGAAAACACTAAAATTAGTCTAAAAGCCTAGAGTCTACAGAAAAACCATAAAATTGACCCGGAGCCCTTAAATCGTCCTAATATTCAGCGCAAAAACCCTGAAATTAGCTGAAAACCCTAAAATCAGCCAAAACCCGTAAAGTTGATCAGAAAGCCCTTAAATCGTCCAAATACCCAACGCTATAGTCAGCGGAAAAACCTTGAAATCGGCCAAAAGCCCTAAAGTTGATTAGAAAATCCTAGAGTCAGCCTAAAAACCCTACAACAAGCCGAAAAACCCTAAAATCAGTCTAAAAGCCCAAAAGCCGGCCTAAAACCCTATAATAAGCCAAAAAACACTAAAATCAGTCTAAAAGCCTAGAGTCTACAGAAAAACCATAAAAATCATCGGGAGCCCTTAAATTGTCAAATACCCTATGCTATATAGTCAGCGGAAAAACCCTGAAACCGGCCAAAAGCCCTAAAGTTGATTAGAAAACCCTAGAGCCAGCCTAAAACCCCACAACAAGCCGAAAAACCCTAAAATCAGTCTAAAAGCCCAAAAGCCGGCCTAAAAACCTATAATAAGCCAAAAAACACTAAAATCAGTCTAAAAGCCTAGAGTCTACAGAAAAACCATAAAAATCACCGGGAGCCCTTAAATTGTCACATACCCTATGCTATAGTCTGCGGAAATACCCTGAAACCAGCCAAAAGCCCTAAAGTTGATTAGAAAACCCTAGAGCCAGCCTAAAACCCCACAACAAGCCGAAAAACCCTAAAATCAGTCTAAAAGCCCAAAATCCGGCTTAAAAACCTATAATAAGCCAAAAAACACTAAAATCAGTCTAAAAGCCTAGAGTCTACAGAAAAACCATAAAAATCACCGAGAGCCCTTAAATTGTCAAATACCCTATGCTATAGTCTGCGGAAAAACCCTAAAATCGGTCGAAAACCCTGAAATTGGCCAAAGCCCTAAAGTTGATTAGAAAACCCTAAAGCCGGCCTAAAAACCTATAATAAGACGAAAACCCTAAAATCAGTTTAAAAGCCTGAAATCTGGCCTAAAACCCTAAAATAGGGCGAAAACCCTAAAATCAGTCTAAAAGCCTAGAGTCTACAGAAAAACCGTAAAATTGACCCGCAGCCCATAAATCGTCCAAAAAGACTATATTATGGTCTGCGGAAAAACCCTGCAATCGGCCGAAAACCCAAAAGTTGATTAGAAAACCCTTAAGTCGGCCTAAAACCCTATAATAAGCCGAAATTCCTAATATTAGTCTAAGAGCCTTGAGTCTACAGAAAAACCATAAAGTTGACCCGGAGCCCTTAAATCCTCCAAACACCCTATACTATAGTCAGCGGAAAAACCCTGAAATCGGCCAAAAGCCCTAAAGTTGATCAGAAACCCGTAAAGTCAGTCTAAAAACCTATAATAAGCCGAAAACCTTAAAATCAGTTTAAAAGCCCGAAATCCGGCCTAAAACCCTTAAATAGGGAAAAAACTCTAAAATCAGTCTAAAAGCCTAAAGTCTACAGAAAAACCATAAAAATGACCTAGAGCCCTTAAATCGTCCAAATACCCTATGCTATAGTGTGGGGAATAACCTTGAAATTGAGCGAAAACCCTGAAATCGGCCAAAAGCCCTATAGTTGATCAGACAACCCTAAAGCTGGCATAAAACACTACAATGAGCCGAAAACCCTAAAATCAGTCTAAAAGCATCAAAAATTGGCCTAAAACCCTATAATAAGCCAAAAACCATAAATTAAGTCTAATAGCCTAGATTCAACAAAAGACCATAAAAATGACTTGGAGCCCTTAAATCGTCCAAATACCCTATGCTACAGTCAGCGGAAAAACCCTGAAATCGGACGAAATCCTTGAAATTGGCCAAAAGCCCTAAAGTTGATCAAAAAGCCCTAAAGCCGGCCTAAACATGACTTGGAGCCCTTAAATCGTCCAAATACCCTATGCTATAATCAGCGTAAAAACCCTGGAATCGACCTAAAACCCTGAAATCGGCCTAAAACCCTGAAATCGGCCCAAAGCCCTAAAGTTGATTACAAAACCCTAAAGTCGGCCTAACACCTTACAGTAAGCCGAAAACCCTAAAATCAGTCTAAAATCCCAAACGCCGGCCTAAACCCTATAATAAATCGAAAACCCTACAATAAGTCTAAAAGCCTTGAGTCTACAGAAAAACCATACAATTGACACGAGCCCTTAAATTGTCCAAATACCCTATACTATAGTCAGCGGAAAAACCCAGAAATAAACTGAAAACCCTGAAATCGGCCAAAAGCCTGAAAGTTGATCAAAAATGCCTAAAGCCGGCCTAAATTTCTATAATTAGCCGAAATAACTAAAATAAGTCTAAAAGCCCTTAAGTCGGCCTAAAAACCTAAAATAAGTCGAAAACCCTAAAATCAGTCTAAAAGCCTAGAGTCTACAGAAAAATCATAAAATTCACCCGGAGCCCTTAAATCGTCCAAAAATCTTATACTATAGTAAGCGGAAAAACCTTGAAATCGGCCGAAAACCCTAAAATCGTCCAAAATCCCTAAAGTTGATCAGAAAACCCTAAAGCCGGCGGAAAACCCTACAATAAACCGAAAACCCTAAAATCAGTCTAAAAGCCCTAAAGCCGGCCTAAAACCCTATAAGAAGCCGAAAACCCTAAAATCAGTCTAAAATCCTAGAGTCTACAGAAAAACCTTAAATTTGACCCGAAGCCCTTAAATTTTCCAAATACCCTATACTATAGTTAGCAGGAAAACCCTGAAATATGCCGAAAACCCTTAAATCGGCTGAAAACCTTGAAATCGGACTAAAGCCCTAAATTTGATTAGAAATCCCTAAAGCTGGCATAAAAACCTATAATAAGCCGAAAACCCTAAATAAGCCGAAAACCCTAAAATCAGCCTAAAAGCCTAGAATCTACAGAAAAACCATAAAAATGACCTAGAGCCCTTAAATCGTCCAAATATCCTAAAGTCGGCCTTGAACCCTATAATAAGCCAAAAACCGTAACATCAGTCTAAAAGCCTAGATTCTACATAAAAACCATAATATTGACCCGGCGCCCTTAAATCGTCCTAATACCCTAGACAATAGTCAGCGGAAAAACACTGAAATTAGACGAAAAAGCTAAAATCAGCCAAAACCCGTAAGGTATATCAGAAAGCCCTAAAGTAGGGCTAAAACCCTTCAATAAGCCGAAAACCCTAAAATCAGTCTAAAAGCACCAAAAGCTGTACTAAAACCTGTGAAAAACTCTTCAAGCCATGCAAGAAGAGTTGAACTAGTTTGAGAGAAACCAAGTATGAATATTAGCTCCCTGACCTAATGAAAACCATATCATTGGAACCAAATGGGTGTTTAGGAACAAACTAGATGAACATGGGATCATAGTTAGAAATTAGGCTACATTAGTAGTACAAGGTTATAATCAGAAAGAAGGTATAAATTTTGATTAGACATATGCACCAATTGCTTTATTAGAAGCAATTAGACTTCTATTAGAGTATGCTTAGTCGCTTAACTTCCAACTATATCAAATGGATGTTAAGAGCGCTTTCTTGAAGGGATACATTCAAGAAGAAGTCTATGTGAAGCGACCTCCTGACTTTGAAGATACAAAGTTTCCTTCACATGTCTTCATCTTAAAGAAAGCTTTATATGATCTAAAGCAAGCACTACGGGCATGGATTGCAAATCAAGAAATCTGTTAATGGGATATTCATCAATCAATCCAAGTTCTACAAAGAACATCTGAAGAAATATGACTTGGTTGATTGCAAAGTAATACCCACATCAATGAGGATCAAGCACTTATCTCGATCAAGATGAATCATTCACTCTAGTAGAGATTACCAATTATAGAACCCTTGTCCATACTCTCTGGAACCTTTCCTCTAAAAACAAAGAAGACAAACTTGGAAGACAATGAAGCAAGTTCATCATTCAATTAAGAAAATGGAGAAGCATGTCTCGCTTTGATGGCAACACATCATTCTAATGATGAAAATGAAGAGGTTGTTAGAATCAAATAATTAAATGAATTATTATGTTTTGATAATTAACAATTTCTTTAAAAGGTTTAATAATGTCAGAGGTAAAATTCCTAATGAAAACTCTTATACGCAGGAATAATTATCTACTGAAGAGACTGAGTGAATCTTAAAGCATCATCAAGTAAATCAGGTCACTTGGAAAAGTCCGTCTGGTCACCTTGAAGGAAGCATCGTTAAAGACATACAAGGAAAGGCATTCATATATGAGACAGTCCGGTGACTCAGGAGAAACAACCTCATATGGCCAGCATCTTATCTACACTCTATCAACCTTTGAATTCTCAAGCCAGAATCTACTTCAAGTAGCTGAAATCGTTCACTACCTGATTCTACAAAGATCAAAAGATAAACTGCCTTATTCAAGGCTGCAAGAGTATGACAACTCTTGAAAGAACTTCTTGAAGCTTCTCTCAAGTATCGTACAGAGAAGTTGTGGATCAACTCTCTCAGATAAAGAACGTCAGTGGATACACATAAAAGGAAAGGATTCTGCTCTCTAAGACAAGAGTATTATGTTCCTCAAAGAAGAACTGACTGAAGGAAGTTCGTCTGCCAATGTCAGCCACTCAGCAACGGAACCTCAAACACTGCATGAAGACTACGTCCATATATATATATATATATATATATAAGTGAGAATCCGTCCGCCCAAGTATCAATTGCGCCAAAGGTACAAAGATCAAGAAATGTGCGTCTCAAGGATTCTCAGAAGCATTAAAGAAATTATTCTTCTTCTCTTGAGTAATTGCTTCTTGGATCAAAGACATCGACTTCGTCTGCACATGTATTAAAGTACTGGCAATCACAGAAAGAAAGAAGGGACACAATTAATTAAATACTCCCTGGTCCCACCGCCATTCTACTTTCCTCAAATCAAGCTGACAATTGCGAAATCAACGGCAAGAATCTCTGAGCATCGTACACTCTCAACGGTCGAAATTCAAAAATCTGACCAAGGCACGTGATGAATATTAGCTGTCAAGCACTGGGGTAGAATAGTCAAAATAGTCTTCACCGCTAGATCTTCACACATTATATACAGAGAAACTAGCTCAAAGCCATTTGCTCAGCATGGAGCCAGACGACCTCAACCCAGATGGACTGATGATTTTCAGATCATATCTCACGCTTGCAGAAAAGCCTCAGATCGTGACTCACGCCTGCTGAAAAATGCAGAACTAGCCGTTACGTGCTTCTCGGAGAGGAAGAAGCACTGAGGACAGGTTTTCTCTCCTGCTGTGAAGGAAAAACGAAGATCTTCGAGTGAAGATATAAATAGAGAATCCTGCTTCTTCAGCAACTTGGCGACTAGAACTACACTTCCATATCTCAGTCTAGTTCGTCCAAGCAACCAAGGCAATCTTGGTTTCAACTCTCATCCTATCTCACACACATAACTGAAAACAGAGATCAACTTCGTTATGATCTCTCTGTTTTCTGCTCTTCATTTCTTCTACCCACTCTTATTAAGAAGAGGAATTTGTAGAAAAGAAAAACCCTGTAAAGGTGTCAGGAGAAGTCCTGTATAATACTTGTAAGGAGGAGTCCTGATAATACTTGTTAGGAGAAGTCCTAATAATACTTGTAAGGAGAAGTCCTCAGAATACTTGTAAGGAGAAGTCCTCAGAATACTTGTTGGGAGAAGTCCCTGATAATACTTGTACTAATTATTTAAATAGTGGAAATCTTGGTGAAGCCAAGGACTGGACGTAGCCCTGTCGATTATGGGGGTGAACCAGGATAAAAATCATGTGTGCTTTACTTTCATGATTTATAGCTTTCTTGCTGCATATTTGTTCATGCTTTCATAAAAAATTATCTTGAGAACAAGCAATTAATCTTTAGAATCTATCAAGTGAACTTAAAGCATTTCTACTTAAAGCATAGTATATCTTGTGATAGATATGAATGAATACTAACGAATGTCTAACATGCAACTCTCGTTGAAAGAAATTAAAAAATGGGTCACACAATTCAACCCCCCCCCCCTTTCTTGTGTGTTTCTTGTACTCTCAGAGGTTAGTAATGCAATTTCATATGTTAAATTATAAAGTATCTTTGTTAGATTGCATGATAGTTTCTTGAACATATATGAAGTTTATGCACATCAAAGTAGGATCATCTCATCTCTACAAAGTAAAATCTAGAGTAGATATTCAAAATGTTTTTTACATTTTTATATCCATGCATAACCCATGAGTCAAAGATTGATGAATAAACTCAAGAGGTAAACAAAAGTACAGATGATGTGGATAAGTTGTCATGCCTTTCATAAAAGTGATTTAGGTTTATCTGATTATAGTCATCCTAGTAATGTTAAGAAAATCGCTTTTAGACCAAGAAGTTCATATAACTTTGGTCACTCAAGAAGAGTACATGATGGTGTTCAACTTAGAAAGGCATGTATTAAATCCTTCTATCATCTTATGGAGAAAGTGCCTAACATGAAATTTAAGTGTTCCTGTTACTCTCCTAGTTATCAGAGAAATAATGAAATCCCCAATGAAAGATTCATATGGGATGTGAAAGGAACTAATCCAAAAGGACCCAAAGACTATTGGGTACCTCTAAAATACCATTAAGCCTATTGTGCAAATGTTCTTGAAGACCTTGTGATCTGAAATGTCATATACAAAGGATGGTCTTTCAAGACACAAATTTAGAATATGGTATTGGTAAGAGAAATTCTAAAAACTTTATATCTTTCAAATGATATTAAGTACAAGAGTACTGCATTCTTAGGCATCTGCATTTACATCATAGTTCTCTATTAGATATATCTTTCATGCAGTGCTTATCAAGTCTGAAGTTTCAAGTTTTCAGACATGATAGTCGATTACATAGAATGAGTAATCGGTTACAAGGATATTTTGGCCCAGGATTATTTCAGAAAGCTTCAGTAATCGATTACTGGAAGTCTATAATCAACTACATTAGGGCTAATATGGAAAATAGTTGACTTTCAGAGTTTGGCTTATGTTTTCATATATTTTGGGTTGTAATAGTTTAGACATAACTTTTAGATGGTTTGAATTCTGCTTGTACGTTTAATTATGTATTCTGAAATTCTATGGTTATGCTTTAATTGTGTGTGATGCATAAGTTTCAAAATACTGTCTTGCTTAACCCCACTCCCTAAGATTCAATGTCTATACTACTTGTTAGCATGTATGGAATATGCTTGGACTCATCTTCTTTTTGATGAAGTCAAAAGGGGGAGAAAGGGTCATGTGCTTTGTAAAGATTATTTATAAGAAAAGCTACAAGTGGAACAAAAAGGGGGAGAAAAGTGTTGATACACATTATCGTTTTGACATCAAAATATTTGTCATTATGCTTCCCTTTATTTCTATTATCCTGGAATATTTTGTATGGCTTTTTCTTCTTTTTGATGATGTCAAAAGGGGGAGAAAAGTCTTGTGTATTCTTGATCATTTTCAGGATATTGTGCTTCATTTGCAACACAAAGGGGGAGATAAAATTGCAAAACAAAGGGGGAGATATACAAGACAAGAGAGAAAGTCAAATGATCAATCAATGTTCAAGCATGATGTTTGTCATCATCAAAAAGGGGGAGATTGTGAAGAAGGTCTCGTCCTTGGACTTAGCTGAGGTTTTGATGAAGACAAACACATCACAAAAAGAATAAAGACTTCAGAAAAGAAAAGGAACACTTCAAGAAAGAAAGGAACAAAAAGAAGAAAGACTTCAAGAAGACTTCAGAAAAGAAAGACTTCAAAGAACCAGGCTCAGAACGTCAAAGATCAAACATGAAGGTTCTAGTTTTAAGTAAGTCTTGTCAACTTAGTGTGCTATGCTTTATTAAGGTTTAATTGCATTTGAAGGCTCATAAAAGATCAACTAATTGAGTACGATATGTTCTCACAAGTAAAACTTGGTAGGGATACTCAATTAGGATTTGAGATGGTTAAAACTGAGTTTCGGACTATCTGTAATCGATTACAGGTTGAATGTAATCGATTACAGGAAGGCAGTAATCGATTACCATCTTAGTGTAATCGATTACACAGTTTGAATTTTGAATTCAAACTGCAACGGCTAGTGTAATCGATTACACTAACTGCTGTAATCGATTACCAGGTCGACAGATGTGTCTTTTCATGAACCATTGTGTCTCAAAACGGTTGGGAAAGGTTGTGTTGGTTCATGGACGACCTCTAGTGCCTATATAAAGTTCATAGACACTCAGAAACAGTAATGACTTGGTCCATAACTTTCATATTCATTAAAGTCATCATTCTGAGTTTCCGTTCTCTCATTTTCATAAGAACACACATGTTGTTCAACTTTTGAGAAACTCAGAATAGAAGAGCCTTCATTGTAATTGCCTGGAGCATACAAACTAAGATCAATCCATCTTGTCTAAAGGATTGAATCAGCCATTATAAAGGCATCTTCTTCTTCATCTCTTGAATCGGTTTGATTCATTCACCGTGGTTTTCGGTGGTTGTAAAAAGGTCCTTTGAATCGTGTTTGATTCAAAGTCCGCCTTAGGTTTAGGCGTCATCAGTTGGTGGTTTGTCATCTGAGGTTTGATAGGTCCTCTTAGGGTCCTTGGCACAAGTATTGCTAAGAAGACTTGATCAATCAGAAGTGGGTTGCTTCGGTAAAATTGATAAGAGATCTTAGAGTCCTTGGTGCAAGTATCCGTAAGAGTACTTGAGCAAGTGTAAATCTTCACTGTGGGATTCAGTGGAGTGGTTCTTCGGAAAGTGGTAAACTTTCTGAGGGGTTCTAAATTTACTGTGGTATTCAGTAAAGGGTTTGACTCAGACAGTGTGATCTGTTCTGAGGGTTGTAATCAGTTCACTGTGTGATTCAGTGAGTGATAATGAAATTGCAAGTGTACAATTTACTATCGCGTAATAAAAATGTTCGAACCCAAAGGATAGGTGTTCTTGTTAATATTAAGTTTAGTACTTAAACAGAAAAATAAAAAGATGTATTTGTTGGAAGTTTGTTTAAGGTAGCACATGGAAATAGCAATAAAATAGAAAAGAATAAGATGATAGCAAATAAGCTTCTTGGGTTGGTTTACATATTCTATATAATATGCTAGCAAGTTCCTACTTAATTTCTGAATTATAAATCTAATTTCATGATGCTATAGCCTAATTATCTACAAGTTAATTCCTTACACATTGTAGAACTTTCTTTCTAATTACTAAATTCAATTCCTTGCAACTTAGTTAACTAGAGAAGAAGATGAAGAAGAAATTCAGGCCAACATAAAGTTACGTCCTTCCTAATTCCTTAGTGAAGTATACTTATAACCTTTTTTAGATCCTAGGTCCCTTACTACTTACCAATTTCCATTTGAATAAGTAATAAGCAAGAAATCTTTTGCGCATAAGAAGAATGAAGAGCAAGGAAATAAAACATGAAATAGAAATAATATTCAGAAAGGTAAGAACAAACTAAAACATAAATATAAACTACTACAACCCAAGAAACTTAAAGAAGAATTAGCCAAGCATGGCTAAAAGAATCATTGAATTACCCTGGATAGGAGCTCAAGTTTGGCTTCCCACAATTCCTAGGAACAATGATCTTTGAGGGAGAAAGAGAGAATACTTGTTGTATTCTATGAAGGTGTGTCCTACAAGTGAAGAAAAGGGCCCTATTTATAGTAAAATTCCAGCCTCCAGCGCTTGAGCGCTGGCATTCCCAACGCATGGGCGCTAGGATGCATTAAAAATCCACTTTCTGTCCGAGGCCCAGCGCTTGAGCGCTGGCTTTCCAACGCTTGGGCGCTGGGTCAACATCTGACTCATCATCTAGTCAGAACCCCAGCGCTGGAGCGCTGGGATCCCAACGCTTGAGCGCTGGGACGCTGCTTCTTCATCTTTAAGCTTTTCCTTCCTTCTTCATTCATGGTAGTGGGTTTTGATGGCCATAAAATGCCACTACTCAGCCTTGTTTAATTCTGAAACTCTTCCTCCACTAACATCAATTCCTTTAAACATTTTTTCCATGTGCTAAATTGGAGAGTGATTCTTCATATTCTTCTTTTTCACTTTGGTCCTCTCTTGGTTAGCACTTCAATTCAAGCCCTCATATTCTCCCAATCTTCACTTTAAGTCCTCCACTCTTGAACTTTTACAATTTGGTCCCTGACTTCCTGAAACTTTACATATTGGTCCCTGGACAAAAATGATAACTAAACCAGCTTTTTCTAAAAATACAAAATAACTAGAAAAATTCCTAAAAATATAAAATAAAGCTAGAAAATCTAATAAAATCTAATCTACATGCAAAATGAAAAATAAATAGAAAATCTATATAAAAAGATTAAAAAAACCTATATGTGACTCAAAAATAATAAAATAAAAAGACTAAAAATATCCTAAAAACATCATATAAAATCCACTCATCACACCACTATACCCAATGACAGCTTGTCCTCAAGCGACAAAACTTAAAGAAAAACTCGTCCCTGGGTTTTGAGAAAGTTTTATCTGATTACAACTTGAAGCAAAAGAACCTTTCAAAGAAAGCTTTAGCAGAAAAGGAAGACATGCATGTTTTATAGACAAAGAATCAAGAAAGTTAGGCTTGGCTTTTAACATGTTGAGTCCATCAATTAAGCTCACAAAATAATATCCTCCATGAAAACAAGAAAGCTCAATAATCCTGTCTATAATTCAAATCAAAACTGAAGTAAAGCAACCAAGTGATTTTGAAGAGATTTTTAAGGTTGTAACTTGGCCAAAGGGTTGACAAATTAAAGGTATGGATTTCAAGAAATTGGCAACTCTAATGGCTGACTCAGAAATTGTTGTTAAGTGATTTTTTTTTCCTTGATTAAGAGCTCAACAATTCACACAAGGGTTCTCTCAATTTCTTCCTTCTTCTTCTTTTTTTTTTTTTTTTTGAACAAAGTAGTGGAATGTATGGGATGAATGACTTGAATTTTACTCCCTTCATACTCTTTCTCACCCCACTATTTCATTATTTTTTTCTAAGGCACATACCTTATTTTTTTCAATTTTTTTTTTTTTTTTTTTTTTCTAGAGAGAAACCCAACAAACATAGCTCTAGCAATTTCAGCACATGAATCACAATAACAACTTTAAATTATCACACAAAGTAGGCTCCAAAGAATGACTCTTTTAAGGCTCAAAAGGGGCTACTAGTGGATATAACTTTTCAAGCAAAAATCTGAGTTTTCAAAAATGCCTATAATCTCTTCTCAACTCACAAAGTATACAAAACTCCAATCAACATGCAACACAAGGCAGAAAAATTTTACAATCATGCATTCAGAGTCCTCAGCTCTCAGAAAAAGATAGGGTAAGTGGTACCCTTTTTAGAACTCAGAAAAAGACTTGCCAACAACCCAACAATCAAGACATCAAAAATCCTTTTTACAGCATGCAATCCTAACTGCTTAAAAACATAGAACTTTTCACAAAGCAGTTTAATCAGATAAAGCATTCACAAAGCAACATCAGAATGGATAATATACTCAAGACTCATGCAAAGAGAAAACAGAAAAAAAAAACTAAACTAAAAATGAAACTAAAAACTATAAAAACAAAAATGAAAACTAATAAGCTGGTATAGTAACAAATTTTCCACAAAGGTCCAAGGGAACCTCAATGTAAAAATCAAATTGAACACTTAAGTTCAAGAGGGTTCTCCCTCTTTTTGGTACCTATCCTGTAACATTGAACAAACAAAAGTCTCACAAGTAGAAAACTTGCTTGACTTGTTAGTTCCAAAAACAGCACAAATAAAATCATGGGTTGAAAATTTGTGTCCACCTTAAAAACAAGAATTCTTGAGTTCCCAAAAATTAAAACCAGTGTAGAAACAAGGGAAAACTCAAAGAATCTAAAACCTTTCAGAAAATGGTGAACACAAAATTTATTAAAAACTAAAAACAAAAAGCAAAAACAGCAAACTTCCCGAGCTCCAGCGCTTGAGCGTTGGGGATACCAACGCTTGGGCGCTGGAATTAAAATAAAATCTGGGCATCAGAGGTCCCAGCGCCTGAGCGCTGGGTTCCAACGCTGTGGTGCTGGAAATTAAAAATAAAAAACTGGGATTCCAGGGGCCTAGCGCATGAGCGCTAGCCCTCCAACGCCTAAGCGCTGGGATCAACTGGAATCAGAGGTTGTGAAGCAGGGGCCTAACGCATGAGCGTTGGCCTCCAGCGCTCGAGCGCTGGCCTCGCCTGCAGCAGAAACATAAAGTTTTTTTCTTTTATTTATTTACAAGAGTTGTGCAGAAATTTAGAAGACAAGAATTTAAACTATCCTAAGTTGGGTTGTCTCCCAACCAGCTCATTGTTAAGGTCCGAGATAGACCCTTCCACTAATCACTTTTCAACCGGGGTCTATTACAAAATTCATTAGACCCCGCAAATCATGCATATTTTGGCACAAGTACAACATGGTGCCCAATGAATTTTTAGCTTTCAAGGCAACATCAATCAAATTACAAATGGAAGGGATAAGAAAAACTTCCCCTTCTTGTTTCTTGCCTTTATCTTCTGAACCTATAACATAGGTCCTTTGAGGTTCTTCCTCCTCCATCTCCAATTTGTTTTCAAAGACAAATTGTACAATGAAGGTTTCTTTCACCTCTTCTTTTTGTACCATGAGTTCACCTTCATGAACAAGTGGTTGTTGTTCATCCCTGGGCTGCCTCCTTAGAATGCTTTGAATTTTCATTTGTAGCTCCTCCATGGCCTTACATCCTTGCTCAGGGGTTGGCAAAAATCCCGCATTTCGCTTACACTTTGAATTAAAATAAAATTCGTCAACAAGAGTGAAAGCTTCCTGCTTCTTTTTCTCATATTCTATCTCAAGTTTAGCCCGGAATTTTGCCTCCCTTTGCTCAAATGTATCAGCCATTGCTATACCTGAAAATACTCAGCAAACAAAATTAGCAGCACCAGTTCATCACAAATTTTTTATAATTTTTTATAATTTTTTTTTTAATATAAAAAGCACTAAACAAAATAATAACAAGAACTTAAACAGAACCTGTCCCCGGCAACGGCGCCAAAAACTTGATAATGAAATTGCAAGTGTACAATTTACTATCGCGTAATAAAAATGTTCGAACCCAAAGGATAGGTGTTCTTGTTAATATTAAGTTTAGTACTTAAACAGAAAAATAAAAAGATGTATTTGTTGGAAGTTTGTTTAAGGTAGCACATGGAAATAGCAATAAAATAGAAAAGAATAAGATGATAGCAAATAAGCTTCTTGGGTTGGTTTACATAGTCTATATAATATGCTAGCAAGTTCCTACTTAATTTCTGAATTATAAATCTAATTTCATGATGCTATAGCCTAATTATCTACAAGTTAATTCCTTACACATTGTAGAACTTTCTTTCTAATTACTAAATTCAATTCCTTGCAACTTAGTTAACTAGAGAAGAAGATGAAGAAGAAATTCAGGCCAACATAAAGTTACGTCCTTCCTAATTCCTTAGTGAAGTATACTTATAACCTTTTTTAGATCCTAGGTCCCTTACTACTTACCAATTTCCATTCGAATAAGTAATAAGCAAGAAATCTTTTGCGCATAAGAAGAATGAAGAGCAAGGAAATAAAACATGAAATAGAAATAATATTCAGAAAGGTAAGAACAAACTAAAACATAAATATAAACTACTACAACCCAAGAAACTTAAAGAAGAATTAGCCAAGCATGGCTAAAAGAATCATTGAATTACCCTGGATAGGAGCTCAAGTTTGGCTTCCCACAATTCCTAGGAACAATGATCTTTGAGGGAGAAAGAGAGAATACTTGTTGTATTCTATGAAGGTGTGTCCTACAAGTGAAGAAAAGGGCCCTATTTATAGTAAAATTCCAGCCTCCAGCGCTTGAGCGCTGGCATTCCCAACGCATGGGTGCTAGGATGCATTAAAAATCCACTTTCTGTCCGAGGCCCAGCGCTTGAGCGCTGGCTTTCCAACGCTTGGGCGCTGAGTCAACATCTGACTCATCATCTAGTCAGAACCCCAGCGCTGGAGCGCTGGGATCCCAACGCTTGAGCGCTGGGACGCTGCTTCTTCATCTTCAAGCTTTTCCTTCCTTCTTCATTCATGGTAGTGGGTTTTGATGGCCATAAAATGCCACTACTCAGCCTTGTTTAATTCTGAAACCCTTCCTCCACTAACATCAATTCCTTTAAACATTTTTTCCATGTGCTAAATTGGAGAGTGATTCTTCATATTCTTCTTTTTCACTTTGGTCCTCTCTTGGTTAGCACTTCAATTCAAGCCCTCATATTCTCCCAATCTTCACTTTAAGTCCTCCACTCTTGAACTTTTACAATTTGGTCCCTGACTTCCTGAAACTTTACATATTGGTCCCTGGACAAAAATGATAACTAAACCAGCTTTTTCTAAAAATACAAAATAACTAGAAAAATTCCTAAAAATATAAAATAAAGCTAGAAAATCTAATAAAATCTAATCTACATGCAAAATGAAAAATAAATAGAAAATCTATATAAAAAGATTAAAAAAACCTATATGTGACTCAAAAATAATAAAATAAAAATACTAAAAATAGCCTAAAAACATCATATAAAATCCACTCATCAGTGAGCGGTGATTTTCAGAAAGTGGTTTGCTTTCTGGTATAGTGGAAAATCTCTGTGTGATCAGAGGACTGGACGTAGCCTTCTGGGATTGAAGGTGAACCAGGATAAAATCCATGTGTGTTCTTCTCATCCTTCATCTTTTACTTTCAAGCAATTACAATATTCCGCTGTAATAACGTCCTTACGTTTCAACTCTAATTGCGATGAAAGTCATTTGGTACTATTACGCGAAAATCGGGGCAACTCTGATTCACCCCCCCTCTCAGGTTGCTATCTAGATCAACAAAACCCTATAATAAGGTGAACACCCTAAAATCAGTCTTAAAGCCTAGAGTCTACACGAAATCCAAAAAATTGAATTGGAGCCCTTAAATAGTCCAAATACCTTATACTATAGTCAGCAGAAAAACCTTGATATCGGCCGGAAACCTTGAAATCGGCCAAAAGCCGTAAAGTTGATCAGAAAACCCTTAAGCCGGCCTATAACCCTACAAGATGCCGAAAACCCTAAAATCAGTCTAAAAGCACCAAAAGCCGGCCTAAAACCCTATAATAAGCCGAAAACCCTAAAATCAGTCTTAAAGCCTAGAGTCTACATGAAATCCAAAAAATTGACCCGGAGCACTTAAATAGTCCAAATACCCTATACTATAGTCAGCGGAAAAATACTGATATCGGCCGGAAACCCTGCAATTGTCCAAAAGCCCTAAAGTTGATCAGAAAACCCTTAAGCCGGCCTAAAACCCAATAATTAGCCGAAAACCCTAAACTCAGTCTAATAGCCTAGAGTCTACAGAAAAACCATAAAAATTACCCGAAGCCCATAAATCGTCCAAATACCCTACGTTATAGTCAGCGGAAAAACCCTGAAATCGGCCGAAAACCCTAAAGTCGGCCTAAAACCCTACAATTAGCCGAAAAACCCTAAAATCAGTCTAAAATCCCCAAAAGTCGGCCCAAAACCCTATAAGCCGAAAACCCTAAAATCAGTCTAAAATACTAGTGTCTTCAGAAAAACCATAAAATTGAACCGGAGCCCTTAAATCATCCAAATACCCTATGTTATAGTCAGTGGAAAAATCCTGAAATCGGTCAAAAACCCTGAAATCGGAAAAAAGCCCTAAAGTTGATGAGAAAATCCTAAAGTTGGCCTAAAACCCTACAATAAGCCGAAAAACACTAAAATTAGTCTAAAAGCTCTTAAGCCGGCCTAAAACCCTAAAATAAGCCAAAAACCCTAAAATCAATCTAAAAGCCTAGAGTCTACAGAAAAATCATAAAATTGACCTAGAGCCCTTAAATCGTCCAAAAACCCTAATCAGCGAAAAACCCTGAAATCGGGCGAAAACCCTGAAATCGTCCAAAATCCCTTAAGTTGATCAGAAATTGTTAAAGCCAGCCTAAAACACTACAATATGCCGAAAACCCTAAAATCCATACAATGAAACACAATAAAATTGACCCGGAGCCCTTACATCGTCCAAATACCCTATACTATACCTAGCGGAAAAACTCTGAAATATGCCGAAAACCCTGAAATCGGACAAAAGCCCTAAATTTGATCAGAAAGCCCTAAAGCTGGTCTAAAACCCTATAATAAGCCGAAAACCCTAAAATCATCCTAAAAGCCTAGAATCTACAGAAAAACCATAAAAATGACCCGAAGCCCTTAAATCGTCCAAATACCCTATGTTATAGTCGGCGGAAAAACCCTGAAATCGTCCGAAAACCCTGAAATTGTCAAATAGGCCAAAAGTTGATCCAAAAACCATAAAGCCGGCCTTAAATCCTATAATAAGCTAAAAACCCTAAAATCGGTCTAAAAGCCCTATAACCGGCCTAGAACCCTAAAAAAGCCGAAAACACTAAAATCAGTCTAAAAGCCTAGGGTCTACAGAAAGACCATAAAATTGACCCGGAGCCCTTAAATCGTCCTAATACCCTATACTATAGTCAGCGGAAAAATCCTGAAATCGGGTAAAAGCCCTAAAGTTGATCAGAAAGCCCTAAATCCGGCCTAAAACCCTATAATAAATTGAAAACCCTAAAATCCGTCTAAAAGCCTATAGTCTACAGAAAAACCCTAAAGTCAATCTAAAATCCTAGAGTCTAGAGAAAAACCAAAAAATTAACTCGGAGCCCTTAAATCGTCCAAATACCCTACGCTTTAATCAGCTGAAATAACTTGAAATCGGGCGAAAACGTTGAAATCGGAAAAAAGCCCTAAAGTTGACCAGAAAACCCTAAAGCCGGCCTAAAACCCTACAATAAGCCGAAAACCCTAAAATCTGTCTAATAGCCTAGAGTCTACAAAAAAAACCATAAAAATGATTCGGAGTCCTTAAATCGTCCAAATACCTGATAATTGGATTTTATATGATAATTTTAGGGTCTTTTTAGTCTTTTTATTTTATTATTTTTGAGTCTCATATAGGATTTTTTTTATGTAGATTTTATATTTATTTTGCATTTTGCATATAGATTAGATTTTATTTGTTTTTCTAACTTTATTTTATATTTTTAGGAATTTTTATAGTTATTTTTATATTTTCAGGAAAGCTGGTATAGTTATCATTTTTGTGCAGGGACCGAATTGTAAAGTTTCAGGAAATGAAGGATTAAAAGGCAAAAGTTCAAGAGCGGAGGATGGAAAGTGAAGTTTGAGAGAGTCAAAGGATCAGAATTGAAGTGCTAACAAAGGGAGGACTTAAAGTGGAAATCAAGAATATGAAGCAACACCCTTTGATTTAAGCACATGGAAAATAAGGTTGAAAGATTAATGGTGGTAAAGGAGAGGTTTCAGAACTTAATAGGGGCTGAATGGAGCCTAATTAAGCCAATCAATTCCACCATTGAAGAAGAAAAAGAATCCAAGAAGAATTGCAAGCAGACGAGCCAGCGCTCCAGCGTTGGAAGGCCCAATGCTCAAGCACTGGAACTCTAACTAAGAGCTGAGTCAGAAGTTGCACCCAGCGCTCCAGCGTTGGAAGCCAGCGCTCAAGCGCTAGGCCTATATCTGAACGTGGGATTTTATTGCACCCCAAAGCCCAAGCGTTGGGGATCCCAGCGCTCAAGCGCTGGAGGGTGATTTTTTGCTATAAATAGGGAGCTTTTCTTCACTTGTAAGACACACCTATTCAGAATACAGCAAGTATTCTTCTTTCCTCCTTAAGGGCATTGTTCCTAGGAATTGTGGGAAGCCATACTTGAGCTCCTATCCAGCGTAATTCGATCCTTCTTTTAGCCATGCTTGGCTAACTTCTTCTTTAAGTTACTTGGGTTGTTTTAGTTTATATCTTATGTCTTAGTTTTCTTCTACTTTATTTCCGAATAATATTGCTATAAGTTCATGTTTTACTTCCTTGTTCTTCATTTCATCTTGATGTACACAAGAGTTTTTGCTTATTGCTTATAACAATGGAAATTGGTAAGTAGTAAGGGACTTAGGAAATAAAAGAAGCTGTATGACATATCACTAAGGTATTAGGATAGACTTAGCTTTATGTTGGCCTGAAAATTCTTTCTACATCTTCTTCTTGGTTTTTTCTAAATTGCAAGGAAATGAATTTAGTAATTAGGAAGAAAGTTCTACAATGTGTAAGGAATTAACTTGTAGAAACATTAGGCTATAGCATCATGAACTTGGTATTAAAATTCAGAAATTAAGTAAGAGTTGCTAGCATATTTTATAAGCTATATAATTCAACCCAAGTGCTTAAGTCTTATCATCATCTCTTCTTTATTTGTTTATGTTATTTCTTGTTCTTTTCCTAATCAAACCAACATAAAAAATATATCTTTTTATTTTCTTGCACAAAGGCTCTAAGTAAATTAATAATAAGACACCTATCCCTTGGGTTCGATCTTTTTATATTACGCGATAATCAACCGTGCACTTGCGGTTTGGCTATCAATGCCCTATGCTATAGTTAGAGGAAAAACCCTGAAATCGGCCGAAAACCCTGAAATCGGCCAAAAGCCCTAAAGCTGATTAGAAAACCCTAAAGCCAAAAACCCTATAATAAGCCGAAAACCCTAAAATCAGTCTAAAAGCCCTAAATCCGGCCTAAAACCCTAAAATAGGGCAAAAAACCTAAAATCAGTTTAAAATCCTAGAGTCTACAGAAAAACCATAAAATTTACACAGAGCCCTTAAATCGTCCAAAAAGACTATATTATAGTCCGCGGAAAAACCCTGCAATCGGCCGAAAACCCAAAAGTTGATTAGAAAATCCAAAAGCCGGCCAAAAACTCTATAATAAGCCAAAATCCTAAAATTAGTCTAAGAGCCTAGAGTCTACAGAAAAACAGTGAAATTTACCCGGAGCCCTTAAATTGTCCAAACACCCTATACTATAGGGAGCGGAAAAACCCTGAAATCAGCCAAAAGCCCTAAAGTTGATCAGAAAGCCCTATAATAAGCCGAAAACCCTAAAATCAGTATAAAAACCTAGAGTCTACAGAAAAACCATAAAAATGACCCGGAGCCCTTAAATCGTCCAAATACCCTATGCTATAGTCTGCGGAAAAACCCTGAAATCGGCATAAAACCCTACAATAAGCCGAAAACCCTAAAATCAGTCTAAAAGCACAAAAAATCGGACTAAAACCGTATAATAAGCTAAAAACACTAAAATCAGCCTAAAAGCCTAGAATATATAGAAAAACCATAAAATGACCCGGAGGCTTTAAATCATCCAAATACCCTATATTATAGTCAGCGGAAAAACCCAAAAATCGAACGAAAACCCTGAAATTGTCAAATAGCCCTAAAGTTGATCCAAAAACCCTAAAGCCCGTCTATAACCCTATAATAAGCCAAAAACCCAAAAATGAGTCTAAAAGCCCTAAAGCCGGCCTAGAACTTTAAAAAAGCCGAAAACACTAAAATCTGTCTAAAAGCATAAAGTCTACAGAAAAACCATAAAATTGACCCGGAGCTATTAAATCGTTCTAATACCCTTAAATCAGCCAAAAGCCCTAAAGTTGACCAGAAAGCCCTAAAGTCGGCCTAAAACCTTTCAATAAGTCGAAAACCCTAAAATCATTCTAAAGCCTAGAGTCTACAGAAAAACCAATAAATTGACCCGGAGCTATTAAATCGTTCTAATACCCTAACAATAGTTACCGGAAAAACCCTTAAATCAGCCAAAAGCCCTAAAGTTGATCAGAAAGCCCTAATGTCGGCCTAAAACCTTTCAATAAGTCGAAAACCCTAAAATCATTCTAAAGCCTAGAGTCTACAGAAAAACCATAAAATTAACCCGGAGCCCTTAAATCGTCTAAATACCCTATACTGTAGTTAGCGGAAAAACCCTGAAATCGGCCAAAAGCCCTAAAGTTGATCAGAAAGCCCTAAAGCTGCCATAAAACCTTATGATAAGCCAAAAACCTTAAAATCAGTCTAATAGCCTAGAGTCTACCGAAAAACCATAAACATGACTCGGAGCCCTTAAATCGTCTAAATACCCTATGCTATAGTCAGCGCAGAAACCCTGGAATCGGCCTAAAACCCTGAAATCGGCCAAAAGCCCTAAAGTTGATTACAAAACCCTACAGTCGGCCTAAAACCTTACAATAAGCTGAAAACCCTAAAATCAGTCTAAAAGCCCAAAAGCCGGCCTAAAACCTTATAAGAAACCGAAAACCCTAAAATCAGTCTAAAAGCCTTGAGTCTACAGAAAAACCATAAAATTGACCCGGAGCCATTAAATCATCCAAACACCCTATACTTTAGGGAGCGGAAAAACCCTGAAATCAGCCAAAAGCCCTAAAGTTGATCAGAAAGACCTATAATAAGCCGAACACCCTAAAATCAGTATAAAAACCTAGAGTCTACTAAAAAACCATAAAAATGACCCGGAGCCCTTAAATCGTCCAAATACCCTATTCTATAGTCTGCGGAAAAACCCTAAAATCGGCATAAAACCCTACAATAAGCCGAAAACCCTAAAATCAGTCTAAAAGCACAAAAAATCGGACTAAAACCCTATAATAAGCTAAAAACACTAAAATCATCCTAAAAGCCTTGAATATATAGAAAAACCATAAAATGACCCGGAGGCTTTAAATCATCCAAATACCCTATATTATAGTCAGCGGAAAAACCCAGAAATCGAACGAAAACCCTGAAATTGTCAAATAGCCCTAAAGTTGATCCAAAAACCCTAAAGCCCGTCTATAACCCTATAATAAGCCAAAAACCCAAAAATCAGTCTAAAAGCCCTAAAGCCGGCCTAGAACCCTAAAAAAGCCGAAAACACTAAAATCAGTCTAAAAGCATAGATTCTACAGAAAAACCATAAAATTAACCCGGAGCCCTTAAATCGTCTAAATACCCTATACTGTAGTCAGCGGAAAAACCCAGAAATTGGCCTGAAACCCTGAAATCGACCAAAAGCCCTAAAGTTGATCAGAAAGCCCTAAAGCCGCCATAAAACCTTATGATAAGCCAAAAACCCTAAAATCAGTCTAATAGCCTAGAGTCTACCGAAAAACCATAAACATGACTCGGAGCCCTTAAATCGTCTAAATACCCTATGCTATAGTCAGCGCAAAAACCCTGGAATCGGCCTAAAACCCTGAAATCGGCCAAAAGCCCTAAAGTTGATTACAAAACCCTACAGTCGGCCTAAAACCATACAATAAGCCGAAAACCCTAAAATCAGTCTAAAAGCCCAAAAGCCGGCCTAAAACCTTATAAGAAACCGAAAACCCTAAAATCAGTATAAAAGCCTTGAGTCTACAGAAAAATCGTAAAATTGACCCGGAGCCATTAAATCATCCAAATACCATATACTATAGTCAGCAGAAAAACCCAGAAATCAACCGAAAACCCTAAAATCGGCCAAAAGCCCTGAAGTTGATCAGAAAACCCTAAAGCTGGCCTAAAAGCCTATAATAAGCCGAAAACCCTAAAATCAGTCTAATAGCCTAGAATCTACAGAAAAACCATAAAATTGACCCGGAGCATTAAACCGTCCTAATACCCTATACAATAGTCAGCGGAAAAACCCTGAAATTAGACGAAAACCCTAAAATCAGCCAAAACCCATAAAGTTTATCAGAAAGCCCTAAAGTCGGCCTAAAACCCTTCAATAATCCGAAAACCCTAAAATCAGTCTAAAAGCACCAAAAGCTGTCCTAAAACCCTATAATAAGCCGAATACCCTATAATCAGTCTTAAAGCCTAGAGTCTACACGAAATCAAAAAAATTGAGTCAGAGCCCTTAAATAGTCCAAATACCCTATACTATAGTCAACGGAAAAACCTTGATATCAACCGGAAACCCTGAAATCGTTCAAAAGCCCTAAAGTTGATCAGAAAACCCTTAAGCCGGCCTATAACCCTACAAGAATCCGAAAACCCTAAAATCGGTCAAAAATCACCAAAAATTGGCCTAAAACCCTATAGTAAGCCGAATACCCTAAAATCAATCAAAAAGCCTACAGTCTACACAAAAACCAAAAATTTGACCCGGAGCACTTAAATTGTCCAAATACCATAGTCAGCGGAAAAACCCTGAAATCGGCCGAAAACCC
Source organism: Acmispon strigosus (assembly GCA_030819835.1). Taxonomy (NCBI): domain Eukaryota; kingdom Viridiplantae; phylum Streptophyta; class Magnoliopsida; order Fabales; family Fabaceae; genus Acmispon; species Acmispon strigosus. The sequence continues at coordinate 3,450,884 of JAUAMA010000005.1, read as the reverse complement.
TGAAATCGTCCAAAAGCCCTAAAGTTGATCAGAAAACCCTTAAGCTGGCCTAACACCCTATAATAAGCCGAAAATCCTAAACTCAGTCTAATAGCCTAGAGTCTACAGAAAAACCATAAAAATTACCCATAGCCCTTAAATCGTCCAAATACCCTATATTATTGTCAATGGAAAAACCCTGAAATCGGCCGAAAACCCTGAAATCAGTCTAAAATCCCCAAAAGCCGGCCCAAAACCCTATAATAAGCCGAAAACCCTAAAATCAGTCTAAAAAACTAGTGTCTACATTAAAACCATAAAATTGAACCGGAGCCCTTAAATCATCCAAATACCCTATACTATATAGTTAGTGGAAAAACCCTGAAATGGTTCGAAAACCCTGAAATCGGAAAAAAGCCCTAAAGTTTATCAGAAAACTCTAAAGTCGGCCTAAAACCCTATAATAAGCCTAAAACCCTATAATAAGCCGAAAACACTAAAATCAGCCGAAAAGCCCTTAAGCCGGCCTAAAACCCTAAAATAAATCTAAAACCCTAAAATCAATCTAAAAGCCTAGAGTCTACAGAAAAATCATAAAATTGACCCGGGGCCCTTAAATTGTCAAAATATCCTATACTATTGTTAGCGGAAAAACCCTAAAATATGCCGAAGAATCTGAAATCGGCCGAAAACCTTGAAATCGAATTAAATCCCTAAATTTGATCAGAAAGCCGTAAAGCTGGCATAAAACCCTATAATAAGCTGAAAACCCTAAAATAAGCCTAAAAGCCTAGAATGTACAGAAAAACCATAAAAATGATTCGGAGCCCTTAAATCGTCCAAATACCCTATGCTATAGTCAGCGGAAAAACCCTGAATCAGACGAAAACCCAGAAATCGGCCAAAAGCCCTTCAGTTGATTAGAAAACCCTAAAAATGACCCGGAGCCCTTAAATCGTCCAAATACCCTATGCTATAGTGAGTGGAAAAACCCTGAAATCGGCCGAAAACCCTAAAATCGGCCAAAAGCCCAAAAGTTGATCAGAAAACCCTAAAGCTGGCCTAAAACCCTACGATAATCCGACAACCCTAAAATCAGTATAAAAGAACCAAAAATTGGCCTAAAACCCTATAATAGGCCGAAAACCCTAAAATCGGTCTAAAAAACTAGTGTCTAGACAAACCAAAAAATTGACCCGGAGCCCTTAAATAGTCCAAATACCTATACTATAGTCTGCCGAAAAACTCTGAAATCGGCCGGAAACCCTGAAATTGGCCAAAAGCCCTGAAGTTGATCAGAATACCCTAAAGCTGGCCTAAAAGCCTATAATAAACCGAAAACCCTAAAATCAGTCTAATAGCCTAGAATCTACAGAAAAACCATAAAATTGACCCGGAGCATTAAACCGTCCTAATACCCTATACAATAGTCAGCGGAAAAACCCTGAAATTAGACGAAAACACTAAAATCAGCCAAAACCCATAAAGTTTATCAGAAAGCCCTAAAGTCGGCCTAAAACCCTTCAATAATCCGAAAACCCTAAAATCAGTCTAAAAGCACCAAAAGCTGTCCTAAAACCCTATAATAAGCCGAATACCCTATAATCAGTCTTAAAGCCTAGAGTCTACACGAAATCAAAAAAATTGAGTCAGAGCCCTTAAATAGTCCAAATACCCTATATTATAGTCAACGGAAAAACCTTGATATCAACCGGAAACCCTGAAATCGTTCAAAAGCCCTAAAGTTGATCAGAAAACCCTTAAGCCGGCCTATAACCCTACAAGAATCCGAAAACCCTAAAATCGGTCTAAAATCACCAAAAATTGGCCTAAAACCCTATAATAAGCCGAATACCCTAAAATCAATCAAAAAGCCTACAGTCTACAAAAAAACCAAAAATTTGACCCGGAGCACTTAAATTGTCCAAATACCATAGTCAGCGGAAAAACCCTGAAATCGGCCGAAAACCCTGAAATCGTCCAAAAGCCCTAAAGTTGATCAGAAAACCCTTAAGCCGGCCTAAAACCCTATAATAAGCCGAAAATCCTAAACTCTGTCTAATAGCCTAGAGTCTACAGAAAAACCATAAAAATCACCCTAAGCCCTTAAATCGTCCAAATACCCTATATTATAGTCAACGGAAAAACCCTGAACTCGGCCCAAAGCCCTTAAGTTGATGAGGAAACCCTAAAGTCGGCCTAAAACCGTACAATAAGCCGAAAACCCTAAAATCAGTCTAAAATCCCCAAAAGCCGGCCCAAAACCCTATAATAAGCCGAAAACCCTAAAATCAGTCTAAAAAACTAGTGTCTACATTAAAACCATAAAATTGAACCGGAGCCCTTAAATCATCCAAATACCCTATACTATATAGTTAGTGGAAAAACCCTGAAATGGTTCGAAAACCCTGAAATCGGAAAAAAGCCCTAAAGTTTATCAGAAAACTCTAAAGTCGGCCTAAAACCCTATAATAAGCCTAAAACCCTATAATAAGCCGAAAACACTAAAATCAGCCGAAAAGCCCTTAAGCCGGCCTAAAACCCTAAAATAAATCTAAAACCCTAAAATCAATCTAAAAGCCTAGAGTCTACAGAAAAATCATAAAATTGACCCGGGGCCCTTAAATTGTCAAAATATCCTATACTATTGTTAGCGGAAAAACCCTAAAATATGCCGAAGAATCTGAAATCGGCCGAAAACCTTGAAATCGAATTAAATCCCTAAATTTGATCAGAAAGCCGTAAAGCTGGCATAAAACCCTATAATAAGCTGAAAACCCTAAAATAAGCCTAAAAGCCTAGAATGTACAGAAAAACCATAAAAATGATTCGGAGCCCTTAAATCGTCCAAATACCCTATGCTATAGTCAGCGGAAAAACCCTGAATCAGACGAAAACCCAGAAATCGGCCAAAAGCCCTTCAGTTGATTAGAAAACCCTAAAAATGACCCGGAGCCCTTAAATCGTCCAAATACCCTATGCTATAGTGAGTGGAAAAACCCTGAAATCGGCCGAAAACCCTAAAATCGGCCAAAAGCCCAAAAGTTGATCAGAAAACCCTAAAGCTGGCCTAAAACCCTACGATAATCCGACAACCCTAAAATCAGTATAAAAGAACCAAAAATTGGCCTAAAACCCTATAATAGGCCGAAAACCCTAAAATCGGTCTAAAAAACTAGTGTCTAGACAAACCAAAAAATTGACCCGGAGCCCTTAAATAGTCCAAATACCTATACTATAGTCTGCCGAAAAACTCTGAAATCGGCCGGAAACCCTGAAATTGGCCAAAAGCCCTGAAGTTGATCAGAATACCCTAAAGCTGGCCTAAAAGCCTATAATAAACCGAAAACCCTAAAATCAGTCTAATAGCCTAGAATCTACAGAAAAACCATAAAATTGACCCGGAGCATTAAACCGTCCTAATACCCTATACAATAGTCAGCGGAAAAACCCTGAAATTAGACGAAAACACTAAAATCAGCCAAAACCCATAAAGTTTATCAGAAAGCCCTAAAGTCGGCCTAAAACCCTTCAATAATCCGAAAACCCTAAAATCAGTCTAAAAGCACCAAAAGCTGTCCTAAAACCCTATAATAAGCCGAATACCCTATAATCAGTCTTAAAGCCTAGAGTCTACACGAAATCAAAAAAATTGAGTCAGAGCCCTTAAATAGTCCAAATACCCTATATTATAGTCAACGGAAAAACCTTGATATCAACCGGAAACCCTGAAATCGTTCAAAAGCCCTAAAGTTGATCAGAAAACCCTTAAGCCGGCCTATAACCCTACAAGAATCCGAAAACCCTAAAATCGGTCTAAAATCACCAAAAATTGGCCTAAAACCCTATAATAAGCCGAATACCCTAAAATCAATCAAAAAGCCTACAGTCTACAAAAAAACCAAAAATTTGACCCGGAGCACTTAAATTGTCCAAATACCATAGTCAGCGGAAAAACCCTGAAATCGGCCGAAAACCCTGAAATCGTCCAAAAGCCCTAAAGTTGATCAGAAAACCCTTAAGCCGGCCTAAAACCCTATAATAAGCCGAAAATCCTAAACTCTGTCTAATAGCCTAGAGTCTACAGAAAAACCATAAAAATCACCCTAAGCCCTTAAATCGTCCAAATACCCTATATTATAGTCAACGGAAAAACCCTGAACTCGGCCCAAAGCCCTTAAGTTGATGAGGAAACCCTAAAGTCGGCCTAAAACCGTACAATAAGCCGAAAACCCTAAAATCAGTCTAAAATCCCCAAAAGCCGGCCCAAAACCCTATAATAAGCCGAAAACCCTAAAATCAGTCTAAAAAACTAGTGTCTACATTAAAACCATAAAATTGAACCGGAGCCCTTAAATCATCCAAATACCCTATACTATATAGTTAGTGGAAAAACCCTGAAATGGTTCGAAAACCCTGAAATCGGAAAAAAGCCCTAAAGTTTATCAGAAAACTCTAAAGTCGGCCTAAAACCCTATAATAAGCCTAAAACCCTATAATAAGCCGAAAACACTAAAATCAGCCGAAAAGCCCTTAAGCCGGCCTAAAACCCTAAAATAAATCTAAAACCCTAAAATCAATCTAAAAGCCTAGAGTCTACAGAAAAATCATAAAATTGACCCGGGGCCCTTAAATTGTCAAAATATCCTATACTATTGTTAGCGGAAAAACCCTAAAATATGCCGAAGAATCTGAAATCGGCCGAAAACCTTGAAATCGAATTAAATCCCTAAATTTGATCAGAAAGCCGTAAAGCTGGCATAAAACCCTATAATAAGCTGAAAACCCTAAAATAAGCCTAAAAGCCTAGAATGTACAGAAAAACCATAAAAATGATTCGGAGCCCTTAAATCGTCCAAATACCCTATGCTATAGTCAGCGGAAAAACCCTGAATCAGACGAAAACCCAGAAATCGGCCAAAAGCCCTTCAGTTGATTAGAAAACCCTAAAAATGACCCGGAGCCCTTAAATCGTCCAAATACCCTATGCTATAGTGAGTGGAAAAACCCTGAAATCGGCCGAAAACCCTAAAATCGGCCAAAAGCCCAAAAGTTGATCAGAAAACCCTAAAGCTGGCCTAAAACCCTACGATAATCCGACAACCCTAAAATCAGTATAAAAGAACCAAAAATTGGCCTAAAACCCTATAATAGGCCGAAAACCCTAAAATCGGTCTAAAAAACTAGTGTCTAGACAAACCAAAAAATTGACCCGGAGCCCTTAAATAGTCCAAATACCTATACTATAGTCTGCCGAAAAACTCTGAAATCGGCCGGAAACCCTGAAATTGGCCAAAAGCCCTGAAGTTGATCAGAATACCCTAAAGCTGGCCTAAAAGCCTATAATAAACCGAAAACCCTAAAATCAGTCTAATAGCCTAGAATCTACAGAAAAACCATAAAATTGACCCGGAGCATTAAACCGTCCTAATACCCTATACAATAGTCAGCGGAAAAACCCTGAAATTAGACGAAAACACTAAAATCAGCCAAAACCCATAAAGTTTATCAGAAAGCCCTAAAGTCGGCCTAAAACCCTTCAATAATCCGAAAACCCTAAAATCAGTCTAAAAGCACCAAAAGCTGTCCTAAAACCCTATAATAAGCCGAATACCCTATAATCAGTCTTAAAGCCTAGAGTCTACACGAAATCAAAAAAATTGAGTCAGAGCCCTTAAATAGTCCAAATACCCTATATTATAGTCAACGGAAAAACCTTGATATCAACCGGAAACCCTGAAATCGTTCAAAAGCCCTAAAGTTGATCAGAAAACCCTTAAGCCGGCCTATAACCCTACAAGAATCCGAAAACCCTAAAATCGGTCTAAAATCACCAAAAATTGGCCTAAAACCCTATAATAAGCCGAATACCCTAAAATCAATCAAAAAGCCTACAGTCTACAAAAAAACCAAAAATTTGACCCGGAGCACTTAAATTGTCCAAATACCATAGTCAGCGGAAAAACCCTGAAATCGGCCGAAAACCCTGAAATCGTCCAAAAGCCCTAAAGTTGATCAGAAAACCCTTAAGCCGGCCTAAAACCCTATAATAAGCCGAAAATCCTAAACTCTGTCTAATAGCCTAGAGTCTACAGAAAAACCATAAAAATCACCCTAAGCCCTTAAATCGTCCAAATACCCTATATTATAGTCAACGGAAAAACCCTGAACTCGGCCCAAAGCCCTTAAGTTGATGAGGAAACCCTAAAGTCGGCCTAAAACCGTACAATAAGCCGAAAACCCTAAAATCAGTCTATTAACCCCAAAACCCGGCCCAAAACCCTATAATAAGCCGAAAACCCTAAAATCAGTCTAAAAAACTAGTGTCTACATTAAAACCATAAAATTGAACCGGAGCCCTTAAATCATCCAAATACCCTATACTATAGTCAGTGGAAAAACCCTGAAATGGTTCGAAAACCCTGAAATCGGAAAAAAGCCCTAAAGTTTATCAGAAAACTCTAAAGTGGGCCTAAAACCCTATAATAAGCCTAAAACCCTATAATAAGCCGAAAACACTAAAATCAGTGGAAAAGCCCTTAAGCCGGCCTAAAACCCTAAAATTAATCTAAAACCCTAAAATCAATCTAAAAGCCTAGAGTCTACAGAAAAATCATAAAATTGACCCGGAGCCCTTAAATCGTCCAAAAACCCTAGTCAACGGAAAAAACCCTGAAATCGGGCGAAAACCCTAAAATCGTCCAAAATCCCTTAAGTTGATCAGAAAATCCTAAAGCCGTCCTAAAACACTACAATATGCCCAAAACCCTAAAATCCATAAATGAAAAACCATAAAATTGACACGGAGCCCTTACATCGACAAATATCCTATACTTTAGCTAGCGGAAAAAACCTGAAATATGCAGTAAACCCTGAAATCGGACAAAAGCCCGAAATTTGATCAGAAATCCCTAAAGCTGGCCTAAAACCCTATAATAAGCAGAAAACCCTAAAATCAGCCTAAAAGCCTAGAATCTACAGAAAAACCATAAAAATGACCTGGAGCCCTTAAATCGTCCAAATACCCTTTGCTATAGTCAGCGGAAAAACCTTTAAATCGTCCAAAAACCCAGATATTGTCAAATAGCCCTAAAGTTGATCCAAAAACCCTAAAGCCGCCCTTAAACCCTATAATAAGCTGAAAACCCTAAAATCGGTCTAGAAGCCCTAAAGCCGGCCTAGAACCCTAAAAAACCCGAAAACACTAAAATCAGTCTAAAAGCCTAGAGTCTTTAGAAAGACCATAAAATTGACCCGGAGCCCTTAAATGGTCATAATACCCTATACTATAGTCAGCGCAAAAACCCTGGAATCGGCCTAAAACCCTGAAATCGGCGTAGAACCTTGAAATCGGCCAAAAGCCCTAAAGTTGATTACAAAACCCTAAAGTCGGCCTAAAACCTTACAATAAGCCGAAAACCCTAAAATCAGTCTAAAAGCCCAAAAGCCGGCCTAAAACCTTATAAGAAACCGAAAACCCTAAAATAAGTCTAAAAGCCTTGAGTCTACAGAAAACCGTAAAATTGACCCGGAGCCATTAAATCATCCAAATACCCTATAATATAGTCAGCATAAAAACCCAGAAATCAACGGAAAACCCTAAAATCGGCCAAAAGCCCGAAAGTTGATCAGAAAGGCCTAAAGCCGGCCTAAATTTCTATAATAAGCCGAAAACACTAAAATCAGTCTAAAAGCCCTTAAGTCGGCCTAAAACCCTTAAATAAGCCGAAATCACTAAAATCAGTGGAAAAGCCCTTAAGCCGGCCTAAAACCCTAAAATTAATCTAAAACCCTAAAATCAATCTAAAAGCCTAGAGTCTACAGAAAAATCATAAAATTGACCCGGAGCCCTTAAATCGTCCAAAAACCCTAGTCAACGGAAAAAACCCTGAAATCGGGCGAAAACCCTAAAATCGTCCAAAATCCCTTAAGTTGATCAGAAAATCCTAAAGCCGTCCTAAAACACTACAATATGCCCAAAACCCTAAAATCCATAAATGAAAAACCATAAAATTGACACGGAGCCCTTACATCGACAAATATCCTATACTTTAGCTAGCGGAAAAAACCTGAAATATGCAGTAAACCCTGAAATCGGACAAAAGCCCGAAATTTGATCAGAAATCCCTAAAGCTGGCCTAAAACCCTATAATAAGCAGAAAACCCTAAAATCAGCCTAAAAGCCTAGAATCTACAGAAAAACCATAAAAATGACCTGGAGCCCTTAAATCGTCCAAATACCCTTTGCTATAGTCAGCGGAAAAACCTTTAAATCGTCCAAAAACCCAGATATTGTCAAATAGCCCTAAAGTTGATCCAAAAACCCTAAAGCCGCCCTTAAACCCTATAATAAGCTGAAAACCCTAAAATCGGTCTAGAAGCCCTAAAGCCGGCCTAGAACCCTAAAAAACCCGAAAACACTAAAATCAGTCTAAAAGCCTAGAGTCTTTAGAAAGACCATAAAATTGACCCGGAGCCCTTAAATGGTCATAATACCCTATACTATAGTCAGCGCAAAAACCCTGGAATCGGCCTAAAACCCTGAAATCGGCGTAGAACCTTGAAATCGGCCAAAAGCCCTAAAGTTGATTACAAAACCCTAAAGTCGGCCTAAAACCTTACAATAAGCCGAAAACCCTAAAATCAGTCTAAAAGCCCAAAAGCCGGCCTAAAACCTTATAAGAAACCGAAAACCCTAAAATAAGTCTAAAAGCCTTGAGTCTACAGAAAACCGTAAAATTGACCCGGAGCCATTAAATCATCCAAATACCCTATAATATAGTCAGCATAAAAACCCAGAAATCAACGGAAAACCCTAAAATCGGCCAAAAGCCCGAAAGTTGATCAGAAAGGCCTAAAGCCGGCCTAAATTTCTATAATAAGCCGAAAACACTAAAATCAGTCTAAAAGCCCTTAAGTCGGCCTAAAACCCTTAAATAAGCCGAAATCACTAAAATCAGTCTAAAAGCCTAGAGTCTACAGAAAAATCATAAAATTCACCCGGAGCCCTTAAATCGTCCAAAAATCTTATACTATAGTCAGCGGAAAAACCCTGAAATCGGCCGAAAACCCTGAAATTGTCAAAAATCCCTAAAGTTGATCAGAAAACCCTAAAGTCGGCCGAAAAACATACAATAAGCCGAAAACCCTAAAATCAGTCTAAAAGCCCTAAAGTCGGCCTAAAACCCTATAAGAAGAAGAAAACCCTAAAATCAGTCTAAAAGCCTAGAGTCTACAGAAAAACCATAAAATTGACCCGAAGCCCTTAAATTGTCCAAATATCCTATACAATTGTTAGCGGAAAAACCCTAAAATATGCCGAAGAATCTGAAATCGGCCGAAAACCTTGAAATTGAATTAAATCCCTAAATTTGATCAGAAAGCCGTAAAGCTGGCATAAAACCCTATAATAAGCTGAAAACCCTAAAATAAGCCTAAAAGCCTAGAAAATACAGAAAAACCATAAAAATGATTCGGAGCCCTTAAATCGTCCAAATACATTATGAGCCGAAAACCCTAAAATCAGTCTAAAAGCCTAGAGTCTACAGAAAAACCATAAAATTGACACGGAGCGCTTAAATCGTCCTAATACCATATACTAATCAGCAGAAATACACTGAAATCGGCTGAAAACCTGGAAATCAGCCAAACACCCTATACTATAGTCAGCGGAAAAACCTTGAAATCGGCCGAAAATGCTGAAATTGGCAAAAGCCCAAAAGTTTATCAAAATGTCCCAAAGGCAGCCTAAAACCCTATAATAAGCCAAAAACCCTAAAATCTGTCTAATAGCCTACAGTCTACCGAAAAATCATAAACATGACTCGGAGCCCATAAATCGTCCAAATACCATATTCTATAGTCAGCCAAAAAACCCTGAAATCGGCCGAAAACCCTAAGATTAGCCTAAATGCACCAAAAATCAGCCTAAATCCCTATAATAAGCCGAAAACCCTAAAATCGGTCTAAAAGCCTAGAGTCTACACAAAATCCAAAAAATTGATCCGGAGCCCTTAAATAGTCCAAATACCCTATACTAGTCAGCGGAAAAACCCTGATATCGGCCGGAAACCCTGAAATCAGCTAAAAGCCCTAAGTTGATCAAAAAAACCATTAAGCCGGCTTAAAACCCTACAATAAGCCGAAAACCCTAAAATCAGTCTAAAGTCACCAAAAGTCAGCCTAAAACCCTATAATAAGCCGAATACCCTAAAAGCAGTCTAAAAGCCTACAGTCTACACAAAAACCTAAAAATTTACCCGGAGCACTTAAATAGTCCAAATACCCTATACTATAGTCAGCGGAAAAACCCTGAAATCGGCCAAAAGCAATAAAGTTGATCAGAAAACCCTAAAGCCGGCCTAAAACCCTATAATAAGCCGAAAACCTGAAAATCAGTCTAAAAGCCCTTAATCCGGCCTAAAACCCAAAAGTTGATTTGCAAACCCTAAAGCCAACCTAAAACCCTATAATAAGCCGAAAATCCAAAAATTAGTCTAAGAGCCTAGAGTCTACAGAAAAACCATAAAATGGACCCGAAGCCCGCAAATCGTCCAAACACCCAATACTATAGTCAACGCAAAAACCCTGAAATTGGCCAAAAGCCCTAAAGTTGATCAAAAAGCCCTAAATCTAGCCTAAAACCATATAATAAGCCGAAAACCCTAAAATCAGTCTAAAAGCCTAGAGTCTGCAGAAAAACCATAAAAATGACTCAGAGCCCTTAAATCGTCCAAATACCCTATGCTATAGTGAGCAGAAATACCCTGAAATCGGTAGAAAACCCTGAAATTGGCCAAAAGCCCAAAAGTTGATCAGAAAACCCTAAAGCTGGCGTGAAACCTTATAATAAGCCGAAAACACTAAAATCAGTCTAAAAGCCCTTCAACCGGCCTCAAACCCTAAAATAATCCGAAAACCCTAAAATTAGTCAAAAAGCCTAGAGTTTACCGAAAAATCATAAAATTGACTCGTAGCCCTTAAATAGACCAAATACCCTAAACTATATTCAGCGGAAAAACCCTGAAATCGGCCGGAAACCCTTGAATCGGTCAAAAGCCCTAAAGTTGATCAAAAAACCCTTAATCCGGTCTAAAACCCTATAATAAGCCAAAAACCCTAAAATCAGTCTAATAGCCTAGAGTGTATGAAAAACCAAAAAAATGACCTGGAACCCTTAAATCGTAAAATACCCTATGCTATAGTCTGCGGAAAAACCCTGAAATCGGTCAAAAACTCTGAAATCAGCCAAAAGCCCTAATGTTGATTAGAAAACCCTAAAGTCGTGCTAAAACCCTACAATAAGCCAAAAACCCTAAAATCAGTCTAAACGCCCTACAGCCGACCTAGAACCCTAAAAAAGCCTATAACTCTAAAATCAGTCTAAAAGCCTAGAGTCTACAGAAAAACCATAAAATAGACCCGGAGCCCTTAAATCGTCCAAAAGCCCGAAAGTTGATTAGAAAACCCTAAAGTCACGCTAAAACCCTACAATAAGCCAAAAACCCTAAAATCAGTCTACAAGCCCCAAAAGACGGCCTAAAACCTTATAATTAGCCGAAAACCCTAAAATTATTCTAAAAGCCTAGTGTCTTCAGAAAAACCATAAAATTGTCCCGGAGCCCTTAAATCGTCAAAATACTGTATACTATATAGTCAGCGGAAAAACCCTGAAATCGGTCGAAAACCCTGAAATCGGCAAAAAGCCCTAAAGTTGATAAGAAAACACTAAAGTCGGCCTAAAACCCTATAATAAACCGAAAACAGTAAAATCAGTCTAAAAGCCCTTAAGCCGGCCTCAAACCCTAAAATAAGCCTAAAAAACTAAAATCAGCCTAAAAGCCTAGAGTTTACCGAAAAACCATAAAAATGACCCGGAACCCTTAAATCGTCCAAATACCCTAAAGCCGGCCTTGAACCCTATTATGAGCCGAAAACCCTAAAATCAGTCTAAAAGCCTAGAGTCTACAGAAAAACCATAAAATTGACACGGAGCGCTTAAATCGTCCTAATACCATATACTAATCAGCGGAAATACACTGAAATCGGCTGAAAACCTGGAAATCAGCCAAACACCGTATACTATAGTCAGCGGAAAAACCTTGAAATCGGCCGAAAATGCTGAAATTGGCAAAAAGCCCAAAAGTTTATCAAAATGTCCCAAAGCCAGCCTAAAACCCTATAATAAGCCAAAAACCCTAAAATCTGTCTAATAGCCTAGAGTCTACCGAAAAATCATAAACATGACTCGGAGCCCTTAAATCGTCCAAATACCATATTCTATAGTCAGCTAAAAAACCCTGAAATCGGCCGAAAACCCTAAGATTAGCCTAAATGCACCAAAAATCAGCCTAAATCCCTATAATAAGCCGAAAACCCTAAAATCGGTCTAAAAGCCTAGAGTCTACACAAAATCCAAAAAATTGACCCGGAGCCCTTAAATAGTCCAAATACCCTATACTATAGTCAGCGGAAAAACCTTGATATCGGCCGGAAACCCTGAAATCAGCTAAAAGCCCTAAGTTGATCAAAAAAACCATTAAGCCGGCTTAAAACCCTACAATAAGCCGAAAACCCTAAAATCAGTCTAAAGTCACCAAAAGCCAGCCTAAAACCCTATAATAAGCCGAATACCCTAAAAGCAGTCTAAAAGCCTACAGTCTACACAAAAACCTAAAAATTTACCCGGAGCACTTAAATAGTCCAAATACCCTTACTATAGTCAGCGGAAAAACCTTGATATCGGCCGGAAACCCTGAAATCAGCTAAAAGCCCTAAGTTGATCAAAAAACCATTAAGCCGGCTTAAAACCCTAAAATAAGCCGAAAACCCTAAAATCAGTCTAAAATCACCAAAAGCCAGCCTAAAACCCTATAATAAGCCGAATACCCTAAAAGCAGTCTAAAAGCCTACAGTCTACCCAAAAACCTAAAAATTTACCCGGAGCACTTAAATAGTCCAAATACCCTATACTATATAGTCAGCGGAAAAACCCTGAAATCGGCCAAAAGCAATAAAGTTGATCAGAAAACCCTAAAGCAGGCCTAAAACCCTATAATAAGCCGAAAACCTGAAAATTAGTCTAAAAGCCCTTAATCCGGCCTAAAACCCAAAAGTTGATTTGCAAACCATAAAGCCAACCTAAAACCCTATAATAAGCCGAAAATCCAAAAATTAGTCTAAGAGCCTAGAGTCTACAGAAAAACCATAAAATGGACCCGAAGCCCGCAAATCGTCCAAACACCCAATACTATAGTCAACGCAAAAACCCTGAAATTGGCCAAAAGCCCTAAAGTTGATCAAAAAGCCCTAAATCTAGCCTAAAACCATATAATAAGCCGAAAACCCTAAAATCAGTCTAAAAGCCTAGAGTCTGCAGAAAAACCATAAAAATGACTCAGAGCCCTTAAATCGTCCAAATACCCTATGCTATAGTGAGCAGAAATACCCTGAAATCGGTAGAAAACCCTCAAATTGGCCAAAAGCCCAAAAAGCACAAAAAATCGGCCTAAAACCCTATAATGAGCCGAAAACCCTAAAATCAGTCTTAAAAATTAGTGTCCACACAAAAACAAAAAAATTGACCCGGAGCCCTTAAATAGTCCAAATACCCTATACTATAGTTTGCGGAAAAACCCTGAAATCGGCTAAAAGCCCTAAAGTTGATTAGAAAGCCCTAAACCCGGCCTAAAACCCTATTATAAGCCGAAAACCCTAAAATCAGTCTAAAATCCTAGAGTCTACAAGAAAAACCATAAAAATGACCCAAAGCCCTTAAATCATCCAAATACCCTATGCTGTAATATGCGTAAAAACCTTGATATTGGTTGAAAACCCTGGAATCGGCCAAAAGCCCTATAGTTGGTCAGAAAACCCTAAAGCTGGCATAAAACCCTACAATAAGCCGAAAACCCTAAAATCAGTCTAATAGCACCAAAAATCAGCCAAAATCCCTAAATTCAGTCTATAAGCCTAGAGTCTACCGAAAAATCATAAACATGACTCGGAGCCCTTAAATCGTCCAAATACCCTATGCTATAGTCAGCGGAAAAACCCTGAAATCGGCCGAAAACCCTAAAATCAACCTAAAAGCACCAAAAATCGGCCTAAAACCCTATAATAAGCCGAAAACCCTAAAATCGGTCTAAAAGGCTAGAGTCTACACAAAATCCAAAAAATTGACCCGGAGCCCTTAAATAGTCCAAATATCCTATACTATAGTCAGCCGGCCGAAAACCCTGAAATCGGCCGGAAACCCTGAAATCGGCTAAAAGTCCTAAGTTGATAAAAAAACCTTTAAGCCTAAAATATGCCGAAAACCCTAAAATCAATCTAAAATCACCAAAAGCCGGCCTAAGACCCTATAATAAGCCGAATACCCTAAAATCAGTCTAAAAGCCTACAGTCTACACAAAAACCAAAAAATTTACCCGGAGCACATAAATAGTCCAAATACCGTATACTTTAGTCAGCGGAAAAACCCTGAAATGAGCCAAAAGCCCTAAAGTTGATTAGAAAACCCTAAAGTCGTCCTAAAACCCAACAATAAGCGGAAAACCCTAAAATCATTCTAAATGCCCCAAAAGCCGGCCTAAAACCCAATAATAACCCGAAAACCATAAAATCATTCTAAAAGCCTAGTGTCTATAGAAAAACCATAAAATTGTCCCGGAGCCCTTAAATCGTCAAAATACCTTATATTATAGTCTGCGGAAAAACCCTGAAATCGGTCGAAAACATTGAAATCGGCAAAAAACCTTGAAATGGACCTAAAACCCTAAAATCAGTCTAAAAGCCTATAGTCTACAGAAAAACCATAAAAATGACTCGAAGCCCTTAAATCGTCCAAATACACTATGCTATAGTCTGCGGAAAAACCTTGAAATTGGCCGAAAACCCTGAAATCGGTCAAAAGCCCTATAGTTGATTAGAAAACCATAAAGCTGGTATAAAACCCTACAATGAACCGAAAACCCTAAAATCAATCTAAAAGCACCAAAAATCGGGCTAAAACCCTATAATAAGTCAAAACCACTAAAATCAGTCTAAAAGCCTAGAGTCTACATAAAAACCAAAAAATTGACTCGTACCCTTAAATAGTCCAAATACCTTACACTATATAGTCAGCGGAAAAACCCTGAAATCGGCCAAAAGCCCTAAAGTTGATCAAAAAGCCCTAAAGCCGGCTTAAAACCCTATAATAAGCCCAAAACCTAAAATCAGTCTAATAGCCTAGAGTCTACCGAAAAACCATAAACATGACTTGGAGCCCTTGAATCATCCAAATACCCTATGCTATAGTCAGCGGAAAAACCCTGAAATCAGCCAAAAGCCCTAATGTTGATCAGAAAACCCTAAAGCTGGCCTAAAACCCTACAATAAGCCGAAAACCCTAAAATCAGTCTAAAAGCTTAGAGTCTACACAAAAACCAAAAAATATGGTTTTTCTGCAGACTCTTGGCTTTTAGATTGTTTTAAGGGTTTTCGGCTTATTATAGGGTTTTAGGTTGGATTTAGAGCTTTTTGATCAACTATAGGGCTTTTGGCCAATTTTTGGGTTTTTTTGCCAATTTTAGGGTTTTTGCGCTGATTATAGTATAGGGTGTTTGGACGATTTGGGGGCATCGGGTCCATTTTATGCTTTTTCTGTAGACTCTAGGCTCTTAGGCTAATTTTAGGGTTTTCGGCTTATTATGGGGTTTTAGGTTGGCTTTAGGGTTTGCTAATCAACTTTAGGGTTTTAGGCCGGATATCAAGGTTTTTTCGCTGATTATAGTATAGGTTATTAGGACGATTTAAGGGCTCCGCGTCAATTTTATGCTTTTTCTGTGGACTCTAGGCTTTTAGACTGATTTTAGTGATTTCGGCTTTTTTAGGGTTCTAGGTCGGCACTAGTGCTTTTAGACTGATTTTATGGTTTTCGGCTCATAATAGGGTTCAAGGCCGGCTTTAGGGTATTTGGATGATTTAAGGGCTCCGGGTCATTTTTATGGTTTTTCGGTAAACTCTAGGCTTTTAGAATGATTTTAGGTTTTTCGGCTTATTTTAGGATTTGAGGCTGGCTTAAGGGCTTTTACACTGATTTTAGTGTTTTCGACTTATAATAGGGTTTTAGGCCGACTTTAGTGTTTTCTGATCAACTTTCAGGGCTTTTTGACAATTTAAGGGCTCCGGGACAATTTTATGGTTTTTTTTTAAGACACTAGGCTTTTAGAATAATTTTAGGTTTTCGGCTTATTATAGGGTTTTAGGCCGCCTTTTGGGGCTTGTAGACTGATTTTAGGGTTTTCGGCTTATTGTAGGGTTTTAGCACGACTTTAGGGTTTTCTAATCAACTTTTGGGCTTTTGGACGATTTAAGGGCTCCGGGTCAATTTTATGGTTTTTCTGTAGACTCTGGGCTTTTAGACTGATTTTAGTGTTATGGGCTTTTTTAGTGTTTTAGGTCGGCTGTAGGACGTTTAGACTGATTTTAGGGTTTTCGGCTTATTGTAGGGTTTTAGCACGACTTTAGGGTTTTCTAATCAACTTTAGGGCTTTTGGCCGATTTCAGAGTTTTTTGGACCGATTTCAGGGTTTTTCCGCAGACTATAGCATAAGGTATTTGACGATTTCAGGGTTTCGGGTCATTTTTTTGGTTTTTAGTAGACTCTAGGCTATTAGACTGATTTTAGGGTTTTCGGCTTATTATAGGGTTTTAGGCCGGATTAAGGGTTTTTATATCAACTTTAGGGCTTTTGACTGATATCAGGGTATTTGGACTAATTAAGTGTTACGGGTCAATTTTTTGGTTTTTGTGTAGACTGTAGGCTTTTAGACTGATTTTAGGGTATTCGACTTATTATAGGGTTTTAGGCTGGCTTTTGGTGCTTTAAGACTGATTTTAGGGTTTTCGGCTTATTGTAGGGTTTTAGGCCGGCTTTGTTCCCAATAATTTTGGAAAAGATTCCCATGAATCAAATTTGTTAACCAAACATAATATTTGAAGATGCCCGGGAATAACATTCCGATCCTAATATTCCCGGGAATACAATTCCTGGGTATATTTTTTTATACCGTCTACCAAACGCCCCCATAGGGTTTTAGGTCGGCTTTAGGGCTTCTGGCCGATTTCAAGGTTTTTCCGCTGCCTATAGTATTGGGTGTTTGGACGATTTAAGGGCTCCAGGTCATTTTTATGGTTTTTCTGTAGACTCTAGGCTTTTAGACTGATTTTAGGGTTTTCGGCTTATAATAGGGTTTTAGCCCAGCTTTAGGGCTTTCTGATCAACTTTAGGGCTTTTAGCCGATTTCAGGGTTTTTCCGTAGACAGTATAGGGTATTTGGACAATTTAAGGACTCCGGGTCAATTTTTTTGTTTTTTTGTAGACACTAGTTTTTTTGTAGACAATCGGCCAAAAGCCCAAAAGTTGATTAGAAAACCCTAAAGCAGGCCTAAAACCCTACAATAAGTCGAAAACCCTAAAATCAGTATAAAAGCACAATAAATCGGCCTAAAACCTAATAATAAGCCGAAAACCCTAAAATCGGTCTAATAACTAGTGTCTATAGTCTGTGGAAAAACCCTGAAATCCGCTAAAAGCCCTAAAGTTGATCAGAAAGCCCGAAAGCCGGCCTAAAACCCTAAAATAAGTCTAAAAGCCTAGAGTCTACAGATAAACCATAAAAATGACCCGGAGCCCTTAAATCTTCCAAATAACCTATGCTATAGTCTGCGGAAAAACCCTGAAATCGGCCGAAAACCCTAAAATCGGCCGAAAACCCTAAAATCAGTCTAAAAGCCCTAAAGCCGGCCTAAAACCCTATAATATGCCAAAAAACACTAAAATTAGTTTAAAACCCAAGAGTCTACCGAAAAAACAAAAAATTTACCCAGAGCCCTTAAATCGTCCTACGGAAAAATCCTGCAATTAGCCGAAAACCCAAAAGTTAATTAGAAAACCCTAAAGCCGGCCAAAAATCCTATAATAAGCCAAAAAACCTAAAATTAGTCTAAGAGCCTAGAGTCTACAGAAAAACCATAAAATTGACTCGGAGTCCTTAAATCGTCCAAACACCCTATACTATAGGCAGCGCAAAAACCCTAAAATCAGCGAATGGCCATAAAGTTGATCTGAAAGCCCTAAAGCCGGCCTAAAACCCTATCATAAGACGAAAACCCTAAAATAAGTCTAAAAGCCTATAGAGACTATAGAAAAACCATAAAAATGACCCGGAGCCCTTAAATCGTCCAAATACCCTATGCTATAGTCTGCGGAAAAACCCTGAAATCGGCCTAAAAACCTAGAATCTACAGAAAAACCATAAAGTGACCCGAAGCCCTTAAATCATCCAAATACCCTATGCTATAGCCAGCGGAAAAACCCAGCAGCCGTCCGAAAACCCAGAAATTGTCAAATAGCCCTACAGTTGATCCAAAAACCCTAAAGCCGGCCTTAAACCCTATAATAAGCCGAAAACCCTAAAATCAGTCAAAAAGCCCTTAAGCCGGCTTAGAACCCTAAAAAACCCGAAAACACTAAAATAAGTCTAAAAGCCTAGAATCTACAGAAAAACCATAAAATTGACCCGGAGACATTAAATCGTTATAATACCCTATACAATAGTCAGTGGAAAACCCTTAAATAATCCAAAAGCCCTAAAGTTGTCAGAAAGCCCTAAAGTCGGCCTAAAACCCTTTAATAAGCCTAAAACCATAAAATCAGTCTAAAAGCCTAGAGTCTACAAAAAAACCAAAAATTAACCCGGAGCCCTTAAATTATCAAAATACCCTATACTATAGTCAGCGGAAAACCCCCGAAATGGGCCGAAAACCCTAAAATTAGCCAAAAGCCCTAAAGTTGATCAGAAATCCCTAAATTAAGCCTAAATCCCTACATAAGCCATAAATCGTAAAATCAGTCTAAAAGCCTAGAGTATATAGAATAACCATAAACTTGACCCGGAGCCCTTAAATCTTCCAAATACCCTTTACTATAACTAGCGGAAAAACCCTTAAGTCGGCCGAAACCCTGAAATCGGCCAAACGCCCTAAAGTTGATCAGAAAACCCTAAAGCCGGCCTAAAATCCTATATTAAGTCGAAAGCCCTTAAATCGTCCAAATACCCTATGCTATAGTCAGTGCAAAAACCTGAAATATGCCAAAAACCCTAAAATCAGTCTAAAAGCACCAAAAGCCGTCCTAAAACTCTATAACAAGCCGAATACCCTAAAATCAGTCTAAAAATCTGGCTCCAGACTAACAGAGACATTGCTGCTAAAAATCTGGCGATGCAATATACTCAAAAATACCAAAAATTGCAAAACAATATACTTAAAAATTGCAAAACTATGTCTGAACAAGAAATATTCCAGAATTATAAACACTTGTCCTTCTACAAATAATATAAAAAGACCACATAATAATAAAACTAACATTCTATGTCTTTTCAACTGCATAAATTAAAATAACTAGACATTCTATGTTTTTTCAAGCACCATTGTTATCTAAAACACAACGCACAAAATCCTTCTTCCTTTGGGGCGTACGCATAGAAAAAAAGCAGTGACACAGGTTGTTGTTGTTGGTGATCAAGATAGCTGCCCTTACCATCTCCATTGGAGTTAATCCTTCTATTTCTTCTATCATATCAGAAACTTGACCCCTTCGATCAGCAATTTCTTTCTCTGGTAAAAAACAAGATGTCAGTTGTTGCATATTACCAACGGTTCCAGCATAAAACTCACCCAACTTGTTCAATGAAGTGACTACGCTTTCAGAAATGTCATCATTGTGTTTAGCCCTTTTCGCCGCACGTTTTCCACCTCTAGGTCCATTCGGTTTAGGTTGTGGCTGATCAGTTGGTCTTGCTCCTTCAGTTGTGTTGTAAATAGGTGTCTCTGGAATTTGTGACTCAACATTGTTTTCAACTTCATTCAAGTTTACTCCAGGCTCACCCCCTTCTGGATAATACTCATTATACACAGCAAATGCAGCTTCAGCTGGACCTTCTGCATTACCGCCAATTGCTCTATCTTTCCCGAACGCAATGTCCAAACTGTCATAGTGAGGAAATGGTTTGCCATACAAACCAACAGCAGTGGAATGTGACTGCATTAAAGAAAAAATGTGTATGAATTATATTTTTGCTGCAAAAGATAAAAGGAAAAATATACTATCTTTTCTTTAGAAAGAAAAAATAAATAAATAAACACTTGACAATTAAGCTATGCAATCAGGAAAATAAAAGATTGTAAACCATACAGAATGATAGAATCACAAGACCATGAATTGACAATAATGTGTCCACCTCCTATCCATAGACCTCAACTTCATTGAGAAAGGCCTCATAACACTAGCTTCTTTATGGCATTCACAACTTTACTGTTCTATTTCAACCAAATTAAAAATATTTCTATTGTTCTACATAGATATGATAAATTTCCTTTAAGGCTGTGAAATCATAAGAAAATCTAGCATCTCTCCCCCTTTTATTTTACCTTATCATTCATTCCCTAGAATGCCAATTCAAACCTATTCTTTGAGGGCCCAAAACACCTAGTATGTAGTCAGTTGTCCAAGGATCACTCTGTGCTGTGACTTAATTTGAAGACCACAAGTAAAGACTTGATTTAATGAGAAGGAAGAGAATGGAAAGTGGAAATAAAAGGAAACCATGGTAAAAACCCTATTGGTGAAAACTAATCATACCCAACATATCTTTAATGTAATTTGTATATAAGGGCATGTGACACATTACCTTGCACCATTCTTTATAAATTTCCCTTTCTACTACAATCATCTTTCTTGTATCATCCCAGCCAAAGCCACTCGCATTTGGACCCAGCATGTCCTTAATTGCAAAATATTGCCTTTTGAGGTGCTTTACCCTTGATTCAATGTGGGGGCTAGCTTTCAACGTGCAATTTGGGATATTCTTTTGAAGATATCTCTCCAATTCTTTAGTATAACCGGGTTTAAACGAATTCGCGTCAGCCTTCCAGCCATCGTCAATCAATTGCATCAAACCTGCTACCAACAATGCATCTTCTTCGGCGGTCCATTGCCGCTTTCTCCCTTGTTGAGTTTCAGATGACTCTTCCATCTATCCAACAACTCAGCAGGTATGAAAACAAATTAAGCACAACACAAAAATAATTCATTATATTACAAATGCACTATCACATATATAAAAATTATAAACACTAATTGATTGGGTCGAATGAAACATATAAGCCATAGAAAACAACACATTTACGTTAAAGTTTACATAAAAAAATAAAAACATTAAGTAACAAACATGACATCTATTAATGATTTCCCCCTCTCCATCTATTAAACATTTCTAATGCTAAACTATCTCTCCATTGACTCCATGCATCACTTGGCTCCACGACAGTTATCCTATCACCGGGCAAGACTTCATCAGAGGACTGAACTTCATCTATGTTTGCTTCCAAAGGATCCACAACCATTTCTTTACGAATATGATTATGTAGAAGACAACAAGATATTATTATTCTTCCTTGAGTTTTAACAGGATAGAATGACTTCTCTCTCAATATAGCCCAACGTCCTTTCAGAAGTCCAAAGCATCTTTCTATCACATTTCTAGCAGAAGAATGCTTCATGTTGAAAAATTCTTTTGGTGTAGTCGGCTGTACTCCATTCTCCACTCACTCAAGTGATATCTTTGACTTCTATAAGGAGTGAGAAATCCCTCCCCATTCATGTAGCCAGCATCACATAAATAATAATACCCTATTATCAATACAATTAAGTTATTACAACAAAAAACAGTATGACATTGATTATTTTATATAAATATATACTCCTAGTCCTATACCTTGAGGAACCTTTAATCCATTCGGTCGGGAAATAGCATCTCTGAGGACCCTAGAGTCAGCGGCTGAACCCTCCCATCCAGGTAAAACATATATGAATTGCATATCTGGAGAACATACACCTAATATGTTGGTAGCTATCTCACCCTTCCTTGTTCTGTATTTACTTTTTTCAGCTTCGGGTACATTAACCTTGATGTATGTGCCATCAAGAGCTCCTAAACAATTCTATACATTGAATAACTACAGTTGTTACAATATTGTAACTTACGTTTAAGTAACACATTAATAGAAAATAATATGATTAGCTTTCCTAATGTACCTTGAAATATTTCCATCTTTCATCAGTATTGTTCTTCAAAATGGGCTGAGGTTGTTTTAACAGTTCTTCATGGCACCTTAAAACTGCCAATAACACTTTTGAAAAGTTCCTACTAATTGTTTCTCCGGACCTAACAAATTGTCTTTTTATCATTCTATTCTTAACATGATGTTCCAATACGTGTAAAAACATGGCAACTAACTCTTCTACGCCCATATTTTTTGTAGGAAGTAAACCACCTACTGTTTTCAACATTGTGCATAGTTTATGGAATGCAGCTCTATCCATTCTTGTATTTTCAACACAGGCAAAGTCACTTATGAAAATAATCCTGTGAAAATGCACTTCTCTAATTAAACTCCTTTCATGATAATCCCATGATGACCTATTCCGCTTTCTCAAACGCCTAATTAGAACAATGTAGCACAACATCATTGTCATCAAAGTAAAACAATTCAACATCTCCAAATATAACATCAATATTACCACGACCCTCTTCTTTCTTTGGCGTAGATCCATCAATTCTGCCATTAACAATTTGAAATTATTCTCTACATTATAAGAAGTTATATATGGCATTCAATGCTATATTATTCTCTAAAGTAACAAAAATATACTAAACAGTCCCAAAATGGTATTCTGCCAAAAAAACTCAAATATTAGATTCAGTTACAGACACAGTGCAGAAAATTTTGGTCAACACTAACCATATCTTGACATAAGTACAAGACAAATGGACAGAACTAACTACTCCCAAAAAATTAACTTACGAGTGAGAATTATTAAGAAGAAGAAGGAGGAGGAGGAGGAGGAGGAGGAGGAGGAGATTGGTCGTGGATGCAGGATGCATATTTCAGGAAGCGTCTTTTATTTATCTGTTTTGGTTGTTCAGTTTGGTTTAATTTATGAAGAATGGTATTTTTTCCTTTAATATTTTTTTATAAAGTTTATTGGTGCATACTGTGTGCACGCAATTGTGTTCTAGCATATCCTTGTAGTTAGTTGTGGCTAGTTAGAAATTGGTTAGAGATAGTTATCAGTTAGCTAGCTTATTGGTGTATACAGGATGTTTACCTGATTCTAAAGCTTTGATTTGTTTGATACTTTGATCTTAATCTTGTAGGTTCCTGAAATGGGGTTTATAAGCCCCTTTATTGACCTCGGTCAGAATAAGAATAAGAAGAAGAAGAAGCATGGGCAGAATTGCAGTTGTTGGGTGAATAAGGAATGTGTGCAACACTGTCATATTCAGAGAGGGAGAATTTGATTTAACCATAGTTATTGAATCAGTTCATTTTAAATCGTGGAAATAGCTCAAGGCAAGGAGAAGAATTTCAATTATGGTGTTGGCCAATGCGAGATTATCAGCCTACAAATCAATGAGCTAGCATTTGCATGATATGAAATATTTACAGTATACTCTATATATATTTTCCTACTTTGGATGTCATCGACTTAGTAGAGATTATCAGCCTACAAATCAATGAGCTAGCATTTGCATGATATGAAATATTTACAGTATAGAGTTATATATATTTTCCTACTTTGGATTTCAAAGACTTAGTGGATGATGACACGCTTTTATGATATTGAGGTGGAATAATCTATTACTTCTGATAGATAGTTGCAAACCAGATTGGAAAATTTTGAACATGAAAACATTTATACTCCTTATTTCTTGAATACAATTAGAGGCTGTCTTCCAAATCACATGATGGCACTAAAAGTAGGAGCACATGTAATTTGGTTAAGAAATTATATTGATAAAGCTGCTAGGCTCTGCAATATTGGTTCAAGATGGATTATTATTAGGATGGCTTCTCACGTGTTAGCGTAGCTAAAATATTATCAAGGAAACGTCACAACACTCACACAGCCTGTGCTTAATTTCAAGTTTCAACATAGATAATTTTCCACTTTCATTCAGCTTTGCCTTAAGAGTCAAGGTCAGGTTCTATGCAAGGCAGGGTTATACCCAAGTAAAGCAGTCTTTAACCATGGTTAGTTTTATGTTATAATTTTTTAGGGCAGATATTTTTTCCTAAATAACATAACCTCACTCATACTACAGCAATAGCATTTGTCCCCTCTCAGTTACTACATCCATGCGTAACCCCACATTTTGTACTGGCAAACAATCTTGAAAAAATCCAGCTTCAACATACCCAAATGAATGGCTTGGTGAATTAAAAAATTAAACATGTCACACAGCAGCATAGGTACAAGAGTTTCAGGTCAAACCAGTCCATACAACCCACACTATATTCATCTATCAGTAACCGAAGCTCCTACTACCAACTACTTCACCAAGATTCAGTTATAGCATCTCTTATCACACAAAAATTAAAGAAAGCTTTGTTATGTAACGAGACAAAATCAGAACTTACAAAAAAGTGGCAAGATGAACTTCACGTTAATACTACTCTATTAAATTGAACATGTACTTAATCATACTTATCACTACGCATTGCTCCCAAATTATAAGCCTCCAACCAATATACCAATCAGCTATAACCTTTTCCAGACCCAATTTTAGAAAGAGTTGCAGCATAATTATAGCTAGTACAAGTGCATGTATAGAGACTGAGCAAGTGAATTAGAAAGTAAGGTGTGAATTCAGTAATTTTTAGTAATAACATAACACACTATAATGTAGCCCCAAATAAGAAATATGAAAAGGGAAATTATAATTGCCCCCAAAGGAAGGGGAAACCACAAGGAGCAGCTGGGATAAAAAGAAGATCAGCTAAACACAAAATCCACCCAACTGTACATGCATACAAAAAATTCATACCTTTATGGGATAAATCAGTTCTTTTTCCACAATGAAACAGAGTCGAGGTGCTGATGTGGGTATCACAACTATGTCAAAAAAACCAAAAGGAGCAAAGTAAAAACAATCAGCATCACAGTGTAAAGTGGAATAAACAAGAAGAAGAGCAAGAAGAAGACATGCTTACTGCACAATGAAGAAAGAGCAGCTGCAATTGGAGCAACAACCTAAACAAATAAATAGATGGAAATTCAAATTTGTAACAGATTTGCTTACAGATTAGGGGAAACCGAAATGATAGAGTAACAACTTGCAACAAAAAAGAAGATAAAGCGGAAATAGATAATCTGTTACTGAAAAAGGGGCAAAAGATATTTGTCTTCATATTTCTGTTACCGAAAAAGGGGCAAAAGAGATTTGTCTTCATATTAATCTTCAGAATACACAATCTGAATGTTCACCCGCTTGTCCGGTTCCCCTGCCTTCACCAGCTGAACTTATCCGCCGCCTGAGGCAGAGAGCTTCCCGTACAGCGCCCTGACCTCCATCACTGAACCACCACAGTCGCTTGCATCGTCGCCGCACTGTCGCTCCTCGCCGTCCGCGACCGCTGCTTCTTCCTCCCAAGGTCGGAGCCGCCGCTGGTTGGACCGTCGCCAGCTCTCTTCGAGTCCGCCGTCGCCGTCACCGGAAGCTCCACGTCGACCAAACGGTTGCAAAGAACCTGTGCCGTGTTTCAGCTCGCGTTTCAGGACGTTTCAGTTTGGTGCCTTCGGTACGAGAGATGGAAGGAAGAAGATAAGGGCAAAAGTGGATTTTAATGCTCACCCACTATCTCTATTCCCCAGGAATCTTTCATTCCCATGCTCCAAGATGGGTATATCTCTCTGTTAAATCATGGGTAATCATGGGTAAATTATTTTCCCGGGTATATTTCATGCCTGGGCATCTTATTTTCCAATCTGATACCAAACACAGGCATCCACTTTCCCATACATCATATACCCAGGAACCTTTTTTACGCCTGTCTACCAAACGCCCCCTATAATAAGCCGAAAACCCTAAAATCAGTCTTAAAGCCTAGAGTCTTCAGAAAAACCATAAAAATGACCTGGAACCCTTAAATCGTCCTAATACCCTATGCTATTGTGAGCGGAAAAACCCTAAAATCGACCGAAAATCCTAAAATAGGCCAAAAGCCCTAAAGTTGATCCGAAAACTCTAAAGCATGCCTGAAACCCTACAATAATTCGAAAAAACCAAAATCAGTCTAAAAGTACCAAAAATCGGCCTAAAACCCTATAATAAGCCGAAAACCCTAAAATCGGTCTAAAAGCCTAAAGTCTGCGGAAAAACCCTGAAATCGGTCGAAAACCCTGAAATCGGACGAAAGCCCTAAAGTTGATCAAAAAGCTCTAAAGCTGGCCTAAAACCGTATAATAAATCGAAAACCCTAAAATTAGTCTAAAAGCCTAGAGTCTACAAAAAAACCGTAAAATTGACCCGGAGCCCTTAAATCGTCCAAATACACTATGCTATAGTCTGCGGAAAACCCTGAAATCGGCCAAAAGCCTTGAAGTTGATCAGAAAACCCTAAAGCTGGCATAAAACCCTACAATAAGCCGAAAACCCTAAAATCAATCTAAAAGCACCAAAAATCAGCCTAAAACCCCGAAAACGCTAAAATCAGTCTAAAAGCACCAAAAATCAGCCTAAAACCCTATAATAAGCCGAAAACCCTAAAATCAGCCTAAATGCCTAGAATCTACAGAAAAACACTAAAATGACTCGAAGCCCTTAAATCATCCATATACCCTATGCTATAGTCAGCAGAAAAACCCAGAAATCGTCCGAAAACCCTGAAATTGTCAAATAGCCCTAAAGTTGATCCAAAAACCCTAAAGCCGGCCTTAAACACTATAATAAGCCGAAAACCCTAAAATCAGTCTAATAGCTTAGAGTCTAAAAAAAAACCATAAAAATGACTTGGAGCCCTTAAATCATCCAAATACCCTATGCTACAGTCAGCCGAAAAACCCTGAAAACGGATGAAAACCCTGAAATCGGACTAAAGCCCTAAAGTTGATTAGAAAACCCTATAATAAGCCGAAAACCTTAAAATCAGTCTAAAAGCCCGAAAGCCGGCCCAAAACCCTATAATAAGCAAAAAAAACCCTAAAATAAGTCTAAAAGCCTAGAGTCTACAGATAAACCATAAAAATGACCCGGAGCCCTTAAATCGTCAAATACCCTATGCTATATAGTCTGCGTAAAAACCCTAAAATCTGTCGAAAACCCTAAAATCGGCCAAAAGCCCTAAAGTTGATTAGAAAACCCTATAATAAGCCGAAAACCCTAAATCCGGCCTAAAACCCTTAAATAGGGCGAAAACCCTAAAATCAGTTTAAAAGCCTAGAGTCTACAGAAAAACCATAAAATTTATCCGGAGCCTAAATCATCCAAAAAGACTATATTAACGTCTGCGGAAAAACCCTGTAATTGGCCGAAAACTCAAAAGTTGATTAGAAAACCCGAAAGTCGGCCAAAAATCCTATAATAAGCCGAAAATCCTAAAACTAGTCTAAGAGCCTAGAGTCTACCGAAAAACCATAAAATTGACCCGGAGCCCTTAAATCGTCCAAACACCCAATACTATAGGCAGCGGAAAAACCCTGAAATCGGCCAAAAGCCCTAAAGCCGGCCTAAAACCCTATAATAAGCCGAAAACCCTAAAATCAATCTAAAAGCCTAGAGTCTACAGAAAAACCAAAAAAATGACCCGTAGCCCTTAAATCGTCCAAATACCCGCTATAGTGAGCGGAAAAACCCTGAAATCGACCGAAAACCCTAAAATAGGCCAAAAACCCTAAAGTTGATCAGAAAACCCTAAAGCATTCCCGAAACCCTACAATAAGCCAAAAACCCTAAATTCAGTCTAAAAGCACCAAAAATCGGCCTAAAACCCTATAATAAGCCGAAAACCCTAAAATCGGTATAAAAGCCTAGAGTCTACACAACAACCAAAAAATTGACCCGGAGCCCTTTAATAGTCCAAATACCCTATGGAAAAACCCTGAAATCAGTCGGAAACCCTGAAATCAGACGAAAGCCCTAAAGTTAATCAGAAAGCCCTAAAGCCGGCCTAAAACCGTATAATAAATCGAAAACCCTAAAATTAGTCTAAAAGCCTAGAATATATAGAAAAACCCTAAAATTGACCCGGAGCCCTTATATCGTCCAAATACAATATGCTATAGTCTGCGGAAAAACCTGAAATAGGTCGAAAACCCTGAAATCAGCCAAAAGCCCTGAAGTTGATCAGAAAACACTAAAGCTGGCATAAAACCCTACAATAAGCCGAAAACCCTAAAATCAGTCTAAAAGCACCAAAAATTGGCCTAAAACCCTATGATAAGCCGAAAACCCTAAAATCAGCCAAAAAGCCTAGAATCTACCGAAAAACCATAAAATGACCCAAAGCCTTTAAATCATCCAAATACCCCAGCGGAAAAACCAGAAATTGTCCGAAAACCCTAAAATTGACAAATAGCCCTAAAGTTGATCCAAAAACCCTAAAGCCGGCCTTAAACTCTATAATAAAACCATAAAACTGACTCGGAGCCCTTAAATCGTCCAAATACGCTTTGCTATAGTAAGCAGAAAAACCCTGAAATTGAACGAAAACCCTGAAATCGGACAAAAGCCCTAAAGTTGATTAGAAAACCCTAAAGTCGGCCTAATACCCTACAATAAGCCGAAAACCATAATATCAGTCTAAAAGCCCCAAACCGGCCGAAAACCCTATAATAAACCAAAAAATCTTAAAATCAGTCTAATAGCCTAGAGGCTACAGATAAACCATAAAAATGACCCTGAGCCCTTAAATCGTCAAATACCCTATGCTATAGTCTGCGTAAAAACCCTAAAATCGGTCGAAAAACCTAAAATCGGCCAAAAGCACTAAAGTTGATTAGAAAACCCTAAAGCCAGCCTAAAACCCTATAAAAAGCCGAAAACCCTAAACTCAGTCTAAAAGCCCTAAATCCGGCCTAAAACCCTAAAATAGGGCGAAAAACCTAAAATCAGTTTAAAAGCCTAGAGTCTACAGAAAAACCATAACATTTACCCAGAGCCCTTAAATCGTATAAACAGACTATCTTAAAGGCAGCGGGCGGAAAAACCATGAAATTGGCCGACAACCCAAAAGTTGATCAGAAAGCCCTAAAGCCGGCCTAAAACCCTATAATAAGCCGAAAACACTAAAATCAGTCTAAAAGCCTAGAGTCTACAGAAAAACCATAAAAATGACCCGGAGCCCTTAAATCGTCTAAATAACCTATGCTATAGTTAGCGGAAAAACCTTGAAATCGGCCGAAAACCCTAATATCAGTCTAAAAGCACCAAAAATCGGCCTAAAACCCTATAATAAGCCAAAAACCCTAAAATCGGTTTACAAGCCTAGAGTCTACACAAAAACCAAAAAATTTACCCGGAGCCCTTAAATAGTCCAAATACCCTATACTATAGTATGCGGAAAAACCCAGAAATCGGTCATAAACCCTGAAATCGGACGAAAGCCCTAAAGTTCATTAGAAAGCCCTAAAGCCGGCCTAAAACCCTAAAATTAGTCTAAAAGCCTAGAGTCTAAAAAAAAACCCCTAAAATTGACCTGAAGCCCTTAAATCAGCCAAATACCCTATGCTATAGTCAGCGAAAAAACCCAGAAATCGTCCGAAAACCCTGAAATTGTCAAATAGCCCTAAAGTTGATCCAAAAACCAGCATGCCGGCCTTAAACCCTATAATAAGCCGAAAACCCTAAAATCAGTCTAGTAGCCTAAAGTCTACAAAAAAACCATAAACATGACTCGGAGCCCTTAAATTTTCCAAATACCCTATGCTATAGTCTGCGTAAAAACCCTAAAATCGGTCGAAAACCCTGAAATCGGCCAAAAGCCCTAAAGTTGATTAGAAAACCCTAAAGCCAGCCTAAAACCCTACAACAAGCCGAAAACCCTAAAATCAGTCTAAAAGCCCAAAAGCCCGCCTAAAACACTATAATAAGCCAAAAAACCCTAAAATCAGTCTTAAAGCCTAGAGTCTACAGAAAAACCATAAAATTGACCCGGAGCCCATAAATCGTCCAAACACCCTATACTATTGACAGCGGAAAAACCCTGAAATCGGTAGAAAATCATGAAATCGGCCAAAACCCCTAAAGCTGATCGGAAAGCCATAAAGCCGGCCTAAAACCCTATAATAAGCCGAAAACCCTAAAATCAGTCTAATAGCCTAGAGTCTACAAAAAAACCATAAAAATGATACGGTGCTCTCAAATCGTCCAAATACCCTATGCTATAGTCAACGGAAAAACCTTGAAATCGGCCAAAAGCGCTAAAGTTGATTAGGAAACCCTAAAGCCGGCCTAAAACCCTACAACAAGCCGAAAACCCTAAAATCAATCTAAAACCCCAAAAGCCGGCCTAAAAAACTATAATAAGCCAAAAAAAACCCTAAAATCAGTCTAAAAGCCCTAAATCCGGCCTAAAACCCTATAATAAACCGAAAACACTAAAATCAGTCTAAAAGCCCTAAATCCGTCCTAAAACCCTAAAAAAGGGCGAAAACCCTAAAATCAGTTTAAAAGCCTAGAGTCTACAAAAAAACTATAAAATTTACCCGGAGCCCTTAAATCATCCAAAAAGACTATATTATAGTCTGCGGAAAAACCCTGCAATTGGCCGAAAACCCAAAAGTTGATCAGGAAGCCCTAAAGCTGGCCTAAAACCCTATAATAAGCCGAAAACCCTAAAATTAGTCTAAAAGCCTAGAGTCAACAGTAAAACCATAAAAATGACCCGGAGCCATTAAACCGTCCAAATACCCTATGCTATAGTCTGCGGAAAAACCTTGAAATCGGCCGAAAACCCTGAAATCGGATAAAAGCCTCGAAGTTGATCAGAAAACACTAAAGCTGGCATAAAACCCTACAATAAGCTGAAAAACCTAAAATCAGTCTAAATGCACCTTAAATCGACCTAAAACCCTATAATAAGCCGAAAACCCTAAAATCAGCTTAAAAGCCTAAAATCTACAGAAAAACCATAAAATGACCTCAAGCCCTTAAATCAGAAAATCCTAAAATCAGTCTAATAGCCTAGAGTCTACATATAAACCATAAAAATGACCCGGAGCCCTTAAATCGTCAAATACCCTATGCTATAGTCTGCGAAAAAACCCTAAAATCGTTCGAAAACCCTAAAATCGACAAAAAGCCCTAAAGTTGATTAGAAAACCCTAAAGCCAGCCTAAAACCCTATAATAAGCAGAAAAACCTAAAATCAGTCTAAAAGCCCTAAATCCAGCCTAAAACCCTAAAATAGGGAGAAAACCCTAAAATCAGTTTAAAAGCCTAAAGTCTAAAATAAACCATAAAGTTACCCGGAGCTCTTAAATCGTCCAAAAAGACTATATTAACGCCTGTAGAAAAACCCTGACATTGGCCGAAAACCCAAAAGTTGATTTGAAAACCATAAAGTCGGCCTAATTCCCTCCAATAAGCTGAAAACCCTAAAATCAGTCTAAAAGCCCAAAACCGGCCGAAAACCCTATAATAAACCAAAAAATCCTAAAATCAGTCTAATAGCCTAGAGGCTACAGATAAACCATAAAAATGACCCTGAGCCCTTAAATCGTCAAATACCCTATGCTATACTCTGCGTAAAAACCCTAAAATCGGTCGAAAACCCTAAAATCGGCCAAAAGCACTAAAGTTGATTAGAAAACCCTAAAGGCAGCCTAAAACCCTATAAAAACCCGAAAACCCTAAACTCAGTCTAAAAGCCCTAAATCCGGCCTAAAACCCTAAAATAGGGCGAAAAACCTAAAATCATTTTAAAAGCCTAAAGTTTACACAAAAACCATAACATTTACTCGGAGCCCTTAAATCGTTTAAAAAGACTATCTTAAAGTCTGCGGAAAAACCCTTCAATTGGCCGAAAACCCAAAAGTTGATTAGAAAACCCTAAAGCCGGCCAAAAATCCTATAATAAGCCGAAAATCCTAAAATTAGTCTAAGAGCCTAGAGTCTACAGAAAAACCATAAAGTTGACCCGGAACCCTTAAATCGTCTAAACACCCTATACTATAGGCAGCGGAAAAACCATGAAATTGACCAAAAGCCCTAAAGTTGATCAGAAAGCCCTAAAGCCGGCCTAAAACCCTATAATAAGCCGAAAACACTAAAATCAGTCTAAAGGCCTAGAGTCTACAGAAAAACCATAAAAATGACCCGGAGCCCTTAAATCGTCCAAATACCCTATGCTATAGTGAGCGGAAAAACCTTGAAATCGGCCGAAAACCCTAAAATCAGTCTAAACGCCTAGAGTCAACAGTACAACCATAAAATGACCTCAAGCCCTTAAATCAGAAAACCCTAAAATCAGTCTAATAGCCTAGAGTCTACATATAAACCATAAAAATGACCCGGAGCCCTTAAATCGTCAAATACCCTATGCTATAGTCTGCGTAAAAACCCTAAAATCGTTCGAAAACCACCAAAACCCCTAAAGTTGATGAGAAAACCCTAAAGCCAGCCTAAAACCCTATAATAAGCTGAAAAACCTAAAATCAATCTAAAAGCCCTAAATCCGGCCTAAAACCCTAAAATAGGGTGAAAATCCTGAAATTAGTTTAAATGCCTAGAGCCTACAAAAAAAACCATAAATTTACCCGGAGCCCTTATATCGTCCAAAAAGACTATATTAACGTGTGCGGAAAAACCCTACAATTGGCCGAAAACCCAAAAGTTGATTAGAAAACCCTAAGGTCTAAAACCCTTAAATCGTCCAAATACCCTATGCTATAGTGAACGGAAAAACCTTGAAATCGGCCGAAAACCCTAAAATCCGTCTAAAAGCACCAAAAATCGACATAAACCCCTATAATAAGCCGAAAACCCTAAAATCAGTTAAAAAGCCTAGAGTCAACAGTAAAACCATAAAAATAACCCGGAGCCATTAAATCGTCCAAATACCCTATGCTAGTCTGCGGAAAAACCTTGAAATCGGCCGAAAACCCTGAAATCAGCTAAAAGCCCTGAAGTTGATCAGAAAACCCTAAAGCTGGCATAAAACCCTACAATAAGCCGAAAAACCTAAAATCGGCCTAAAACCCTATAATAAGCCGAAAACCCAAAAATCAGCTTAAAAGCCTAGAATCTACAGAAAAACCATAAAATTACCTCAAGCCCTTAAATCAGAAAACCCTAAAATTAGTCTAATAGCCTAGAGTCTACATATAAACCATAAAAATGACCCGGAGCCCTTAAATCGTCAAATACCCTATGCTATAGTCTGCATAAAAACCCTAAAATCGTTCGAAAACCCTAAAATCGACAAAAAGCCCTAAAGTTGATGAGAAAACCCTAAAGCCAGTCTAAAACCCTATAATAAGCCGAAAAACCTAAAATCAGTCTAAAAGCCCTAAATCCGGCCTAAAACCCTAAAATAGGGTGAAACCCCTAAAATCAGTTAAAAAGCCTAGAGTCTACAAAAACACCATAAATTTACCCGGAGCCCTTAAATCACCCAAAAAGAATTAACAGCTGCGGAAAAACCCTGCAATTGGCCGAAAACCCAAAAGTTGATGAGAAAACCCTAAAGTCGGCCAAAAATCCTATAATAAACCGAAAATCCTAAAATTAGTCTAAGAGCCTTGAGTCTACAAAAAAACCATAAAATTGACCCGGAGCCCTTAAAACGTCGAAACACCCAATAGTATAGGCAGCGGAAAACCCTGAAATCGGCCAAAAGCCCTAAAGTTGATCAGAGAGCCCTAAAGCCGGCTTAAAACCCTATAATAAGCCGAAAACACTAAAATCATTCTAAAAGCCTAGAGTGTACAGAAAAACCATAAAATAGACACGGAGCCCTTAAATCGTCCAAAAACCCTATGCTATAGTGAGGGGGAAAACCCTAAAATCGACCGAAAACCCTAAAATCAGTCTAAAAGCACCAAAAACCGGCCTAAAACCCTATAATAAGCCGAAAACCCTAATATCAGTCTAAAAGCCTACAGTCTACACTAAAACCAAAAAATTGACCCGGAGCCCTTAAATAGTCCAAATACCCTATATTATAGTCTGCGGAAAAACCCAAAAATCGGTCGGAAACCCTGAAATCGGACGAAATCCCTAAAGTTGATCAGAAAGCCCTGAAGCCAGCCTAAAACCCTATAATAAATCGAAAATCCTAAAGT
Organism: Acmispon strigosus; assembly: GCA_030819835.1. Classification (NCBI taxonomy): domain Eukaryota; kingdom Viridiplantae; phylum Streptophyta; class Magnoliopsida; order Fabales; family Fabaceae; genus Acmispon; species Acmispon strigosus. Next base: position 3,416,731 of record JAUAMA010000005.1, on the reverse strand, counting down.
TAGTCTAAAAGCCTAGAGTCTACAGAAAAACCCTAAAATTGACCCGGAGCCCTTAAATCGTGACATAGTCTGCGGGAAAACCCTGAAATCGGCCAAAAGCCCTGAAGTTGGTCAGAAAACCCTAAGGCTGGCACAAAACCCTACAATAATCTGAAAACCCTAAAACCAGTCTAAAAGCACCAAAAATCGGCCTAAGACCCTATAATAAGCCGAAAACCCTAAACAATAGTCAGCGGAAAAACCCTTAAATCATCCAAAAGCCCTAAAGTTGATCAGAAAGCCCTAAAGTCGGCCTTAAACCCTTTAATATGCCCAAATACCCTATACTTTAGTTAGCGGAAAAATCCTGAAATATGCCGAAAACCCAGAAATCGGCCGAAAACCTTGAAATTGGACTAAAGCCCTAAATTTGATGAGAAAGCCCTAAAGCTGCCCTAAAACCCTATAATAAGCCGAAAACACTAAAATCAACCTAAAAGCATAGAATCTACAGAAAAACCATAAAAATGACCCGGAGCCCTTAAATGGTCCAAATACCCTAAAGCCGGCCTTGAACCCTACAATAAGCCGAAAACCCTAAAATCAGTCTAAAAGCCCTACAACCAGCCTAGAACCCTGAAAAAGCTGAAAACACTAAAATTAGTCTAAAAGCCTAGAGTCTACAGAAAAACCATAAAATTGACCCGGAGCCTTTAAATCGTCGAAATGCACTGCGGAAAAACCTTGAAATTGGCCGAAAATCCTGAAATCGGCCAAAAGCCCTATTGTTGATTAGAAAACCCTAAAACTGGCCCAAAACCCAACATCAAGCCGAAAACCTTAAAATCAGTCTAAACGCACCAAAAGTCGGCCTAAAACCCTATAATAAGCCAAAAACATTAAATCCGTCTAAAACCCTAGAGTCTACACAAAAACCAAAAAACTAACCTGTAGCCCTTAAATAGTCCAAATACCCTATACTATAGTCTGCGGAAAAACTCTGAAATCGGCTGGAAACCCTGAAATTGGCCAAAAGCCCTACAGTTGATCAAAAAGCCCTAAAGTCGTCCTAAAACCGTACAATAAGACGAAAACCCTAAAACCAGTCTAAAAGCCCCAAAAGCCGGCCTAAAACCCTATAATAAGCCGAAAACCCTAAAATCATTCTAAAAGCCTAGTGCTAAAGATAAACCATACAATTGTCCCGGAGCCCTTAAATTGTCAAAATACCCTTAACTATAGTCAGCGGAAAAACCCTAGAATCGTTCGAAAACCCTGAAATCGGAAAAAAGCCCTAAAGTTGATCAGAAAACCCTAAATCAAGTCTAAAAGCCCTTAAGCCGGCCTCAAACCCTAAAATAAGACGAAAACCGTAAAATCAGTCTAAATGAATAGAGTTTACCGAAAAATCATAAAATTGACCTAGACCCCTTAAATCATCCAAAAATCCTATACTATAGTCAAAGAAAAAACCCAGAAATCGGCCAAAAACTCTGAAATCGTCCAAAATCCCTAAAGTAGATCAGAAAACCCTAAAGCCGGCATAAAACCCTACAAGAAGCCGAAACCCCAAAAATAAGTCTAAAAGCCTAGAGTCTACAGAAAAACCATAAAATTGACCCGGGGCCCTATAATCGTCCAAATACCCTATACTATAGTTAGCGGAAAAACCCTGAAATATGCCGAAAACCCTGAAATCGGGCGAAAACCTTGAAATTGGACTAAAGCCCTAAATTTGATCAGAAAGCCATAAAGCTGCCCTAAAACCCTATAATAAGCCGAAAACCCTAAAAGCCTTGAATCTACAGAAAAACTTTAAAAATGACTCGGAGCCCTTAAATTGTCAAAATACCCTTAACTATAGTAAGCAGAAAAACCCTGAAATCGGTCTAAAACCCTGAAATCGGAAAAAAGCTCTAAAGTTGATCAGAAAACCCTAAATCAAGTCTAAAAGCCCTTAAACCGGCCTCAAACCCTAAAATAAGACGAAAACCGTAAAATCAGTCTAAATGAATAGAGTTTACCGAAAAATCATAAAATTGACCTAGACCCCTTAAATCATCCCAAAATCCTATACTATAGTCAGAGAAAAAACCCAGAAATCGGCCAAAAACTCTGAAATCGTCCAAAATCCCTAAAGTAGAACAGAAAACCCTAAAGTCGGCATAAAACCCTACAAGAAGCCGAAAACCCAAAAATAAGTCTAAAAGCCTAGAGTCTACAGAAAAACCATAAAATTGACCCGGGGCCCTATAATCGTCCAAATACCCTATACTATAGTTAGCGGAAAAACCCTGAAATATGCCGAAAACCCTGAAATCGGGCGAAAACCTTGAAATTGGACTAAAGCCCTAAATTTGATCAGAAAGCCATAAAGCTGCCCTAAAACCCTATAATAAGCCGAAAACCCTAAAATCATCCTAAAAGCCTTGAATCTACAGAAAAACTTTAAAAATGACCCGGAGCCCTTAAATTGTCAAAATACCCATAACTATAGTCAGCAGAAAAACCCTGAAATCGAAAAAAAGCCCTAAAATTGATCAGAAAACCCTAAATCAAGTCTAAAAGCCCTTAAGCCGGCCTCAAACCCTAAAATAAGACGAAAACCGTAAAATCAGTCCAAATGAATAGAGTTTACCGAAAAATCATAAAATTGACCTGGACCCCTTAAATCATCCAAAAATCGTATACTATAGTCAGAGAAAAAACCCAGAAATTGGCCAAAAACTCTGAAATCGTCCAAAATCCCTAAAGTAGATCAGAAAACCCTAAAGCCGGCATAAAACCCTATAAGAAGCCGAAAACCTAAAAATAAGTCTAAAAGCCTAGAGTCTACAGAAAAACCATAAAATTGACCCGGGGCCCTATAATCGTCCAAATACCCTATACTATAGTTAGCGGGAAAAACCCTGAAATATGCCGAAAACCCTGAAATCGGGCGAAAACCTTGAAATTGGACTAAAGCCCTAAATTTGATCAGAAAGCCATAAAGCTGCCCTAAAACCCTATAATAAGCCGAAAACCCTAAAATCATCCTAAAAGCCTTGAATCTACAGAAAAACTTTAAAAATGACCCGGAGCCCTTAAATTGTCAAAATACCCTTAACTATAGTCAGCAGAAAAACCCTGAAATCGAAAAAAAGCCCTAAAGTTGATCAGAAAACCCTAAATCAAGTCTAAAAGCCCTTAAGCCGGCCTCAAACCCTAAAATAAGACGAAAACCGTAAAATCAGTCCAAATGAATAGAGTTTACCGAAAAATCATAAAATTGACCTGGACCCCTTAAATCATCCAAAAATCGTATACTATAGTCAGAGAAAAAACCCAGAAATTGGCCAAAAACTCTGAAATCGTCCAAAATCCCTAAAGTAGATCAGAAAACCCTAAAGCCGGCATAAAACCCTACAAGAAGCCGAAAACCTAAAAATAAGTCTAAAAGCCTAGAGTCTACAGAAAAACCATAAAATTGAACCGGGGCCCTATAATCGTCCAAATACCCTATACTATAGTTAGCGGGAAAAACCCTGAAATATGCCGAAAACCCTGAAATCGGGCGAAAACCTTGAAATCGGACTAAAGCCCTAAATTTGATCAGAAAGCCATAAAGCTGCCCTAAAACCCTATAATAAGCCGAAAACCCTAAAATCATCCTAAAAGCCTTGAATCTACAGAAAAACTTTAAAAATGACCCGGAGCCCTTAAATTGTCAAAATACCCTTAACTATAGTCAGCAGAAAAACCCTGAAATCGAAAAAAAGCCCTAAAGTTGATCAGAAAACCCTAAATCAAGTCTAAAAGCCCTTAAGCCGGCCTCGAACCCTAAAATAAGACGAAAACCGTAAAATCAGTCCAAATGAATAGAGTTTACCGAAAAATCATAAAATTGACCTGGACCCCTTAAATCATCCAAAAATCCTATACTATAGTCAGAGAAAAAACCCAGAAATTGGCCAAAAACTCTGAAATCGTCCAAAATCCCTAAAGTAGATCAGAAAACCCTAAAGCCGGCATAAAACCCTACAAGAAGCCGAAAACCTAAAAATAAGTCTAAAAGCCTAGAGTCTACAGAAAAACCATAAAATTGAACCGGGGCCCTATAATCGTCCAAATACCCTATACTATAGTTAGCGGGAAAAACCCTGAAATATGCCGAAAACCCTGAAATCGGGCGAAAACCTTGAAATTGGACTAAAGCCCTAAATTTGATCAGAAAGCCATAAAGCTGCCCTAAAACCCTATAATAAGCCGAAAACCCTAAAATCATCCTAAAAGCCTTGAATCTACAGAAAAACTTTAAAAATGACCCGGAGACCTTAAATCGTCCAAATACCCTTAACTATAGTCAGCGGAAAAACCCTGAAATCGGTCGAAAACCCAGAAATCGGAAAAAAGCCTTAAAGTTGATCAGAAAACCCTAAATCAAGTCTAAAAGCCCTTCAGCCGGCCTCAAACCCTAAAATAAGACGAAAACCGTAAAATCATTCTTAATGATTAGAGTTTACCGAAAAATCATAAAATTGACCTAGACCCCTAAAATCATCCAAAAATCCTATACTATAGTCAGAGAAAAAACCCAGAAATCGGCCAAAAACACTGAAATCGTACAAAATCCCTAAAGTAGATCAGAAAACCCTAAAGCCGGCATAAAACCCTACAAGAAGCCGAAAACCCAAAAATAAGTCTAAAAGCCTAGAGTCTACAGAAAAACCATAAAATTGACCCGGGGCCCTATAATCGTCCAAATACCCTATACTATAGTTAGCGGGAAAACCCTGAAATATGCCGAAAACCCTGAAATCGGGCGAAAACCTTGAAATTGGACTAAAGCCCTAAATTTGATCAGAAAGCCATAAAGCTGCCCTAAATTTGATCAGAAAGCCATAAAGCTGCCCTAAAACCCTATAATAAGCTGAAAACCCTAAAATCATTCTAAAAGCCTTGAATCTACAGAAAAACTTTAAAAATGACTCAGAGCCCTTAAATTGTCAAAATACCCTTAACTATAGTAAGCGGAAAAACCCTGAAATCGGAAAAAAGCCCTAAAGTTGATCAGAAAACCCTAAATCAAGTCTAAAAGCCCTTAAGCCGGCCTCAAACCCTAAAATAAGACGAAAACCGTAAAATCAGTCTAAATGAATAGAGTTTACCGAAAAATCATAAAATTGACCTAGACCCCTTAAATCATCCAAAAATCCTATACTATAGTCAAAGAAAAAACCCAGAAATCGGCCAAAAACTCTGAAATCGTCCAAAATCCCTAAAGTAGATCAGAAAACCCTAAAGCCGGCATAAAACCCTACAAGAAGCCGAAAACCCAAAAACAAGTCTAAAAGCCTAGAGTCTACAGAAAAACCATAAAATTGACCCGGGGCCCTATAATCGTCCAAATACCCTATACTATAGTTAGCGGAAAAACCCTGAAATATGCCGAAAACCCTGAAATCGGGCGAAGACCTTGAAATTGGACTAAAGCCCTAAATTTGATCAGAAAGACATAAAACTTCCCTAAAACCCTATAATAAGCCGAAAACCCTAAAATCATCCTAAAAGCCTTGAATCTACATAAAAACTTTAAAAATGACCCGGAGCCCTTAAATCGTCCAAATACCCTTAACTATAGTCAGCGGAAAAACCCTGAAATCGGTCGAAAACCCTGAAATCGGAAAAAAGCCCTAAAGTTTATCAGAAAACCCTAAATCAAGTCTAATAGCCCTTAAGCCGGCCTCAAACCCTAAAATAAGACGAAAACCGTAAAATCAGTCTTAATGATTAGAGTTTACCGAAAAATCATAAAATTGACCTAGACCCCTTAAATCATCCAAAAATCCTATACTATAGTCAGAGGAAAAACCCAGAAATTGGCCAAAAACTCTGAAATCGTCCAAAATCCCTAAAGTAGATCAGAAAACCCTAAAGCCGGCATAAAACCCTACAAGAAGCCGAAAACCCAAAAATAAGTCTAAAAGCCAAGAGTCTACAGAAAAACCATAAAATTAACCCGGGGCCCTATAATCGTCCAAATACCGTATACTATAGTTAGCGGAAAAACCCTGAAATATGCCGAAAACCCTGAAATCGGGCGAAAACCTTGAAATTGGACTAAAGCCCTAAATTTGATCAGAAAGCCATAAAGATGCCCTAAAACCCTATAATAAGCCGAAAACCCTAAAAGCCTTGAATCTACAGAAAAACTTTAAAAATGACTCGGAGCCCTTAAATTGTCAAAATACCCTTAACTATAGTAAGCGGAAAAACCCTGAAATCGGTCGAAAACCCTGATATCGGAAAAAAGCCCTAAAGTTGATCAGAAAACCCTAAATCAAGTCTAAAAGCCCTTAAGCCGGCCTAAAACCCTAAAATAAGTAGAAAACCGTAAAATCAGTATAATGAACAGAGTTTACCGAAAAATCATAAAATTGACCTAGACCCCTTAAATCATCCAAAAATCCTATACTATAGTCAAAGATAAAACCCAGAAATCGGCCAAAAACTCTGAAATCGTCCAAAATCCCTAAAGTAGATCAGAAAACCCTAAAGCCGGCATAAAACCCTACAACAAGCCGAAAACCCAAAAATAAGTCTAAAAGCCTAGAGTCTACAGAAAAACCATAAAATTGACCCGGGGCCCTATAATCGTCCAAATACCCTATACTATAGTTAGCGGAAAAACCCTGAAATATGCCGAAAACCCTGAAATCGGGCGAAAACCTTAAAATTGGACTAAAGCCCTAAATTTGATCAGAAAGCCATAAAGCTGCCCTAAAACCCTCTAATAAGCCGAAAACCCTAAAATCATCCTAAAAGCCTTGAATCTACAGAAAAACTTTAAAAATGACCCGGAGCCCTTAAATTGTCAAAATACCCTTAGCTATAGTCAGCGGAAAAACCCTGAAATCGGAAAAAAGCCCTAAAGTTGATCAGAAAACCCTAAATCAAGTCTAAAAGCCCTTAAGCCAGCCTCAAACCGTAAAATAAGACGAAAACCGTAAAATCAGTCCAAATGAATAGAGTTTACCGAAAAATCATAAAATTGACCTGGACCCCTTAAATCATCCAAAAATCCTATACTATAGTCAGACAAAAAACCCAGATATCGGCCAAAAACTCTGAAATCGTCCAAAATCCCTAAAGTAGATCAGAAAACCCTAAAGCCGGCATAAAACCCTACAAGAAGCCGAAAACACAAAAAGAAGTCTAAAAGCCTAGAGTCTACAGAAAAACCATAAAATTGAACCGGGGCCCTATAATCGTCCAAATACCCTATACTATAGTTAGCGGGAAAAACCCTGAAATATGCCGAAAACCCTGAAATCGGGCGAAAACCTTGAAATTGGACTAAAGCCCTAAATTTGATCAGAAAGCCATAAAGCTGCCCTAAAACACTATAATAAGCCGAAAACCCTAAAATCATCCTAAAAGCCTTGAATCTACAGAAAAACTTTAAAAATGACTCGGAGCCCTTAAATTGTCAAAATACCCTTAACTATAGTAAGCGGAAAAACCCTGAAATCGGTCGAAAACCCTGAAATCGGAAAAAAGCCTTAAAGTTGATCCGAAAACCCTAAATCAAGTCTAAAAGCCCTTAAGCCGGCCTAAAACCCTAAAATAAGACGAAAACCGTAAAATCAGTATAATGAACAGAGTTTACCGAAAAATCATAAAATTGACCTAGACCCCTTAAATCATCCAAAAATCCTATACTATAGTCAAAGATAAAACCCAGAAATCGGCCAAAAACTCTGAAATCGTCCAAAATCCCTAAAGTAGATCAGAAAACCCTAAAGCCGGCATAAAACCCTACAACAAGCCGAAAACCCAAAAATAAGTCTAAAAGCCTAGAGTCTACAGAAAAACCATAAAATTGACCCGGGGCCCTATAATCGTCCAAATACCCTATACTATAGTTAGCGGAAAAACCCTGATATATGCCGAAAACCCTGAAATCGGGCGAAAACCTTAAAATTGGACTAAAGCCCTAAATTTGATCAGAAAGCCATAAAGCTGCCCTAAAACCCTCTAATAAGCCGAAAACCCTAAAATCATCCTAAAAGCCTTGAATCTACAGAAAAACTTTAAAAATGACCCGGAGCCCTTAAATTGTCAAAATACCCTTATCTATAGTCAGCGGAAAAACCCTGAAATCGGAAAAAAGCCCTAAAGTTGATCAGAAAACCCTAAATCAAGTCTAACAGCCCTTAAGCCAGCCTCAAACCCTAAAATAAGACGAAAACCGTAAAATCAGTCCAAATGAATAGAGTTTACCGAAAAATCATAAAATTGACCTGGACCCCTTAAATCATCCAAAAATCCTATACTATAGTCAGAGAAAAAACCCAGATATCGGCCAAAAACTCTGAAATCGTCCAAAATCCCTAAAGTAGATCAGAAAACCCTAAAGCCGGCATAAAACCCTACAAGAAGCCGAAAACCCAAAAAGATGCGAGTCTACAGAAAAACCATAAAATTGAACCGGGGCCCTATAATCGTCCAAATACCCTATACTATAGTTAGCGGGAAAAACCCTGAAATATGCCGAAAACCCTGAAATCGGGCGAAAACCTTGAAATTGGACTAAAGCCCTAAATTTGATCAGAAAGCCATAAAGCTGCCCTAAAACACTATAATAAGCCGAAAACCCTAAAATCATCCTAAAAGCCTTGAATCTACAGAAAAACTTTAAAAATGACCCGGAGCCCTTAAATCGTCCAAATACCCTTAACTATAGTCAGCGGAAAAACCCTGAAATCGATCGAAAACCCAGAAATCGGAAAAAAGCCCTAAAGTTGATCAGAAAACCCTAAATCAAGTCTAAAAGCCCTTAAGCCGGCCTCAAACCCTAAAATAAGACGAAAACTGTAAAATCAGTCTTAATGATTAGAGTTTACCGAAAAATCATAAAATTGACCTAGACCCCTAAAATCATCCAAAAATCCTATACTATAGTCAGAGAAAAAACCCAGAAATCAGCCAAAAACTCTGAAATCGTCCAAAATCCCTAAAGTAGATCAGAAAACCCTAAAGCCGGCATAAAACCCTACAAGAAGCCGAAAACCCAAAAATAAGTCTAAAAGCCTAGAGTCTACACAAAAACCATAAAATTGACCCGTGGCCCTATAATCGTCCAAATACCCTATACTATAGTTAGCGGAAAAACCCTGAAATATGCCGAAAACCCTGAAATCGGGCGAAAACCTTGAAATTGGACTAAAGCCCTAAATTTGATCAAAAAGCCATAAAGCTGCCCTAAAACCCTATAATAAGCCGAAAACCCTAAAATCATCCTAAAAGCCTTGAATCTACAGAAAAACTTTAAAAATGACTCGGAGCCCTTAAATCGTCCAAATACCCTTAACTATAGTCAGCGGAAAAACCCTGAAATCGATCGAAAACCCTGAAATCTGAAAAAAGCCCTAAAGTTGATCAGAAAACCCTAAATCAAGTCTAAAAGCCCTTAAGCCAGCCTCAAACCCTAAAATAAGACGAAAACCGTAAAATCAGTCTTAATGAATAGAGTTTACCGAAAAATCATAAAATTGACCTAGACCCCTAAAATCATACAAAAATCTTATACTATAGTCAGAGAAAAAACCCAGAAATCGGCCAAAAACTCTGAAATCGTACCAAATCCCTAAAGTAGATCAGAAAACCTTAAAGCCGGCATAAAACCCTACAAGAAGCCGAACACCCAAAAATAAGTCTAAAAGCCTAGAGTCTACAGAAAAACCATAAAATTGACCCGGGGCCCTATAATCGTCCAAATACCCTATACTATAGTTAGCGGAAAAACCCTGAAATATGCCGAAAACCCTGAAATCGGGCGAAAACCTTGAAATTGGACTAAAGCCCTAAATTTGATCAGAAAGCCATAAAGCTGCCCTAAAACACTATAATAAGCCGAAAACCCTAAAATCATCCTAAAAGCCTTGAATCTACAGAAAAACTTTAAAAATGATCCGGAGCCCTTAAATCGTCCAAATACCCTTAACTATAGTCAGCGGAAAAACCCTAAAATCGATCGAAAACCCTAAAATCGGAAAAAAACCCTAAAGTTGATCAGAAAACCCTAAATCAAGTCTAAAAGCCCTTAAGCCGGCCTCAAACCCTAAAATAAGACGAAAACCGTAAAATCAGTCTTAATGATTAGAGTTTACCGAAAAATCATAAAATTGACCTAGACCCCTAAAATCATCCAAAAATCCTATACTATAGTCAGAGAAAGAACCCAGAAATCGGCCAAAAACTCTGAAATCGTACAAAATCGCTAAAGTAGATCAGAAAACCCTAAAGCCGTCATAAAACCCTACAAGAAGCCGAAAACCCAAAAATAAGTCTAAAAGCCTAGAGTCTACAGAAAAACCATAAAATTGAACCGGGGCCCTATAATCGTCCAAATACCCTATACTATAGTTAGCGGGAAAAACCCTGAAATATGCCGAAAACCCTGAAATCGGGCGAAAACCTTGAAATTGGACTAAAGCCCTAAATTTGATCAGAAAACCATAAACTGCCCTAAAACCCTATAATAAGCCGAAAACCCTAAAATCATCCTAAAAGCCTTGAATCTACAGAAAAACTTTAAAAATGACCCGGAGCCCTTAAATCGTCCAAATACCCTTAACTATAGTCAGCGGAAAAACCCTGAAATCGATCGAAAACCCAGAAATCGGAAAAAAGCCCTAAAGTTGATCAGAAAACCCTAAATCAAGTCTAAAAGCCCTTAAGCCGGCCTCAAACCCTAAAATAAGACGAAAACTGTAAAATCAGTCTTAATGATTAGAGTTTACCGAAAAATCATAAAATTGACCTAGACCCCTAAAATCATCCAAAAATCCTATACTATAGTCAGAGAAAAAACCCAGAAATCAGCCAAAAACTCTGAAATCGTCCAAAATCCCTATAGTAGATCAGAAAACCCTAAAGCCGGCATAAAACCCTACAAGAAGCCGAAAACCCAAAAATAAGTCTAAAAGCCTAGAGTCTACACAAAAACCATAAAATTGACCCGTGGCCCTATAATCGTCCAAATACCCTATACTATAGTTAGCGGAAAAACCCTGAAATATGCCGAAAACCCTGAAATCGGGCGAAAACCTTGAAATTGGACTAAAGCCCTAAATTTGATCAGAAAGCCATAAAGCTGCCCTAAAACACTATAATAAGCCGAAAACCCTAAAATCATCCTAAAAGCCTTGAATCTACAGAAAAACTTTAAAAATGACCCGGAGCCCTTAAATCGTCCAAATACCCTTAACTATAGTCAGCGGAAAAACCCTAAAATCGATCGAAAACCCTAAAATCGGAAAAAAACCCTAAAGTTGATCAGAAAACCCTAAATCAAGTCTAAAAGCCCTTAAGCCGGCCTCAAACCCTAAAATAAGACGAAAACCGTAAAATCAGTCTTAATGATTAGAGTTTACCGAAAAATCATAAAATTGACCTAGACCCCTAAAATCATCCAAAAATCCTATACTATAGTCAGAGAAAGAACCCAGAAATCGGCCAAAAACTCTGAAATCGTACCAAATCGCTAAAGTAGATCAGAAAACCCTAAAGCCGGCATAAAACCCTACAAGAAGCCGAACACCCAAAAATAAGTCTAAAAGCCTAGAGTCTACAGAAAAACCATAAAATTGACCCGGGGCCCTATAATCGTCCAAATACCCTACACTATAGTTAGCGGAAAAACCCTGAAATATGCCGAAAACCCTGAAATCGGGCGAAAACCTTGAAATTGGACTAAAGCCCTAAATTTGATCAGAAAGCCATAAAGCTGCCCTAAAACACTATAATAAGCCGAAAACCCTAAAATCATCCTAAAAGCCTTGAATCTACAGAAAATCTTTAAAAATGACCCGGAGCCCTTAAATCGTCCAAATACCCTTAACTATAGTCAGCGGAAAAACCCTGAAATCGATCGAAAACCCTAAAATCGGAAAAAAAACCCTAAAGTTGATCAGAAAACCCTAAATCAAGTCTAAAAGCCCTTAAGCCGGCCTCAAACCCTAAAATAAGACGAAAACCGTAAAATCAGTCTTAATGATTAGAGTTTACCGAAAAATCATAAAATTGACATAGACCCCTAAAATCATCCAAAAATCCTATACTATAGTCAGAGAAAGAACCCAGAAATCGGCCAAAAACTCTGAAATCGTACAAAATCGCTAAAGTAGATCAGAAAACCCTAAAGCCGTCTTAAAACCCTACAAGAAGCCGAAAACCCAAAAATAAGTCTAAAAGCCTAGAGTCTACAGAAAAACCATAAAATTGAACCGGGGCCCTATAATCGTCCAAATACCCTATACTATAGTTAGCGGGAAAAACCCTGAAATATGCCGAAAACCCTGAAATCGGGCGAAAACCTTGAAATTGGACTAAAGCCCTAAATTTGATCAGAAAACCATAAACTGCCCTAAAACCCTATAATAAGCCGAACACCCTAAAATCATCCTAAAAGCCTTGAATCTACAGAAAAACTTTAAAAATGACTCGGAGCCCTTAAATCGTCCAAATACCCTTAACTATAGTCAGCGGAAAAACCCTGAAATCGATCGAAAACCCTGAAATCTGAAAAAAGCCCTAAAGTTGATCAGAAAACCCTAAATCAAGTCTAAAAGCCCTTAAGCCAGCCTCAAACCCTAAAATAAGACGAAAACCGTAAAATCAGTCTTAATGAATAGAGTTTACCGAAAAATCATAAAATTGACCTAGACCCCTAAAATCATCCAAAAATCTTATACTATAGTCAGAGAAAAAACCCAGAAATCGGCCAAAAACTCTGAAATCGTACCAAATCCCTAAAGTAGATCAGAAAACCCTAAAGCCGGCATAAAACCCTACAAGAAGCCGAAAACCCAAAAATAAGTCTAAAAGCCTAGAGTCTACAGAAAAACCATAAAATTGACCCGGGGCCCTATAATCGTCCAAATACCCTATACTATAGTTAGCGGAAAAACCCTGAAATATGCCGAAAACCCTGAAATCGGGCGAAAACCTTGAAATTGGACTAAAGCCCTAAATTTGATCAGAAAGCCATAAAGCTGCCCTAAAACCCTATAATAAGCCGAAAACCCTAAAATCATCCTAAAAGCCTTGAATCTACAAGAAAAACTTTAAAAATGACTCGGAGCCCTTAAATCGTCCAAATACCCTTAACTATAGTCAGCAGAAAAACCCTGAAATCGATCGAAAACCCTGAAATCTGAAAAAAGCCCTAAAGTTGATCAGAAAACCCTAAATCAAGTCTAAAAGCCCTTAAGCCAGCCTCAAACCCTAAAATAAGACGAAAACCGTAAAATCAGTCTTAATGAATAGAGTTTACCGAAAAATCATAAAATTGACCTAGACCCCTAAAATCATCCAAAAATCTTATACTATAGTCAGAGAAAAAACCCAGAAATCGGCCAAAAACTCCGAAATCGTACAAAATCGCTAAAGTAGATCAGAAAACCCTAAAGCCGTCATAAAACCCTACAAGAAGCCGAAAACCCAAAAATAAGTCTAAAAGCCTAGAGTCTACAGAAAAACCATAAAATTGAACCGGGGCCCTATAATCGTCCAAATACCCTATACTATAGTTAGCGGGAAAAACCCTGAAATATGCCGAAAACCCTGAAATCGGGCGAAAACCTTGAAATTGGACTAAAGCCCTAAATTTGATCAGAAAGCCATAAAGCTGCCCTAAAACCCTATAATAAGCCGAACACCCTAAAATCATCCTAAAAGCCTTGAATCTACAGAAAAACTTTAAAAATGACCCGGAGCCCTTAAATCGTCCAAATACCCTTAACTATAGTCAGCGGAAAAACCCTGAAATCGATCGAAAACCCAGAAATCGGAAAAAAGCCCTAAAGTTGATCAGAAAACCCTAAATCAAGTCTAAAAGCCCTTAAGCCGGCCTCAAACCCTAAAATAAGACGAAAACTGTAAAATCAGTCTTAATGATTAGAGTTTACCGAAAAATCATAAAATTGACCTAGACCCCTAAAATCATCCAAAAATCCTATACTATTGTCAGAGAAAAAACCCAGAAATCAGCCAAAAACTCTGAAATCGTCCAAAATCCCTATAGTAGATCAGAAAACCCTAAAGCCGGCATAAAACCCTACAAGAAGCCGAAAACCCAAAAATAAGTCTAAAAGCCTAGAGTCTACACAAAAACCATAAAATTGACCCGGGGCCCTATAATCGTCCAAATACCCTATACTATAGTTAGCGGAAAAACCCTGAAATATGCCGAAAACCCTGAAATCGGGCGAAAACCTTGAAATTGGATTAAAGCCCTAAATTTGATCAGAAAGCCATAAAGCTGCCCTAAAACCCTATAATAAGCCGAACACCCTAAAATCATCCTAAAAGCCTTGAATCTACAGAAAAACTTTAAAAATGACTCGGAGCCCTTAAATCGTCCAAATACCCTTAACTATAGTCAGCGGAAAAACCCTGAAATCGATCGAAAACCCTGAAATCTGAAAAAAGCCCTAAAGTTGATCAGAAAACCCTAAATCAAGTCTAAAAGCCCTTAAGCCAGCCTCAAACCCTAAAATAAGACGAAAACCGTAAAATCAGTCTTAATGAATAGAGTTTACCGAAAAATCATAAAATTGACCTAGACCCCTAAAATCATCCAAAAATCTTATACTATAGTCAGAGAAAAAACCCAGAAATCGGCCAAAAACTCTGAAATCGTACCAAATCCCTAAAGTAGATCAGAAAACCCTAAAGCCGGCATAAAACCCTACAAGAAGCCGAAAACCCAAAAATAAGTCTAAAAGCCTAGAGTCTACAGAAAAACCATAAAATTGACCCGGGGCCCTATAATCGTCCAAATACCCTATACTATAGTTAGCGGAAAAACCCTGAAATATGCCGAAAACCCTGAAATCGGGCGAAAACCTTGAAATTGGACTAAAGCCCTAAATTTGATCAGAAAGCCATAAAGCTGCCCTAAAACCCTATAATAAGCCGAAAACCCTAAAATCATCCTAAAAGCCTTGAATCTACAAGAAAAACTTTAAAAATGACGCGGAGCCCTTAAATCGTCCAAATACCCTTAACTATAGTCAGCGGAAAAACCCTAAAATCGATCGAAAACCCTGAAATCTGAAAAAAGCCCTAAAGTTAATCAGAAAACCCTAAATCAAGTCTAAAAGCCCTTAAGCCAGCCTCAAACCCTAAAATAAGACGAAAACCGTAAAATCAGTCTTAATGAATAGAGTTTACCGAAAAATCATAAAATTGACCTAGACCCCTAAAATCATCCAAAAATCTTATACTATAGTCAGAGAAAAAACCCAGAAATCGGCCAAAAACTCTGAAATCGTACCAAATCCCTAAAGTAGATCAGAAAACCGTAAAGCCGGCATAAAACCCTACAAGAAGCCGAAAACCCAAAAATAAGTCTAAAAGCCTAGAGTCTACAGAAAAACCATAAAATTGACCCGGGGCCCTATAATCGTCCAAATACCCTATACTATAGTTAGCGGAAAAACCCTGAAATATGCCGAAAACCCTGAAATCGGGCGAAAACCTTGAAATTGGACTAAAGCCCTAAATTTGATCAGAAAGCCATAAAGCTGCCCTAAAACACTATAATAAGCCGAAAACCCTAAAATCATCCTAAAAGCCTTGAATCTACAGAAAAACTTTAAAAATGACCCGGAGCCCTTAAATCGTCCAAATACCCTTAACTATAGTCAGCGGAAAAACCCTAAAATCGATCGAAAACCCTAAAATCGGAAAAAAACCCTAAAGTTGATAAGAAAACCCTAAATCAAGTGTAAAAGCCCTTAAGCCGGCCTCAAACCCTAAAATAAGACGAAAACCGTAAAATCAGTCTTAATGATTAGAGTTTACCGAAAAATCATAAAATTGACCTAGACCCCTAAAATCATCCAAAAATCCTATACTATAGTCAGAGAAAGAACCCAGAAATCGGCCAAAAACTCTGAAATCGTACAAAATCGCTAAAGTAGATCAGAAAACCCTAAAGCCGTCATAAAACCCTACAAGAAGCCAAAAACCCAAAAATAAGTCTAAAAGCCTAGAGTCTACAGAAAAACCATAAAATTGAACCGGGGCCCTATAATCGTCCAAATACCCTATACTATAGTTAGCGGGAAAAACCCTGAAATATGCCGAAAACCCTGAAATCGGGCGAAAACCTTGAAATTGGACTAAAGCCCTAAATTTGATCAGAAAACCATAAACTGCCCTAAAACCCTATAATAAGCCGAAAACCCTAAAATTATCCTAAAAGCCTTGAATCTACAGAAAAACTTTAAAAATGACCCGGAGCCCTTAAATCGTCCAAATACCCTTAACTATAGTCAGCGGAAAAACCCTGAAATCGATCGAAAACCCAGAAATCGGAAAAAAGCCCTAAAGTTGATCAGAAAACCCTAAATCAAGTCTAAAAGCCCTTAAGCCGGCCTCAAACCCTAAAATAAGACGAAAACTGTAAAATCAGTCTTAATGATTAGAGTTTACCGAAAAATCATAAAATTGACCTAGACCCCTAAAATCATCCAAAAATCCTATACTATAGTCAGAGAAAAAACCCAGAAATCAGCCAAAAACTCTGAAATCGTCCAAAATCCCTATAGTAGATCAGAAAACCCTAAAGCCGGCATAAAACCCTACAAGAAGCCGAAAACCCAAAAATAAGTCTAAAAGCCTAGAGTCTACACAAAAACCATAAAATTGACCCGGGGCCCTATAATCGTCCAAATACCCAATACTATAGTTAGCGGAAAAACCCTGAAATATGCCGAAAACCCTGAAATCGGGCGAAAACCTTGAAATTGGATTAAAGCCCTAAATTTGATCAGAAAGCCATAAAGCTGCCCTAAAACCCTATAATAAGCCGAACACCCTAAAATCATCCTAAAAGCCTTGAATCTACAGAAAAACTTTAAAAATGACCCGGAGCCCTTAAATCGTCCAAATACCCTTAACTATAGTCAGCGGAAAAACCCTGAAATCGATCGAAAACCCAGAAATCGGAAAAAAGCCCTAAAGTTGATCAGAAAACCCTAAATCAAGTCTAAAAGCCCTTAAGCCGGCCTCAAACCCTAAAATAAGACGAAAACTGTAAAATCAGTCTTAATGATTAGAGTTTACCGAAAAATCATAAAATTGACCTAGACCCCTAAAATCATCCAAAAATCCTATACTATAGTCAGAGAAAAAACCCAGAAATCAGCCAAAAACTCTGAAATCGTCCAAAATCCCTATAGTAGATCAGAAAACCCTAAAGCCGGCATAAAACCCTACAAGAAGCCGAAAACCCAAAAATAAGTCTAAAAGCCTAGAGTCTACACAAAAACCATAAAATTGACCCGTGGCCCTATAATCGTCCAAATACCCTATACTATAGTTAGCGGAAAAACCCTGAAATATGCCGAAAACCCTGAAATCGGGCGAAAACCTTGAAATTGGACTAAAGCCCTAAATTTGATCAGAAAGCCATAAAGCTGCCCTAAAACCCTATAATAAGCCGAAAACCCTAAAATCATCCTAAAAGCCTTGAATCTACAGAAAAACTTTAAAAATGACTCGGAGCCCTTAAATCGTCCAAATACCCTTAACTATAGTCAGCGGAAAAACCCTGAAATCGATCGAAAACCCTGAAATCTGAAAAAAGCCCTAAAGTTGATCAGAAAACCCTAAATCAAGTCTAAAAGCCCTTAAGCCGGCCTCAAACCCTAAAATAAGACGAAAACTGTAAAATCAGTCTTAATGATTAGAGTTTACCGAAAAATCATAAAATTGACCTAGACCCCTAAAATCATCCAAAAATCCTATACTATAGTCAGAGAAAAAACCCAGAAATCAGCCAAAAACTCTGAAATCGTCCAAAATCCCTATAGTAGATCAGAAAACCCTAAAGCCGGCATAAAACCCTACAAGAAGCCGAAAACCCAAAAATAAGTCTAAAAGCCTAGAGTCTACACAAAAACCATAAAATTGACCCGTGGCCCTATAATCGTCCAAATACCCTATACTATAGTTAGCGGAAAAACCCTGAAATATGCCGAAAACCCTGAAATCGGGCGAAAACCTTGAAATTGGACTAAAGCCCTAAATTTGATCAGAAAGCCATAAAGCTGCCCTAAAACACTATAATAAGCCGAAAACCCTAAAATCATCCTAAAAGCCTTGAATCTACAGAAAAACTTTAAAAATGACCCGGAGCCCTTAAATCGTCCAAATACCCTTAACTATAGTCAGCGGAAAAACCCTAAAATCGATCGAAAACCCTCAAATCGGAAAAAAACCCTAAAGTTGATCAGAAAACCCTAAATCAAGTCTAAAAGCCCTTAAGCCGGCCTCAAACCCTAAAATAAGACGAAAACCGTAAAATCAGTCTTAATGATTTGAGTTTACCGAAAAATCATAAAATTGACCTAGACCCCTAAAATCATCCAAAAATCCTATACTATAGTCAGAGAAAGAACCCAGAAATCGGCCAAAAACTCTGAAATCGTACAAAATCGCTAAAGTAGATCAGAAAACCCTAAAGCCGTCATAAAACCCTACAAGAAGCCGAAAACCCAAAAATAAGTCTAAAAGCCTAGAGTCTACAAAAAAACCATAAAATTGACCCGGGGCCCTATAATCGTCCAAATACCCTATACTATAGTTAGCGGAAAAACCCTGAAATATGCCGAAAACTCTGAAATCGGGTGAAAACCTTGAAATTGGATTAAAGCCCTAAATTTGATCAGAAAGCCATAAAGCTGCCCTAAAACCCTTTAATAAGCCGAAAACCCTAAAATCATCCTAAAAGCCTTGAATCTACAGAAAAACTTTAAAAATGACCCGGAGCCCTTAAATTGTCAAAATACCCTTATCTATAGTCAGCGGAAAAACCCTGAAATCGGTCGAAAACCCTGAAATCGGAAAAAAGCCCTAAAGTTGATCAGAAAACCCTAAATCAAGTCTAAAAGCCCTTAAGCCAGCCTCAAACCCTAAAATAAGACGAAAACCGTAAAATCCGTCTAAATGAATAGAGTTTACCGAAAAATCATAAAATTGACCTAGACCCCTTAAATCATCCAAAAATCCTATACTATAGTCAGAGAAAAAACCCAGAAATCGGCCAAAAACTCCGAAATCGTCCGAAATCCCTAAAGTAGATCAGAAAACCCTAAAGCCGGCATAAAACCCTACAAGAAGCCGAAAACCCAAAAATAAGTCTAAAAGCCTAGAGTCTACAGAAAAACCATAAAATTGACCCGGGGCCCTATAATCGTCCAAATACCCTATACTATAGTTAGCGGAAAAACCCTGAAATATGACGAAAACCCTGAAATCGGGGGAAAACCTTGAAATTGGACTAAAGCCCTAAATTTGATCAGAAAGCCATAAAGTTGCCCTAAAACCCTATAATAAGCCGAAAACCCTAAAATCATATTAAAAGCCTTGAATCTACAGAAAAACTTTAAAAATGACCCGGAGCCCTTAAATCGTCAAAATACCCTTATATATAGTCAGCGGAAAAATCCTGAAATTGGTCGAAAACCCTGAAATCGGAAAAAAGCCCTAAAGTTGATCAGAAAACCCTAAATCAAGTCTAAAAGCCCTTAAGCCGGCCTCAAACCCTAAAATAAGACGAAAACCGTAAAATCAGTCTAAATGAATAGAGTTTACCGAAAAATCATAGAATTGACCTAGACCCCTTAAATCATCCAAAAATCCTATACTATAGTCAGAGAAATAACCCAGAAATCGGCCAAAAACTCTGAAATCGTCCAAAATCCCTAAAGTAGATCAGAAAACCCTAAAGCCGGCATAAAACCCTACAAGAAGCCGAAAACCCAAAAATAAGTCTAAAAGCCTAGAGTCTAATGAAAAACCATAAAATTGACGCGGGGCCCTATAATCGTCCAAATACCCTATACTATAGTTAGCGGAAAAACCCTGAAATATGCCGAAAACCCAGAAATCGGGCGAAAACCTTGAAATTGGACTAAAGCCCTAAATTTGATCAGAAAGCCATAAAAGCTGCCCAAAAACCCTATAATAAGCCGAAAACCCTAAAATCATCCTAAAATCCTTGAATCTACAGAAAAACTTTAAAAATGACCCGGAGCCCTTAAATCGTCCAAATACCCTTAACTATAGTCAGCGGAAAAACCCTGAAATCGATCGAAAACCCTGAAATCGGAAAAAGCCCTACAGTTGATCAGAAAACCCTAAATCAAGTCTAAAAGCCCTTAAGCCGGCCTCAAACCCTAAAATAAGACGAAAACTGTAAAATCAGTCTAAATGAGTAGAGTTTACCGAAAAATCATAAAATTGACCTAGACCCCTTAAATCATCCAAAAATCCTATACTATAGTCAGAGAAAAAACCCAGAAATCGGCCAAAAACTTTGAAATCGTCCAAAATCCCTAAAGTAGATCAGAAAACCCTAAAGCCGGCATAAAACCCTACAAGAAGCCGAAAACCCAAAAATAAGTCTAAGAGCCTAAAGTCTACAGAAAAACTACAAAATTGAACCGGGGCCCTATAATCGTCCAAATACCCTATACTATAAGTTAGCGGAAAAACCCTGAAATATGCCGAAAACCCTGAAATCGGGCGAAAACCTTGAAATTGGACTAAAGCCCTAAATTTGATCAGAAAGCCATAAAGCTGCCCTAAAACCCTATAATAAGCCGAAAACCCTAAAATCATCCTAAAAGCCTTGAATCTACAGAAAAACTTTAAAAATGACCCGGAGCCCTTAAATCGTCAAAATACCCTTATATATAGTCAGCGGAAAAATCCTGAAATTGGTCGAAAATCCTGAAATCGGAAAAAAGCCCTAAAGTTGATCAGAAAACCCTAAATCAAGTCTAAAAGCCCTTAAGCCGGCCTCAAACCCTAAAATAAGACGAAAACCGTAAAATCAGTCTAAATGAATAGAGTTTACCGAAAAATCATAAAATTGACCTAGACCCCTTAAATCATCCAAAAATCCTATACTATAGTCAGAGAAAAAACCCAGAAATCGGCCAAAAACTCTGAAATCGTCCAAAATCCCTAAAGTAGATCAGAAAACCCTAAAGCCGGCATAAAACCCTACAAGAAGCCGAAAACCCAAAAATAAGTCTAAAAGCCTAGAGTCTAAAGAAAAACCATAAAATTGACGCGGGGCCCTATAATCGTCCAAATACCCTATACTATAGTTAGCGGAAAAACCCTGAAATATGCCGAAAACCCTGAAATCGGGCGAAAACCTTGAAATTGGACAAAAGCCCTAAATTTGATCAGAAAGCCATAAAAGCTGCCCTAAAACCCTATAATAAGCCGAAAACCCTAAAATCATCCTAAAATCCTTGAATCTACAGAAAAACTTTAAAAATGACCCGGAGCCCTTAAATCGTCCAAATACCCTTAACTATAGTCAGCGGAAAAACCCTGAAATCGGTCGAAAACCCTAAAATCGGAAAAAAGCCCTAAAGTTGATCAGAAAACCCTAAATCAAATCTAAAAGCCCTTAAGCCGGCCTCAAACCCTAAAATAAGACGAAAACCGTAAAATCAGTCTAAATGAATAGAGTTTACCGAAAAATCATAAAATTGACCTAGACCCCTTAAATCATCCAAAAATCCTATACTATAGTCTGAGAAAAAACCCAGAAATCGGCTAAAAACTCTGAAATCGTCCAAAATCCCTAAAGTAGATCAGAAAACCCTAAAGCCGGCATAAAACCCTACAAGAAGCCGAAAACCCAAAAATAAGTCTAAAAGCCTAGAGTCTACAGAAAAACCATAAAATTGAACCGGGGCCCTATAATCGTCCAAATACCCTATACTATAGTTAGCGGAAAAACCCTGAAATATGCCGAAAACCCTGAAATCGTGCTAAAACCTTGAAATTGGACTAAAGCCCTAAATTTGATCAGAAAGCCATAAAGCTGCCCTAAAACCCTATAATAAGCCGAAAACCCTATAATCATCCTAAAAGCCTTGATTGTACAGAAAAACTTTAAAACTGACCCGGAGCCCTTAAATCGTCCAAATACCCTTAACTATAGTCAGCGGAAAAACCCTGAAATCGGTCGAAAACCCTGAAATCGGAAAAAAGCCCTAAAGTTGATCAGAAAACCCTAAATCAAATCTAAAAGCCCTTAAGCCGGCCTCAAACCCTAAAATAAGACGTAAACCGTAAAATCAGTCTAAATGAATAAAGTTTACCGAAAAATCATAAAATTGACCTAGACCCCTTAAATCATCCAAAAATCCTATACTATAGTCAGAGAAAAAACCCAGAAATCGGCCAAAAACTCTGAAATCGTCCAAAATCCCTAAAGTAGATCAGAAAACCCTAAAGCCGGCCTAAAACCCTACAAGAAGCCGAAAACCCAAAAATAAGTCTAAAAGCCTAGAGTCTACAGAAAAACCATGAAATTGAACCGGGGCCCTATAATCGTCCAAATACCCTATACTATAGTTAGCGAAAAAACCCTGAAATATGTCGAAAACCCTGAAATCGGGTGAAAACCATGAAATTGGACTAAAGCCCTAAATTTGATCAGAAAGCCATAAAGCTGCCCTAAAACCCTATAATAAGCCGAAAACCCTAAAATCATCCTAAAAGCCTTGAATCTACAGAAAAACTTTAAAAATGACCCGGAGCCCTTAAATCGTCCAAATACCCTTAACTATAGTCAGCGGAAAAACCCTGAAATCGGTCGAAAACCCTGAAATCGGAAAAAAGCCCTAAAGTTGATCAGAAAACCCTAAATCAAGTCTAAAAGCCCTTAAGCCGGCCTCAAACCCTAAAATAAGACGAAAACCGTAAAATCAGTCTAAATGAATAGAGTTTACCGAAAAATCATAAAATTGACCTAGACCCCTTAAATCATCCAAAAATCCTATACTATAGTCAGAGAAAAAACCCAGAAATCGGCCAAAAACTCTGAAATCGTCCAAAATCCCTAAAGTAGATCAGAAAACCCTAAAGCCGGCCTAAAACCCTACAAGAAGCCGAAAACCCAAAAATAAGTCTAAAAGCCAAGAGTCTACAGAAAAACCATGAAATTGAACCGGGGCCCTATAATCGTCCAAATACCCTATACTATAGTTAGCGGAAAAACCCTGAAATATGTCGAAAACCCTGAAATCGGGTGAAAACCTTGAAATTGGACTAAAGCCCTAAATTTGATCAGAAAGCCATAAAGCTGCCCTAAAACCCTATAATAAGCCGAAAACCCTAAAATCATCCTAAAAGCCTTGAATCTACAGAAAAACTTTAAAAATGACCCGGAGCCCTTAAATCGTCCAAATACCATAAAGCCGGCCTTGAACCCTATAATAAGCCGAAAACCCTAAAATCAGGCTAAAAGCCATACAACCGGCCTAGAACCCTAAAAAAGCTGAAAACACTAAAATTAGTCTAAAACCCTAGAGTCTACAGAAAAACCATAAAATTGACCCGGAGCCCTTAATTCGTCCTAATAATCAGCGGAAAAACCCTTAAATTAGCCGAAAACCTTAAAATCAGCCAAATCCCGTAAAGTTGATCAGAAAGCCCCAAAATCATTCTAATAGCCTACAGTCTAAAAAAACCATAAAAATGATTCGGAGCCCTTAAATCGTCCAAATACCCTATGCTGTAGTTAGCGGAAAAACCCTGAAATCGGCCAAAAGCCCTAAAGTTGATTAGAAAACCCTAGAGCCAGCCTAAAACCCTACAACAAGCTGAAAACCCTAAAATCAGTCGAAAAGCCCAAAAGCCGGCCTAAAACCCTATAATAAGACAAAAAACACTAAAATCAATCTAAAAGCCTAGAGTCTACAGAAAAACCATAAAAATGACCCGGAGCCCTTAAATTGTCAAATAGCCTACGCTATAGTCTGCGGAAAAACCCTGAAATCGGACAAAATCCCTAAAGTTGATGAGAAAATCCTAAAGTCGGCCTAAAACCCTACAATAAGCCAAAAACCCTAAATTCAATTTAAAAGCCCGAAATCCGGCCTAAAACCCTAAAATAGGGTGAAAACCCTAAAATCAGTCTAAAAGCCTAAAGTCTACAGAAAAACCATAAAAATGACCTTGAAATCGGTCGAAAACCCTCAAATCAGCAAAAAGCCCTAAAGTTGATCAGAAAACTCTAAAGTCGGCCCAAAACCCTATAATAAGCCGAAAACTTTAAAATCACTCTAAAAGCACCAAAAATCGGCCTAAAACCCTATAATAAGCCGAAAACCCTAAAATCAGCCTAAAAGCCTAGAATCTAAAGAAAAACCATAAAATGACTCG